>CM075652.1:36877500-37502500 GCA_037953625.1 Crotalaria pallida | reverse complement strand
CTAAGCCCAGCCCAACCCGTGTAAAAAAAAAAAAGAGGAACCATCAAAACGGAGAAAAAGAAACGAAACAGCGGAGGAGGAGGAGGAGGAGACGAGAAATAAAAGAAGAACAGGGGAGGAGCGTGGCAGAGAAGGAAAAAAATAAGGGAAAAATAGAAAAATTTTGAAAAATCATCATCACAAGCAAGCTTTTGGACTTAGGAATTAAGAATTCTCTTCTCCTCTACGTAATCAAGGTAAAGGGGGGTATCCCTTATATTTGGGAATTAGGTTTTTAATAGAGTATAGGTATGATTAAGGTTAGGGTAGTGTTAGATTAATAACCCGTAGGGTAATTATTATTGAGATAAATTGATTGTTTGGTTAATTTCTTTGATGAATATGAATTGGGTATGTTATTTGTTATTTCTTTGATGAATATGAATTGGGTATGTTATTTGTTATTTTCTTTGATGAATATGAATTGGGTAGTGTTATGGAGCGCATCTATTAAACCGGAATACCGATATGCTGATACCGGTAAGAGGCCCTATTAGCCCAACCATGCTGATACCAACATACCGGCAAGAGGTCTAAGCGGCCCAATCATACTGATACCAGCATACCGAATGCTGATACCGGCATACCGGTAAGAGGCCCTATGATGCTGTAACACCCCAATTTGGATCAAGAATTTTCACTAAAAATTTGCGCCATTTTTTTTTATATAACATTATCAAAATCAATTCAGTTTAATTCTTTTACCAAAAAATTTTCATAAATACAATTTGATTCATTTAGTTTACAAAAATGCTTTAGTACTTGCATCATAAAATTCTATTTCCAAAATCCAACACATTTCCAAAAACTCATTTTCTAAATGTCATATTTAGTCGATGGTTCACTTGCGGAAAAATAGTTTAATTACTTTATGAACATAACATATAACAAAAGAAACTTCTTTTATTTCATTTCAAATAATTATTTATTACAACAGGGGTTACATTCGGGATAGAGTAATCATGTCCTACCCATTTAGTGATGGAATACAGAAACAGAGACTATACTAACTTAGACTACTAATCTTCATTGCTATCCTTCATCACAAGTATCTGAAAGACTCCTCGGCTGCCGCTTTTACGTCCTCCTCATAATGATGCTCCATTTCACGATCCTTCTCCAACTTAAGCAACCATAACTTGTAATGCTACATGATCTGACATCTGTGAACATTGTCCCTAATGTCCACAGGGAAAGGAAAGAAGAGAGAGAGTCAACGATCCGGACGAATGGTCGTCGACGGCATGGACTTACTCTAAGGGATCACATTAAGACACAAATATATGCAATAACTATAACATTTCCTCATTCACAGCTCATAATTACCACTTTATTCTTATAACTCATTATAACTTCCTCTTTCATCGCATTAATATCTTTTCTTAAAGTTCCATACTCATAGTCTTTCCATTAAGTCTTTCCATAATACAACCGTCAATGATTTAGGGAGGGAAATCATTGAGGTAAGGGAACAGTCAGCACACACGATACATCTCCTCTTCATCATCCAACCACAACCTAAGTCGGAAAGCAGATGGGATGCACAGGAATCCTAACCATGCTGACCTCGAAGCCAAAGGGTACGTACCAGCTGAAACCACGCCAGTTGGCCAGCAAAATAAAATCGAATATCAAATCATAAGTTCATAAAAACGATGGCTTCTAGTCCCATTCGGATTCCCTCTACACCATCTAAGATTTGCTCAAGGGGGCGACAGCTCTATCCCTAGTTGTACGTGCAGTCCTCGCTACGATCAACGACCAGCAGGTGCCCTTGATCACTGTAGCATCGTTCCACCTAGGGAAGTGCTCTTAGGCTTCTTGATGAATCACCATCATTGCCCTCCCCTATCGCAATCACCACTTGGCGGAATGCCCGACCTCCAAGTATCCGGTATCTTTCCTCTCCACTACTTCACTCTCAACGTAGTTAGAAAGGATTGGGTCCTAAAGTCTTTTAAGTCTTTTAAAGTCTTTTAGAAATCTTTTCTTAATCCTAAGTTTGGTCGACCCATTCTAAGCCTCGTTTCTAACGGGCCTCGACCTTTAAGGGACCATAGCAAACACCTCCCTATCGTACAGTGGATTCCACAAGACATGAGACCACGACAAAGTCATTCACGTGGCCAGTCACTTAAGGGGATAAAAATAAAGTCATTGTGCCGCTTGCACCATCACTGTACACTAACAACGATCCTCAAATTTCACAAGATTCAAATAATCATTTCTCATAATTTATTTTCACAATCATACTTCCAAATATTTCAAGTCTTTTCATAGGAATAACAATTCAATATACATTGAGCACACTTCCATAGGATAAATCCTTATCCCAAAATAATCCCAACATATTTGTTATCTCAACACTTATCATTTTATCATCTCCAAAATCATTAAAGCAATATACAATATACAACTTCAGAATATACAACATGGTATAACAATTATTAACAGACATAATATTGAGGAATCGTATTTTTCGTAAGGACGGCGGGACACACACACATTTGCCGTCTTACTACTCAACCTATAGATTCCTAGTTCCGACCTTTGAGATGATACGGAACGCCCTAATGCTACCTCAGTGCCATTATGTCTTAGGAAGGTTGCTCTCTCACCTGAGCTCCACGCTTACTCTGTTTTCAACCTTTTGCGTTCACAGCTCCAGCAGCTCGTTTACTTTTAATTCCTTTTATTTCTTAAATGATGAACGACATACAATCAATATCAATAAATACCTTATACCATCTACCTACTTAAGTAAAAACTAAACCCAAAGCACCAAAGTTCCTTAACACCGAAATTCTTTTTAAAACAGAAGTCCTTTTTAAGGCATCAGGTAATTTAAAATAATTCCTTTTTGAAAAACACACTTCTAACAAATACCACTTTCTTAAATAACCTTTGAAATCAAAAGACTTTGTATTAGGATATACAACACATGAAAAGTAAATCATTCCTTTTTCGAAACTCAAGGCCTCTTAACCATTACTAAATAAAATCTTTAAAACCAATCATTAAATCAAAATCACTTTTCAAAAATATACAACCATTTACATATCCTAAGATCTATAAATTAAATACAAAATTTAGAACTTAATCAATTAAATCAAAAGAGACTACTTCTACTTTCATTAACTCATAATTCAGTTTCAAATGCTTATATAACAACTACCATTATAAGCAACTTAAACAAATAACTTAAACTTGATATAATCTTTTAATCATTTGGTCAGCCAGGAAACACATTTTTTTTTTAAAAAAAATCAATACAAACGCTTAACACATCAACAATCATTCTAAAATATGAACTTATTCACTTATCAAGTCAAAAGAAGTTCTATTTTAAATATCATGCAACTATATGAAAATCTTTTCTGGACAGCAGCACGAAATAAAGTCGCATTACTTCACAGTTACCCAAAAATTCATTCTTTTCAATTTCCTACTAAAAGATTCACATCCAAATTCTAAAAATGAAATTAAGCTTAAGAAAATAATGTTTTTCCACACTTATTCAATTATGGGCAGCACTTAAATTATTTCAATTCACCTTAAATCTTATAGACATACTACTAAGGTCAATATAAAACAAATCTGGACAGCCACTCAAACAAATTGCACTTACTCACAATTTTCATCAAATTAAAGTTCTGACCTCTATTTTCAAAGAACTAACAATTATAACTCAAAAATACTTATAACTTATAAAAATAGTTACATATAGATTATTTAGAGAAGTATCGTATCAATTAGACAACAATATTCATAGCATACACTTATTTATCTAATGAAATACTATAACTTGCCTAAAACTCTTAACATTATATTTTTATATCAAAACACAATCCACTTCTTATTTACTAAATTCAAACAATATGATAACCATACCCAAACACACACACACATACATAAAAATAATTTTTATAATTACTTAAATCAATTTATCAAATTTGGACAGCATGTATAATACAAACTCAAAAATCACTTTTACAAGACATTCCACAATTATCATACAAGCATCAGTAAGACAACAATTTAGTAAACAACTAGAACATTAAGGCATACATTTACAAAGTCACTTTTATATTTCCTTTTTAACTCTATATATAAAAAGTCTTAGCATAAAATTTACATATTGATTTAATCCAAAACAATTTCTATCATTGATGCAACTAATTTAGAATTTTGGACAGCATACATACCTAAACTTAAAAATTCATTTTCTCTTAAACAGAAAATCGAAAACACATGCCGTTTCTTCCTAAATTCTTATTACAACTTATACTATAATAAAATGACAAAATTAAACAAAATAAAATAGTTGCATATGCTGTACAGCCACAGAAAAAGTTGCATTACTTCAATAAGTTCAAGTAAAACAATCCAAACAATCATACACAATTATGCACAATTCCTACTTATGCTACAAAACTTTAAAACACTAATATTTCAAATAAAATATTACTTTTTTATTATTTATAATTTCTGGACAGCAAATTAATATTTTCTATAAAATCAATTTAATCAATCAAAAACACTCATTTCTATTTGTTTCTACATTATAATTGCACATACAGACAAAGTATCACTAACACCTTTAAAATTAATCATTTGGGATCTTAACAAATTAATTTTCCAGAATAAAAACTAAATTTCCAGAATCAAAACTAAATTTTCAGAAATAAACCTTTTCCATAAAACATGTAATTCCTTCCATAGACAAACTAAAGCAATTATCAAATCAATTAGAAAAATTCAATTAACTTTATTTCTTCCTCTAAATTTCGACCAGCATAGAAAAATATCAGAAAAATATTTTTAATTCCTAAAGCATCTATATAATATAATTACATCATTTTGTATACTAAAAATAAGAGTTTTAATCATTAACAAAATATAAAACAGATCTCTTTTAGAAAATAATTCTTTTTTTTTCCAGCAACTAACATTTTTAAACACATCAACCACATACTCATACAATTAATCAAAAATACATGTTCTTATAAGTTTATAACAACTACCATTTGTTCCTATTTCTTTTAAACAATCAACTATAATTTAACTACACATCAAACAACAAACAAATTACAAAAATTACTTTAAAATAAGGATCATAGGCCTCACGGCCTACTTATATTTATTATATTTCCAGAAATTTCATTTTTTTTATTATCCTAATTCATTGTTCTTATTTAACTTAAATCCAAACAAAAGAAAATCAATTACAATCAAACAATAACAATTACATAAAAATTTCATAAAATATAATTCCATACACTCTAAGAACATCAAAAATTTCCAGAATTTATTTTATTTCTAAAAATCATTTTTAGTTCCTTTAAATCATTTTCATTTCATTTCTTCTTTAAGGAAAAATACCTATTTGTTTTCATTCTTTTTAGGGACTCAATTATAACTCAAATACACATGAAATAACAACAATTATCATACAAATTATATGTATATATACACGGTCCAGAAAAGAAGAAGAAAAGAAAAGCAAAGATAAAAACCCATTTTAATCTTTTTATTCATTTCCATTCTCTTTTATTTTGTTAAACAACAATACAATACACATACTAAAATACACAAATCAATCCTCAATTTTTTTTTGTGTCACGGTTCATATATACATATTAAAAATTATTATATTTTTCCATTGTTATTTACTTATTGATTATTATTTCTTAATACAAAGAAATAAAACAATTAAAAAGACAATGAATAAAAACTTATTTGCTCATACAAAATTCTCTACAATTCTTATGTTCTAAGGATTAACATAAACCCAGAATATAAATAAATCAAATACCTCAAAACATTTAGCCATCTTAAGAATTAAAGAAAAGGGGAGATAAATCCCTTTAAACACTCTTTTTGTGTCCCTTTTCTAATTCTTAATTCATATGACTTAAGAACAATATCACTTATTCAAAAAAATAACTTTAAAATGAAAAGGAAAATTTAGAACTTGACTATAGAAGAAATTTAGAAGATTTTGTTAGTTCCATGATGAACATGATGAATGTTTTGATAATGACAAAGTGTTTTTTGAACAAGCTACAAGTGTTGATCAAGTTTCAAGCTCAACAAGCAACAACAAACATCAAATGAAGAAGAGAGAAAGCAAGCTCATGAAGACCTAAGTTTGAGTGTATTTGTATTTCTTTTATCTTTTGCCTCTCAAGCTTCATAGGTTTTTTATTTGGGTAGATTATTATAGAGGGTAGTGAATCTCATTCATAAGTCATGATTAAATCATAATTTGAGTTTTCACTTAACCTAGAATCAATAGGTGGCTTAAAGGTTTTAAAGGAAAGGTTGGATTTTGAGAAAACAAGTTTTGAACATGTACAGTACCAACTTAATCGATTAAGTGATAACTTAATCGAGTACTACTCGAGTACACGACTTGCTTAATCGATTAAGTACTGCTGAACTGATTTTTAAAATACGTTTTTCACTTCTCAAAATCAGTTTTCAAGTGCTACAACTTTTGGGTATTCTATATAAACCTTTTCCTATTATTTGTGATGAGTGAGAATCATTTTCATACAAGTTTTACAAAGAATCAAGCCACTCTATTCTCTCTCATTTTCTAAAGATCAAAGTTCTCATATTTTCATATTCTTTGATCAAGAACCTTTGAATCTCTTATGGTGAATTGTCATAACTCTTGATTGAGATTCATAGGATTGTTTTGTGTTTTCTATTGTGTTGTAATCTTTGCAAGAAGGCAAGCCACTACAACAAACAAGAAGTCTTGGTGTGTCGATTTTATCATCAAGCAAGTGCATTCTTATTGAAGAAGAAGAAGAAGTCTTGGTTGTGAATCAAGCAAGTGAAGCCTTGGTGTGTGGTTTATCATCAAGCAATTGAAGACTTGTTGTGTCGATTATCAACAAGGGGTAGAGGTTAGATTAGAGAGAAGATCAATAGGATTACAAGGCAAGGGTGTCGGTTATCTCTTGTAAGCTAGCAAGAAGGGAGTCTTGTGAGGCAATCACTTGTAATTTGAGAACTCTAATTCCTCATAGTGAAGAATCTCTCTTGGTTGAAGAGGGGACTGGATGTAGCTTTCAAGTGGATGAAAGTGAACCAGGATAAATCACTGTGTCGTATCTCTAAACCCTTACTCTTTATATTCAAGTCATTTGATTGCGTTCTTGGTTGAAAACCTAGAAAGATTGATTTTCATAATTGATTGAATTGAATCTTTGATTGTTCAAATTGATAAAGGGAAAATCATTTTCATAACTAGGTTAATCAATAAGAATATAGGTGTTAATCATTTCCGCTGAATCTCTGATCTTGCATGTGAATTGATTGATTTTCGTATTCGAATGAAAAATTGATTTTTCTGTTTTCTGTCATATTTAATCGATTAAGTTCAAGTTTAATCGAGTACTACTCGAGTAAATTGCAGGTTAATCGATTAAGTGCTGTAGAATTTGCAAAAATCATTTGTTTTGATTGTTTAGATTTGGTTCGTTCGAAAATCTTTCAAGGTAGCTTCAACACCTATTCAACCCCCCCTTCTAGGTGTATTCCTAGGGTTCCTAAGTCTCTCCAACCACCAATTGCGATTTCCTCAATTGGTATCAGAGCTCGGTCGAAAGACACGAGCATAAGATCTTTTTCGTAAAGATCCTTTAAGAAAATCGCAATGGGTTCTACGAATTCTTTTGGTGGTGAAGGTGCTTCAATAAGTCGTCCTCCATTGTTTACCGGAGAAGGCTATGCATATTGGAAAGTTAGAATGAAAATCTTTATCCAAGCCATAGATAGTGAAATTTGGAAAGTAGTTGAAAAAGGTCCTCATATCCCCTCTAGTTTAGTTGAAGGTGTAGAACAATTGATCCCCGAGGATAAGTGGAAGGATGATGATAGAAAGAAAGTACAATATGATTATAAAGCAAAGAATATCATTACCTCCGCTTTATCCTATGACGAGTTCTTTAGAGTTTCTCAATGTTCTAGTGCTAAGGAAATGTGGGACACTTTACAAGTGACTCATGAAGGAACTAGTGAGGTTAGGAGAGCTAGATTGAATGCTTTAATGCGTGATTATGAATTGTTTCATATGCTTCCAAATGAATCTATAAATGATATGCAAAAGCGTTTTACTCACATTATAAATCATTTACTTGCTCTTGGTAAAACTTTTCTTCAAGGTGAACTTTCTAACAAAGTGTTGAGATGTTTAGACAGGAATTGGCAACCAAAAGTAACGGCTATTGTTGAATCTAAGAATTTGGATGCTATGGATCTAGCAACACTTTTCGGAAAGCTTCAAGAACATGAAATGGAGCTTGGACGATTAAGTATCAATGAAGAGTCGGATAAGAACAAATCAAGGAAAGGACTTGCTCTTAGAGTCAAAAGTGCATATAAAAAGAAAGATAGTTCCGATGATGATGATAGTGAAGATTCCGATTCCGATGTTGATGAAAAAGACATGAAACTTTTGTTAAAAGAGTTTGACAAGTTTCTAAGGAGAAAAGGAAGGTTGAACAAGGACAAAAGTAAAGAGAAGGATTCCCCACACTATAAGACCAAGACATCAAAAGAAGGTGTAGTTTGCCATGAATGTGGAAAACCCGGTCATCTCAAGTATTCATGCTCTAGGTATCTCAAGAAGAAGGAGAAAGACAAGAAAAATTCTAAATCTAAAAGAGCATACATAGTTTGGGATAGTGATGAAGATAACAAGAAAAGCACATCGAGTAGTTCATCGGATGATGAAGAAGCCGCTTGTCTCAACTTGATAACTTTAGTAGATGATGAAGAACAAAGTTCAAATGATGAATCAAGTTATCAAAGCGAGGATAGCAATGTAAGTGAATCTAAATCCGAAATTTCTTCTAAATATGAATTGTTACATAATGCTTATGAAGAAATGTATGAACAACTTGAAAAACTAGCTTTGAAAAACATTGAAAGAAAGAAGCTCATTTTGAAACATCAAAAAGAGATTTTAGATCTTCAAAAACAAGTTGATGAGCTTAATCTTGAAAATGAAACTCTTGATCTTATCTATGCTAGTTCTTCTTGTGATTGTGCTAGTAGATTGAATATTGTGGTTGATTGTGAGAATTGCAAGTTGCTTAAAAATGAAAATGCTATTTTGAAAAATAAGCTTGCAAGTTTCTCAAATGGTGATATTAGATTGCGCACATTGTTAAATTTTCAAAGAGAAAATTCAAACAAGTTTGGTTTGGGTTATACTAATGCTAAGAGTAAATCTCATAGAAATGTTGTTGATTTTTCTAAAGTTGATTTTTCAAATCCTCCAACATGTTTCTATTGTGGTACTCATGGACATACTTCAAATGTGTGTTATGTTAAAGTGCATGGTATACCTAAAGGAAATTTTGTTTGGATGAAAAAGGGTGAAAGTCCCTACACTAACAAAAATGGATCCAAAACCATTTGGATACCAAAAAGCAAAGCATGATTGTTTTGTAGGTTTGATTGAAGATGCAAATGAATGACACATGTTCTCAATTGGTCTCAACTATGAATGTCTATATTCACATTTTCAATTGGTATCACACTTGCATCTCAAGTGAATGTCCTACAAAGTGGTAATATTTGATATTGATATATTATCTTAATTGGTATCTTCTCAATTGATATTACTTTTCTAAATGTTTAGTTAATTCAATTTGTATCATTGAGAGATTATTAGTTGATTATCATGTTTTTGTGATTATTGATTCTTCTTTACAATTGATATCTTCTTTGTTAAGTGATATTATGATCTTTTTAGTTTTCAATTGGTATTATATTTCATTGTTATATTCTCTTACCAATTGATATCACATTTCAAAGTAAAGCTCTATTGTATTTGTTCAATTGGTATCAACGTTGTGAAGAAATGATCATTGATTTCTTACCTTGGCTTAGATGTTATATTTCAATTGGTATATATTACTTTTTGATAATGCCAAAGGGGGAGAAATATGATGTTTTGAATTGAATGAAATGTTTCTCAAAGAGGGAGAAATATGATATGATATTATATTTGGAGAAAGGTTGTTTTGTTGTTTTTATGTAGGTTGAGCTAAGTTGTTTAAGATAGGGGGAGAATCAAGCTTCTATCTCAATTGGATTCAAGTGTTATAGCATTGATTGAGAGGGAGAAAGAGTCTTCTCAAGTGATCAAATGTTTCAAGCATCAACAACTTCAAGTGATTTCAAAACATGGATTGTCATTTTCAAAAAGGGGGAGATTGTTAGTTCCATGATGAACATGATGAATGTTTTGATAATGACAAAGTGTTTTTTGAACAAGCTACAAGTGTTGATCAAGTTTCAAGCTCAACAAGCAACAACAAACATCAAATGAAGAAGAGAGAAAGCAAGCTCATGAAGACCTAAGTTTGAGTGTATTTGTATTTCTTTTATCTTTTGCCTCTCAAGCTTCATAGGTTTTTTATTTGGGTAGATTATTATAGAGGGTAGTGAATCTCATTCATAAGTCATGATTAAATCATAATTTGAGTTTTCACTTAACCTAGAATCAATAGGTGGCTTAAAGGTTTTAAAGGAAAGGTTGGATTTTGAGAAAACAAGTTTTGAACATGTACAGTACCAACTTAATCGATTAAGTGATAACTTAATCGAGTACTACTCGAGTACACGACTTGCTTAATCGATTAAGTACTGCTGAACTGATTTTTAAAATACGTTTTTCACTTCTCAAAATCAGTTTTCAAGTGCTACAACTTTTGGGTATTCTATATAAACCTTTTCCTATTATTTGTGATGAGTGAGAATCATTTTCATACAAGTTTTACAAAGAATCAAGCCACTCTATTCTCTCTCATTTTCTAAAGATCAAAGTTCTCATATTTTCATATTCTTTGATCAAGAACCTTTGAATCTCTTATGGTGAATTGTCATAACTCTTGATTGAGATTCATAGGATTGTTTTGTGTTTTCTATTGTGTTGTAATCTTTGCAAGAAGGAAAGCCACTACAACAAACAAGAAGTCTTGGTGTGTCGATTTTATCATCAAGCAAGTGCATTCTTATTGAAGAAGAAGAAGAAGTCTTGGTTGTGAATCAAGCAAGTGAAGCCTTGGTGTGTGGTTTATCATCAAGCAATTGAAGACTTGTTGTGTCGATTATCAACAAGGGGTAGAGGTTAGATTAAAGAGAAGATCAATAGGATTACAAGGCAAGGGTGTCGGTTATCTCTTGTAAGCTAGCAAGAAGGGAGTCTTGTGAGGCAATCACTTGTAATTTGAGAACTCTAATTCCTCATAGTGAAGAATCTCTCTTGGTTGAAGAGGGGACTGTATGTAGCTTTCAAGTGGATGAAAGTGAACCAGGATAAATCACTGTGTCGTATCTCTAAACCCTTACTCTTTATATTCAAGTCATTTGATTGCGTTCTTGGTTGAAAACCTAGAAAGATTGATTTTCATAATTGATTGAATTGAATCTTTGATTGTTCAAATTGATAAAGGGAAAATCATTTTCATAACTAGGTTAATCAATAAGAATATAGGTGTTAATCATTTCCGCTGAATCTCTGATCTTGCATGTGAATTGATTGATTTTCGTATTCGAATGAAAAATTGATTTTTCTGTTTTCTGTCATATTTAATCGATTAAGTTCAAGTTTAATCGAGTACTACTCGAGTAAATTGCAGGTTAATCGATTAAGTGCTGTAGAATTTGCAAAAATCATTTGTTTTGATTGTTTAGATTTGGTTCGTTCGAAAATCTTTCAAGGTAGCTTCAACACCTATTCAACCCCCCCTTCTAGGTGTATTCCTAGGGTTCCTAAGTCTCTCCAACCACCAATTGCGATTTCCTCAGATTTAAACAAAATATAAACAAAACAACTTAAAAATAGCTTAAATAAATAAGTGATTTTGGGTTACCTCTACCCCTTAAGGTTTTTAGAAAACTTCAAGCAACCAAGCTACTCCTCCCTTCTTCCTAGCTTACTCGTCCCTCTCTCCCTCTATTCTTCTTAGAATTTTATTTTTTTTCTCTTGTAAAACTATCAAGTGTTTGTGTGTGAAAAATGTGGGAACTAAGGCTATCTATTTATAGGTGTTGAGGATGCATTTCCCCTCCATTTTTCAGAGAAATATTCGGCCCCCACTTCGTCAAGTCTTAGTCAAAAATTTTCAAACACTACTTGGAACATGAACTAGCATTAAATGGGATTTTGTTGATTCCTAAAGCATTTTAAATTCATGGTTTATTCTCACAAACTTCAGAACTATTCCTCCCCTCTTTCCACCTTATTTTGGACAGTGCATATAAATTAACATAGGAGAGAAAATTTTTCATTGGTTCATTGTGGAGGTGGCTACATAATTACCCAATCATATTAACTATCAAAATTTGATTTTTCTGCCTACTGTACAAAAATTTCGTAAATATTAAAATAAAATTTTTATTTTTACATATTAAGATACTACATTTTAATACGATCATTTTCATATAAAGTTTGTAATTTTTGGACTTACGGTTTGAAAGTTATGAATTTTTGAAGTCCTAAGGTCATTTCCTTCAAAATACACTTCCTAAGTTTTTCAAATAATTTAAAATAAGAAAAAATACGAAAATACACTTTATTTAAATGATAGTACATTATACAACTTCAGAAATGTATTTTTATTTTAAAAATAATTATACTTGAGTCAAAAGGTTATTTAATGCATTAAAACCATACATTCATTCTTAAAACTCAAAAATTCGTTTACTATTGTAGCAGTGATAAAATTTCGAAAAATATAAAATAAAAATCAAAGTTTTAGATTTTTCATAATCTAGATTTCGATACGATCGTTTTGACATATCATTTGTAATTTTTCGACGTACGGTTTAAAAGATATGAATTTCTAAAGATAGGATACTCTAATCCATCAAAAGGCATTTCATCTTCTAAGATCATTTAAATCAAATACTTTATATTAAAATATTTCATTTAAATAAGTTAGGGAAAACATTGGTATATATATAATATATACATATATGTCACGTATATATATATATTCATATACATATATATATATAGGTAATTTCATATGATTTTTAATTAAATCCAGGTATCAAAATCAAGCATAATTTCCTAATTTCAATTACAAAATCACAAATAAATTGGGTAAAATTATGTGTGTATATAATTAGCTTGCATGTGAGAAATTATTTAATAAATAATTTAAATGCCTAAAATGTATACTTTGCATATTAGTCCCTGGGTTGGGACCTAGAAGCAATTATAGGAAAGGTTTTGGAGGGAAAGTAAATAAAATAATTATTTTTCAAAATCTGGGTAAAACACTCGAGTATTTTCTGGAATACTCGAGTATTCTGGGTCAAACTGCACGAGTTAGTGCGTTTGATAAGTCACAGCCAACGAGTTCGCTTTGTTGACACGATTACACCATCTTCAACAGCTCAAGGATGTCGTGTCGCACTGCATGAATCTTCTCCATGTCTATATAAGCTTATCAACCACGAATTCGTGGGAATTTTGCTCAATCTTGCTTGTGTTGACATAGTTAGGGTTTCGAATTCGTCTCGTTCAATTCTCTTTTGATTCTAAGTGTTAGGATTCGAGTGATACACCAATACAAAGCTCACATCACGAGCTTTGTATAGACACCAAAGTTGTGAGGTTTGAGTGTGTGGATTGAGAGAATCGAAGGCTTGAAGTGAAGCTGTCCTTGCTTGAGTTGGTGTCTGGAGCTCACTGTGATCATCGATTCTGGTAAGCTCTTGGGTTCTTGAGTCTCAAACTCAATTCTTTTAGTTAGATGATGTTGCATAGAGCTTAGAAATCTAATTTTCCCCAATCTAATTCTCTGTTTCATGTACGAACCAATTCCATTTTGGTATGGTACTCAAAACTGTCATGCATGAGAAGTTCAAGTGGATTTCTGGGTTTGGAGAGCTTTCTTTGGATTTCTTTCTGTTGATTCACATATGAGAGGTAAGGGGAAGTAATTATATTCACTAGATAGAGTTTGAAATCCATTAAATGTGTTAGAGAGCCACCAAGAGGCTCTAAGGGCTTAGATTCTATAGGAACTTTGGTTTGGAGACCAATCCATGCTCTAAATCCGTATTGAGCAAGTTTGTTATCATGCATGTGAACTTAAATGAGCTTTGTTTCATGAATATTATGCTTATTGTGTGATTTGAGGTATTGAGTTGTTAAAATGCCTTTTTATGCATAATCAATGATTTCTCTGTCAATTCTGTGTTTTGAATTGAAATAAGTGTTGTAACATGTTTGATTAATGATATGTTAACTCTGTTGATCCTTGAAATGGACTTAAATTGAGTAGAAATGAAAATGGCATGTTAAAACCAGTTTTCAATACTGTCAGCTGCGAAACACTCGAGTAAATGGCAAAGTACTCGAGTAAATCGTGTTCAAAATAAAGTAAATTTCATAAGAACACTCGAGTATTTTGTCTGTTACTCGAGTATCGGGCATGAACTGAGAATTGTTATAGGTCAAACACTCGAGTCATTCAAAGTCACTCGAGTATTCTGGAAAAGTCCAAGAACACTCGAGTAACTCATGAACTACTCGAGTAAATTGTTGAAAGTAAAACCCAAATCCTCAGAAAGACATGAACACTCGAGTATTCTGAAATTTACTCGAGTAAAATGCCCAGAATCTGAAAACATCATTTTCAATTCTAACTTAATTAATTAAGGAATTATTAAGGATAATTCAAGGGATCAAAGACTTAGAGAAATTGATTAATACAAAAAGATCGTTTGGTGACGGTCCTTTTGATGAAGAAAATAAGCCTGGGTGGCCTGTAAAGTATTAATCAACTTCCCTTAAGTCTAAAGGATAAATTGCATTCATTCTGGAGTTCGGATGGTAGGACGTATTCATGTTTCGATAAACATGTGGAGGGCATCTGGGAGTGCCAATACGCTTGCTTGATGACACGTCGTTGACGTGGTCGACTTTGTGGATGCCGATATGGATATATCGTTTGGATGACGATCCGTTTGGATGACGGGATATGCTCGGGTGGCATGGATACCAAGCTTGACGTGTACATTCTAGGTGAATGTACGAATTGTTGTATACCTAGGAATACAACGCACTGTGGAGTGCTGGGTTGTCAGGGATGGACGTCAGAGAGTGACTTAGAAAATGTGGAGATAAGTTGAGAGTTAAAGTCATGCATCATGTCATTCACCTAATGCAATTGATATACCTGAATTAAGTGTGAACATCCTATGTGCATCTGATACTTGCTAAATGCTAATTGTGATTGTTATTAATTGATGCATTATTATCTTTCATATGTTTCATGATTTATTCTCTATTGATTATGTGAGTAGAATTGCTTACCCCTATGCCCTTGTAGGTGATGTCTCGGTACATTGCTTGCATCGAGATCCGGCCACTTCCTAGTGGCGTATGGATCTATGAGGACCATCGCGCGGTGTATGAGGGGGAGGTAGAGTTCACATTCTACCACCCTAACCCGCTGATGCGATTCCGTCCTCGTAGGTTTAGGATTCCCATCATATACACTATGCATGTACCCCCGTTTTATACTTATCATGGACCACCTCCCATGCGACCAACTCGCTCTTACCATAGTTTTCATTTTCGACCTACCCGCTCTCACCCTTTTACTTCGAGAGTTGTCCGCGAGGAGACTCCCCCTTCTTATCCGAGGAGCCCCGTCAGGGTTTCACCATCACCTGACCCGGTACCCAGTGGTAGGGTACACTCTCCCTCGGATGAGATCGAGGAGGATCCGGTGGACGACGAGAGTGGGAGCGAGCCTGTCGTGCATTCTACTGGGAGTGACTGGAGGGACGATGATCCCTAGGTACATGTGTATGGTGTATGACGTGGATCCGAGGATCCGGTGTGTGGAGGAGATGTGCTGCTGCTGCTGTGATGATGATGCTACTACCTTATTACCTATGTTTTTGGGAGACTACTGCTGCTACTACTACTACTGCATCTGATTCTGATGGATCTACGTGACTATCCCTGGGGTTGTATTTTGATTATGTATATATTGTACATATGTTTTACTCTAGGGTTATAGTATCATAGTGATGTAGATCTGTTTATATGGACTTGTTATATTTTGGAACTTGGTGACTTATCTCATGGACTATGTATGTATGACTCTTTCGTATATATGAAAATCTATGTTTATATTATATCAGTTGCATAGTCCAGTAATTTCCGCTTACTCTGATTTAACTTATGAATGAGCTCGGCTATAAGTATTAATTGACGGTATCAGTTTTATTGAACAAAGTATGGGTAGCTTCAATTGATTGTAAAATGTAAAGAAATTTCTAAAGAACGAATGTTATCCTGCTTGAGAAAAGGTTTTAGAAATCGCCGAACTCGATACAAGTGTTTTAAAGGATTTTAGAATTTATTCTCCAAGAGTTCCATTAGATGAATTGTGCACCCGCTTTAAAGAAAATTTTATTACCATATTTTCTTAGCTCACAAGTCCATATATTATCCAATATAAAGCATAAATACTATATTATATTTGGGTAATCCGGAAGGGTGTCACACTTAGTGGTATCAGAGCAAAAGTCAGATCCTGTAGTAGTAGAAGTGGTTCCAGAAAGGTAGCCATCAACATCAAGCAGGTACCTCCAAAGCACTTATTACCTTGAATGCTGTTATTTTGATTGTTAAAGGTTTGAATGCCCTGAATTGTTTGTATCTTGTTTCTTTCGAGTACAAGACGCAATTGATTGTAGACCTAATAAGCTTAGGATAGAGCCTTAGTATAGGTGGTGTAATGGAAGTTTCTTTAGTTCAACATATGTGACCGTAAGCCCATAGCGCAGGTCTAATATGGCAACTAGAAACCAAAATCACACCAACGCGATGTTGAAGCGAATCACCACGGTATTGGAAGCCATGCAAAGGCAGTCTCAGCAACCATCTCAACCGGCTAACCCGCCTCATCAGAGTAATATGGGAAACACTGAGGCGAAGACTCTGGCTGATTTTAGGAGCTGCAATCCACCAAAGTTTGAAGGAGGATTTAAACCGGAAGAGGCCAACAAGTGGATTCATACTATGGACAAGATTTTGAGAACGTTGGAGTGTTCGGATGCTCAGAAGGTGGCATATGCAACCTATATGCTGGAGGATGAGGCTGAGAATTGGTGGAATCACACCATGCAACTTTTGCAATATGAAGGAAGGGAGGTAAGCTGGGGAGTATTTATGGAGAAGTTTCTCCAGAAATATTTTCCTGAGGATCTGAGAAGGAAAAAGGAGGTGGAGTTTCTACAGTTGAAGCAAGGGAACATGAGTGTGGGCGAGTACGCGGCAAAGTTTGAAGAGCTGATGAAGTACTCTCCATACTACCAGAACAATCCAGACGAGAGGAGCAAGTGCATCAAGTTTGAAGGTGGATTGAGGCCAAAGTTGAAGTCAATTTTCAGCTATCAGCGGATTCAAAGTTTCCCTGCATTGGTAGATATGTGTAGGATGTATGAAGATGATACCAAGGCTGAGGAGGTGCAAGTTGTGGAAAAGAAGGACAATCAAGGATATGGACCACAGAGACGAAAGGGTTTCAATAATAGAGGCAGAGGTCCTTATGATCGTAGAGGGAAAGGCAAGGGTAAAGCTGGTAGTTCTGAAGGAAGAAACTATCAGAATGAAGCTCCATTCTGCGACAAGTGCAAGCGCAATCACTATGGTAGGGTATGTTGGGGAACCGGTGGATGTTTTAACTGTGGGAAGCCGGGGCATTTTGCGAGAGATTGCAAGGAGCCAGCCAAGGCCAATTCAAGAGGAGTTGCAGATAGACCGGTGACTCAAGGAAGGGTCTTCACCCTTAGTGGTGTGGAAGCGAATCGATCCTCTGATCTGGTGCAAGGTAAATACTTGCTTAATGGTCAGCCTTGTTATGTTTTGTTTGACTCTGGTGCAACGCATTCATTTGTTTCATATGAATGTGTAAACCGTTTAGGCTTGATTGTGTCTGAAATGCCTTATGTTCTCAAAGTAGAAACCCCTACTAATGCTCCTGTAGTTGTTTCTAGAGCATGTCTTAACTGTTGTATAGAAGTGTTAGGACAAACCTCTAAAGTAGATTTGATCTGCTTACCCTTAGCACAATTAGATGTGATCTTGGGGATGGACTGGTTAAATCGGAACCAAGTGATCATTGATTGTGATAGAAAACTAGTAACCTATAGAAACCCAAAACCATTGGGCTACATGTGTCTATTCAACTCAGAGGTGGAGGAGAGTGGTCCGAAGATGGAAGAGATTCCTGTTGTTCGAGAGTTTCCAGAAGTGTTTGCTGATGAGATTCCTGGTCTTCCACCAAGAAGAGAGATTGAATTTGGTATCGACCTAATTCCCGGAGCTGGTCCCATTTCTATCGCTCCTTATAGAATGGCACCACCAGAAATGGCAGAGATGAAGAAGCAGATTGAGGAGTTGCTACAGAAACAGATGATCCGACCAAGCGTCTCACCTTGGGGTGCTCCTGTCTTATTCGTCAAGAAGAAAGATGGTAGCATGAGGATGTGCATCGACTATCGGCAGCTGAATAAGGTCACTATTAAGAACAAGTATCCGTTGCCACGGATAGATGACCTTATGGATCAAGTACGTGGGGCATCGGTATTTTCCAAGATTGACTTGAGGTCAGGGTACCATCAGATCAGGATTAGAGAGGAGGATATCTCTAAGACTGCATTCCGATCTCGATACGGACATTATGAGTATGTCGTAATGCCGTTCGGATTGACTAATGCACCAGCTATCTTCATGGACTACATGAATCGAATCTTTAGACCCTATTTGGATTCATTCGTGGTTGTGTTCATTGATGATATCCTGATCTACTCTAAGAGCCCGGAGGAGCATGCTGAACATTTGAGGGTAGTGTTAAGCATCCTGAAGGAGAAGCAGCTGTATGCCAAACTTACGAAGTGTGAGTTCTGGCTAAAGGAGGTTAAGTTTTTAGGGCATGTGATTTCAGATAAAGGGATTGCAGTTGATCCGACGAAGGTAAGTTCGGTTTTGCAATGGGAGCAACCAAAGTCAGTCACGGAAGTCAGAAGTTTTCTTGGTTTAGCTGGGTATTATAGAAGGTTCATCGAAGGTTTCTCGAAGATTGCACTGCCTCTGACAAAGTTGACTCGGAAAGATCAACCATTTCTGTGGGATGAGAAATGTGAAAGTAGTTTCCAAAGGTTGAAGGAAAGGTTGACATCGTCTCCTGTATTGGTGTTGCCCGATACACAGAAGAGTTTCGATGTGTATTGTGACGCGTCGAAACAAGGTCTTGGGTGTGTCTTGATGCAAGATGGGCAAGTTGTCGCTTATGCCTCGAGACAGTTAAAGGTTCATGAGATGAACTATCCAACCCATGACCTGGAGTTAGCAGCTGTGGTGTTTGCCTTAAAGATTTGGAGGCACTATCTCTATGGCACTACGTTCCGGGTGTTTAGTGACCATAAGAGTTTAAAGTACCTCTTTGATCAAAAGGAGTTGAATATGAGGCAATGCCGATGGATAGAGTTTTTGAAGGATTACGAATTTGAGCTCCATTACCATCCTGGGAAGGCTAACGTTGTAGCGGACGCATTGAGTAGAAAGACACTGCATATCAGTGCAATGATGGTTAGAGAAGCTGCACTGATAGAGGAATTTCGGGATTTAAGTCTGACGATGCAAGTGGAACCGACGAGTATCAAGTTAGGGCTGCTACAGATTGCTAACGAATTCCTGCAAAGGATTCGAAAATTGCAACACAAGGATGAGAAACTCATGGAGAAAAAGAGATTGATGCAAGAAGGTAAGGAGTTAGAATTCCAGGAAGGGAAGGATGGAATCCTGCATTTTAAAACGAGGATTTGTGTTCCTGATGATTTGGAGGTAAGGAGAATGGTTATGGATGAAGCACAAAAGAGTAAGATGAGTATGCATCCAGGCGCTACCAAAATGTATCAGGATCTGAAGAAATTATTTTGGTGGTCGGGACTGAAGAAGGACGTAGCTGAGTATGTGGCATGCTGTTTGGTGTGTCAAAAGGCGAAGGTAGAACACCAAAGGCCAGGAGGAGAGTTGCTTTCTTTAGAAGTTCCCGTATGGAAGTGGGATAGCATCTCGATGGATTTCGTGTCGGGATTGCCAAGGACGTCTACTAGTCATGATGCAATCTGGGTGATCGTGGATCGGTTGACCAAGTCAGCGCATTTCATTCCCGTAAATATGCGCTACTCATTGGAAAAGCTCACTCAATTGTACATCAAGGAAGTTGTTCGTCTTCATGGGGTACCATCAAGTATTGTGTCTGATCGTGATCCAAGGTTTACGTCAAAATTCTGGCAAGATCTGCACAAAGCTTTGGGTTCAAGATTGAAGCTAAGTTCTGCATATCACCCTCAGAGTGATGGTCAAACGGAGAGGACTATTCAGTCATTGGAAGATATTCTGCGAGCTTGTGCACTGGAAGAACAAGGGAATTGGGAACAAATGTTGCCGCTCGTGGAATTCACTTACAACAATAGTTACCACGCGAGTATTTGAATGGCACCATTTGAAGCTCTGTATGGACGAAAGTGTCAGACGCCGTTATGCTGGTTCCAAGTGGGGAAGAATTCTCTAGTTGGGCCAGATTTTGTGCAAGAGACCACGGAGCAGATCAAGATGATCCAAGCGAAGATGAAGACGACTCAGAGTAGGCAGAAAAGCTATGCTGATAGAAGGAGAAAACCCTTAGAGTTTGCTGAAGGAGACCACGTGTTCATTAGAATAGTACCAACCAAAGGTGTTAGTAGAGCCTTAAAAACCCAGAAACTATCACCTAAGTTTATTGGTCCCTATCAAGTCCTCAAAAGAGTCGGCCTAGTAGCTTATCAGTTAGCCCTGCCTCCATCATTAGCCAATCTCCATAATGTATTCCATGTGTCGCAATTGAAGAAATATGTCCATGACCCCACTGTTGTTCTTAGCATCCAACCTGATGACTTAGAAGTTCATGAGAACCTAACCTTCAAAGCTGTGCCAGTTCGCATCGAAGATCGGAGAATCAAGCAGTTGAGAGGGAAGGATATTCATCTGGTCAAAGTTGTCTGGGTTTGTGGAAATGTAATAGAAGCATCTTGGGAACTAGAGGATAAGATGCGTCAGGATTATCCTGATTTGTTTGTATGAGTTGAATTTCGGGGACGAAATTCCTTGTAAGTGGGGGAGTAGTGTAACACCCCAAAATTTTAATCCCCGATTAATGAAATTTTAATTATAATTAATAGTTTTCAAATTAATCCTTGATTAAAATATGCGTGTATATAATTAGCTTGCATGTGAGAAATTATTTAATAAATAATTTAAATGCCTAAAATGTATACTTTGCATATTAGTCCCTGGGTTGGGACCTAGAAGCAATTATAGGAAAGGTTTTGGAGGGAAAGTAAATAAAATAATTATTTTTCAAAATCTGGGTAAAACACTCGAGTATTTTCTGGAATACTCGAGTATTCTGGGTCAAACTGCACGAGTTAGTGCGTTTGATAAGTCACAGCCAACGAGTTCGCTTTGTTGACACGATTACACCATCTTCAACAGCTCAAGGATGTCGTGTCGCACTGCATGAATCTTCTCCATGTCTATATAAGCTTATCAACCACGAATTCGTGGGAATTTTGCTCAATCTTGCTTGTGTTGACATAGTTAGGGTTTCGAATTCGTCTCGTTCAATTCTCTTTTGATTCTAAGTGTTAGGATTCGAGTGATACACCAATACAAAGCTCACATCACGAGCTTTGTATAGACACCAAAGTTGTGAGGTTTGAGTGTGTGGATTGAGAGAATCGAAGGCTTGAAGTGAAGCTGTCCTTGCTTGAGTTGGTGTCTGGAGCTCACTGTGATCATCGATTCTGGTAAGCTCTTGGGTTCTTGAGTCTCAAACTCAATTCTTTTAGTTAGATGATGTTGCATAGAGCTTAGAAATCTAATTTTCCCCAATCTAATTCTCTGTTTCATGTACGAACCAATTCCATTTTGGTATGGTACTCAAAACTGTCATGCATGAGAAGTTCAAGTGGATTTCTGGGTTTGGAGAGCTTTCTTTGGATTTCTTTCTGTTGATTCACATATGAGAGGTAAGGGGAAGTAATTATATTCACTAGATAGAGTTTGAAATCCATTAAATGTGTTAGAGAGCCACCAAGAGGCTCTAAGGGCTTAGATTCTATAGGAACTTTGGTTTGGAGACCAATCCATGCTCTAAATCCGTATTGAGCAAGTTTGTTATCATGCATGTGAACTTAAATGAGCTTTGTTTCATGAATATTATGCTTATTGTGTGATTTGAGGTATTGAGTTGTTAAAATGCCTTTTTATGCATAATCAATGATTTCTCTGTCAATTATGTGTTTTGAATTGAAATAAGTGTTGTAACATGTTTGATTAATGATATGTTAACTCTGTTGATCCCTGAAATGGACTTAAATTGAGTAGAAATGAAAATGGCATGTTAAAACCAGTTTTCAATACTGTCAGCTGCGAAACACTCGAGTAAATGGCAAAGTACTCGAGTAAATCGTGTTCAAAATAAAGTAAATTTCATAAGAACACTTGAGTATTTTGTCTGTTACTCGAGTATCGGGCATGAACTGAGAATTGTTATAGGTCAAACACTCGAGTCATTCAAAGTCACTCGAGTATTCTGGAAAAGTCCAAGAACACTCGAGTAACTCATGAACTACTCGAGTAAATTGTTGAAAGTAAAACCCAAATCCTCAGAAAGACATGAACACTCGAGTATTCTGAAATTTACTCGAGTAAAATGCCCAGAATCTGAAAACATCATTTTCAATTCTAACTTAATTAATTAAGGAATTATTAAGGATAATTCAAGGGATCAAAGACTTAGAGAAATTGATTAATACAAAAAGATCGTTTGGTGACGGTCCTTTTGATGAAGAAAATAAGCCTGGGTGGCCTGTAAAGTATTAATCAACTTCCCTTAAGTCTAAAGGATAAATTGCATTCATTCTGGAGTTCGGATGGTAGGACGTATTCATGTTTCGATAAACATGTGGAGGGCATCTGGGAGTGCCAATACGCTTGCTTGATGACACGTCGTTGACGTGGTCGACTTTGTGGATGCCGATATGGATATATCGTTTGGATGACGATCCGTTTGGATGACGGGATATGCTCGGGTGGCATGGATACCAAGCTTGACGTGTACATTCTAGGTGAATGTACGAATTGTTGTATACCTAGGAATACAACGCACTGTGGAGTGCTGGGTTGTCAGGGATGGACGTCAGAGAGTGACTTAGAAAATGTGGAGATAAGTTGAGAGTTAAAGTCATGCATCATGTCATTCACCTAATGCAATTGATATACCTGAATTAAGTGTGAACATCCTATGTGCATCTGATACTTGCTAAATGCTAATTGTGATTGTTATTAATTGATGCATTATTATCTTTCATATGTTGCATGATTTATTCTCTATTGATTATGTGAGTAGAATTGCTTACCCCTATGCCCTTGTAGGTAATGTCTCGGTACATTGCTTGCATCGAGATCCGGCCACTTCCTAGTGGCGTATGGATCTATGAGGACCATCGCGCGGTGTATGAGGGGGAGGTAGAGTTCACATTCTACCACCCTAACCCGCTGATGCGATTCCGTCCTCGTAGGTTTAGGATTCCCATCATATACACTATGCATGTACCCCCGTTTTATACTTATCATGGACCACCTCCCATGCGACCAGCTCGCTCTTACCATAGTTTTCATTTTCGACCTACCCGCTCTCACCCTTTTACTTCGAGAGTTGTCCGCGAGGATACTCCCCCTTCTTATCCGAGGAGCCCCGTCAGGGTTTCACCATCACCTGACCCGGTACCCAGTGGTAGGGTACACTCTCCCTCGGATGAGATCGAGGAGGATCCGGTGGACGACGAGAGTGGGAGCGAGCCTGTCGTGCATTCTACTGGGAGTGACTGGAGGGACGATGATCCCTAGGTACATGTGTATGGTGTATGACGTGGATCCGAGGATCCGGTGTGTGGAGGAGATGTGCTGCTGCTGCTGTGATGATGATGCTACTACCTTATTACCTATGTTTTTGGGAGACTACTGCTGCTACTACTACTGCATCTGATGCTGATGGATCTATGTGACTATCCCTGGGGTTGTATTTTGATTATGTATATATTATACATATGTTTTACTCTAGGGTTATAGTATCATAGTGATGTAGATCTGTTTATATGGACTTGTTATATTTTGGAACTTGGTGACTTATCTCATGGACTATGTATGTATGACTCTTTCGTATATATGAAAATCTATGTTTATATTATATCAGTTGCATAGTCTAGTAATTTCCGCTTACTCTGATTTAACTTATGAATGAGCTCGGCTATAAGTATTAATTGACGGTATCAGTTTTATTGAACAAAGTATGGGTAGCTTCAATTGATTGTAAAATGTAAAGAAATTTCTAAAGAACGAATGTTATCCTGTTTGAGAAAAGGTTTTAGAAATCGCCGAACTCGATACAAGTGTTTTAAAGGATTTTAAAATTTATTCTCCAAGAGTTCCATTTGATGAATTGCGCACCCGCTTTAAAGAAAATTTTATTTACCATATTTTCTTAGCTCACAAGTCCATATATTATCCAATATAAAGCATAAATACTATTTTATATTTGGGTAAACTGGAAGGGTGTCATAAGTCGAATTGAGTCAAGTTCAAAGGTAGGCAACAAACAATAATTGTCACAATAGTAGTTCGGTCAAACCAGAAGTATTAAAGGTAAGTGAGTATGAATTATTCATAAGGGATATTGGCATTTTGATAATAGACTTGATAAGAAGAGTTTGTTATTTTCGAACTTGGTGTCAATCCAGAAGTACTTTCTTGTATGCATATCAAAACCATAATCACTGGTTGAATTACTGCTTATCTTCACACTACTTATGCCATACGGGTACTTGTCACTACACTTTTCTAACATAGACTCTACTTAACCTTTTGCTCCCCAACTTTGATCAAGCTTATACCACCTATTACACAACCTTACATCAACACTCACCATAAGACTATGATTACTCCCTAACTACCCGACTTTTTACTTACTTCATTTCCTTCTAAGTATCACTTAGGGACCGACTCTAAACCATTATTCCAAAAATTCCTAACTTTTCACACTACCGTACCATCACCTTGTCCCTTCAGCCACTTAAAATTCATGTGTTATGCATAAAAGTGTTACTTCCTTCATAACTTTATATGGTAGGGTTATGTTTTAATCACGAAAATTCGAGAAAAGAACTTAGGATTTTACTGAAATTTGGCATTTGGTCGAATAGTTTGATGGAAGGTGATCATTAGATTGGGTATTTTTCTGACAAAAGGAAGTTCTTTTTAATTTGAGAGGGTCAAATTATCGCAAAAATACGAAGATCAAGTTCAATAATCATACGAAGGGTGATTGGGTTCTTTTCAAAAATCGAAACGAAGTAAGTTAATGTCTTGACTTGAACTCAATTCTCCTCTGGCAGTCCTTAAAATACCACACTTTTTCCAAGAATTGGTTTCCGCATTCTCACTAGGAGTTCTATTCAGCATACTTAAGAACAAACATTCATTGTTCTCACGAAAAATTCAACATTATTATATCACAGGAAAAGCAGAAGAAGGAATAATCCTTCAACATAACCAGTCAGGAAACAAATTATCATGGATCCACACAAAAGATGCAAACACAACTAATGAATACTCCACATCGTTCAAACAACTCAAACCTAAGAACGACTAGCAGCATTAACATCCTCATTCCCAATCATAGCGAATACTCTTCCGTTTCCCTTTGGTTTATCAGAACCCTTTTCACGCTTTGGTTCCCAACAGTTCCTCGCAGTGTGTCCTGGTTTGTTGCAATTGAAGCAGTTCGGATTCTCATAAGGGCGATTTGGTCCATAATGGTCTTTGTTGCAGCGACCACACAGCGAGATTACACCTCTTTGACCTTATTCACCATTCCCATTACCTCGAGCACCACCATTGCTGATGTTATTACCATTCCACGTTCTCTGATTCCCACCAATGTTGTTGTTGTTGTTTCCACCTTGATGTTGATTGTTTCCAAAACCACCGGGGATCCGTGGACTTCCAACTTGATTCTTTTCCATTCCTACGATTTTGTTGATGAGAACCACGATACCTCTGATCCTTCCTACCAGGCACCTTGTTGTGTCGAGACTTCCTAGCGAAGCCATGCTTAGCAGAGTAATTTACCGGTTTCGCCTTTGCATCTCCTGTCGGAGATTCCCCTACCAACCAGTTGCTCGGTCTTCTTGCCTGTCCAAACTTGGGAAACTCCAAATGTGGAAAAGCTATTTGTAGTCCTAACCTCAGACCTCTTTGGAATTCAGGGTTTGCGTCATTGCTGCTACTGCCTTGACTAGTCAGACTTGCAGAACGTCCATGCATCTTCATTTCCGCGCCAATCCTAACTCTTAGTTTACTCTAGGACTAAAACTACGGCAACCCAGACACAAACAAACATAACTAGAGTCACACAAGGAAAGCATATAAGGCTATGCTTAAGGCCACTAAGGACAACCATCGCTCTGATACCACTAAATGTAACACCCCAATTTGGATCAAGAATTTTCACTAAAAATTTGCGCCATTTTTTTTATATAACATTATCAAAATCAATTCAGTTTAATTCTTTTACCAAAAAATTTTCATAAATACAATTTGATTCATTTGGTTTACAAAAATGCTTTAGTACTTGCATCATAAAATTCTATTTCCAAAAAGAGATGTTATCATCCAACATATTTCCAAAAACTCATTTTCTAAATGTCATATTTAGTCGATGGTTAACTTGCGGAAAAATAGTTTAATTACTTTATGAACATAACATATAACAAAAGAAACTTCTTTTATTTCATTTCAAATAATTATTTATTACAACAGGGGTTACATTCGGGATAGAGTAATCATGTCATACCCATCTAGTGATGGAATACAGAAACAGAGACTATACTAACTTAGACTACTAATCTTCATTTTTATCCTTCATCACAAGTATCTGAAAGACTCCTCGGCTGCCGCTTTTACGTCCTCCTCATAATGATGCTCCATTTCACGATCCTTCTCCAACTTAAGCAACCATAACTTGTAATGCTACATGATCTGACATCTGTGAACATTGTCCCCAATGTCCACAGGGAAAGGAAAGAAGAGAGAGAGTCAACGATCCGGACGAATGGTCGTCGACGGCATGGACTTACTCTAAGGGATCACATTAAGACACAAATATATGCAATAACTATAACATTTCCTCATTCACAGCTCATAATTACCACTTTATTCTTATAACTAATTATAACTTCCTCTTTCATCGCATTAATATCTTTTCTTAAAGTTCCATACTCATAGTCTTTCCATTAAGTCTTTCCATAATACAACCGTCAATGATTTAGGGAGGGAAATCATTGAGGTAAGGGAACAGTCAGCACACACGATACATCTCCTCTTCATCATCCAACCACAACCTAAGTCGGAAAGCAGATGAGATGCACAGGAATCCTAACCATGCTGACCTCGAAGCCAAAGGGTACGTACCAGCTGAAACCACGCCAGTTGGCCAGCAAAATAAAATCGAATATCAAATCATAAGTTCATAAAAACGATGGCTTCTAGTCCCATTCGGATTCCCTCTACACCATCTAAGATTTTCTCAAGGGGGCGACAGCTCTATCCCTAGTTGTACGTGCAGTCCTCGCTACGATCAACGACCAGCAGGTGCCCTTGATCACTGTAGCATCGTTCCACCTAGGGAAGTGCTCTTAGGCTTCTTGATGAATCACCATCATTGCCCTCCCCTATCGCAATCACCACTTGGCGGAATGCCCGACCTCCAAGTATCCGGTATCTTTCCTCTCCACTACTTCACTCTCAACGTAGTTAGAAAGGATTGGGTCCTAAAGTCTTTTAAGTCTTTTAAAGTCTTTTAGAAATCTTTTCTTAATCCTAAGTTTGGTCGACCCATTCTAAGCCTCGCTTCTAACGGGCCTCGACCTCTAAGGGACCATAGCAAACACCTCCCTATCGTACAGTGGATTCCACAAGACATGAGACCACGGCAAAGTCATTCACGTGGCCAGTCACTTAAGGGGATAAAAATAAAGTCATTGTGCCGCTTGCACCATCACTGTACACTAACAACGATCCTCAAATTTCACAAGATTCAAATAATCATTTCTCATAATTTATTTTCACAATCATACTTCCAAATATTTCAAGTCTTTTCATAGGAACAACAATTCAATATACATTGAGCACACTTCCATAGGATAAATCCTTATCCCAAAATAATCCCAACATATTTGTTATCTCAACACTTATCATTTTATCATCTCCAAAATCATTAAAGAAATATACAATATACAACTTCAGAATATACAACATGGTATAACAATTATTAACAGACATAATATTGAGGAAACAATTATTAACAGACATAATATTGAGGAATCGTATTTTTCGTAAGGACGGCGAGACACACACACATTTTCCGTCTTACTACTCAACCTATAGATTCCTAGTTCCGACCTTTGAGATGATACGGAACGCCCTAATGCTACCTCAGTGCCATTATGTCTTAGGAAGGTTGCTCTCTCACCTGAGCTCCACGCTTACTCTGTTTTCAACCTTTTGCGTTCACAGCTCCAGCAGCTCGTTTACTTTTAATTCCTTTTATTTCTTAAATGATGAACGACATACAATCAATATCAATAAATACCTTATACCATCTACCTACTTAAGTAAAAACTAAACCCAAAGCACCAAAGTTCCTTAACACCGAAATTATTTTTAAAACAGAAGTCCTTTTTAAGGCATCAGGTAATTTAAAATAATTCCTTTTTGAAAAACACACTTCTAACAAATACCACTTTCTTAAATAACCTTTGAAATCAAAAGACTTTGTATTAGGATATACAACACATGAAAAGTAAATCATTCCTTTTCCGAAACTCAAGGCCGCTTAACCATTACTAAATAAAATCTTTAAAACCAATCATTAAATCAAAATCACTTTTCAAAAATATACAACCATTTACACAACCTAAGATCTATAAATTAAATACAAAATTTAGAACTTAAACAATTAAATCAAAAGAGACTACTTCTACTTTCATTAACTCATAATTCAGTTCCAAATGCTTATATAACAACTACCATTATAAGCCACTTAAACAAATAACTTAAACTTGATATAATCTTTTAATCATTTGGTCAGCCAGGAAACACATTTTTAAAAAAAAATCAATACAAACACTTAACACATCAACAATCATTCTAAAATATGAACTTATTCACTTATCAAGTCAAAACAAGTTCTATTTTAAATATCATGCAACTATATGAAAATCTTTTCTGGACAGCAGCACGAAATAAAGTCGCATTACTTCACAGTTACCCAAAAATTCATTCTTTTCAATTTCCTACTAAAAGATTCACATCCAAATTCTAAAAATGAAATTAAGCTTAAGAAAGTAATGTTTTTCCACACTTATTCAATTATGGGCAGCACTTAAATTATTTCAATTCACCTTAAATCTTATAGACATACTACTAAGGTCAATATAAAACAAATCTGGACAGCCACTCAAACAAATTGCACTTACTCACAATTTTCATCAAATTAAAATTCTGACCTCTATTTTCAAAGAACTAAGAATTATAACTCAAAAATACTTATAACTTATAAAAATAGTTACATATAGATTATTTAGAGAAGTATCGTATCAATTAGACAACAATATTCATAGCATACACTTATTTATCTAATGAAATACTATAACTTGCCTAAAACTCTTAACATTATATTTTTATATCAAAACACAATCCACTTCTTATTTACTAAATTCAAACAATATGATAACCATACCCAAACACACACACACACATACATAAAAATCATTTTTATAATTACTTAAATCAATTTATCAAATTTGGACAGCATGTATAATGCAAACTCAAAAATCACTTTTACAAGACATTCCACAATTATCATACAAGCATCAGTAAGACAACAATTTAGTAAACAACTAGAACATTAAGGCATACATTTACAAAGTCACTTTTATATTTTCTTTTTAACTCTATATATAAAAAGTCTTAGCATAAAATTTACATATTGATTTAATCCAAAACAATTTCTATCATTGATGCAACTAACTTAGAATTTTGGACAGCATACATACCTAAACTTAAAAATTCATTTTCTCTTAAACAGAAAATCGAAAACACATGCCGTTTCTTCCTAAATTCTTATTACAACTTCTACTATAATAAAATGACAAAATTAAACAAAAAAAATAGTTGCATCTGCTGTACAGCCATAGAAAAAGTTGCATTACTTCAATAAGTTCAAGTAAAACAATCCAAACAATCATACACAATTATGCACAATTCCTACTTATGCTACAAAACTTTAAAACACTAATATTTCAAATAAAATATTACTTTTTTATTATTTATAATTTCTGGACAGCAACTTAATATTTTCTATAAAATCAATTTAATCAATCAAAAACACTCATTTCTATTTGTTTCTACATTATAATTGCACATACAGACAAAGTATCACTAACACCTTTAAAAATAATCATTTGGGATCTTAACAAATTAATTTTCCAGAATAAAAACTAAATTTCCAGAATCAAAACTAAATTTTCAGAAATAAACCTTTTCCATAAAACATGTAATTCCTTCCATAGACAAACTAAAGCAATTATCAAATCAATTAGAAAAATTCAATTAACTTTATTTCTTCCTCTAAATTTCGACCAGCATAGAAAAATATCAGAAAAATATTTTTAATTCCTAAAGCATCTATATAATATAATTACATCATTTTGTATACTAAAAATAAGAGTTTTAATCATTAACAAAATATAAAATAGATCTCTTTTAGAAAATAATTCTTTTTTTTTCCAGCAACTAACATTTTTAAACACATCAACCACATACTCATACAATTAATCAAAAATACATGTTCTTATAAGTTTATAACAACTACCATTTGTTCCTATTTCTTTTAAACAATCAACTATAATTTAACTACACATCAAACAACAAACAAATTACAAAAATTACTTTAAAATATGGATCATAGGCCTCACGGCCTACTTATATTTATTATATTTCCAGAAATTTCATTTTTGTTTATTATCCTATTTCATTGTTCTTATTTAACTTAAATCCAAACAAAAGAAAATCAATTACAATCAAACAATAACAATTACATAAAAATTTCATAAAATATAATTCCATACACTCTAAGAACATCAAAAATTTCCAGAATTTATTTTATTTCTAAAAATCATTTTTAGTTCCTTTAAATCATTTTCATTTCATTTCTTCTTTAAGGAAAAATACCTATTTGTTTTCATTCTTTTTAGGGACTTAATTATAACTCAAATACACATGAAATAACAACAATTATCATACAAATTATATGTATATATACACGGTCCAGAAAAGAAGAAGAAAAGAAAAGCAAAGATAAAAACCCATTTTAATCTTTTTATTCATTTCCATTCTCTTTTATTTTGTTAAACAACAATACAATACACATACTAAAATACGCAAATCAATCCTCAATTTTTTTTGTGTCACGGTTCATATATACATATTAAAAATTATTATATTTTTCCATTGTTATTTACTTATTGATTATTATTTCTTAATACAAAGAAAGAAAACAATTAAAAAGACAATGAATAAAAACTTATTTGCTCATACAAAATTCTCTACAATTCTTATGTTCTAAGGATTAAAATAAACCCAGAATATAAATAAATCAAACACCTCAAAACATTTAGCCATCTTAAGAATTAAAGAAAAGGGGAGATAAATCCCTTTAAACACTCTTTTTGTGTCCCTTTTCTTATTCTTAATTCATATGACTTAAGAACAATATCACTTATTCAAAAAAATAACTTTAAAATGAAAAGGAAAATTTAGAACTTGACTATAGAAGAAATTTAGAAGATTTAAACAAAATATAAACAAAACAACTTAAAAATAGCTTAAATAAATAAGTGATTTTGGGTTACCTCTACTCCTTAAGCTTTTTAGAAAACTTCAAGCAACCAAGCTACTCCTCCCTTCTTCCTAGCTTACTCGTCCCTCTCTCCCTCTATTCTTCTTAGAATTTTATTTTTTTTCTCTTGTAAAACTATCAAGTGTTTGTGTGTGAAAAATGTGGGAACTAAGGCTATCTATTTATAGGTGTTGAGGATGCATTTCCCCTCCATTTTTCAGAGCAATATTCGGCCCCCCTTCATCAAGTCTTAGTCAAAAATTTTCAAACACTACTTGGAACATGAACTAGCATTAAATGGGATTTTGTTGATTCCTAAAGCATTTTAAATTCATGGTTTATTCTCACAAACTTCAGAACTATTCCTCCCCTCTTTCCACCTTATTTTGGATGGTGCATAGAAATTAACATAGGAGAGAAAATTTTTCATTGGTTCATTGTGGAGGTGCCTACATAATTACCCAATCATATTAACTATCAAAATTTGATTTTTCTGCCTACTGTACAAAAATTTCGTAAATATTAAAATAAAAATTTTATTTTTACATATTAAGATACTACATTTTAGTACGATCATTTTCATATAAAGTTTGTAATTTTTGGACTTATGGTTTGAAAGTTATGAATTTTTGAAGTCCTAAGGTCATTTCCTTCAAAATACACTTCCTAAGTTTTTCAAATAATTTAAAATAAGAAAAAAAATACGAAAATGCACTTTATTTAAATGATAGTACATTATACAACTTCAGAAATGTATTTTTATTTTAAAAATAATTATACTTGAGTCAAAAGGTTATTTAATGCATTAAAACCATACATTCATTCTTAAAACTCAACAATTCGTTTACTCTTGTAGCAGTGATAAAATTTCGAAAACTATAAAATAAAAATCAAAGTTTCAGATTTTCATAATCTAGATTTCGATACGATCGTTTTGACATATCATTTGTAATTTTTCGACGTACGGTTTAAAAGATATGAATTTCTAAAGATAGGATACTCTAATCCATCAAAAGGCATTTCATCTTCTAAGATCATTTAAATCAAATACTTTATATTAAAATATTTCATTTAAATAAGTTAGGGAAAACATTGGTATATATATATATATATTTCATATGATTTTTAATTAAATCCAGGTATCAAAATCAAGCATAATTTCCTAATTTCAATTACAAAATCACAAATAAATTGGGTAAAATTGTGGGTCTCACAGATGCCGGATTCAGATACCGGTATGAGGCCGTAAGAGGCCCTACAATGCCGGATTCAGATACCGATGTGAGGCCATGAGAGGTCCATTAAGGCCGGATTCAGATACCGGATTGAGACCTTGAGAGGCCCAACCAAGCCGGATTCGGATACCGAATTGGGACCTTGAGAGGCCCAACCAGGCCGGATTCGGATACCGGATTGAGGCTATTAAAGACCCAACCAAACCGAACTCGCATACCGGAAGAGAATCTTAAGAGGTCTTAGAAGACCGAATTCAGATACAGGTATCAGGATAAGTCTTGAACATGTAACCTCATGTCGTTATACCGGTATGAATTCGGACACGTGCATTAGGGATTCTGAAGAATTCTGTTATCCTCACCAGCATAGGATTCCACTCAACTTAATACCCGCCATTATGCCTGAGCCATTGGGAGAGAACCTCACCCGCCACATGAAAGCAGGCAATCAACGTCATTTATGCTGGTATGCCTATATAATACCTGGTAAGGCAAGCAGGTATGATCTATCCTATCTCACACAAACATACACACCACCCCAAATTAGAAAGACAAGAGTGTGTGTATCTTGGAATTCAAGGTGCTCACTTCATGTCTGAAATCAAAGGTAGGATTGCCGAACTCTTAGCCGGATTGTCTAAGAACAGTGATCCTACTACAGAACATTGGCGATCACAGTGGGAGCGAGAAACTTATTCCCACCACCTTTTGAAGAAGTCCATGGCAAACTAGTCACAAGGAGAACGGGCTGAACCCAGTCACCACAGCGTGCTGGAATTGAGAAACAACCCAAGTGGAGAACAAGCACCTTCTCGTCAGAAGGACCTCAGGGAACGATTGAGCGAAGGAAGAAGACGAGCAAAATATGAGCGTTCGAAACAAGAGGGGCCTTCTCATCATGAACAGGCGAAATCGCGACAGAGGCCCCCCACTAGAGGAGGAAGCCCTTCGCATTCCTGTCATGAGAGTAAAGGATCATCTGGTGGATGCTCACAGAGGAAGGAAAGCCTTGAGACAGAATTGGCTCGTCTACGTAGGCGATTAGATGAGCAGGACAAGTTGCTGAAGGAATTGAGGAAAGGAACATCCCAATCCGGTATTGGTAAAGTGAATGAGGTTGGATTGGTTGGAGAGCCTGAAGAAAAAGATCACCCATTTTCTGAAAGCATAATGGCCTTCCCCATGCCTGAGAATCTCAAAGCTCCATCCAATGTAGATCCTTATTTCGGGAATTCAGACCCACATGAACACATAGAAAGTTTTCTGGTTGCGATGTCATGTCAAGGGGCTAAGGATGTGTACAAGTGTCGCACCTTCCCCTTGACTCTGAAAAAAGCGGCTTTGCGTTGGTATTCAAAATTGGAACCTGATTCAGTCACAGGATGGAAGGATTTGGCTGCCAAATTCCTGGGGCATTTTACGACAAGCAAGGCACAACCGAAGTCCGAGCATCATTTATCCCAAATTAAGCAGGAAAAAGGGGAGTCATTGAGAGATTTCCTTATCCGCTTTAATATAGAGTATTTGTCTATCAGTGACATAGAGGCTTCGGTGGCCCTTCATCTCTTGATGCGCGCTCTGAGACCAGGAAATTTTACAGACTATTCGGTAATGCACAAGATCAAAACTATGGATGAAGTGATGGAAATGGCTGAAAAATACATCAATTTAGAGGAGTACCAGAAAGCTCAGGATAGTTTTGCCAAGAAAGTCTAGTACCAAAAAGCTCAGGATAGTTTTGCCAAGAAAGTCTTATAGACCGCTGTCGTATTTTTAGTTTGCTTCTGTTTTGAAAGAAGGTCATATGGACCATTGTCTCGTCCAAGTTATGGTAGTTTCCATTTTATTAATAAGAATCATGAAAATTCCATTAGTTGCAGGGTTAATAGAAAAGCCGAATTAAGTGTTACACCCCCATGAGCTGGTCATCTCAAACCGGTTTCCTTCAATCAAAGACCCCATGAGTGAGTCTAATCTTTTTCAGAGTCAAAGAGTGCCTCATATCAGCATCAGGAATCTGGCACCTCGGTTTAAAACATCAGTTGTTAATACCATGAATTCGGCAAGACGGTCAAAAAATCCAAATCCGGATGTAAGAATTCAGTATCCAAAGCTAAATACATCACTTATTTGACTAGCCATCAGATAAGGAGAGAAATGGGTAGAAGATGTTCTTGTATAAAAATGAACACCACCCATGTATCTAGTATGGTCCCTATTAGTCTTGAATGTAAAAGGCTAATAAGTTAAATGGAAAACCATTCGCTGGCTAGAATAGGATTTCCATGGATCAACAAGTGTATGGATACACAAAGACAAAACCAGTATCTCGAAGCCATGATAACGGTATGTCCAATGTACCTAGGAAATAACTTAGGGATTGGAGAGTGGAAGACTTAGAACTCATGGCTCACATTCATGAACCATGACTTGGGGGGCTACTGTTATGGAGCGCATCTATTAAATCGGAATACCGATATGCTGATACCGGTAAGAGGCCCTATTTGCCCAACCATGCTGATACCGGCATACCGGCAAGAGGTCTAAGCGGCCCAATCATGCTGATACCAGCATACCGAATGCTGATACCGGCATACCGGTAAGAGGCCCTATGATGCCGGATTCAGATACCGGTATGAGGCCATAAGAGGCCCTACGATGCCGGATTCAGATACCGGTATGAGGCCATGAGAGGTCCATTAAGGCCGGATTCAGATACCGGATTGAGACCTTGAGAGGCCTAACCAAGCCGGATTCGGATACCGGATTGGGACCTTGAGAGGCCCAACCAGGCCAGATTCGGATACCGGATTGAGGCTATTAAAGACCCAACCAAACCGGACTCGCATACCGGAAGAGAATCTTAAGAGGTCTTAGAAGACCGAATTCAGATACAGGTATTAAGATAAGTCTTGAACATGTAACCTCATGTCGTTATACCGGTATGAATTCGGACACGTGCATTAGGGAATCTGAAGAATTCCGTTATCCTCACCAGCATAGGATTCCACTCAACTTAATACCCGCTATTATGCCTGAGCCGTTGGGAGAGAACCTCACCCGCCACATGAAAGCAGGCAATCAACGTCATTTATGCTGGTATGCCTATATAATACCTGGTAAGGCAAGCAGGTATGATCTATCCTATCTCACACAAACACACACACCACCCCAAATTAGAACAACAAGAGTGTGTGTATCTTGGAATTCAAGGTGCTCACTTCACATCTGAAGTCAAAGGTAGGATTGCCGAACTCTTAGCCGGATTTTCTAAGAATAGTGATCCTACTACAGAACAGGTAGTTTGTTGATTATTTGATGAATATTTATATATAAATCACGTTACCTGTATAAGTGGGTTTGTTGGTAAGCAAATAAAAAAAATAATCAAGTTACCTGTACAACCCAAATCAATATAATAGCACCACGTTGCGTGTGGAAAATAAAGAAATGTTGCGCAATTTTTATGTTTCTTGTCTCTGTTATATGCGTAAAAGATGAAGGTGTAACATGTGAGTGTTAATTTCTTTTAAATGAATTCGGTGAAAAAAAATTGGTTATGAATTGATTATTTTTATTGGTTATTTTAATTGATTATTGGTTAATTGATTATTTGGTTAATTTTTGGTAAACTTAAAATTGGTTATGAATTGATTAATTGTATCGATTATTTTTATTGATTATTGGTTGATATTCAGTTGGTATTTAGTTATGGAGTAAAAATTTGACTGCTGCATGTTAGTGTGAATCAAATATGTTTGAATTAAACTGGAATGGATTGTCATTGGAATAAAGGAATTAAACAAAAGGCAACAGCTATTGATCGCGTGTCGGGTATCCGTACCCATTAGGTGCCATGTTAGGACAAAGCCTATTTTAAGGAATAGACTCGAATTCCCAATAGGTGAAGTCCTCACTCAGGTAAGCAAATCTCATAGATCCAAAGTCTCGTTAGGTGTTTGGGACCCGCGCGAGATCAATAGCTGCCTGATAAATCGATAAAATAAATAATGAAACATGTAAGGAAGCACAAAAGAAGAGAACAAAGAAAAGGCCCTAATGAGCTAATCGTCTATGCGGTAAGAAAATCCTGGGTGAAGGTAAGAAATCCAATTGGGTGAAGACACCATCCTAACAGGTGCATACAAAAATACCTAATGGTACTTTATAAGAAAAGACAAGAAAGAAAAGATAAGAATAAAGGAAAGAGGAAAGAAGAGAAAAACTAAGAAAACTGAAAAAGAAAGTTAAGAAAATAATTTTGAAGGAAATGCCACATATTATGATTGTGAATGATGCATGTTTGTGTTGTGAAATACTTGAATATGATTATGATTGTGCATGACTTGATCGTATGTATGCCTATGAAAAATGTAGTTCCTGAGTATTTGGTATACTCACCCTTTAGCATTTTTTTTACAGATACTGAGTTAGATGTGGTGCCGGCCGAGCAGGAAAGCTCTCCCCCATGGGGAGAGTAGTTGTTATGATCATTTTGGTTAAAAAAACTTGGAATCATCTAGTGTCGGTTTAAAGACTTATAACTACGTTTATTTTCCTAGCTTGTTACGTAACTATGGGTATTTGATGATAGACGTATGTTTTGGAATTAAAACGGTAACCATAACTAGACAAACAGACTAAGATGACACGTTTTGATTATATGTCTTTTTAGACCTAGAAGAAAGTCATTATTATTATACATAAAAATGTCAACCTAGAGGGTGAGACATTTAATCATAAATTAAAGAAAGCACACAATAAAAATAATAGGATATAAGAATATACACATTATACCATTTCATAATTCCATTCAATAAAGTTCCCATTCATTTTCCACACCATCATCCATAATGCATATATGCAAATGATGCAATGCAATGCCATTCTCCATAATAATCCATGTACCATTTCCATTTGTCCTTATTTCCATATATCCATATTTCCTCACATCGCCCTCCACACAATTGAAAAAGATCAACTAGGAGTAAGTGTCCCCCAACCAATGCTTGCACGGTACTTCGCGTATTCGTCCTTCGTACAATTTGGGCCGTTTTACCCAAATTGGCTATAGCAGGGACCACCCTCAACTAGTCCAGATGTGTTTAAGTGACCGATAAAAACTATTATAGTGTGCACATGACCAATCCCCGACTTATCCAGTACTTCATCCCTTTGTAGAATACCTCATACTGTATTAGGTCCTCTAGTAGATCAAAGTCTTCTACAATAGTTTTCCGCTATTGTTTCAATAACACAATCTAGTCACTGTGACACTCCCGTCCGTCAATTTCTATGAACCTTCGCGTGACCATCCTTCAGTTCATAGAATATCTTCACGTATCTTTTCCAATTTCCTAACGTCCTTCCTCACTTCATGAATGCACGTGTTTCTACTTCATTTTAATTTAATTTGAATAGTCAAGCCTTTATATAAATATATTCCTTTCGATATGTCCTCTAAATTAGGGTTTATATCCATAATAATGCAACAATTACCATTTAAGTATACACACAACAATAATAGTGATTATAATGTTTATCCATCCCTATCATCAAACGTATATTCCATAACTTAAACATAATCATCACCAATCAATTAGCATAAAACCATAACTTAAGAAATCACACACAATTCATAACAAACATAACATAATCATCACCAATCAATTAGCATAAAACCATAACTTAAGAAATCACACACAATTCATAACAAACATAAAACCAAACATATATATAATTATATTTCTATTATTATTATTATATTCTTCCTCTAATTTAAGCCTAATATCTCCCCTCTTACCTTTGTAGAGAGAGAAAGAGAGAAAGAGAAATTGGGGTTTATGAAACCCACTTCACCCACTTCAATCTACAAGCCTTAAGCTTCTAATCTCCTTGATCCCAGGCTCCTTCAACTCTTCTAATTTGATTATTGGGACATGAACACTTGATTTGGGAATTTAGGGTTCATGAGGGATTTGTGGATTTGAGAGAAGAGAGGGAAATTCATGGAGTTTTAATGGAGGAACAACATGAATTTGAGGTGGGAAACCAATTTAGGATGATGATCCATGGTGTTTTTGGTTGGATTTGATGATTGAGAAGGTTAGGGTTTGAGAGGGGGAAGAAGTTGTGCAAGAAGAAGAAGAAATAATGAACCAACATACAAATTGAAACGTGTTTTTAAAAATGAACTCTGCAGGATTTAATCGATTAAGCTCCTCCTTAATCAATTATGAGCTGCACTTTTCCATTCTTAAAGGCAATTTAATGGTTTCTAAGACACTCCTAACCCATACTAACTCCTACTTGGCTAATTTCCACTTCCTAAAAACATTCTAACCACCTCATAACACTTCCAAATAAAATCAAAACTTAAGGATGATACAACACTCATCAATATTCCACTAACTCAGGCACATAACTATTGAATAAAATCGGGGATGTTACAAGAGGCTGATGAGCAAGGGGATGTAAACATTGAGGACTTTATTGATTTTACTACTTTCCTAGAAACTGATCATGTGCCTCCATCATCTTCTTCAGATTTTGATTATCCTGCTGCTCATGCTTCTCTCCTCGAGCACATTGATCATCGTTTTGATGCAATAGAGGAAGCCAATAGAGCTATGGAGCAACGACTGCTTGAGTCGTTAAGTCGCTTCTTTACCCATCCCCATCCACCCTCTTAGTTGTTCTTGTTCTCTATTGATTTTTTTAGCTGTTGCATTTTCATTTGCTTTGCTTTTCAGGACATATGGCTTATGTTATTTGCAATCTTCTATTCTTTCTAGTTGTTATGCTATGACATTATGGTTCTCTTCTATGTCCGGGTTATGATTTTCTTTTTTGGCTTATTCGTTTATTATTGCTCTTATATTTTTGATAATGCCAAAAGGAGAAGAAAGGTTGTTGCTTTATATGTTTTTTTGTAGTTTTTTTGTTTTATGTGCTTTTCCTAAGTGTGCATACATTTAGGGGGAGTGTGTGAAACTTGGATTTTCAATTTATATGGTTTGTCATCATCAAAAAGGGGGAGATTGTAAGATCAATGGAGTTTTGATGAAGACAAAGATGTACATTGCAAACATACAAATCAACAACAACAATGATTAAGCAACCACACCAATTATTAGTGTTATTATTATGTACCTCATATGTTGTAATTATTAGTTTTATTATTTACTTTGCATATGATAGTAGGGTGGTAGCTTAGGATAAACCTTAATTGATTATATGATTTATTGAATATGATGTTGAATGAGATTAACTTGATAGAAAATAGCTCATATGAAATGTGAAAGTAAAAACACAATTGAAAAGTTGTTTTTTAGTCATTTCACAGTGGTTAATCGATTAGCAGCTTTAGCTTAATCGATTAACACGTATAAATGAATTTAGTATGCTTAATGAGCAGTGGTTAATCGATTAAAGCTTTTGGTTAATCGATTAATTGCTGTTAGAGCAGAAAATAAAACTAGTTTAAAAGCTTTTCATTTGGGTCTTTCACTTGGTTACACATTACAATTTTTGAAATACTAAATACACTTTCATACCATCAATATTCTTTAAGAGCTATTTTGAATTCTATCAAGATTGTTACTCTAATTTTTCTCAAATCTCAATTCATCATCTCATACTCTTTCAATTCACATATTCAAGAGAGATTTGTTATTTTGTTCTATTAGTTTTAGTTGAATCATTCTACAAGAAGGGTTGTAACTCAAGTATTCAACAATCAACGTGAGAAATCAAGGAAGTCTTTGAAGGATTCAAAGAAAGAAGAAGGAATTGGTTGAAGAAGGTTCTCCAACAAGAAGCGATTCAAGGAGCTTAGGAAAATACAAGGAGTTAATTGGGTAGACTTCAAGAATTTGGTAATCGATTAAGCTTCTTGTATTTTTAAATAAATCATATACTCAATTAAGATTTATCCTACGCTACCACCCCACTCTCATATGCAAAGTAAATAATAAAACTAATAATTACAACATATGAGGTACATAATAATATCACTAATAATTGGTTACTTAATCCTTGTTGTTGTTAATTTGTATGTTTGCAATGTACATCTTTGTCTTCATCAAAATTCCATGGATCTTACATTTGTCCTATTAAAAACATATATAGACTTACATAAACAAAAATTTAAAACCCTTGTATGAAAATGGTATTTTTATTCTCAACTCTAGAACTCATGATAAAAACCTAAAAATTGACATCTTTTATTAAAAAAATAAATATATATTTTTTTTAAAAAAAATTTCGATGTAACAATTCTGTAAAAAAATTATCTTCTCTTGAAATCTTATCCTCAACCAAATTTAAAAAAATCCATAGAAGAAATAAGATTTAAAACTTGTGTAAAGTGCATTAAATCAATATTACAATCTTATGCAAAAGGCAATATGGAAACATATAAAGTGTCAAAAATTTAACTAACAAAGTCTACCACAGTGGGTAGATAACTGAGTTTCTTAAGCATGATGTCAGGAATTTGATTCCAGCCGTGGATATGGAAAATGCTTTGTTGCTATAGGCAAAACCCATTTTGATAATCTCTACATCTTGGAGGAGATTATTCTTCGGCTATCAATTGGAGGATACCCTTGATATACATAAAAAAAAGTGCCAAAAATTTGAATATCCAAAAACTCTTACTTCCACATGCATTAAGTAACCAACTTCTTTTCAAAATTTTAATCAACCTATCTATAATAATAAAAGAAAAAGGTTTTTTTTTAACTAGATTATTGTGGTCATTGATGTAAATTAGCTTCTTCCACTTCTACCTCTACTAAAACAAAAATTTCACACTCCTACTAAAAACAAAAATCAAACATATGTCAATAACTTAACAAAGAAAATGGACTAATATGTGCGACACCCTTGTTTTATATCTTGAAAATAATAAATATTTCTAAATATAGAATACTTGCTATCAAAAATTGGGACTAAAATTTTTTTCCCTTTTTAATTTATACTTGCCCAATTATAAACACCTTTAACCTTGACGAATAATTTGAATTCGGCTTAATAATACCTTAATTACGAAAAGGCTCTCGAGACAATGTCTTTTTAACACAATGAAACATATTCATATCGTTTATTAAAAATATATTATTTTAATCGAACTTATAGAATATAAACTTGTTGCCGATCCTTTTGAATCAAAATCAGAGTATGCGGAAGTAAAATAATACTTGTGGGGTGTAACAGCCCCATTTTCGTAACTCAAAATATTTCGCTTTTACTTATTAAAGTTGCAAAAATGGGACCAATTTTTTTTTATAACATTATTGAAGCGTTATAAAGTATTTTTGAAAATCTCTTTGAGTTCTTCCATTCACTTTTCCGAAAACCGAGTTGTTACTAAAATCTTTCTTTTCATAAAAAGACTTGTTTCCAAATCATCATGATATTTCCCAAAAGACTACATTGTTTGTTTGTCCCAAAATAGAGTATTCCACAATACAGAATTAAAACTTGGCTTGGTTACATAATTGGCACATTGCTTGGTAATCCTTGACTCAAAAACACACTTTACAAACTTAACCTAAACACTCTACTCTCGCTTCCTTCTGATGAAGACGTCCGGATGGAACTCTCCTTTCTTCTTGCGCCCTTTCTTCACTCCCGAAAATGAAATCATCTCTATCGCTGTGCTGCGGTTGTCATTCAGCTCCATCTAGAGAGATGATCTCCATGCGGTACTCCGTCTGCCCGTTGAGACATCAGCAGCACCGATATGCCAACGAACAGGAGAGAGTAAGCGATCTGAACGACACATCGTCGACGGTGTGGGATTACGTTAGGCAAAATAATAGGACCACACAAACATACAACACCATACACAAGCACACAACAATCAAGTATAACATTATCATTATCATCATCATCCTTCTTATCATTTTTCATTCTCTTATTAATTTACCTTTTCGTCTTATGAATATCTTTTACTTTCCTCACATTTCTCTTTCACAACTAAACTTCTCTTTTCATCCGGTCTTTATCACTTCACAATATTTAATGATCGGGGTACTCAAGATATCATCAAAATATCCATTTCACTCTCGGCTATCACTCACGTCTACATCTCCTCGGTAATCCACCCAACCTAGTCGGAAGCAAACAGGAGTACAGGACCTTTACCGTGCGGACACGACAGCTGTCACACATCAAATGGTCCAAGACCAGGAGGACTCAGCCTCAAATCATAATCATATCAATTCATATACATGACACACTGTCTCACTACAGTTGCAAACAAAATGCCCCACTCCAGTCCCTCTCACTGTTCTCGATTTGCAATCTAGGGGGCGACAATATATTTCTAGTGGGCCCGCAGAACTTACCACGACATTAGACCCAGTCCCCACCACGTTAGTGCGCCACTTGTGGAGTTCGTTCTTCCTAGAAACATACTGTAGACTTCTTGACGTTTCACCGTCATCGTCCTCCCCTAATGCAATCTCCTCCTAAGTATCCGCAGATACTTATGGTTCCTTCCTCTCCACTACTTCGCACTCTCATACCTCACCGCGTGTGTCTTTTAAAGTCTTTTAATCTCTTTAATTATCCTAAGGTCGGCCCGTCCTTCGTGCAACCCTTCAAGGAGTCCCGACCACTAACTTTGCACAAACTTTCTCTCATCATTTCTCACATAGCACAGAGCTGGGATCACCTCAACATGCTCGCATCACAATCTTTCTCATCTCATTTCTCAACATACTTTCCACTATCTCTCTTAACAATCACTTTTCGAGTCTTTTCTCAAAATAATCTTTTCACAACTTTCTCAAAACACCATTTTATGAGCTTTTACAAAACCTCACTTCATAAACATTTTCATAAAACTCCCTTTTGTAAATTTTCTCAAAATCTAGTTTCACAACTGTTAACAAATCTCATTTCACAAAGTTTCTAAAATCTCTTTTTACAGCCTTCCACAAAACTTCTTTTCAAAAACTTCCTTGAAAATACTTTTTACAATATTTCTCAAAACCTCTATTCAAAACATTTTCAACAGAATTCCTTTTCGCAAACCCTTTTCTGAAAATGTCATTTCGTAACACTTTAAAAAAATATCCTTTCAAAAGGACTTGTCCAAAATTTCCTTTTTGCAATTCTATACAAAATCTCTTTCATAAATCCTTTCAAAGAAATCTATTTTCAAAAATCTCTTCGAAAATTTCCTTTTTTAAAAAAAATAATCTTTTCGAAAATTTCTTTTCAAAAACCTTTTCAAAACTGCTTTTTTGAAAACCTTTTCAAAAGTCACATCTTTTTGGGCGCTAATGGAGGAGCAAGCTCAACTCAACACTAGTCCCAGACTAAAACCAAAAACAAAAGGAGCCCAGCTCCGCTCAAATCACATCTCATATCCACATTCACATCACTCTCCCCAGCTCTAGCTCGTTCTCATCATTATTCTCAATTTCATTCCCCAATTCTCAACTCTTTCTTTCCTTTCCAGCACATACCTTATTCCCAATCATTAGATCTTTCATTCTCATTGTGTCTTTGCTTTCAATCTCATTACTTTCTCAACTTATTCTTTTCGTTTTCATTTCCCATTCAGGACGTGTCCCTCAGCATGTTACTCATTTAATTTAACAACAATAAATATCATCAGGCATAATGAAATAAAAACATAAAAGCATGTTATCAATCACACACTCATCACACAACAACATTGTGGCCTTTGTCATCTTCGTATAAGTGGCCACACAACACAGACAATTGCCACTTATACTACTGACTCCGAACCACTTAGGTCCGATCTTTGAGATGATACGGAACGTCCTAATATATCACCTAACTACCACGGTGTCTTAGGAAAGCTTCTCTCTCACCTGTGGTCCAGCTATTTATTGCGTACCGTCTCCACGACTCCGTTTTGCTGCCGGCTGCCCCCATCCCTTGTCTTTAAGATTTCCTCGTACTAAATAAAATATGTTTTTGTTATTAACTTGTATTAGGAAAATCTTTTTCGTAACTCAAACACCTCTCATTTCCTCGTATTAAATAAAACACACTTGTGTTGTTAACGTGTATTAAGAAAATCTTTTCTTAAATCAATTATCTCTTGAAAACTTTACTTTAAATCGTATGAGAACGTTTTTAAATGTGAGAAGCAAGTCCAAATAATTCTGGACAGCAAAGAATCATTTTATAAAATCACTTTGATAAAACTCCGAAAACATCGTAAAAACACTCTTTGTTTTAAAGGACTCTTTAATTTATAATTAACAGTTTACGACTCCAATCTCCATCACGAGACAAAATTTGGACATAAACACAATTTAAAAATCTCAATTAAATCAAATAGAATTGTTTTACAATTACTTAATTTCAAAACCGATTACACTTTCACATATTTTTCAAACATCAACTACACATAAACAGCAAGCAACACTTCACCAAGCATATAATCAATCAAATCAATCATGAAGGCAATTGTATAACTCACAAATAGTTCATAACACAAACACTTAGGCATTCTTGTATCAAACCAAGATACAAACCATTTACTTTAAACAACTGGGTTCTTTTCAAAAGTCGTTGTGTGAAATTATTTCCATGCATCTAAATTCCCTACACTCCTTTACATTACATGGCCGAATCAAATTCAAGAAAACAAGTTAAGAATTCACATATTTCAAACACATAAATTGACTTAATCTATTTCAATTACTTAAGTTCCATTTTCTTTTCCCTACAACAAATTATTTACTCTTCCCTTTTTTTTTACCCTCAACCGAATGCACATATACGTGCATATATTCATTGAAACACAAAACTTTTCCAAAGTCATTTAATTCATTTATTTCCTTTATTTTTAAATTAAAAACCGATTAGAAAATAAATATTTACAATACAATTTCAAACAATTTATCTTGACATAATTCCTCCAAAACATACTCATTATTCTTAGGTCACTTTATTGAAAAAAGAATCCTATTCTACTTATCAACCTAGGCCGAATCTCATCATAACAAAGGCAATGGTTTTAGGTTCATTTTTCAACATGCAAAAGCATCAAAATCATGCATGTCTCCCTTATGAAAATCAAACATGACTTCTTGATTTCTAAGCCTAGACCGAATACCTCATCACCAAAAATTGAGTTGCAACTTGAAATCTTTATCATGCATGTACATGGAACATAGATCAAGACCAAAAATCATTTTTCAAAAACTCATTTCTTGATTTCTTTGTGAAACCGTGAGGTTCATGAAAAATAAAGTCCTTTTTACTTAAAATCACATGCATGCCTCTATATTTTATAGATCAAATTATGAAATCAAGCATGATAGTAGAAATCAAAGATTAAAAATCATTTTGGATAAGAAAAGGTCAAAACCGTGATGAATGATGAAGAAGATTAAATCTTTTTGATTTTAAAACAACATGCATGGCTTTATAACAAAACTTTTTAAAGGTTAAAGCAAAGACCAAGACATCTTCAAAGATCAAAGTAAAAATCAAAGCTTCATCAACATCAAATCAAAACCAAATCACTTCAATAACTCAAATCAACTTTTAAAGGCATAAAATTAACATGCAATGACCTAGATCAAATAAAAAGCATTAAGACCTAATTTCCTACTCATGGCCGAATTACCTAGTTGAGGATCTAGTGTTTTATGAGTTCTTTTAGTCTTAGGAATTCAAGATCAAAGCACAAAATAATTTATCAAATCCCTTCTTAAAAATTTTATAGCTCACGGTTTTAACAAAAATTCAACATGCAAGGCCAAAGAAATTTATTTTACCATTCATTAAACTTAGATCATAAATTGATTTGTCAAATAAGCACATAAACAGACATAGATCATGATTTAGAACAAGGAAAACATACATGCAAGAAAGATCTTATGTTAAGTTTTACAAAATCATAAACAAAACTTTAGATCTTTAGGTTTTAGTTAGAAAAATATTTAGATCAAACAAAGAAAATATAAACCGAACCACAAACAAATATTACAAGTTATTTTTAGTCCATAAAAGTCCAAGATCAAGAAAGGATAACACAAAAATTCATCTTACAAGTCACAAAAACAAACATGCAAGAAGAAAAAGAAAGGGATCTAAAAACTAAAAAGAAAAACTAGACTATTACATTTCTTCCTCTTGTTCTTCGGTTCTTCTACTAGGATGGGTTGGTTCTTCAAGCTCCTAGTGCTTAGATCTTCAAAGGAAAGAGCTTGATCTAAGATGAGTTTTCCTTCTTCTTCCTCCTAAGGCTCACGGCCTCCTCTCTCTCTCTCTCCCTTTATTCTTTTCCTCTCTAAGAGTTTAAATGATTCTTAGAGTATTGTGTGTTTGTTGTTGGAAAGAAATGGGTGTGAATGAAATAATCATCCCTCCTTTTCCCCTTAAGTCTTGGTTTAGTCATACATCAAGGGAGGGGCGGTTTGGTCACTACAAAAGTTTGCATGGGTGAACTTTAGCAAAACTAAGGGGGACAAGGTGTAGGAAATTAAGGAACTAGGTCTCCTAAGTTTAGTTACTTTTTGGCTAATGGTTAGGACTTAGTTACTAACTTAGTTACTTGGGGTCCTTAGCCTAGTCCATGACTTCTTGTCCAAGAAAATAAAATCCTAGCCTTCATTCATGCTTGCATACACGTAGCACACACACACTCTCACACGTATCACACACACATATCATACTAACACATACATTCATGCATACATCATCATATATTTTCCACTAATTAAATTTTCACATAATTCTAAGCATACATTCATGCAAAACCGTATATACATACACATGCACACACTTAGGAAATAAATCATTCATGCATAAAAATGATAATGACACCAAAATATCAAGCACATATTTTTAGAAATCAAAACACCTTTTCATAAAATAATTTCTTGTTGAAAAATTTACCATTTCCTTAAAATCACTCAACACATTCATTTAAGAAATACTCTTTCAAAACTCTTATCAAAAATAAATCTCTTTAGTATTTTGAGTTAATACGAGGAATTTGCGGGGTGTTACATTCTCCCCAACTTAAAGAATTCTCGTCCCCGAGAAATACGTTGTGGATTGGGCAGCAGGGCACAGAATTTGCTCATCATTACGATTCCCCTAAGGACACTCTCCTCTCGTTTTGTGGTCGTATTCACTTTTGCTGGTCTAATTTACCTTGTTGTGCTCCTCGTTTGTTGCTTCCAGGCAAAGAAGTCGTACTCACACAACCGCTCTCGTGTCAAATCGGGTTAAGTCCACCAGACTAATCGAAGAAGACGTCGCTCCCTTAGCTGATCGTCGTCACAGAAAGTCCAACCATAGGTACAGACTTAGGGGATAATCAAACAAACAAATCTCAAACATCTCCAAAAGCATGGGATTTCACCTAGAAATCCTCAAATATTTACTATTTTCTACAATTTAGGTTCTTACTAACTTACAATAATCACTCCTCTTTTTAATTCTCCTTCTAACTCTAGAGTCTTCGTCTATCATTTCTCTAACTTAAAGGGATTCTATCATTACTTAGGCTTACTTACTTCCTCAAACTATCTCACTCTTCTCCTTAGGTTCATCCTAAACATTAATCAAACCTATCACCTTCACCGTCTAACCCTCGGGTTAGGGTGTACGGCAGTCCAAATCCTCAAACTCTCCTCAGGATTTCCTCTAATAACAGGTAATATACACTTCTTTTCTTTCTTGTGATTCCCCAACTTTGATCAAACTCATGGATAAACCTGTTATGACCTCGTATCCTCACTTAACTTAAGTCATTTATCCTTCCTTAATTGTTCAAGCCTAAATTATCTGGGTAACTACGGCACTTCTAACTCCACAATTCGGACTGAAGGGTCTTAAATAGGGTAGGTAAGGCTACGGTTTGACAGAGGTTTATGAAGGAAAAGATTCGAATCTTAACAATACTAACTGTTTTTTTGAAGCAATTCAACAAACAGGGAACTCAAGAATAACATCCTATTTCTTCAAAGATACCGACTACTCTTGGAAAGGGTACGTCTAGGTCAATAGACTAGGATTTGTCAAATACGAAGGAAACATCAAAATTTAAAAAGTCTCAACCTACTCACTTCTTACTTAGTCTATGTTTCTCAAACTGCCGGGTCAATAGGTTCCTCATACTAACTCGGCCAACTCTAAGCCACAAATAAAATCTTTCATCCTAAAAGATGAGGACCTAAACTTATATTCCTATCCTGATACTAGGAAACACACAGAGTCACACAAACAAAGCATGTAAGCCCATGCTTAAGGCCACTAAGGATTACCATAAGCTCTGATACCATTCTGTAACAGCCCGATTTTCGTAACTCAAAATATTTCGCTTTTACTTATTAAAGTTGCAAAAATGGGACCAATTTTTTTTATAACATTATTGAAGCGTTATAAAGTATTATTGAAAATCTCTTTGAGTTCTTCCATTCACTTTTCCGAAAACCGAGTTGTTACTAAAATCTTTCTTTTCATAAAAAGACTTGTTTCCAAATCATCATGATATTTCCCAAAAGACTACATTGTTTGTTTGTCCCAAAATAGAGTATTCCACAATACAGAATTAAAACTTGGCTTGGTTACATAATTGGCACATTGCTTGGTAATCCTTGACTCAAAAACACACTTTACAAACTTAACCTAAACACTCTACTCTCGCTTCCTTCTGATGAAGACGTCCGGATGGAACTCTCCTTTCTTCTTGCGCCCTTTCTTCACTCCCGAAAATGAAATCGTCTCTATCGCTGCGCTGCGGTTGTCATTCAGCTCCATCTAGAGAGATGATCTCCATGCGGTACTCCGTCTGCCCGTTGAGACATTAGCAGCACCGATATGCCAACGAACAGGAGAGAGTAAGCGATCCGAACGACGCATCGTCGACGGTGTGTGTAACATCCCTAATTTAATTTACAAGCCTAATTAGTGATTTAATATGTTTATAGGGTAGAGAATGGATAGACTAATTACTTAAAGAATTTTTGGAGCAAGGTGACTAGTAATTATAAGTACTAGGGGTTGTATAGGAGGCATTTGTAGCAACGGGCAAAATTATCTAAGCGAAATCGGGGGTTAAATCGGCGTTTTAGATGTTAGAAATCAACCGAAAAGAGAAAATTAGGAATTTATTATAGGATGCTAAGAAATTAAATTCTACCGTTGGATATGAAGTTTAAGGAGTTAAGAAGCTTGTCTAAAAATTTGGACCCGATCCGACGGTTAACGAAAAAGTTACGGCGAATCGAAGTTTGGGAATTCTGGTGCACGCCCAGGCGCACCAGGGTGCAAATTAGGCACCAGACCAGTGGAAAAACAGCCCAGGCGCACCATACTCTCGCCCAGGCGCGCCCTGCGCGCATCAATTCCCGCATCAGGCGCACCAGTTGGCGCGCCATTCTCTTCCTGACCGCATCAGATCCACGCACCACGCACCAGATCTGGTGCTGGTGCCAGAGTCGCGCCCAAGCGCGCCATGACCCGCGCCCAGGCGCGCGGGAGCTGCATCAGACGTGTAAAATGGTGCGTGGCACCTTGTGTGCCACAAGTTGTGGCTTGTTGAAGAAGCCCCTCCACCTTATGATGCTAACCCTCTTCTTTGTTATGCTCACCCACATGAAACATCAAGGCATCATCTTCCTCCTCTCTCCACTCGTAGCTCTCCCTCCTTCAAGGACCAAGCACCATTTCTTCTTCCTTAATTCATGAAGCCAACCCCTTACTTCATAGAACCTCCTCCTTCACGCCTTTGACCAAGAAATGGAGCACCAAGCACCTTCTCATTTCCTTCCTCAACTCCATCCGTCCCTCCCTCTCAATCTAAGGCAACCACCATCTCTTCTTCTTCTTGCCTTAGACACACCCATGGAGCACCAAGAACTCATCCTTTTCCATGGATCCAACCGTGTCTCTCTCTCTATGGGTGCACCAATTCCATCGCCATTTCTCTTCCTCTCATCATCAAGAAGATCCAGCCAAGCTCAACCTTAACCATGGCACCCAAGCTCTAATCTTTTCCATTTGATTTCCATGGAGTTCAAGCATCAAGGACCTTCATTCCTCCCTCTATGGTTTCGTTCGTCTCAAGCAAAAATGGAAGGCCACCGACATACCATCACCGACCGAAACCGACTCGGTCTTGCCCTCGGTCATTGTAAAGGCTTTTAGGATCACCGCTGTAACACCTAGGATTAATTACCCTTAATTCCCCTTATAATAAAATACGGACTTGAAAATTCATTTTTATTTCATTAAAATCAACCGTCAAACGGACGGAGTTTTGTTTGTTTTTCGGACTAATCCAAAATTCAACCTGTGATAAACAATTTTAATTAAAAGCAACCAGTAGCCAGCAGGGCTTCAGATTATACAGAGAAATCATATCAAGGCCCAATGGGCTCCAATTATATCAAAAGTAACAACTATTTCAGAGTTTCAGCGGAAAAATATAAAGTTTGAGTGTCATAACCAACATATATAATTTTGCCCAAACAAAACATCCTAAGCCTCATTAAAATAAGCATATTAAGTTTACATCAAAATAACATAAGAGGCTTAAGCCCACACTTTACTCTAGACCCATAACACCCTACTCTCCCTGTAAGGGAAAGTACACCTGCTCGGCCGGGGGCTGTGCCAACTCAATCTCCGTACCTGAAAATGTAAGGGAGTGAGCATTGCACATGAAATAGAAAGCAATTTCTAACTAGACATAACAACCCACTAGGTCAAACACAATTAGCAATTAAAGCATATATTCACATACTGCACACCATACTCATTTCATTATTTCCATATTCATTATTTACTCTACAAATTCCATTTTCATTATTCCTTTCAATATCCATTTTCATTCTTCATTTCAAATTTCCATTTTTCATTATCCATTTCAATATTCATTTTTCCTTTTCTCTTCATTTCATTCTTACGATGTATTTTACACCATGGTACTTCACCTCCACACCGGAAGGTACCTCGTACTTTTCCTTATTTAAAATTTATGTGTCCCTCAGGTCAGAGGTCAACACCCAATCTTTATAATTCATTTTGTGTCCCTCAGGTCAGAGGTCAACACATTTTAACATCTTATTCTTAAAAATACATTTCGCGCCATTGTACTTCACCTCCACACCGGAAGGTACCTCATACAATTTGGCCTAGGGATACTTCACCTCCACACCGGAAGGTACCTCATATCGTTGTACTTCACCTCCACACCGGAAGGTACCTCATACAAGTTGGCTTGCAGGTACTTCACCTCCACACCGGAAGGTACCTCATACCATCGTACTTCACCTCCACACCGGAAGGTACCTCATACATTTGGCCTATGGGTACTTCACCTCCACACCGGAAGGTACCTCATACCATCGTACTTCACCTCCACACCGGAAGGTACCTCATACAATTTGGCCGGTGGGTACTTCACCTCCACGCCGGAAGGTACCTCATACAACCACCCAGATTATAATTAAACATTAATCTCATGATAAACAATTCATTCATAAACACATTTAATCACAATCAACACATAATCTTTCATGTAATTTCCGTATTCATTTCCTTTATTAGTTACCACATTCATACCAAATAGTGTTCTCTTTCATAGCCCAACATTTAGATTTTACATATATCATCTTTTACTTTGATTTGCACGTAATCCTTTTACTTCCATTTCCTATTTTCACATGTTCAATTCATAAACCATAACCCTTATTCACAATTGATAATACTTAACATTTATTCTCATTTAGAATTTAGAAACAACTACGCACATTCATCTCACATAGTCATTTTCATTCCATCTTCTTCCTATATCAATTTATTCCACAACACATACTTATATTAGCTATAGCAATTAATTATCATTTGATTCACAACTTTACCAATAAAAGCAACAATCATAGAAATCATTTATGTCCACTTCATTAACACATTACCCAATTCCTCATGTATTTCAATATAATCATTAACCAAATTTCATTTATCAAATGATTGATTCTTATGGTATTGGGTTTCCTTTTCCTAGTCTTAACATCAAATCATCATGCATATTTAATTAATTAGAATTTTATGTTTTATAACCTAGGGTTTTATAATCTAATTTTCTCCCCTAACACATAATCCTAACAAGCATTATATACTAACTAGACCCAACTCCCTAGAACAAGGCAAAGCTCACTATATCCACTCCCTTACCTCAAATACTTAGAGATAAGGAGATCCCCAAATTCCCTATGCTTGAGTTTGCCCACCAATAAGATACCCAACCAAAGGATAAGGATGGTACCTAATATAGAGTTACAAAAGAGAGGAAATCATCATTTATGTCATGAATCAAGTCAAGAATCAAAGAAAAATGGTGCCTCCAAAGCCTAGCATTGAAAAACCACCATTGAAGGTAGAGAGAGAGAGAAAACGAATTTGAAAGGAAAAGAGAGGAATCCACAATCAAACACTTACTTGAAGATGATAATAACAACCCTTGATGATGGAATGAGTGCCACCCACTTGATTCTTGATCAAATGGAAGTGAGAGAATCTTGAACCCTAGAGGAGAGAGAAAGCACGAATTTTAGAGAGGGAAGGAAGAAATCAAAACTTAAACACTTACCTTGAGATGAGAAAGAAGAAATTACAATGATAGAGATGCAAGGATCACTTGTTCTTGGTTGATGTTGAGGAAAGCAAATGGAACCCCTATGAGGAAGAGGGAGGAGTCGAACAAGAGAGGGAGTGGAAAGAGAGGACGGTGTGAGAGAGAAAGAGAAAGTGAAAGTGAGTGTTTTGTTTTTGGTTTGGAATGAAAATGAGTGGATATGAATTAAAAGCCCAAAAGGTAGATTCTATTTGAGTGGAGGAGAGTGCATCACGTGCACTCTCTTTCTTTTTTTTGTACAGACCCTAAAATAATCGATTATTCTAGCCAAATAATCGATTATTTCTTCAATGCAACATTTCTCAGTACATTCACCAGAGGCCTTATAATCGATTAAAGCCCTGAAAGTAATCGATTATAGCTCAAAATAATCGATTACTTCATATGAGGTAATCAATTAGAATTGCTGCAACTTTTTATTGTTTTCATCAGGGGCCTTGTAATCGATTACTGACCATCCAGTAATCGATTATTTAGTGGAAAAGTCACATTTTGATGATTTTTCTAACTCCAATTCATTTCCTTAGGTCCCCATATCCCTTTAGTTTTGGTTTGATACTTGAAACCTTCCTCGAATCTTGGAAATTCTTCCTAATTAATTGGCATAATTTCCCATTATGCCGGAATCAAAATTAGGGATGTTACAACCGCCCCGCCTCGTCGGCGAACTTCGGCATTAATCGGTGCGAAGTGTGGAGCCACGGGTCAAGGTTTTCTCTTTGGATTCGTCGGTTGAGGTAAGAGGGGTTTGTGTTACCTTTCCTAAGGATATAGACTCTAGGTTGTTGTAATGATGACTAGGGGTAGATAATTAATTAAGAGAATAAACCTTAGGATAATTAAAGTGCATGAAATGAACCTTAGGGGTAATTAGTATGTTAATGGTTAATTTTATATTAATTAAATGGTTAATGTTAAATTCTCTTTTATTAATATTAAAGTAGGAAGTGAAGAACCCTAGGAAGCTGACTTAATTTTTTAGTGCTCTGAGACATACCTGAGTATATCGACTGTTTTGTTTATTATCCGTTGATTGTTACTTGTTATTGAAGTATGGTCATATCGTGCTTGTTTTGGGTAGCTCGTAAAGCAAATAAGGGACTAAGAATTAACGTAGGCAAGTTATATAGAAAGGGCTAAGTAAGGAGGAAAAGAATGGAAAATTATGAGTAAGTAATTAATGAATGGACTAAGGATAAGTAGCTTGGTAAAAGAGAAATAATGTTTATTATTAATTGAATCATAAATTAGAGGATGGTGATTGAGTGACTAGGAACTTTATGGGTGTTGTGCTTGATTTAATTCGTCAAGAGTAAATGTGATAATAACAGTTATATGTGAATATGTGTTGTTGTTATGATCCAAGAATGAAATGAATTATACCCGGGCGTAGTAAGACGTGAGTGCACAGGGGTGCAGACGCAGTAGGCCGCGACCAGGGACAGAATGAAATGAATTATACCCGGGCGCAGTAAGTCGTGATCGCACGGTGGTGCGAACGCAGTAGGTCGTGACCAGGGGAGAGTGAAACATACCCTAGCGCAGTAAGTCGTGATCGCACGGTGGTGCGAACGCAGTAGGTCGTGACCAGGGGAGAGTGAAACATACCCGAGCGCAGTAAGTCGTTATCGCGCGGTGGTGCGAACGCAGTAGGTCGTGACCAGGGGAGAGTGAAACATACCCGGGCGCAGTAAGTCGTGATCGCACGGTGGTGCGAACGCAGTAGGTCGTGACCAGGGGAGAGTGAAACATACCCGGGCGCAGTAAGTCGTGAGTGCACAGGAGTGCAGACGCAGTAGGCCGCGACCAGGGACAGATTGAAATGAAACATACCCGGGCGTAGTAAGTCGTGATCGCATGGTGGTGCGAACACAGTAGGTCGTGACCAGTGGTAAAATGAATGAGAAATGTGAATCCAATGAATGAAAAGAGAATGAAAAAGGGATTTATAAAAATAACGATATATGTTCGTGAGTTGGTCATTTTATGAGTATGGAATTTGAAATATGAAAATGTTAATGTAACCGGAATTGAAAAGTAATTTAAGGTTGAAAGTAGAATTGCTAGGAAGGTAGTATGGACATAGGACTTATTTTATCGAAAATGAGCTTGTGCGTAATTACCTGAAAAGGAATATTAGGTTAATCACATAATTTTTATTGTAATAGGGCCTAGTTTGTCAGCTATGCTTCTTAGAAGCTATTTTCCTTAGTACTGTGTAATGCTACCCTTCGTGCTATATTTTTACAGGTACCGAAGGAGCATACACGTGTCTCGCCGAGCAGGACTACATTCCACCACGTGGAGTGTGTATAGTATTTAGCGACCACCTATTGGTCATGGGTTATTTTGGGAAGTTTTATTGTATTTCATTTACTTTGTATTTTGAGAAACTAAGAGTTTGAGAAGATGTTTGTATGTCCATGGAAATAATGTAATAAGTGGACTAAACAATATTTTGGGCCCTGCCGGCCTCTGATGAATTTGAATATGTTGATGTTATCAGGTTACAGGAAAAACCAGAACTTTGGGAAAGTCAGAAAAACAAATGAAACTCCGTCCGTTTGACGGAAGATTTTTATAAGTTAAAAAGAAAATTTTAAACTCGATATTTTACTAAGGGTACTTAAGGGTAATTAATTGTAGGTGTTACAGTGTGGGATTACGTTAGGCAAAATAATAGGACCACACAAACATACAACACCATACACAAGCACACAGCAATCAAGTATAACATTATCATTATTATCATCATCCTTCTTATCATTTTTCATTCTCTTATTAATTTACCTTTTCATCTTATGAATATCTTTTACTTTCCTCACATTTCTCTTTCACAACTAAACTTCTCTTTTCATCCGGTCTTTATCACTTCACAATCTTTAATGATCGGGGTACTCAAGATATCATCAAAATATCCATTTCACTCTCGGCTATCACTAACGTCTACATCTCCTCGGTTATCCACCCAACCTAGTCGGAAGCAAACAGGAGTACAGGACCTTTACCGTGCGGGCACGACAGCAATCACACATCAAATGGTCCCAGACCAGGAGGACTCAGCCTCAAATCATAATCATATCAATTCATATACATGGCACACTGTCTCACTACAGTGGCAAACAAAATGCCCCACTCCAGTCCCTCTCACTGTTCTCGATTTGCAATCTAGGGGGCGACAGTATATTTCTAGTGGGCCCGCAGAACTTACCACGGCATTAGACCCAGTCCCCACCACGTTAGTGCGCCACTTGTGGAGTTCGTTCTGCCTAGAAACATACTCTAGACTTCTTGACGTTTCACCGTCATCGTCCTCCCCTAATGCAATCTCCTCCTAAGTATCCGCAGATACTTATGGTTCCTTCCTCTCCACTACTTCGCACTCTCATACCTCACCGCGTGTGTCTTTTAAAGTCTTTTAATCTCTTTAATTATCCTAAGGTCGGCCCGTCCTTCATGCAACCCTTCAACGAGTCCCGACCACTAACTTTGCACAAACTTTCTCTCATCATTTCTCACATAGCACAGAGCTGGGATCACCTCAACATGCTCGCATCACAATCTTTCTCATCTCATTTCTCAACATACTTTCCACTATCTCTCTTAACAATCACTTTCCGAGTCTCTTCTCAAAATAATCTTTTCACAACTTTCTCAAAACACCATTTTATGAGCTTTTACAAAACCTCTCTTCATAAACATTTTCATAAAACTCCCTTTTGTAAATTTTCTCAAAATCTAGTTTCACAACTGTTAACAAATCTCATTTCACAAAGTTTCTAAAATCTCTTTTCACAGCCTTCCACAAAACTTCTTTTCAAAACCTTCCTTGAAAATACTTTTTACAATATTTCTCAAAACCTCTGTTCAAAACATTTTCAACAGAATTCCTTTTCGCAAACCCTTTTCTGAAAATGTCATTTCGTAACACTTTAAAAAAATATCCTTTCAAAAGGACTTGTCCAAAATTTCCTTTTTGCAATTCTATACAAAATCTCTTTCATAAATCCTTTCAAAGAAATCTATTTTCAAAAATCTCTTCGAAAATTTCCTTTTTTTAAAAAAATAATCTTTTCGAAAATTTCTTTTCAAAAACCTTTTCAAAACTGCTTTTTCGAAAACCTTTTCAAAAGTCACATCTTTGATGGGCGCTAATGGAGGAGCAAGCTCAACTCAACACTAGTCCCAGACTAAAACCAAAAACAAAAGGAGCCCAGCTCCGCTCAAATCACATCTCATATCCACATTCACATCACTCTCCCCAGCTCTGGCTCGTTCTCATCATTATTCTCAATTTCATTCCCCAATTCTCAACTCTTTCTTTCCTTTCCAGCACATACCTTATTCCCAATCATTAGATCTTTCTCATTGTGTCTTTGCTTTCAATCTCATTACTTTCTCAACTTATTCTTTTCGTTTTCATTTCCCATTCAGGACGTGTCCCTCAGCATGTTACTCATTTAATTTAACAACAATAAATATCATCAGGCACAATGAAATAAAAACATAAAAGCATGTTATCAATCACACACTCATCACACAACAACATTGTGGCCTTTGTCATCTTCGTATAAGTGGCCACACAACACAGACAATTGCCACTTATACTACTGACTCCGAACCACTTAGTTTCGATCTTTGAGATGATACGGAACGTCCTAATATATCACCTAACTACCACGGTGTCTTAGGAAAGCTTCTCTCTCACCTGTGGTCCAGCTATTTATTGCGTACCGTCTCCTCGAATCCGTTTTGCAGCCGGCTCCCATCATCCCTTGTCTTTAAGATTTCCTCGTACTAAATAAAATACGTTTTTGTTATTAACTTGTATTAGGAAAATCTTTTTCGTAACTCAAACACCTCTCATTTCCTCGTATTAAATAAAACACACTTGTGTTGTTAACGTGTATTAAGAAAATCTTTTCTTAAATCAATTATCTCTTGAAAACTTTACTTTAAATCGTATGAGAACGTTTTTAAATGTGAGAAGCAAGTCCAAATAATTCTGGATAGCAAAGAATCATTTTATAAAATCACTTTGATAAAACTCCGAAAACATCGTAAAAACACTCTTTGTTTTAAAGGACTCTTTAATTTATAATTAACAGTTTCCGACTCAAATCTCCATCACGAAACAAAATTCGGACATAAACACAATTTAAAAATCTCAATTAAATCAAATAGAATTGTTTTACAATTAATTAATTTCAAAACCGATTACACTTTCACATATTTTTCAAACATCAACTACACATAAACAACAAGCAACACTTCACCAAGCATATAATCAATCAAATCAATCATGAAGGCAATTGTATAACTCACAAATAGTTCATAACACAAACACTTAGGCATTCTTGTATCAAACCAAGATACAAATCATTTACTTTAAACAACTGGGTTCTTTTCAAAAGTCGTTGTGTGAAATTATTTTCATGCATCTAAATTCCCTAGACTCCTTTACAATACATGGCCGAATCAAATTCAAGAAAACAAGTTAAGAATTCACATATTTCAAACACATAAATTGACTTAATCTATTTCAATTACTTAAGTTCCATTTTCTTTTCCCTACAACAAATTATTTACTCTTCCCTTTTTTTTTACCCTCAACCGAATGCACATATACGTGCATATATTCATTGAAACACAAAACTTTTCCAAAGTCATTTAATTCATTTATTTCCTTTATTTTTAAATTAAAAACCGATTAGAAAATAAATATTTGCAATACAATTTCAAACAATTTATCTTGACATAATTCCTCCAAAACATACTCATTATTCTTAGGTCACTTTATTGAAAAAAGAATCCTATTCTACTTATCAACCTAGGCCGAATCTCATCATAACAAAGGCAATGGTTTTAGGTTCATTTTTCAACATGCAAAAGCATCAAAATCATGCATGTCTCCCTTATGAAAATCAAACATGACTTCTTGATTTCTAAGCCTAGACCGAATACCTCATCACCAAAAATTGAGTTGCAACTTCAAATCTTTATCATGCATGTACATGGAACATAGATCAAGACCAAAAATCATTTTTCAAAAACTCATTTCTTGATTTCTTTGTTTTCCGTGAGGTTCATGAAAAATAAAGTCCTTTTTACTTAAAATCACATGCATGCCTCTATATTTTATAGATCAAATTATGAAATCAAGCATGATAGTAGAAATCAAAGATTAAAAATCATTTTGGATAAGAAAAGGTCAAAACCGTGATGAATGTTGAAGAAGATTAAATCTTTTTGATTTAAAACAACATGCATGGCTTTATTACAAAACTTTTTAAAGGTTAAAGCAAAGACCAAGACATCTTCAAAGATCAAAGTAAAAATCAAAGCTTCATCAACATCAAATCAAAACCAAATCACTTCAATAACTCAAATCAACTTTTAAAGGCATAAAATTAACATGCAATGACCTAGATCAAATAAAAAGCATTAAGACCTAATTTCCTACTCATGGCCGAATTACCTAGTTGAGGATCTAGTGTTTTATGAGTTCTTTTAGTCTTAGGAATTCAAGATCAAAGCACAAAATAATTTATCAAATCCCTTCTTAAAAATATTATAGCTCACGGTTTTGATTTATATATATATATATATATATATATATATTTGAGTGAGGCTTAGGACATTTTGTTTTGATAAAGTATTATGTTTTGGTTATGATACTCGAACTTAGTATTTTCCGCTGAAAACTCTGAATATTTGATTTATCTTATGCACTCTGATATATTTGGAGCCCATAGGGCCTTGTTATGAATTAGATATGCATATTCTGAAGCCCTGCTGGCTACTTGATGTTTATTTGAAATTGTTTATCACAGGTTAAATTTTGGAATAGTCCTAAAAACAAACAAAACTCCGTCCGTTTGACGGTTGATTTTCATAAATCAAAAAGGAATTTTCAAGTCCGTATTTTTATCATAAGGGGAAATTAAGGGTAAAAATCTTAGGTGTTACAACACACATATAAGTAAACCCACGAATCATCCCTCCTTTGCCCCTTAAGTCTTGGTTTAGTCATACATCAAGGGAGGGGCGGTTTGGTCACTACAAAAGTTTGCATGGGTGAACTTTAGCAAAACTAAGGGGGACAAGGTGTAGGAAATTAAGGAACTAGGTCTCCTAAGTTTAGTTACTTTTTGGCTAATGGTTAGGACTTAGTTACTAACTTAGTTACTTGGGGTCCTTAGCCTAGTCCATGACTTCTTGTCCAAGAAAATAAAATCCTAGCCTTCATTCATGCTTGCATACACATAGCACACACACACACTCTCACACGTATCACACACACATATCATACTAACACATACATTCATGCATACATCATCATATATTTTCCACTAATTAAATTTTCACATAATTCTAAGCATACATTCATGCAAAACCGTATATACATACACATGCACACACTTAGGAAATAAATCATTCATGCATAAAAATGATAATGACACCAAAATATCAAGCACATATTTTTAGAAATCAAAACACCTTTTCATAAAATAATTTCTTGTTGAAAAATTTACCATTTCCTTAAAATCACTCAACACATTCGTTTAAGAAATACTCTTTCAAAACTCTTTTATCAAAAATAAATCTCTTTAGTATTTTGAGTTAATACGAGGAATTTGCAGGGTGTTACTGATGAGCATTTTATTTCCCATTATTCCTTGCATTATTTTACTCCTATTATTGATACTTGTTGCCCATTTGACATTGATTAGCTTGATTTATTGATTTAGAGTTTATTGGACTAATATTCCGAATATTGTTTAATTTGGAATTATTTAGCCTAATTAATTCTATTTCTATTTTCAGGTAATATTTGGCACAAGGACACTTTGGGAAGTTTGGAAATGAAGATTGAAGTATTGAAGTGAAGATTGTAATTTGCATTTAGGTCCCTTTTTAATTGTAATGTTCAGAATAGTGTTTCTTAGGATTTGGGCCCATGTTTTAGGCCCATTTTGTGTCTTAAGAGGGGAAATTCGTGTAACCTCCAAGAACACACTCCCATTTCAGATTTCTCACTCTCTCTCTAGGTTAGAACTTCTCTCTTGGCTCTCCCAAGTGGTGGTGGCTGCTAGGGTTTTGTTCTTCCCCATTTCTACTCGTTTTTCTTCATTTATGGCCATGGAAGGCTAGACTTCAAGGGTTAATCCCTTTGGTATTGTATTATCTACTCTTGAGCTCTTGTTATTAATGCAATTTCATTTTCTCTTCTCTGTTTTCATGTTTATCGATGTGTAGTGGTTTGCTTAATTCCATTTCGTAGAGATAATACATGAATATAAATGCTTAATTTGTATTAACTCGTAAAAACTCCAATTCTGGTTTCTGATGCTTAATTAGAAGTTAGGGTTTGGAGTGATAACTGAATTTTCGCTTAGTATTTGGTTATCACGAGTTGGACAGAGGAGAGGAGAGGAATCGATCTTTAGTGAGCTAGGATTGAGTAGTGTACGTAGCCAAAGGGGTTTGCCCGCTTTTGTTTCTGATTTTCTTAGTTTTTATATTCTGTTTATGTTTTGTTCTTCACATTTGTCACACACAAAAACCCCCCCATTTTACTGCACACTACGTGTTTGATACTTTGCCTAGACCGATATTCGCTGGGAAACGACCTAGGATCACCTTCCTAGTACTACAGAATAAACACCTTTTATTTTGATCGGGTACGGCCTCGATCAAAATTTGGCGCCGCTGCCGGGGAGTATCGGTTCTTGCCAAAGATCATACAGTAGTTAATTAGATTAGTTAGTGTAGTTAGTGTGTGAATAAGCATTCTGATAACTGATTGAAAGTTGCCATGTTTGCTGATTTGCTGTTCTGCACAACTGATGCTATTCTAGTGATTCTGTGAGTGCCATTCAACATAGCTGCGGGTGGAATTTTTGCACGAAAATTGGTATCCACACTTGTTTCATCATATATTAGTGTTTTGATGCATCACAGACACTCAGATATGCACTGGTTGTGAGTTCCAGAAAAATTTTCCAAGTTTCAGCAGCACTTACTATAAATAGGCATAACTTTTGATCAGTAACTCGGAATTTGACGAATTTTATATCAAATCGAAGGGAATTTTCTGAATAATCTGATTTTTCTGACTTCGTCAGAAAACCCCTTCGTTTGGATCCTGAAAAAGCTTGTTTACTATTTCTTTTTTATTTTACAAGTTCTATTTTCTTAGTTTTTGGTCACTGTTTTAATTCTTTGACTTGGTTCCCTTTTGAATTTTGTCCTCAAACTTTCTGTGATATGTTTTCATGATTTTAGGGTGCTGAAAAAAATAAAGAAAAAAATTTTAAAAAATAATAAATTTTGTTGCCGATTTTGGTCATGCATATCTGTTACAGTATGCTATGGTTGATGCTGTTCTGTTCAGTACATGACTAGGGGCAACCCAAGTTATTTGCATCCTTACAACCCTGAAATTGATAGAACTTATCACAGATTAGTTAGACAAAATAGGAATCAGTCATTAGGTAGTGAGTCAGAGTCATCTTATAGTCCATCTAATTCTGATTCTGTTTCTATTTCTTCTATTCCTTCTACTTTTATTCAATCTGATTCTATACATTGTGATAACATGGCTCAACCCCCACCAAGGGAAAGGACACTTAGGGAGCTGGCTGCACCTGACTTCACTATTGAAGACTCGTGTATCCGGTATCCTGATGAGGATGTTCCTTTTGAGCTTAGAACAGGACTAATCCATTTGTTGCCCAAGTTTCATGGTCTTGCAGGTGAGGATCCTCATAAGCATCTCAAGAAATTCCATATAGTGTGCACCACAATGAAACCACATGATGTGCAAGAGGATCATGTCTGTCTCAGAGCATTTCCACATTCCTTAGAGGGTCTAGCACAAGATTGGTTATCTGACTTGGCCCCTGGTTCCATCACAAGCTGGGATGACTTGAAGAGGGCATTTCTGGAAAAATTCTTCCCTGCAAATAGGACCACTGCAATCAGAAAGGAAATTTCTGGTATCAGGCAACAACATGGAGAGAGTCTCTATGATTATTGGGAGAGATTCAAGAGGTTGTGTGCTTCCTGCCCTCACCATCAGATCTCAGAGCAGCTTCTCATCCAGTACTTTTATGAAGGTCTCAACTTCATGGAAAGAAACATGGTAGATGTTGCAAGTGGTGGTACATTGGGAGATATGACACCCTTACAAGCCAGGAGCAAAATTGAGAAGATGGCTTCCAACTGTCAACAATTCCATGCAAGAAGCAACAGTGATGCAATAGTTGTGAGGGATGTAAATGATGTTGGTGCAGACTCGGGCAAGGTTGAGAAGCTTGAGCAGAAAATTGATTCTCTCACAACATTGGTCACACAATTGGCTGTCAATCAGAAAAAGATGATACTTCCTGCTAGAGTGTGTGGCATATGCACATCCATTGAGCACCCCACAGATGCATGCCCTTCCCTTCAGCAGCAACAGCCGATGACCAGTGGTGACCAACCCGAGGCCTATGCAGCAAACATATACAACAATAGAGGTCCACAACAACACAATCATGACCTCTCTTCCAATAGATACAACCCTGGATGGAGGAACCATCCCAATCTGAAGTGGTCTGATCAACAACAACCTCCTCCTAATGTTCCATTTCAGAACACCGCTGGACCGAGCAGACCACCATATGTACCTCCTCCAATCCAACAGCAAAGGCAACAACAACAGCAAGTGGTTCATCCTGCACCATCAGCCCCTCCATCCAACCAACCTACCTTGGAGGAGTTGGTGAGGCAAATGACCATGCAAAACCTCCAATTTCAACAAGAAACTAGAGCAGCCATTCAGAGACAAGAGGTATCCATTCAGACTTTGACAAATCAGATGGGTCAAATGGCAACTTCTCTCAACAACTTGCAATCTCAAAATTCTGACAAGTTACCTTCCCAAACAGTGATCAACCCTCAGAATCAGAATGTGAGTGCCATCAACCTGAGGTCAGGAAAGCAGATTGTCAGACCCACACCACAACCTCACCTCAACAATGATGCTCTAGCTTCCTCTAAAGGGAAGAGCCAAGTGATAGAGGAAGGTGAACACCCTAGCACCAAGGAGAGTCATCCAACTCAACCTTCCTCAAGCTCAACCACAAAACCTGCTGTTGTCCTGCAACCTCCTCCCATTCCTCTTCCATTCCCACCAAGAGTGCCTCAAAACAAAAGGGTGGAAGAGGTGGACAAGGATATTCTTGACACATTCAGGAAGGTGGAAGTCAACATACCCCTTCTTGATGTAATAAAACAAATTCCAAGGTACGCGAAGTTCCTTAAGGAGTTGTGCACTAATAAGAGAAGACTCAAGGGCAATGAGAGGATAAGCATGGGAAGGAATGTCTCCGCTCTCATAGGTAAACCTATCCCTCACATTCCTGAAAAATGTAAGGATCCTGGAACTTTCTCTATACCTTGCATCATAGGCAATGTGAAGTTTGAAAATGCTATGCTAGATTTAGGAGCATCCATAAATGTCATGCCTATGTCTGTTTTTAAGTCTCTTTCTCTTGGACCTCTTCAACCTACGGGTGTGGTGATTCAATTGGCAAATAGAAGTACTGCCCACCCTGCAGGTTTGATAGAGGATGTCTTGGTTCGGGTTGAAGAGCTGATCTTCCCTGCTGATTTTTACATACTTGATATGGAAGATGACTCCCCCCGTAATGCTGTTCCTATTATTTTGGGGAGGCCATTTTTGAAAACAGCCCGAACCAAGATAGATGTGCATTCAGGTTCACTTTCCATGGAGTTTGATGGCAGTGTGATCCGATTTGACATTTTCCATGCTATGAAACATTTTCCTGAGGATCACTCTGTCTTTCATATAGACTTTCTTGATGAGATTGATGAACATGTGCTTGATGTTTTGCATGATCCTGATTTGCCATCATTTACAGACTCATTTTCTTGTCCTGCATGTACTGATTCCGAAATGTGCATGTCATGCATTGATCAATTTCTAGCTTCTGACACTGCATCTGTTGATGACTCTCATATTATAGATTTTGCTAACCCCCTCTCTGTTATGCAAGAGTCTGATTCTTTTGTTCAGGTGCAGGCAGCAGAATCCATTTCTACTGTCCCTTTAGTTCCATCCATTATGCAGGCACCCTCATTGGACCTGGAGCCCCTCCCTCCTCATCTCAAATATGCTTACTTTGAGGATGAGCAGAAACTCCCAGTGATCATCTCTACCTCACTTTCTGTTGATCAAGAGGAGAAACTGCTAGATATGATTAGACAGAACAAGAGGGCAGTCGGATGGACTTTAGCATATCTACCTGGGGTGCCACTTGTGAACTTCAGAAACATAGTCCTTCGATTAGGAGACCAATGCAAGATGGCATTCGATCCGCTGAAGAGAGCACTCACCTTCTTCCCACCATGACTTCGGGAGTCTCCTTTTCTCCTTCCTTACTCTTTTTATTACACTTGTCTATATCTGTCTGATTCTGCTATTTGTGTTCCATTGAGGACAATGTGTGATTTAAGTGTGGGGGGGAGAGTAGTTTAGGTTGCATATTTTGCTTTGATTTTTTTTTTAGGTTTTGCTTAGTTTTGGGCATTTTCTTGCATGTTTTTGCTTCACTTTAGTAGAGTTTTGGTATCTTGTGTCTGAATTCATGCATTTCTGTGTGTAAAGTTGCTTTTGATAATTAAGAGGTGGTAACACTGTGATAGAATTGTCCCTTTTGTGAGGATTTGAGCCTTAATTGTGGGTGGATTGTTATATATGCCACCTAATTTTCTTTCATGTGTGATTGCACTCTGGATTACTTGCACTCTAGAACTTGACTTGACTCTTGTTGATACTTGATTGCTCATGCACATTTTGAAATGATTTAGGCACTTTCTTTCTTGAATAAGCTACTAGCCATATGAGCCTACCTTGAATGAATGTATCCTTTGCTAGCCCCTTTGAGCCTTTTTATCCCTTTCCTTGTTCTTTAGCTCATTACAAGCCTATGACTGAAAAACCATGATTGTCCTAACCTTAGGGAATTTTGGAGCTTTGGAATTGTTTTGGGAATGGGTATTAGGTAAGAAGTGTGCTTTATGCTTTAATTGGTTGAGTTCTTGGTTTTGCCTCATTGGTTGTTATAGTTATGGCTTCATCTTCATGCCATTTGTGTTGTTTCTTCTTTTCTTTTTGTATATCTCTCAAAAACAAAAAAAATAGAAGACAAAAATACAAAAAAAAAAATGCAAAAATAAAAAGAAAAAAAAGAAGAGAAAAAAAAAAGTGAATAAAAGGTTGTTGAGGCAAAGAGGATTGGAATTAGTGGTAGTTGATTTTGGGGTGGATTTTGCTTACTTTTTACTTATTCCCCATTGCTCCTCTATTCCTTTGGTTTTAGCTACATTCCCATATTTTTATCCTACCTTGTCCTTGGCCCCATTACAACCCTTAAAAGACCTTTTGATCATTTTGTGCATGTGTGTTGATGGTTGATGTTAGAGGCTTGTCAAGCTTATGGTTGTGTTTGTTTTTCATGATGTGCCTTGAGTGTAAATAATGATTAACCCCAAACACTTGAGTGTAAACACTTTTGAGTGATCCTTGTGAGTTTCTATCATCTTTGTGACTATCCTCTTGATGTCATTGGTTTCTTTGCATACTTGAAGTAATTGGATGATGTTCGCGGATGCTTTGACTCTTTGATCCTTAACCATTTTGTGTGCTTGAGTTTGCCCATTTCTTTGCATTTCCTAGAATTCATTGTGAAGTATGTAATCTCTTAGGTTTGCATTTCTTAGTTGTAGTCATCTTGTTGCATGATTCACTTTGGTGCATATTGATCTTCATAGTCCTATCTTTTGGTTTTGCCCAGGAGTGCAAAAGGATAAGTGTGGGGGTATTTGATGAGCATTTTATTTCCCATTATTCCTTGCATTATTTTACTCCTATTATTGATACTTGTTGCCCATTTGACATTGATTAGCTTGATTTATTGATTTAGAGTTTATTGGACTAATATTCCGAATATTGTTTAATTTGGAATTATTTAGCCTAATTAATTCTATTTCTATTTTCAGGTAATATTTGGCACAAGGACACTTTGGGAAGTTTGGAAATGAAGATTGAAGTATTGAAGTGAAGATTGTAATTTGCATTTAGGTCCCTTTTTAATTGTAATGTTCAGAATAGTGTTTCTTAGGATTTGGGCCCATGTTTTAGGCCCATTTTGTGTCTTAAGAGGGGAAATTCGTGTAACCTCCAAGAACACACTCCCATTTCAGATTTCTCACTCTCTCTCTAGGTTAGAACTTCTCTCTTGGCTCTCCCAAGTGGTGGTGGCTGCTAGGGTTTTGTTCTTCCCCATTTCTACTCGTTTTTCTTCATTTATGGCCATGGAAGGCTAGACTTCAAGGGTTAATCCCTTTGGTATTGTATTATCTACTCTTGAGCTCTTGTTATTAATGCAATTTCATTTTCTCTTCTCTGTTTTCATGTTTATCGATGTGTAGTGGTTTGCTTAATTCCATTTCGTAGAGATAATACATGAATATAAATGCTTAATTTGTATTAACTCGTAAAAACTCCAATTCTGGTTTCTGATGCTTAATTAGAAGTTAGGGTTTGGAGTGATAACTGAATTTTCGCTTAGTATTTGGTTATCACGAGTTGGACAGAGGAGAGGAGAGGAATCGATCTTTAGTGAGCTAGGATTGAGTAGTGTACGTAGCCAAAGGGGTTTGCCCGCTTTTGTTTCTGATTTTCTTAGTTTTTATATTCTGTTTATGTTTTGTTCTTCACATTTGTCACACACAAAAACCCCCCCATTTTACTGCACACTACGTGTTTGATACTTTGCCTAGACCGATATTCGCTGGGAAACGACCTAGGATCACCTTCCTAGTACTACAGAATAAACACCTTTTATTTTGATCGGGTACGGCCTCGATCAGTTACATGGGGCACTGCTGAGGTAAATATAAACATCATATATATATATATATATATGTATCATGATATAAAACATCCCCACCAGTATCAGTAGCAAGTAGCAAAAGTCGAGATAGCAAGTTTTGATAAAACATATACATAACCAGCTGCTCAAAATAAACCTCACTCTAAGACCTCTCAAAATATGTACAATATATCACCAGATCAAAATAGAAGTCCCAGAGCAGGTCATCCATGTCCTCAGCAGCTCCTCTGATCCTCTGCAGCTCTATCCCTAGACCTAGGATCCAAAACATCTATGCTATGCATGCTTCTAGGAACCAGCAGGTCCACCTCTAGCAGAAACAGTAGGCTCGACAGGCACCTCCTCCTCGTCCTCGTCCTCATCCTCCACAGGGTCTTCCTCGACCTCGCCCGACTGTGCAGAGACCCCACCACTGGGTCTAGGATCTGCAAAAGCAGTCCTCTCAAAGTCAGTCGAACCAGGAGAAGTAGTCTCCTCAGTAACAACTCTATGGGAAGAAGGATGAGTACGAGTGGCAGCTCTAAAGCGAAAACTATGAAATCGACGCACTGGTCGAGCCGGGGGTGGTCCTCTATATGAGTAAAAGGGTGGAACATGCATAGTATAGACTAAAGGGATCCCAAATCTACGAGGTCGCACCCGAACCAGAGGGTTAGGGTGGTAGAGAGTGATCTCCACCTCCCCCTCAAAGGTGGCTCGGTGCTCCTCGTACGTTCATATACCACTAGGGATAGGGCGTATCTCGATGCAGGCTAGGTATCTGGCCATCACCTAAACAGGGCATAGGGAGTAAGTATACACATATACATAATCAATAAAGACTAAAATACAAACACAAGTATATCATGGACAGACAATGATGCAAGTACATATGAGCATACCCTTTTTCAACATTATATCTCTTATAATGCAAGTGGCATGATGCATGATTTCTATCCATAACTGAGGCCTCTAACAAAAGTCCATCTTGGACGTCCATCCAATACACCATTGTATTCCCAGAACACTACCATACGTTCCCAGAACGATGGCAAACCATACTTGGAAAACAAACATCACTCCCAGAGTGTGCATCACGTTCCCGGAACGCATAAAAACCATGTCCCAGACACTGGCCACATTCCCAGAATGTGTCATCAAGTAGGTTTCAAATTTGGTACACCCGGAGTACCCTCCTCATATTCCCAGAATATGATAATCGTTTCCTACCAACCCATCTTCCATTCTCTATGCATGAATGCACAATTATTAAGGTTGGTTTTTATCTTTACTTTAGTTATTGTGATTTAGAAATATTTTAATTTCTCTTTTGAATGATTGATTTGAGGTATAACCTTTGGCACCAAAATTCATCCATGAATTAACTTAAAAACATGCCATTAGACTTGGATTGGGAAAAACTTAATCAATGGTATCCAACTTTTCACTTAAAAGACTTAACTTTTATTTTTCAGTTTCAGGTACTAACCGGTTACAGTCTCAGGCTAACCGGTTAGAATTACAGACCTGAACGTGTTAACCATTGAAATTTAGAAACCCTTTTTCTTGAATTCTCTACCCAATCCATAAACAAGTTTTCAGCATTGTCATATACCTCAAATTCCACTGATGTCATCATTCAAAGTCTAAATCACAATTCCATTCCAATGGAGCATAATTTCATCTTGAAATTATCTCATAACATTAAGGCATTAACTCCTCAACTACAATCTGAAACAAACAATATTTATTCACATGTTTTCAGATTGATTCCAAGTGAAATTAGAGTATAGACTTGAGTAGAAATGGTAAGAATACAGGGCCAATTTCAGAAATTCATTTTCTTTGAAAATTTACAGTATCTAACCGGTTACAAATTTCGAATAACCGGTTAGATTATGCAGTCTGTACACTGAAAAAATGAGGTTTTGCATACCATTCTTTTCAATACTCAAATCTAACCAATTTCATTAACCAATAGAGTTCACATACCTTAAGTTAAACATGTTTAACCACAGAAACATATTTCATTTGCATGCATTCAATTTAGAGTATTAAATTGCATAAAAACCCACATAAACACAATTTAATACCACAAAACTCAGAATAAGCATTTAGATTATGATTCAATCATCACAATCACTTGCATGCAGGTTATCAAATTTGCTCAACAAGGATTGAGTCACAGATTTGGCCTCCAAGCCTTTTTGACCTTTACACATAATGCCCTTTTGAGTCTTTGTTGACTCAAATCCTAAAACACTTGATTTTAGTCTCAATCTAGTATAAGGTAAACTTCTCCCTTACCTCGATGTCGTGTTTGATGAGTATAATCACCGAGATTTGAAGAAAATCCATAGACTCCACAGAAATTCTAGGTTCTGCTCTCAACCATGTTTTTCAGCAACAGGGTCCAAACACCAGGGAATTTGACATAGAAATTGACCAAACAAATTAGGGAAAATAATTAGGACTTGATCTAGGTAACATGCACTAAAGAATCGAAGTGGTTTGAGGTTCAAAGAGCGCTTGAGCTTACCTAAATTGAAGCTCAAAGACAACTCCACGAAAACAGAGACAGTGTTGGCAGCTTCAAATTCTTGGGTTGATTCCTCTTCACACAAGAACTCTCAGCTCACGATTTTTATGTCAATACAAAGCCCTTGACTCAAGCTTTGTAGAGGTGTATCACTCGCTCTCTAACACTCAGAGAAGAAGAAGAATTACTCCAAATGAATTTGGAACCCTAACAGCGCCTCCTACACCAAACTCAACAAAATCAACCTCAATTTCTTCAACACACTGGCTTTTATAGAGGAATTTCAATGCCATGCATACCGACGCGTGTTTTCCACTGATCTTAGGCTGATTTCGTGGCGAATTCGTGGATTTATCAAGTGATTACTCATCAAAACGCACTAACCCAGTTTCCGGGTTCATCGTGTAACCGGTTACAGGGCATTACTAACCGGTTAGATCAGTGCAAAATTTAAAAATTAATACTTTTTAAATCTTTCCCTCCAAGAACCTTTCTAATATTACATTTAGGTCCTAATTCAATGACTAAAATGCAATATCCATATTTTTGTATTTATTTGCCATATAAAAATACTTTCACCTATTTTTATATTTCAAGACTAATTAAATACAAAACATAACTTGGGGAATTTATATAAATTAATAATAAAACTTTATTATTAATTTCCTTATTATCCGGGAGACGAAAATTAGGGGTATTACAATATGTAAGTTAAAATTGGTGAATTAAAGACTGAAGCAGTTTTTTTGTGTGGAAAGTTATATAATTTGGTTTTTTCAGAATAAACAACTATTTATGACAAAAAATATGACAGTAAGAATGATAATGCTAGTTATAATAATCTGAAGCCCGATACATGAAAAAAAAAACAACTCCAAAACTAAAGCCTAAAGGAGATAGGAGGCATACATAGACAAATCAAAACTATACTATGTCTATAATGCACAATCAAAACTCTCCTCCACTTTAGAAGAGCAGTAACAAACACCACAAGACAACAGTATGATCGACCTGCTAGAAAGAGAGCACTCAATCATATACTAAACATGAATCGATCAAAACCACAACCATATGGATCAAAACCTGCAGAAAACACAATAGATACACATTTGCAAACCACTGCACCACCCTTGCCAACAAAACAGCCCGAGCAGTAACAAAAAAACACAACCAAACACCCACAATATATATAGGTAGGTAAGTGGTAACAGTGTGTGTAAATATATATATGCATAACAGTGAGTTCAACCTTTATTAGTCTAAAACTTTTATTAAATAACAAAGTATGAGTCTTTGAGGTATCATAACCAACACACACCGAAATGAATGCAAGAGAGATTGAAGATGTATGTACACCCAAAACATGAAGGTATAGCCGTATAGCACTATACCCATTATAAATCTTCACCACCTCTTTAAATTAACAAATTGTAAGTCATATTTTGTAGAGAACAGTGCAAGGCTCATAATAATTAAATCTTCACCTAATAGTTGTTTTACAAACCTTTCTTTCAACAAATCAATCTCTGAATTAGCAGTAATTTTGCAAAGCTTTCGATCATCACAGGGCAATGTTGGTTAACAACTATCTCATATAATACAAAATGCTTTATGAACATGCTCACAGAATTCTGCTATGATAATTCAAAAGACAATGAAAAAAGAAAAGGATTTAGCAAAATTAATAACACAATCAATGAGGTTGGATAAGGAGTAATCTATCAAGTGAATTTCTAGAGGCGGAATAATGAATAACCTATAGAAAACCAATGACATCTTAACTCACATATTGAGAGCCATAAAAGTGCATATTTGTTATTACAAAACACAATAGTTAAAGAAATAAAATAGGGAAGTATAAGCCGTCAAAGTACATAGAGAGTGAAAATTGCACTTCAAGTTTGTGTTACAATGATGTATCTCAAGTCTCAACCACTACTCAGATAATTAAATTACATACAAAGCAACCTTTCATCAACGTAACAATATCCAACACAAAAACAAAATGATGTTATTATATGAAGAAACACGTTGGCCTTCAAGGCAAAAACAGAATAAACAAGCCAACTGTTTAGGACTGATAAATAATTGATTATTGGGCCAAAGCCCGTTAGCAGGGGAGCAAATAAAGAAAGGAAATTCTTAGATGGCCCATAAAGATTATTCCAAATTAAAGCAGGCCTCCACAACAACAATGGCAGCAGCGTGGAAGCGTCCCTCCGCCAGAGCGTCCTCAGGTTGCACCATTCTTCTGGAATCAGATGAGAACTTGGGAAGTCGTTTCTTCCTTGAGCCCAACGTTTGGCAGCCATGTCTATCAGATATACCAAAATCAGGAAAGATGCCATTTCATTCAAGTGCCAAATATAGTATGCCAGTAGAGAAGATGCCATTTCACTCAAAGAAGGAAAGGTACTGTTCATCTCCTCTACCAAGGCTGAAGAAGGCAACGACCAACAGATAATGGAAGGAAAGTCACAGTGACCATCAGATAAAGAAAGGGACAAACTTAGTGACCAAGGCAAGCCTCCTATGAAGCAAGGGACACTATGATATAAACCAACAGAAGCCAACAGAGGCCAACACAAGTTGAAACCAGTGAACACCATTCCACTATACTCAAAGAATTACAACGACATCACCACAGAGAAGTCTCAGAGAGTCTTGAGAGGAAAGAACTGAGAGCGTCCTATGAACCTTATCATATTTCACTGTATTTCCTGATAGCTACGCTCTCCTGCTCTCTTGTATTTCTCCCTCAATGAAAGCAATAAAATGAGGCCTTGATTTCACTAAGTTTACGAACCCATCTCTTTTATTTTGCATTCCTGTTATTTTCTTTGAAAAATAATATAAATTCTTGGTAGAAACAATTGGCGCCGTTGCCAGGGAAATCATGGCTTCAACATTAGAAGGAGACACACCGGGAGATGTTCAGAGAAGGGTGGCTGAGGATGGTACAAGGATCACAGTTGGGGGAAGCTTTGGGCTCGATGCATCACGAGTCACCAATCCAGTAGTGAGAGTGGCGAGGAGGTTGACCTTCAGCCCAGAGAGTGACCAGGAAGAGCCTTTCTTGGACGCTCCTGAGAGGGAACAAAACCGGGAGGAAGAAGATGCGAAGCAGCCGAAGAGTTCCTAGAGTAGAGGACAGTCTGGTGTGCAAGTGACTCTAGATGCCTCCGTCCTCGACAACATCATAGCTAACCAGAATGCCTTCACTGAAATGATTGCGAGCTTCAAGGCTCAAAATGCTAAATCAAAAGAAGAGGTTGAGGCATCAGAAGCTAGAGCAAAGATGGAGCAGGAGGCCCGAAAGGAGGAGGAGTTGGCCAAGGAAAGAGTTTGGAGGGAACTTGAAGCTAAGAGAACCACGAGTAATGAGGAAGACGCTCCAGTAATGCAAGCAGAGTTGAGACGCATTTTTCAAACACACAAGGAAGGAGGTAGCTCTGTGATAAACCTAAACCCCCCTTTTACAGCTGACATAGTGTCCTATCGTTACCCTCTCAGGTATGCGCCCCCAGCTTTTAGAAAGTTTGACGGAACAGGGAGTGCTAGGGAACATTTGATGACCTACGTGGACGACTTGGGCGTCCACAGTTCAGATTTGCGTTTAAGGCTTAGAGAGTTCTCAAAATCTCTAACTGGACGTGCGTTCACTTTGTACTCCAAGCTGCGCCCAACATCTATTAGAAGTTGGGAAGAGATGACAGTGGAGTTTTGCAACAAATTTCTGGAAGAGGAAGCAGCTATCCACGTGATGGACTTATGACGGGTCAGACAGAGGATAGGGGAGGGCTTAATACCCTTCATAAAGAGATACAGAGATAAGGCACTCAATTGTAGGGAGACGCTCCCGGAAGCAGATCTTGTTTATGGGTGCATCAAAAGCATAGAAGATGGATCCCAAATATTCTTGGCTCTGAGCAAAATTACCACCTTCTCTGAGCTGTTGGCAAGAGCGCTGGATGTAACAGAAGCAATGAAGAAACAAGGAGGAAAGTGGCCTCGAGACCAAGCAGATTTCGATGTCAACGCTGTGGAAGACAAAAATAGAAAAAGGGATTACAGGGCAGTCCTAGGAAGGTATGAGAGAAGAGAAACTCCACCTATGTTACCTGCTTCCATTCCCAGGGAGATGGTGTATGAGCTTGTAGAAGAATGGCTGAAAGAGGGGATATTAAAGGAAAGGGTGGAGAAGCATCCTCTGACGCGACAGGAGTATGAGGACCCTGCATTCTGTGTCTTACATAGGCATAAGGGTCATAGCACAATAGAGTGTTATGTGATCAGAGCAGTATTCCAAAAGCAGCTTGCTGCAGGGAAGGTGTTATTACCGGAACAGGGAAATGAAGAAAGTTTGGGGACGCAATCTTTGCCCAGGCACCAAGTGGGCGTCATCTTGTCTGGTGAAAATCTGTTAGAAGAAATAGCAGAAGAAGAGATCATTGAAGACGAACTCAGAAAAGGGCTGGTCAAAACAAGAGGTTTCAGAGCGTTGTTTGACCAATTGCAACTTAGTACAGACGTGAGGGCAGAAGCAGCTCAAGCTCTAGCAGATGTAATCGTGAGAAGGGGAGGGAATGCCAGCGCTGCTCAGGCTCCTCTTGCCAGGATGGTTAAGGCGCATGCTACGACAATCATGTTCAGAGAGCCCCCCATGACACACCCAGGATTCTGCCATAACCGGCCTCTGTATGTGGAAACAATAATAGAAGGTGTGCGAATAAGGCGCGCCATGGTAGATAATGGTTCTGGGGTGAACATTATGTCCACCCACATCTTTGCTAAGCTGGGCATACCAGGGTCAAGACTTAAGAAGTCTGAGACCGCTTTGAGCATGTTCAATGGGGATTCGGTGGAAACAAGAGCCTGTGTCGTAGTACAACTGGAGGTAGGTCCCATAAAGACCCTCAATACATTCCATATTGTGGATGGGAGCCCAAGTTACCACATCCTGTTGAGGCGTCCCTGGATTCATTTACATCAGTGTGTGCCCTCCACTTTGCACCGATGTGTCAAATCCTCATACAGAGGCAGAGACATTGAGATCCCAGCTACTAAAGTGCCTTTCGATGCATCAAAAATGCATTTGATTGACGCATCTGTGTTTGATGAGCTTGCTCCGCCAGGAACAAGCAAGGTTGAGAAGGATTGTCGAATCAACATCAAAGGAAAGGAGAAAGCAGCCCCAGCCAGAGAATCTGTCTTTAAACGACTCAGCTTGCCACCCAAGGAAAGCGCCCCTGGACCAGTCAAGACGACAAAGTTCAAACTACAAAAACAACACCACCCTCAGGGAGGGAGCAGATGGGTCATCTTATAGGAAATTGCGGGGCTGGCCAAGCCAAGCCTCCGTGACCTGGCCAGTCCCATGCTCCTTAAGGTGTTAAGGAGAAAGGACACCTTCAGGAATCAAGAAGATGTTATGGCTGTACAGGAGGCAGAGCCAAAGAAGAGCAGAATCTTAGAAGAAATCAATGTAGGAGGGGAAGGAGAACACAGGCCCTTGTTCATTTCAGTGTCCCTCACTAACAAAGAAAAGGAGGACCTGATTGTTTTGCTCAAAGAGTATAAGGAAGTATTCGCATGGACTTATGAAGAAATGTCTGGACTAAATCCAAAGTTAGTCACTCACAATCTGGCTGTGAAGACGGACGCCGTCCCGGTAAAGCAAGCTGCTAGGAAATTTGACCCAGACATTGAGAAAGCTATCAAGAAAGAAGTGGAGAAGCTGCTCAAAGCTCAATTCATCAAGCCAATACAGCACCCAACTTGGCTAGCAAATGTCGTCCCTGTCAAGAAAAAGAACGGGCAGATGAGGTGTTGCGTGGACTTCAGAGATCTTAACAAGGCGTGTCCAAAGGACGATTTTCCTTTGCCAAACATAGACAACATGGTTGATGCTACTGCAATGCACGAACGCTTCTCGTTCATGGATGTATTTAGTGGTTATAACCAGATCAGGATGGCACCAGGGGATGAGGAGAAAAGTGCGTTCAGGACGCCCGTGGGAAACTTCTTTTATACAGTCATGCCATTTGGGCTTAAAAATGCATGAGCCACCTATCAAAGGGCCATGACGGCAATTTTTCACGATATGATGCATGAAATTGTGGAGGATTACGTGGATGACCTAGTCTTAAAATCTATAAAGAAGGAGCAGGATATGGAGCATCTGAAGGCCGTGTTTGAGAGGTGCAAGAAATACAAACTGAGGATGAACCCGTTGAAATGCAAGTTTGGAGTCTCATCAGGGGAATTCCTCGGTTTTGTGGTGCACAAGGAAGGGATCTCGGCTGCAGAGGACAAGGTGCAAGCTATAAGAGACTTAAGAGCGCCCAAAACTCAAAAAGAATTGCAACAAATGATGGGAAAATTGGGGTATATACGAAGATTCATTCCAGCCTTGGGAGAACTCCTGGGGCCGATGCGAAAACTGCTAAGAGGCAAGGAAGCGTTCAAATGGGGAAAAGAGCATCAAGAGGCCTTGCATAGGATCAAGAAAACGCTCATGTCTCCCTTGACCATGATACCACCACAGAAAAGTGTCCCCCTCAGAGTCTATCTAGCCACTACCAAGACAGCGATCAGTGGACTCCTTGCCCAAGAGATAGATGGTTCAGAGCGTCCAATTGCATATTGGAGCCGAATGCTCAGAGACGCTGAGGCCAGGTATTCAGCGCAGGAAAGGCAGTGTCTAGCCTTGGTTTATGTGTCCCAAAAATATAGACACTATTTCCAAGCACACACTGTGCATGTCATGACCAAGTCAGCAGGAATCAAACATTTGTTACAAGGGGCTGACCTGACAGGGAGAGTGAGCAAATGGGCCTTTACACTCACAGATTATGAGATACAGCTGGTGACGCCTACTGCCATGAAGAGCCAAGCCTTGGTGGACCTGATCACAATCTGTGCCACGAATGAGGAGGAAGAATCAGAAGAGATGGTCAACGTAGTTGAAGAGGAAGAAACTTGGACACTCATGTTTGATGGCTCTCCGTCCTGTCCAAAAGGAGGAGCGGGTGTGGTGTTGACAAACAGCAAAGGGAAAGAATTGACATTCGCATTCCAGCTTGATTTTCCCTGTACCAATAATGAGGCCGAGTATGAAGCCCTCTTGCTGGGGTTAAAAATAGCTGAAGAAATAGGGATCAGCAGTGTGAGGGTAAGAGGGGATTCAAATTTGGTGATCCGGCAGCTGAAAGGGGAATATGGCGTAAAAGAAACCTCATTAGCACTCTGCAGAGAAAGGGCCTTGGAAATCATGGAAAAATTCAGAATAGAATCAGTGGAGCACGTGCCCAGGTCTGAAAACCGGAAAGCGGATGCCTTAGCCACTTTGGGAAGCAAGATCGCAATGAAAGGGGAGAAGTGGACAGTCCACCTTATAAAAGAGCAACAACCCCAAGTAGAAGGAAAGAAAAGGGAAGAGACACCCAGAGATGATTGGAGGACACCGATCAGAAAGGAATTAAGGAGCAAGATGTTAACCAAAGCGTCCAGGGACTTCTGTTTGGTGAAGGGGATCCTCTATAAGAGAAACAGGGAGGGGCTCCTTGATCGAGGCCGTTCCCGATCAAAATAAAAGGTGTTTATTCTGTAGTACTAGGAAGGTGATCCTAGGTCGTTTCCCAGCGAATATCGGTCTAGGCAAAGTATCAAACACGTAGTGTGCAGTAAAATGGGGGGTTTTTGTGTGTGACAAATGTGAAGAACAAAACACAAACAGAATATAAAAACTAAGAAAATCAGAAACAAAAGCGGGCAAACCCCTTTGGTTACGTACACTACTCAATCCTAGCTCACTAAAGATCGATTCCTCTCCTCTCCTCTGTCCAACTCGTGATAACCAAATACTAAGCGAAAATTCAGTTATCACTCCAAACCCTAACTTCTAATTAAGCATCAGAAACCAGAATTGGAGTTTTTACGAGTTAATACAAATTAAGCATTTATATTCATGTATTATCTCTACGAAATGGAATTAAGCAACCCACTACACATCGATAAACATGAAAACAGAGAAGAGAAAACGAAATTGCATTAATAACAAGAGCTCAAGAGTAGATAATACAATACCAAAGGGATTAACCCTTGAAGTCTAGCCTTCCATGGCCATAAATGAAGAAAAACGAGTAGAAATGGGGAAGAACAAAACCCTAGCAGCCACCACCACTTGGGAGAGCCAAGAGAGAAGTTCTAACCTAGAGAGAGAGTGAGAAATCTGAAATGGGAGTGTGTCTTGGGGGGTTACACGAATTTCCCCTCTTAAGACACAAAATGGGCCTAAAACATGGGCCCAAATCCTAAGAAACACTATTCTGAACATTACAATTAAAAAGGGACCTAAATGCAAATTACAATCTTCACTTCAATACTTCAATCTTCATTTCCAAACTTCCCAAAGTGTCCTTGTGCCAAATATTACCTGAAAATAGAAATAGAATTAATTAGGCTAAATAATTCCAAATTAAACAATATTCGGAATATTAGTCCAATAAACTCTAAATCAATAAATCAAGCTAATCAATGTCAAATGGGCAACAAGTATCAATAATAAGAGTAAAATAATGCAAGGAATAATGGGAAATAAAATGCTCATCAAATACCCCCACACTTATCCTTTTGCACTCCTGGGCAAAACCAAAAGATAGGACTATGAAGATCAATATGCACCAAAGTGAATCATGCAACAAGATGACTACAACTAAGAAATGCAAACCTAAGAGATTACATACTTCACAATGAATTCTAGGAAATGCAAAGAAATGGGCAAACTCAAGCACACAAAATGGTTAAGGATCAAAGAGTCAAAGCATCCGCGAACATCATCCAATTACTTCAAGTATGCAAAGAAACCAATGACATCAAGAGGATAGTCACAAAGATGATAGAAACTCACAAGGATCACTCAAAAGTGTTTACACTCAAGTGTTTGGGGTTAATCATTATTTACACTCAAGGCACATCATGAAAAACAAACACAACCATAAGCTTGACAAGCCTCTAACATCAACCATCAACACACATGCACAAAATGATCAAAAGGTCTTTTAAGGGTTGTAATGGGGCCAAGGACAAGGTAGGATAAAAATATGGGAATGTAGCTAAAACCAAAGGAATAGAGGAGCAATGGGGAATAAGTAAAAAGTAAGAAAAATCCACCCCAAAATCAACTACCACTAATTCCAATCCTCTTTGCCTCAACAACCTTTTATTCACTTTTTTTTTTTTCTTCTTTTTTTTTTCTTTTTATTTTTGCATTTTTTTTTTTTTGTATTTTTGTCTTCTATTTTTTTTGTTTTTGAGAGATATACAAAAAGAAAAGAAGAAACAACACAAATGGCATGAAGATGAAGCCATAACTATAACAACCAATGAGGCAAAACCAAGAACTCAACCAATTAAAGCATAAAGCACACTTCTTACCTAATACCCATTCCCAAAACAATTCCAAAGCTCCAAAATTCCCTAAGGTTAGGACAATCATGGTTTTTCAGTCATAGGCTTGTAATGAGCTAAAGAACAAGGAAAGGGATAAAAAGGCTCAAAGGGGCTAGCAAAGGATACATTCATTCAAGGTAGGCTCATATGGCTAGTAGCTTATTCAAGAAAGAAAGTGCCTAAATCATTTCAAAATGTGCATGAGCAATCAAGTATCAACAAGAGTCAAGTCAAGTTCTAGAGTGCAAGTAATCCAGAGTGCAATCGCACATGAAAGAAAATTAGGTGGCATATATAGCAATCCACCCACAATTAAGGCTCAAATCCTCACAAAAGGGACAATTCTATCACAGTGTTACCACCTCTTAATTATCAAAAGCAACTTTACACACAGAAATGCATGAATTCAGACACAAGATACCAAAACTCTACTAAAGTGAAGCAAAAACATGCAAGAAAATGCCCAAAACTAAGCAAAACCTAAAAAAAATCAAAGCAAAATATGCAACCTAAACTACTCTCCCCCCCACACTTAAATCACACATTGTCCTCAATGGAACACAAATAGCAGAATCAGACAGATATAGACAAGTGTAATAAAAAGAGTAAGGAAGGAGAAAAGGAGACTCCCTAAGTCATGGTTGTTCAAAAGTGGGGTCGACCAATGAGGCCTCCTCCACAGGTGCATCATCCAAAGAAGGGGTGGTTAGGAAAGGCTTGAGTCGGTGGCCATTGACTTTGAAGCTCTTGTTCGTGGACTCACTCTTGATCTCCACAGTGCCATAAGGAAACACCTGGGTGACTACAAACGGTCCAATCCATTTAGAGCGGAGCTTTCCACTCATGAGTCCAAGCCTAGAGTTGTAGAGCAAAACTTTTTGACCAACCAAGAACTCCTTTCTGGAAATGGAGTTATCATGAAGCTTCTTGGTCTTCTCTTTGTAGAATTTGGAGTTCTCATAGGCCTCCAAGCGGATCTCATCTAGCTCACTCAACTGCAGCTTCCTCTCCTCACCCGCTTGATCAAGAGCTAAGTTACATTGCTTCACAGCCCAATATGCACGGTGCTCTATCTCCACAGGCAGGTGGCACGCCTTACCAAAGACAACCCGATAGGGTGACATCCCTATGGGTGCCTTGTAAGCGGCCCCTGGTTCCATCACAAGCTGGGATGACTTGAAGAGGGCATTTCTGGAAAAATTCTTCCCTGCAAATAGGACCACTGCAATCAGAAAGGAAATTTCTGGTATCAGGCAACAACATGGAGAGAGTCTCTATGATTATTGGGAGAGATTCAAGAGGTTGTGTGCTTCCTGCCCTCACCATCAGATCTCAGAGCAGCTTCTCATCCAGTACTTTTATGAAGGTCTCAACTTCATGGAAAGAAACATGGTAGATGCTGCAAGTGGTGGTACATTGGGAGATATGACACCCTTACAAGCCAGGAGCAAAATTGAGAAGATGGCTTCCAATTGTCAACAATTCCATGCAAGAAGCAACAGTGATGCAATAGTTGTGAGGGATGTAAATGATGTTGGTGCAGACTCGGGCAAGGTTGAGAAGCTTGAGCAGAAAATTGATTCTCTCACAACATTGGTCACACAATTGGCTGTCAATCAGAAAAAGATGATACTTCCTGCTAGAGTGTGTGGCATATGCACATCCATTGAGCACCCCACAGATGCATGCCCTTCCCTTCAGCAGCAACAGCCGATGACAAGTGGTGACCAACCCGAGGCCTATGCAGCAAACATATACAACAATAGAGGCCCACAACAACATAATCATGACCTCTCTTCCAATAGATACAACCCTGGATGGAGGAACCATCCCAATCTGAAGTGGTCTGATCAACAACAACAACCTCCTCCTAATGTTCCATTTCAGAACACCGCTGGACCGAGTAGACCACCATATGTACCTCCTCCAATCCAGCAGCAAAGGCAACAACAACAGCAGCAAGTGGTTCATCCTGCACCATCAGCCCCTCCATCCAACCAACCTACCTTGGAGGAGTTGGTGAGGCAAATGACCATGCAAAACCTCCAATTTCAACAAGAGACTAGAGCATCCATTCAGAGACAAGAGGCATCCATTCAGACTTTGACAAATCAGATGGGTCAAATGGCAACTTCTCTCAACAACTTGCAATCTCAAAATTCTGACAAGTTGCCATCCCAAACTGTGATCAACCCTCAGAATCAGAATGTGAGTGCCATCAACCTGAGGTCGGGAAAGCAGATTGTCACACCCACACCACAACCTCACCTCAACAATGATGCTCTAGCTTCCTCTAAAGGGAAGAGCCAAGTGGTAGATGAAGGTGAGCATGCTAGCACCAAAGAGAATCATCCAACTCAACCCTCCTCGACTTCAACCACAAGCCCTGCTGTTGTCCTACAACCTCCTCCTGTTCCTCTTCCATTCCCACCAAGAGTGCCTCAAAACAAAAGGGTGGAAGAGGTGGACAAGGACATTCTTGACACATTCAGGAAGGTGGAAGTCAACATACCCCTTCTTGATGCAATAAAACAGATTCCAAGGTATGCGAAGTTCCTTAAGGAGTTGTGCACTCATAAGAGAAGACTCAAGGGCAATGAGAGGATAAGCATGGGAAGGAATGTCTCCGCTCTCATAGGTAAACCTATCCCTCACATTCCTGAAAAATGTAAGGATCCTGGAACTTTCTCTATACCTTGCATCATAGGCAATGTTAAGTTTGAAAATGCTATGCTAGATTTAGGAGCATCCATAAATGTCATGCCTATGTCTGTTTTTAAGTCTCTTTCTCTTGGACCTCTTCAACCTACGGGTGTGGTGATTCAATTGGCAAATAGAAGTACTGCCCATGAAACTTGGGCAACAAATGGATTAGTCCTGTTCTAAGCTCAAAAGGAACATCCTCATCAGGATACCGGATACACGAGTCTTCAATAGTGAAGTCAGGTGCAGCCAGCTCCCTAAGTGTCCTTTCCCTTGGTGGGGGTTGAGCCATGTTATCACAATGTATAGAATCAGATTGAATAAAAGTAGAAGGAATAGAAGAAATAGAAACAGAATCAGAATTAGATGGACTATAAGATGACTCTGACTCACTACCTAATGACTGATTCCTATTTTGTCTAACTAATCTGTGATAAGTTCTATCAATTTCAGGGTTATAAGGATGCAAATAACTTGGGTTGCCCCTAGTCATGTACTGAACAGAACAGCATCAACCATAGCATACTGTAACAGATATGCATGACCAAAATCGGCAACAAAATTTATTATTTTTTAAAATTTTTTTTCTTTATTTTTTTCAGCACCCTAAAATCATGAAAACATATCACAGAAAGTTTGAGGACAAAATTCAAAAGGGAACCAAGTCAAAGAATTAAAACAGTGACCAAAAACTAAGAAAATAGAACTTGTAAAATAAAAAAGAAATAGTAAACAGGCTTTTTCAGGATCCAAACGAAGGGGTTTTCTGACGAAGTCAGAAAAATCAGATTATTCAGAAAATTCCCTTCGATTTGATATAAAATTCGTCAAATTCCGAGTTACTGATCAAAAGTTATGCCTATTTATAGTAAGTGCTGCTGAAACTTGGAAAATTTTTCTGGAACTCACAACCAGTGCATATCTGAGTGTCTGTGATGCATCAAAACACTAATATATGATGAAACAAGTGTGGATACCAATTTTCGTGCAAAAATTCCACCCGCAGCTATGTTGAATGGCACTCACAGAATCACTAGAATAGCATCAGTTGTGCAGAACAGCAAATCAGCAAACATGGCAACTTTCAATCAGTTATCAGAATGCTTATTCACACACTAACTACACTAACTAATCTAATTAACTACTGTATGATCTTTGGCAAGAACCGATAGTCCCCGGCAACGGCGCCAAATTTTGATCGAGGCCGTACCCGATCAAAATAAAAGGTGTTTATTCTGTAGTACTAGGAAGGTGATCCTAGGTCGTTTCCCAGCGAATATCGGTCTAGGCAAAGTATCAAACACGTAGTGTGCAGTAAAATGGGGGGGTTTTTGTGTGTGACAAATGTGAAGAACAAAACACAAACAGAATATAAAAACTAAGAAAATCAGAAACAAAAGCGGGCAAACCCCTTTGGTTACGTACACTACTCAATCCTAGCTCACTAAAGATCGATTCCTCTCCTCTCCTCTGTCCAACTCGTGATAACCAAATACTAAGCGAAAATTCAGTTATCACTCCAAACCCTAACTTCTAATTAAGCATCAGAAACCAGAATTGGAGTTTTTACGAGTTAATACAAATTAAGCATTTATATTCATGTATTATCTCTACGAAATGGAATTAAGCAACCCACTACACATCGATAAACATGAAAACAGAGAAGAGAAAACGAAATTGCATTAATAACAAGAGCTCAAGAGTAGATAATACAATACCAAAGGGATTAACCCTTGAAGTCTAGCCTTCCATGGCCATAAATGAAGAAAAACGAGTAGAAATGGGGAAGAACAAAACCCTAGCAGCCACCACCACTTGGGAGAGCCAAGAGAGAAGTTCTAACCTAGAGAGAGAGTGAGAAATCTGAAATGGGAGTGTGTCTTGGGGGGTTACACGAATTTCCCCTCTTAAGACACAAAATGGGCCTAAAACATGGGCCCAAATCCTAAGAAACACTATTCTGAACATTACAATTAAAAAGGGACCTAAATGCAAATTACAATCTTCACTTCAATACTTCAATCTTCATTTCCAAACTTCCCAAAGTGTCCTTGTGCCAAATATTACCTGAAAATAGAAATAGAATTAATTAGGCTAAATAATTCCAAATTAAACAATATTCGGAATATTAGTCCAATAAACTCTAAATCAATAAATCAAGCTAATCAATGTCAAATGGGCAACAAGTATCAATAATAGGAGTAAAATGATGCAAGGAATAATGGGAAATAAAATGCTCATCACTCCTCATGAAATGTGTGGGAGAGGAAGAGGGGCTGGAGAAGATGGTACAGCTGCACGAAAGTATCTGTGGGCAAGTGGGACCAGGACTGTACAGGCGCTTGCAAAGAATCGGTGTATTTTGGCCCACCATGAAGACACACTGTGATTCCTTACAAAATTTTTGTGCTCAATGCCAGGATTGCAAAGAAGAAGTTGAGGTCCACCTTGCAGATACAGAATGGATTCATCCCATCAAAGAGTACTTGGAACATGGAATTTTACCAGGAGACAACATGGAAGCTGAAAAGATAAGGAAAAAGGCTGGTAGATACTTTTGTGACAAGGGGGAGCTATTTAGAAAGAATTTTTCTGGGGATATTTTGAGATGCGTGAAGAAGACTGATCAAGAAAAGGTGATGGAAGAGATTCACAGAGAGCCCTGTGGAAGACACCAAGGAGGGAGAGCGCTGCATGAAGAACTTATAAGGATGGGGTATTTTTGGCCAACGATCAGAGAAGACTCCATTGATTTTGTGAGAAGATGTGAGCAGTGTCAAAGGCATGGGCATAAGATACACGCGCCAGCTAACAGTATGAAGAGTCTGAGCGCCCCTTACCCCTTTCACACCTGGTACATGGACTTCGTAGGGCCTATAGACCTCCCATCAAGAGGAAAAAGGTGGATCCTGGCAGCCACTGAGCACTCGACAAAGTGGGTTGAGGCTATTGCATGCAAGAGAGCAGATGCGGATACGAATGTCCAGTTCATAAGGGATAATATTATATGTCGCTTCGGGCTGCCCAAACGGATTGTATCAGATAATGGCACGCATTTCATCAACAAAAAGGTGGAGAAGGTCTTGGAAGAATACGGTGTCACCCATCACAAGTCTACCCCTTATTACCCTCGAGCAAATGGCCAAGAAGAATCTACTAATAAGACACTGGTTGGGATTTTGTCAAGAACAGTGGAGGATTCACCCCAGGAATGGAGCGAATACTTACCTTTGGCTTTGTGGGCTTATCGCGTCACAAGACATGGCACGACAAAAGCGTCCCCATTTTCCCTGGTCTATGGAGCAGAGGCAACGTTACTAGCAGAGGTGTTGGTACCTTCAGCACGCATGATCGTACAAAATGAGGAGGGTGCCATAGAAAGAGCTGAAGCAGCAGAGGGGATGAGAATCAAAGCACAGGATGAATTGCTTAAGCACCAGAGGAGAGTCATGCTGGCCTATGAAAAGATGGTGAAACCCAGAATGTTTGCAGAAGGGGAATTGGTCTTAAAGGCCACTGATGCTGTCATGAGAAACACCCACACTAGCAAGTGGACACCCCAGTGGGAAGGCCCATACATTGTGCAAGAGGCGCACCCCAGCGGCTACTGTCATCTGCTAGAGCCAGAATCGCAAAAAAGAGTAGGCCCCCTGAACTTTAAATATATCAAAAAATATTATCCATAGCATGTAGGCACTGATGTTTTGTATGCCACCCTTGGAATAAATGAATGAATTAGATGCTATTCAGTAAAAGAGCTGTTATTGATTTTCTTTCTAAAAATAAAAAAAAACTTAAGTTGCATCCTGATATGTGCGAGAGCACCCTGATATGTGCAACCTAAGTATAAACAAAATTTGCACCCTGATATGCGTGAAGGAGCCCTGATATGTGCAAAAAACTTAAGTTGCACCCTGATATGTGCGAGAGCACCCTGATATGTGCAACCTAAGTATAAACAAAATTTGCACCCTGATATGTGCAAAAAACTTAAGTTGTACCCTGATATGTGCAAGAGCACCCTGATATGTGCAACCTAAGTATAAACAAAAAATTGCACCCTGATATGCGTGAAAGCGCCCTGATATGTGCAAAAAACTGGAATACAAGTGAAAAAAAAGAAAAAAAGAAAAAAAAATCACACTGATTTGTACAACTCATGTAAGGATAATCACATATGCAAAACGCACTGCTCTACGCATTACAAAATAGGTTCAGGCATAGAAATGAAGAAACCGCAATTGGTGGTTGAAACAACTAAGGAACCCTAGGAACACACCTAGAAGGGGGGGTTGAATAGGTGTAAAAGAAACCTTGAAAGATTTTCGAACGAAACAAATCGAAACAATCGAAACAAATGATTTTTGCAAATTCTACAGCATTTAATCGATTAAACTGAAATTTACTCGATTAAGCCTGAAAGTTCAAATTGTCTTAATCGATTAAACGAACACTTAATCGATTAAATCTATCAGAAACTGAAAAATCACTTTTCAATCGAATACGAAAATCAATCAATTAACACGTAAGATCAGATATTCAGCGAAAACAATTAACACCTATATTCTTATTGATTACCCTAGTTATGAAAATGATTTTCCCCAAGTTAATTTGAACAATAAAGATTCAATTCAATCAATTATGAAAATCACTCTTTTCTAGGTTTTCAACCAAGAACACAATCAATGACTTGAATGTAAAGAGTTAAGGGTTTAGAGATACGACACAGTGATTTATCCTGGTTCACTTTCATCCGCTTGAAAGCTACATCCAGTCCCCTCTTCAACCAAGAGAGATTCTTCACTATGAGGAATTAGAGTTCTCAAATTACAAGTGATTGCCTCACAAGACTTCCTTCTTGCTAGCCTACAAGAGATACTCCACACCCTTGCCTTGTAATCCTATTGATCTTCTCTCTAATCTAACCTCTACCCTTTGTTGATAATCGACACAACAAGTCTTCAATTGCTTGATGATAATCCACACATCAAGGCTTCTCCTTGCTTTATTCACAACCAAGACTTTCTTCAATTGCTTGAACTTTGCTTGATGATAATCGACACACCAAGGCTTCTTGTTTGTTGTAGTGGCTTGCCTTATTGCAAAGATTACAACTCAATGAATACACATAACAATCCTAATGAATCTCAATCAATAGCTATGACAAATCACACAAGAGATTCAAAGGTTCTTGATCAAAGAATATGAAAATAGAAAAGCTTTGATCTTTGAAATTGAGAGAGAATAGAGTGGCTTGATTCTTTGTAAAATGAATAACAAAATGATGGGTTATGATCACAAAGGTTAGGAAAAGGTTTTTATAGAATACCCAAAAGTTATGGCACTTGAAAACTGATTTTGAGAAGTGAAAATCGTATTTTAAAAAACCAGTTCAGCAGTGTTTAATCGATTAAATATTGCCTTAATCGAGTACCAATCGATTAAATAAGTTCTTAATCGATTAAACATGTCTAACACTTGTTTAAAACTTGTTTTCTCAAAACCAAACTTTTCCTTTAAAACCTTTAAGCCACCTATTGATTCTAGGTTAAGTGAAAACTCAAATTATGATTAAATCATGACTTATGAATGAGATTCACTACCCTCTAAACAAACTACCCAAATGAAAACCTATGAAGCTTGAGAGGCAAAAGATAAAACAAAAACAATTACACTCAAACTTAAGTCTTCATGAGCTTGTTCTCTCTTCTTCACTTGATGTTTGTTGTTGCTTGTTGAACTTGAAACTTGATCAACATCTTTGTAGCTTGTTCAAAACACTTTGTAACCTTTTGTCATTATCAAAACATTCATCATGGAACTAACAAGAAATATGTAATTTTTATTACAAGTAGTCAGAGAAGCACTCCCCCTATTCTCAAAAAGGGGGGAAGAGAAGAAGAAAAAGAAGAGAAAGAAAAGGAAGAGAAGAAGAAAAAGAAGAGAAAGAAAAGGAAGAGAAGAAGAAAAGAAGGGGAGATTCTATTCAAAGGACAAAAGTGTGATCTGTTCAAAGGAATATGCATAAAGGCTTCAAATCAAAAGAAGATAGCAAATTTGTTCAATACAGTAATAAGAGAAAGGCTTCAAGAGTCATTCTCCAAAACCAAGTTCAGATACAACATAAGTAACATGGAAACAAAGACAAATATGAAGGCCATACAGGTCCAGCAAAATAAACAGCAAAATACAAAGTTCCAACAAGTTTTCAAGGTAACCAAGCAAAGTAACAAGCACAACAACTACATCTTAAAAAGGACGCCCAAGGAAGAAGCTTTGCAAACGGCAACATAAGATTCTTTTTGAGAATCCAATTTAGCAAGGTCAGCTTTCACACTTGTCAAATCAGTCGTGGCCTTGGACAAAGTAACAGAGATATCATTGATCAAGTTCTCTAAATCAGCACGATGCTCCATCAGCAATTGTCACTTCGCAATAAAAGTTCCCTCATCAAAAGGAGGACGCTGACCTTCCACTTGTTTGATGACATTATCAAGCCAAGACCCTAAATATTGATGGAGTTTTAGAGACTGCAAATAGTCCAACAGAGAAGATTTATGATCCAAAGAAAAAGAATCCACGTCTTGATTTACAGTAAGCTTCAGCACGTGCAGCATGGTATGAAGGCCAGCTTCATTAAAAATCTGAGGCAAATGCAACCCAGGCAGCACTAAATCTGAATGAGCATGGAAGAATGAGCTTAGAAGCGCTATATCCTCATCAGAAAGGGGCTTGGTCATCTTCAAAGATAGCAACGCTACAAAACAAAGAACGACAACAACAAATAAGGAGCAAAATGACGAATGCACAAAACAAAAGAAAGGATAAAATAAGAAACAAGCAATGACACTTACGGAAAGAAGTTACATTAGGAGCGGCATCGGGAACAACTTCAGCTTGAAGAGGAACCTCTTGGGTGGAAGTCAAATCAATAACAGTATGAAAAGAAGCTTGCCGAATAGGGATAGCAGCAGCCTCGGAAGAAGCAGAGGTGACAACAGTCTCATCACTTTGAGGAGGAACAGGAGTAATAATAACAGGAGGAGCATCCTCACGAGCAGGGGAGTCAACAACCATACCTCTTGGAGACGCCGAATCACCAGCTAAGGCATCTTCCACGGGTGGAGATTTAGAAGCAACATCCTCAGGGACGGCCTCAGGATCCACATTCATAGGGGAACCCGAAGGAGAAAGAGTAGCAAGAGGCTCCACTTCCAAAGGAGCAGGAGTCTCACCCTCGACAAAATTACCAGAAGCAGAACCAGATGAAATGTGCTCAGAAACAGGAGTACCTTTGGATTTTGATTTGGGAGCAACAAACTTGGGTGGAGAACGACCGAGTGGAATCTTCACTTTAGCAGCGGAGGCAAGACGCTTGGCCTTGGAAGTATCTGATAAAAAATGAACAGAAGTAGTAAGAACGCAGCAATACATAAGCAAAGAATAAAGACACTATGAATAACAAGGCAAGTAAAAATAACATAGGAAGGCAAGATAGCACAAGGAAGCAGGGAAGTCTAGCTTTGGAAAAGGGGAAATCGAACCAGGAAGGACAGGATCAGTAGAATGCTTTTCTCCTAACACCTCATCATGAGAAGAATCAGTATCGGAAGAAGAAGGAGATGACTGATGACCCCCAGGATCAGGAACCTTGACGCCCTGAACTACTCGATCATCCTCGGAAGAAGAATAATGAGCCGCAATGGATGCACCAGTATCATCCTCCTCTTCATCTACTAAATCAACATGATCAGGAGTTGAAAGGGTCGGAGAAGAAACACGGGCCATCAAGCGGAGCGAGCGCCGAGAAGGAGTAGAGACTGGGGCGCTTCCTTTTGTCTTAGAAGGAAGGCTTGAAGTCTTTTTGGCAATAGAGGGCTTTGGGATTGGGGGACCAGAGACAGAAGCCTTATGCTTACCTTTTTTTGAAGTTGTGGATGCAGATGGGGAGGATGCTGGAGTTTTCCTGTTACGAGTCTGAGGAGTAGAGCTGGCTGCCCCTAAACATGAGCAGTACATTGAGCATGAATACTAGACGAAATATGAAAATGGAAGAAGAGAAAAGAAAGTAGCAGCCATATAACAAAAATACCTTTCTTCAGGGGAGTTGCATAATAAGAGTCCATGAAGGAAATGGACACAGTGGCAGGAGTAACAAGATTGGGAGTCGCCTCAAAACTGCGAAGGCGTTGCAGCACACCTTGGTGGGAGTCCAACCAGCTTTGAAGAACACCACCAATAAGAGTAGGAGAAATGTAAAAGGGGAAAGACTCCTCTGGGTCTGAATCATCAGGGGTCCGGAAGAGCACTGACTTAAGAGCCGCCTCTACCCCTATGGGAGCAACATGAAGGTTGCAAGGGGGCTGATCCCAGCCAAATTGGCGGATGACCCTATCTGGTCTATAAGCATACGGCCACAAAGCTCCCCCGTGAGCGCTCTTGTTATCAGTGGGTACAAATCCAGGTAAATGACGTGGAGTGAGGATCAGATTCCAAAGATCAGTAACGCCCTCTGACTTCTTCGAGACGTCATTTCTTGCCGCAAAAAGAAACCTGTCGTTAGTGTAAAGATCATGCAGTAGTTCCCCAGAATGAAACAGTGGCTTGGCATAAGGGCGAAATGAAAAACTCCCTTCATCATCAATTACATGGACTAAGGGACACCTCGGTTTGCCTTGGGACCAATGCCATGATCGGATCTTGGAAGGGTCAATATCAACCCTTTCTTCAGTGTTCTCAGCAGCACCCACAGTATTGTCACCTGCATCATTAGGTTTGGGTCCTTCCGGACCAAACTTCGGAAAATGTTCAAATAAAAAGTGTTGTAAAAAAGTCAAATCCAGATAGCAATTTATGGGAAAACGACCATATGAATTGGTTAGTTGCTCAGCAATCTGATCCAGCCTTGCATACAAGCCACCAAGATACAGTGATGATAATGGAAGACGAACTCCTTGAGATAGCATACTAGCAAAGACAAAAATAGCAGGACTCACAGATTCCCATGGTGGCCCTGGGAAGACATAACGACAAAGCCAAAATGCAATAAAGCCCGCTCTATACAGACCCTCGTCCAGGGTAGGGCCAGATTCGAAGTTGTCACCGGAAACCTCGCCGAAGAAGTACCTTACCCAGTTTGCAAAAGTGTGCTTTAAGGAAACCTTCTTACCTGATTGTTGGCCCTTTGAGGAAGATCTGCCAGCGCTCCTGCCCCTAGATGAGGACCCTTTCCTCTGTGATAAGAGGTCACGAGAGTGCTTAGCGCTCAGCACTATAGCAGCCTTTAACTCCCTTGCCATGTCAAGAAACTTTTCATCAATATCAGATAAGGACAGGTTGGGATCACCAAAAGAAGGTAATTTCATGAGGACGATTACGTCTTCTAAGGATGGAGTAAACTCCCCCCATGCGGTGATTAAAGTGTGGGTGGTTGAACACCAGCGCTGTACCAGTATATGAAGGTCCGTTACCCTCTTACATACGCTGAGCTTGGTAGAAATCTTGATAGCCTCAGCAATTCCTGTACTTTCCAAAACTTCAACAAATGAAGGGTCATCCTTGAAGACAGAGGCAACCCATTCAGGCCAGCCCCCGGTCACACTAAGCATCATGTGAAACCGCACTTCTGACCAGGGAAACTCAGCCCTCAGCAAGCGAGATCGAAGCAGTGTTGGACCCAGAGTCTTACTATCACAATCAGTCATAGGTGTGGTTCTCAAATGAGCAAACTCTTCTGAAACAACAGTGGCTTTCAAAAGGAAATTGTGAAATAAGTTACCAGATTTCGGAGGACCCTCAAACGGAGAAGAAGGACGGGGAGCGTCCACCCAGCGGCGGTACCCTTGCTCCACGGGTTCAGAACGGGGAGGAGTAAGATCATTCAAAACAGCAATAGAAATAGGCTGAGGAGACGTCCCTTCGTCACCAACATATTCGGAAGCGTCAGATTCCAGTTCTTCACCAGAAGAAGTTACAGCATTTGAATGAGCCATGAAGGGATAAACAATTTTCGGTGAGGGAAAAAAGAAGGGGCTACTGTGAGAGAGAGAAGGAGGAAAGTCTTTTAGAATGAGAGGTGGAGAAACGTGGGTATGAGAAGGCATGCTTGAAGTATAACGTTAAGAAGTAAGTGGAGGCACGGTTACCAACTATACAAGCCACGTTTCACACGACAAGAGGTTGGAAGGGAGTAGGCTTGCAGGCTAGTGAGTTTGTATTTGAAAAAATAGGATTATTTCAAATACAAAAAGGGGCTATTGTTTAGGATTGAGAAATAATTGATTATTGGGCCAAAGCCCGTTAGCAGGGGAGCAAATAAAGAAAGGAAATTCTTAGATGGCCCATAAAGATTATTCCAGATTAAAGCAGGCCTCCACACCAACAATGGCAGCAGCATGGAAGCGTCCCCCCGCCTGAGCGTCCTTAGGTTGCACCATTCTTCTGGAATCAGATGATAACTTGGGAAGTTGTTTCTTCCTTGAGCCCAACGTTTGGCAGCCATGTCTATCAGATATACCAAAAGTAGGAAAGATGTCATTTCATTCAAGTGCCAAATATAGTATGCCAGTAGAGAAGATGCCATTTCACTCAAAGAAGGAAAGGTACTGTTCATCTCCTCTACCAAGGCTGAAGAAGGCAACGACCAACAGGTAATGGAAGGAAAGTCATAGTGACCATCAGATAAAGAAAGGGACAAACTTAGTGACCAAGGCAAGCCTCCTATGAAGCAAGGGACACTATGATAGAAACCAACAGAAGCCAACAGAGGCCAACACAAGTTGAAACCAGTGAACACCATTCCACTATACTCAAAGAATTACAACGACATCACCACAGAGAAGTCTCAGAGAGTCTTGAGAGGAAAAAACTGAGAGCGTCCTATGAACCTTATCATATATATTTCACTGTATTTCTTGATAGCTACGCTCTCTTGCTCTCTTGTATTTCTCCCTCAATGAAAGCAATAAAATGAGGCCTTGATTTCACTAAGTTTACGAACCCATCTCTTTTATTTTGCATTCTTGTTATTTTCTTTGCAAAATAATATAAATTCCTGGCAGAAACACCAACACTCATTACCAAATTTATATACCAACACTCAATTATTTTCACTCTCAACCAAAATTGAAAAAAGTTGTTTAGGATGAGAAAATAATTAGTTATTGGGCCAAAAGCCCATTGGCAAGGAAAACAAATGGAGAAAAGAAATTCTCAGATGGCCCATACAGATTAACTCAAAGCCAAGAGCAGGTCTCCACATCAATAGTGAAAGGGAACGTGGGAGCGTCCTCAGGACGAAGCGTCCTCCCTCACAACACTCACCCAAAGCTGATCTTGGGAAACCTCTTCTGTTACGTTACCCCTCCTTGGGCCCAGCGCTTGGCAGCCATGATCATCAAGTATACCATAAATAGAAGAGATGCCATTTCATTCAAGTATCAAATATGGCATGCCAGTAAGGAAGATGCTGTTCCTTTCAAAGGGAAAAAGGCACTGTTCATCTCCCCTACCAATGCTGAAGGAAGCAGCGACCAGAGGATAATGAATAGAGTCTCTCAATACCCATCAGATAAGGAGAAAGCCAAACTTGAAGACCAAGACACAAGACCTTTACATAAGGGTATCAACACACAAGCTAGAAGCAAGCCAACAGAGGGAAACACCACAGAGAAACACAAATACAACGACACACTCAGAATAAGAAAAAGATAGAGAGTTTCAAGAGTGACAAACTGAGAGCGTCCTATGAATCTTATCAATTTTCATTGTATTCACGCTCTCTTTTCTCTTGTATTTTCTCTCCCATTACCAGTAATAAAAATGAGGCCTTGATTTCACTAAGTATACGAACCCATCTCTTTTATTTTGCATTCTTGTTATTTTCCTTGCAAAATACAAAATCTTGGCAGAAACAATTGGTGTCGTTGCCGGGGAAATCATGGCTTCAACACTGGAAAGAGACACACCGGGAGATGTTCAGAGAAGGGTGGCTGAGGGTAGTGCTAGGATCACGGTTGGGGGAAGCTTTGGGCTTGATGCATCGCAAGTCACCAATCCGGGAGGAAGAACAGCAAGGAGGTTGAACTTCAGCCCAGAGAGTGATCAGGAAGAGCCTTTCTTAGACGCCCCTGAGAGAGAAAAAGACCGAGAAGAAGAAGATGTGAAGCAGCCAAAGAGTTCCCAGAGTAGAGGAGAGTCTGGTGTGCAAGTGACTTTAAATGTCTCCGTCCTCGATAACATCATAGCTAACCAGAATGCTTTGACTGAAAAGATTGCGAGCTTCAAGGCCCAAAACGCTAAAGCAAAGAAAGAGGCTGAGGCATCAGAGGCTAAAGCAAAGATGGAGCAGGAGGCTCGAAAGGAGGAGGAGTTGGACAAAGAGAGGGTCTGGAGGAAACTTGAAGCTAAGAGGACCGCAAGTAATGAGGAGGACGCTCCAGTAACCCAAGCAGAGCTGAGACGCATTTTGCAGACACACAAAGAAGGGGGTAACTCTGTGATAAATCTAAACCCTCCTTTTACAGCTGACATAGTGTCATATCATTACCCTCTCGGGTATGCACCCCCAGCTTTCAGAAAGTTTGATGGAACTGGGAGTGCTAGGGAGCATTTGATGACCTGTGTGGACGACCTGGGCGTCCACAGTTCAGATTTGCGTTTAAGGCTCAGAGAGTTTTCAAAGTCTCTGACTGGACGTGCATTCACGTGGTACTCCAAGCTGCGTCCAGCATTTATTAGGAGTTGGGAAGAGATGAGGTGGAGTTTTGCAACAAGTTTCTTGAGGAGGAAGCGGCTATCCATGTGATGGACTTAGGACGGGTCAGGCAGAGGATAGGGGAGGGCCTGATACCCTTCATAAAAAGATACAGAGACAAGGCGCTTAGTTGCAGAGAAACGCTTCCTGAAGAAGATCTTGTCTATGGGTGCATTAAAAGTATAGAAGATGGATCCCAGATATTCCTGGCCTTGAGCAAAATTACTACCTTCTCTGAGCTGTTGGCTGTTGGGATTCTGGATAAGTAAAAATAATCTCAACTTGTAGATAATGAAAGTAGAGTATCGATCCTCAGGGAACAAAAGAAATTTTTATTAATTCTTTTGTTTTTAGCTTATTAAGTGAATATATATGGTAGGAGTTTGTTTTGTTTTGTTTTGTGGAATTAAGACAAGATTGAAGACAATAACATTAAAGTAAAGTAGGTGATATAACCTGCCAATAACATGAAAGAAAATGCGGAGGATCAAATTAAAAATTAACAGGAGGCTCAACCTTCCATTCAATTATAATTTAGAATTATAGATTAAATAAGAGGATCGGCCTTTTATACAATGAAAATCTTGGAATTGTTACTTGAATTGAGTTGTTTGAATTAAGTTGTTTTAGAGATTTGAATTAAAAATATGGGAGAAGACTTCACCTTCCAAGCTTTTATATATCTGATGATCAGTGATTCATAATTCAGTTCATTATATTGATGCGATGCACGTAAGTCCTTTATATTGATCCCTCGCATATAAATTACTAAGACAAATTTATAAAATATCGATCCCTCACATATTTGATAAACTTATCCAGCATTAAAATTAAGCATCTTTAAGCAATTGATTCATTATCATCTATTCCTAGCATAATAAAGTATCAAGTAAATTCATTCAAGTCAGAATCTAAACAGTTCTTTCCAGACACGGAATAAATTCAATATTAAGAAACTAATGATCAGTTAGTTTCATACTTTAAGAACGGAATGAAATACCAATATAAAAGGAAATGAATTATAAATATGAATCACCAAAATATATTCAAACTTGGTTGGCTACATCTACTCCCATTAGAGAATTAGTTCTTCATGGTATTGTTGGAACTAGAGAATAATTTGAATGAGATTACAAACATTTTTGTGTATAACTCTCAAGCTCACAACCTCCTTGAATATAATGCATTCAAGGACCAAAATTATCTCTAAAATGATATCCTAATGCTCTAAGCACTCTTAGGGAAATTGATTCCTTTTCTTGGTGGAGTTTGAGGCAAATTTATAGAGTTTTGCCAAGAGATGGAGACAAACCCGTATTCAGCTTGTGGACAGATTTGGTGCACCAGCTTGGCAGCAGTTTTTAACCCTTGAAATGGTCAAATTGGATGAAATATATTTCTAGAAAAGTTGTTCCTTTGTTTCTTATCTTTCTATAGCAACCAAGATTACCGAATTTTGACTTTTGGAGCCGAAGTTATTGCCAAACCACTGAGACATGTCGTGCAACTTGCTTGTATTGCAGCCAGGTTGGATGTCATCAGTTCACAGCCAAGTTTGACGCTTTAATAAGCCGAATTTGATGTTATCTATTTCTGATCAACTTGTGGAATTTTTCCTTAGCTTTGTAGAGATATCATGTTTGATTCATTTTGATTTTTGAAGCTAAAATTATGACCAAAATACCAAGACCTGTCTAAGTTATGGACAGATTAGCATCCACCAACTTGGAATCAAATTTTGACTATCTAAACAGCCGCATTTGAAAATGGCTATTTCTGGTGAACTCTTAGGTTGTTTTCTTAGCTTTGCATAGACATCAATTTTTCCTCGTTTCGATCATAGATGCCCAAGATATGGCCAAAACAGCGAAGTATGTCATGGATCATAAAAACATTGGCCTAGTAAATCATTTCTTCCATGGACATATTGGCTTGTAAATTATTTATTTCTTGAGAATCTTGAATTTTTCCTACAAAATAAATATTTTAAGATCAAATATATTCTGATTTTATCATATATTAAAATAGGACAATTATTTGCAAATATTCTATTTTGGGGGAATTTTACACAGAAATTCGTAATATTAAGTGAAATAATTGCGTAAAATTATGTTCATATTTTAAGTAAATATGGCACTTATCAAACTCCCTCCAACCTAAAACTTTGCTTGTCCTCAAGCAAAAAGGTAATAAAATTAATCCTAGAAACAAATTTGTGCCCATAAGATAAAACGTTTTAGATTTACCAAAGAAGATCCATAATTAAGGTAATGTTCAGATCAAAGCAATTTTTAACATGTGAATATTTCTAAACTTAGAAACATTACAAGTAGTAGCTCAAATCAAAATTAGTTAAAAAGGAGAAAAGATAACAACAATGCCTATATTTTTACTCTTGAAAATTAATAAACATGGCAAATTAGTTTTGGAAAGAACAAGATGAAATCGTAGCTCCTCTCAAGGATGTCACACATTCTCTCTATTAGATTGAGTGTTTGTCTATTTTTCTTTAACATTTCACATTCTCACTCAAGTGTATAAGGTAATGTGTTTCGCTCAATTTCACAATTGAATCATGTTACTTTAAATTTGATTTTCATCTAACTTCCAAAACTCAAAATATACAAGTATGCATAAATCAAAGGGTCTTTATTAAAGGTTGTAACGTGGTTAGGGTAAAAAGGATGAGTTAAATTTTGGTATTGTAAGGCTAAAAACCAAAGAAAATATAGGAGCATAATTATGAAAATTGATGCTTACATTTTATTCGAACGTTCCTCAATTTGAAGATTTTCCTTGAATATTTTTAATGAGAATTGATGCTTTCTCTTGATACATTTCTCTTTGTAACCTTTTTTTTTCTTTTCTTTCTTTCAAACCAATTTCAAACCTATTTCAAATGATTTCCCCCCAACCTATTTCAAACCAATTTCTTCATCGATCAATTAATGCTCCACTATTTTCTAAGGTTTGGGTTAAATCAATTGTTTTTCAAGTTAAGGTTAAACATTATTAGGTGAAACAGAAAAACTTGGGATATATTAGGCTCAAAGGGGTTGTCAAAGGATAATTATGTTAGGTTGGCTATTTGGCTAAATTGGTTTAATGAAAAGAATGCCCTTATCATTTTTACACAACAAGTAAATTATGAAAATCAGAAAAGAATCAAGCAAATTCAAGTACATGAAATCAAAAGTGACTTACTCTAGATGATGATATATATGTGGCCAAAATTTGTCACTGTGTAATGATGAACTAAAATTTCAATCAGGTTCTATCAAAACATCATTGCCATGTAATTAATAGTTCAAAGGGCAAATTCAGACATTAATGTTACAATTTCTTCTTTAAAACAAAATCTTGAAATTGAAACTAAGCCACTTATATCAGTCTCTAATTAAAGAAAGATAAACATGTTTAGTTGCTTTTTGTACTGATATTACCCTTAACAATGAGTCTCTTAGTAATGTAAAAGTTTATCAAAATCAAGGCATCAAAATAAAAACATAATGTTCAATATGATAACCATGATAATAGGATGAAAACATAAAATCAGTGTTCCTCAGTTGTCTTCCTACCCCCCTAGGAACATAGGACTGTCCCCAGGCCAAAATAAGTAAACGCACAAATATATAATTTGTTTTTTTTTAATTTTCACACAAATTGAGAAAATATATTTTTTTTTTGTTGACCGACCTTATTTATATTTCCCTACAAGTCGAAAAACTTAGGAAAGAATTTAAGCCGACTCATCACACATGCATAGTAGAATTTTTTCACAAATATAAGTTAAATAATAAAATACATAAATAAGAGAAAGTAAATAAAATTCAAAAAAAAAAATATTAATATTACCGCTGGGGTGCCTCCCAGAAGCGCTTGTTTAACGTCATTAGCTCGACGCCTGATTCATTTAGGGATCATGGAGATGGATGATAGTGGTAATTTTATCAACGTCACCACCTAGATACAGCTTCAGTCTTTGACCATTGACTATCCATCTCCTGTTTGTTCCAGGGTCTTCTAATTCGACTGCCCCATATGGTTTGACTTCTTTGATAATAAAGGGGCCGGACCATTTTGATTTTAATTTTCCTGGAAATAGTCTCAATCTAGAATTAAATAAAAGGACAGATTGACCAGGTTGAAAATTTTTCTTTAAAATTTTTTTATCATGGTAAGCTTTCGCTTTTTCCTTGTAAAGCTTTGAAGATTCATATGCATTTCTGCGCATTTCTTCCAACTCATGCAGCTGGATTTTTCTTTTGTTACCTGCTACATTTGGGTCAAGATTGAAAAACTTTAAAGCCCAATGTGCTTTATGTTCTAACTCAACTGGTAAGTGACAAGCTTTTCCATAAACCAACTGGAATGGGGATAAACCTGTGGGTGCTTTGTATGCTGTCCGATACGCCCAAAGTGCATCATCCAATTTCATCGACAAGTCTTTTCTAGATGATGAAACGGTTTTTTCAAGAATTCTTTTAATTTCTCTATTAGAAACCTCTGCTTGACCATTGGTCTGCGGATGATAGGGTGATGCTACTTTGTGTCTGACACCATAATGTTCTAGGGCCTTTTTAAGTTGTTTATTGCAAAAATGGGATCCTCCATCACTAATGAGGATCCTTGGGGTGCCAAACCTACAAAAAATATTTCTTTTTAAAAATTTTATCACAACCTTGGCATCGGCTTTTTGAGTTGCAATAGCTTCGACCCATTTTGAAACGTAGTCCACTGCTACTAGAATATATTCATTTTAAAATGAGGATGGCAGCGACCCCACAAAATCTATCCCCCAACAATCGAAAACTTCAATCTCCAAGATATTATTCAGTGGCATTTCATTTCTTCTCGATATACCTCCAGTTCTTTGACAATTATTGCATTGTTTTACATGGAGGTGGGCATCTTTGAAAAGTGAAGGCCAATAGAAACCTGATTGGAGAACCTTTGCAGCAGTTCTCTCTCCATTGAAATGCCCCCCATAAGGTGAATTATGGCAGTGCCACAAAATACTCTTGGCTTCCTCATTTGAGACACACCTTCTCAGCAAACCATCAGCTCCAATTTTGAATAAGTGAGGGTCATCCCAAATATATTGCTTTGCATCTTGAAAGAATTTCTTCTTTTGATGCCAGTTTAGATTTTCTGGAATGACACCTGCTGCTTTAAAGTTTGCCAAATCTGCAAACCATGGTCTTTCTTGGACTAGCAACAGCTTTTCATCAGGGAATTCCTCTTGAATTTCAGCTTCTTTCTCAGTCATATCCCTGTTTCTTAATCTTGACAAATGGTCAGCAACAAAATTTTCGCTGCCCTTCTTGTCTTTGATAACCAAATCGAATTCTTGTAACAAAAGAACCCAACGAATGAGCCTTGGTTTTGAATCGGATTTGGTTAACAAATACTTAATGGCAGCGTGATCTGTATAAATAATTACTTTTGAACCTATCAAATATGATCTAAATTTTTCCAATGCATATACAATCGCTAGCAATTCTTTTTCAGTTGTTGCATAATTAATTTGTGCTTCATTTAGAACTTTACTAGCATAATATATCGCATGAAAAATTTTAGAATGTCGTTGTCCTAAAACTGCCCCTACAGCATAATCACTAGCATCACACATGAGTTCAAAATCAAGATTCCAGTTAGGGGCAATAATGACAGGAGCAGTAATAAGTTTTTGTTTTAATAAATTAAAAGCATTTAAGCAATCTTTATCAAAATTAAAGGGATTATCTTTGATTAATAAGTTACTAAGGGGTTTTGCTACTTTTGAAAAATCTTTAATGAATCGTCTATAAAAACCTGCATGTCCCAAGAAACTTCGAATGCCCTTCACATTTGTTGGTGGTGGAAGTTTTTCAATGACCTCCACTTTGGCTTTGTCAACTTCTATGCCTTTTGATGAAATTTTGTGGCCTAGTACCACACCTTCTGTCACCATAAAGTGACATTTCTCCCAATTCAATACTAAATTAGATTCAACACATCGCCTTAGCACAATGTTGAGGTTCTCGAGGCAATCATCGAATGATTTCCCAAATACAGAAAAATCATCCATGAAAACTTCAATGCATTTCTCCACCAGATCCGAGAATATCGCAAACATGCATCGTTGAAAAGTGGCTGGTGCATTGCATAGCCCAAATGGCATTTTTCTATAAGCAAAAATGCCGAAAGGACATGTGAAAGCTGTCTTTTCCTGATCCTCAGGATCCACAGTTATCTGATTATATCCTGAATAGCCATCCAGGAAACAATAGAATGCTTTCCCAGATAATCTTTCTAACATTTGATCCATAAAAGGTAACGGGAAATGATCTTTTCTTGTTGCTTGATTTAGCTTTCGATAGTCTATGCACATTCTCCACCCTGTAACTGTTCGAGTGGGAATTAATTCATTCTTATCATTACGGATCACTGTCATGCCTCCTTTCTTAGGTACTACATGAACTGGACTTACCCAAGCACTATCAGAGATTGGGTAGATCATACCTGCATCTAAGAGTTTTATTACCTCTTTTTTTATTACTTCTTTCATGGTTGGATTCAACCGCCTTTGAGGTTGTGCTACTGGTTTAAAATTTTCTTCCATGTGAATTTTATGCATGCAATAAGCTCGACTTATTCCTTTGAGATCAGATAGTGTCCAACCTATGGCTCCTGTTAGTTCCATGATGAACATGATGAATGTTTTGATAATGACAAAGTGTTTTTGAACAAGCTACAAGTGTTGATCAAGTTTCAAGCTCAACAAGCAACAACAAACATCAAATGAAGAAGAGAGAAAGCAAGCTCATGAAGACCTAAGTTTGAGTGTATTTGTATTTCTTTTATCTTTTGCCTCTCAAGCTTCATAGGTTTTTTATTTGGGTAGATTATTATAGAGGGTAGTGAATCTCATTCATAAGTCATGATTAAATCATAATTTGAGTTTTCACTTAATCTAGAATCAATAGGTGGCTTAAAGGTTTTAAAGGAAAGGTTGGATTTTGAGAAAACAAGTTTTGAACATGTACAGTACCAACTTAATCGAGTAAGTGATAACTTAATCGAGTACTACTCGAGTACACGACTTGCTTAATCGATTAAGTACTGCTGAACTGATTTTTAAAATACGTTTTTCACTTCTCAAAATCAGTTTTCAAGTGCTACAACTTTTGGGTATTCTATATAAACCTTTTCCTATTATTTGTGAAGAGTTAGAATCATTTTCATACAAGTTTTACAAAGAATCAAGCCACTCTATTCTCTCTCATTTTCTAAAGATCAAAGTTCTCATATTTTCATATTCTTTGATCAAGAACCTTTGAATCTCTTATGGTGAATTGTCATAACTCTTGATTGAGATTCATAGGATTGTTTTGTGTTTTCTATTGTGTTGTAATCTTTGCAAGAAGGCAAGCCACTACAACAAACAAGAAGTCTTGGTGTGTCGATTTTATCATCAAGCAAGTGCATTCTTATTGAAGAAGAAGAAGAAGTCTTGGTTGTGAATCAAGCAAGTGAAGCCTTGGTTTGTGGTTTATCATCAAGCAATTGAAGACTTGTTGTGTCGATTATCAACAAGGGGTAGAGGTTAGATTAGAGAGAAGATCAATAGGATTACAAGGCAAGGGTGTCGGTTATCTCTTGTAAGCTAGCAAGAAGGGAGTCTTGTGAGGCAATCACTTGTAATTTGAGAACTCTAATTCCTCATAGTGAAGAATCTCTCTTGGTTGAAGAGGGGACTGGATGTAGCTTTCAAGTGGATGAAAGTGAACCAGGATAAATCACTGTGTCGTATCTCTAAACCCTTACTCTTTATATTCAAGTCATTTGATTGCGTTCTTGGTTGAAAACCTAGAAAGATTGATTTTCATAATTGATTGAATTGAATCTTTGATTGTTCAAATTGATAAAGGGAAAATCTTTTTCATAACTAGGTTAATCAATAAGAATATAGGTGTTAATCATTTCCGCTGAATCTCTGATCTTGCATGTGAATTGATTGATTTTCGTATTCGAATGAAAAATTGATTTTTCTGTTTTCTGTCATATTTAATCGATTAAGTTCAAGTTTAATCGAGTACTACTCGAGTAAATTGCAGGTTAATCGATTAAGTGCTGTAGAATTTGCAAAAATCATTTGTTTTGATTGTTTAGATTTGTTTCGTTCGAAAATCTTTCAAGGTAGCTTCAACACCTATTCAACCCCCCCTTCTAGGTGTATTCCTAGGGTTCCTAAGTCTCTCCAACCACCAATTGCGATTTCCTCAATTGGTATCAGAGCTCGGTCGAAAGACACGAGCATAAGAGCTTTTTCGTAAAGATCCTTTAAGAAAATCGCAATGGGTTCTACGAATTCTTTTGGTGGTGAAGGTGCTTCAATAAGTCGTCCTCCATTGTTTACCGGAGAAGGCTATGCATATTGGAAAGTTAGAATGAAAATCTTTATCCAAGCCATAGATAGTGAAATTTGGAAAGTAGTTGAAAAAGGTCCTCATATCCCCTCTAGTTTAGTTGAAGGTGTAGAACAATTGATCCCCGAGGATAAGTGGAAGGATGATGATAGAAAGAAAGTACAATATGATTATAAAGCAAAGAATATCATTACCTCCGCTTTATCCTATGACGAGTTCTTTAGAGTTTCTCAATGTTCTAGTGCTAAGGAAATGTGGGACACTTTACAAGTGACTCATGAAGGAACTAGTGAGGTTAGGAGAGCTAGATTGAATGCTTTAATGCGTGATTATGAATTGTTTCATATGCTTCCAAATGAATCTATAAATGATATGCAAAAGCGTTTTACTCATATTATAAATCATTTACTTGCTCTTGGTAAAACTTTTCTACAAGGTGAACTTTCTAACAAAGTGTTGAGATGTTTAGACAGGAATTGGCAACCAAAAGTAACGGCTATTGTTGAATCTAAAAATTTGGATGCTATGGATCTAGCAACACTTTTCGGAAAGCTTCAAGAACATGAAATGGAGCTTGGACGATTAAGTATCAATGAAGAGTCGGATAAGAACAAATCAAGGAAAGGACTTGCTCTTAGAGTCAAAAGTGCATATAAAAAGAAAGATAGTTCCGATGATGATGATAGTGAAGATTCCGATTCCGATGTTGATGAAAAAGACATGAAACTTTTGTTAAAAGAGTTTGACAAGTTTCTAAGGAGAAAAGGAAGGTTGAACAAGGACAAAAGTAAAGAGAAGGATTCCCCACACTATAAGACCAAGACATCAAAAGAAGGTGTAGTTTGCCATGAATGTGGAAAGCCCGGACATCTCAAGTACTCATGCTCTAAGTATCTCAAGAAGAAGGAGAAAGACAAGAAAAATTCTAAATCTAAAAGAGCATACATAGTTTGGGATAGTGATGAAGATAACAAGAAAAGCACATCGAGTAGTTCATCGGATGATGAAGAAGCCGCTTGTCTCAACTTGATAACTTTAGTAGATGATGAAGAACAAAGTTCAAATGATGAATCAAGTTATCAAAGCGAGGATAGCAATGTAAGTGAATCTAAATCCGAAATTTCTTCTAAATATGAATTGTTACATAATGCTTATGAAGAAATGTATGAACAACTTGAAAAACTAGCTTTGAAAAACATTGAAAGAAAGAAGCTCATTTTGAAACATCAAAAAGAGATTTTAGATCTTCAAAAACAAGTTGATGAGCTTAATCTTGAAAATGAAACTCTTGATCTTATATATGCTAGTTCTTCTTGTGATTGTGCTAGTAGATTGAATATTGTGGTTGATTGTGAGAATTGCAAGTTGCTTAAAAATGAAAATGCTATTTTGAAAAATAAGCTTGCAAGTTTCTCAAATGGTGATATTAGATTGCGCACATTGTTAAATTTTCAAAGAGAAAATTCAAACAAGTTTGGTTTGGGTTATACTAATGCTAAGAGTAAATCTCATAGAAATGTTGTTGATTTTTCTAAAGTTGATTTTTCAAATCCTCCAACATGTTTCTATTGTGGTACTCATGGACATACTTCAAATGTGTGTTATGTTAAAGTGCATGGTATACCTAAAGGAAATTTTGTTTGGATGAAAAAGGGTGAAAGTCCCTACACTAACAAAAATGGATCCAAAACCATTTGGATACCAAAAAGCAAAGCATGATTGTTTTGTAGGTTTGATTGAAGATGCAAATGAATGACACATGTTCTCAATTGGTCTCAACTATGAATGTCTATATTCACATTTTCAATTGGTATCACACTTGCATCTCAAGTGAATGTCCTACAAAGTGGTAATATTTGATATTGATATATTATCTTAATTGATATCTTCTCAATTGATATTACTTTTCTAAATGTTTAGTTAATTCAATTTGTATCATTGAGAGATTATTAGTTGATTATCATGTTTTTGTGATTATTGATTCTTCTTTACAATTGATATCTTCTTTGTTAAGTGATATTATGATCTTTTTAGTTTTCAATTGGTATTATATTTCATTGTTATATTCTCTTACCAATTGATATCACATTTCAAAGTAAAGCTCTATTGTATTTGTTCAATTGGTATCAATGTTGTGAAGAAATGATCATTGATTTCTTACCTTGGCTTAGATGTTATATTTCAATTGGTATATATTACTTTTTGATAATGCCAAAGGGGGAGAAATATGATGTTTTGAATTGAATGAAATGTTTCTCAAAGAGGGAGAAATATGATATTATATTTGGAGAAAGGTTGTTTTGTTGTTTTTATGTAGGTTGAGCTAAGTTGTTTAAGATAGGGGGAGAATCAAGCTTCTATCTCAATTGGATTCAGTGTTATAGCATTGATTGAAAGGGAGAAAGAGTCTTCTCAAGTGATCAAATGTTTCAAGCATCAACAACTTCAAGTGATTTCAAAACATGGATTGTCATTTTCAAAAAGGGGGAGATTGTTAGTTCCATGATGAACATGATGAATGTTTTGATAATGACAAAGTGTTTTTGAACAAGCTACAAGTGTTGATCAAGTTTCAAGCTCAACAAGCAACAACAAACATCAAATGAAGAAGAGAGAAAGCAAGCTCATGAAGACCTAAGTTTGAGTGTATTTGTATTTCTTTTATCTTTTGCCTCTCAAGCTTCATAGGTTTTTTATTTGGGTAGATTATTATAGAGGGTAGTGAATCTCATTCATAAGTCATGATTAAATCATAATTTGAGTTTTCACTTAATCTAGAATCAATAGGTGGCTTAAAGGTTTTAAAGGAAAGGTTGGATTTTGAGAAAACAAGTTTTGAACATGTACAGTACCAACTTAATCGAGTAAGTGATAACTTAATCGAGTACTACTCGAGTACACGACTTGCTTAATCGATTAAGTACTGCTGAACTGATTTTTAAAATACGTTTTTCACTTCTCAAAATCAGTTTTCAAGTGCTACAACTTTTGGGTATTCTATATAAACCTTTTCCTATTATTTGTGAAGAGTTGGAATCATTTTCATACAAGTTTTACAAAGAATCAAGCCACTCTATTCTCTCTCATTTTCTAAAGATCAAAGTTCTCATATTTTCATATTCTTTGATCAAGAACCTTTGAATCTCTTATGGTGAATTGTCATAACTCTTGATTGAGATTCATAGGATTGTTTTGTGTTTTCTATTGTGTTGTAATCTTTGCAAGAAGGCAAGCCACTACAACAAACAAGAAGTCTTGGTGTGTCGATTTTATCATCAAGCAAGTGCATTCTTATTGAAGAAGAAGAAGAAGTCTTGGTTGTGAATCAAGCAAGTGAAGCCTTGGTGTGTGGTTTATCATCAAGCAATTGAAGACTTGTTGTGTCGATTATCAACAAGGGGTAGAGGTTAGATTAGAGAGAAGATCAATAGGATTACAAGGCAAGGGTGTCGGTTATCTCTTGTAAGCTAGCAAGAAGGGAGTCTTGTGAGGCAATCACTTGTAATTTGAGAACTCTAATTCCTCATAGTGAAGAATCTCTCTTGGTTGAAGAGGGGACTGGATGTAGCTTTCAAGTGGATGAAAGTGAACCAGGATAAATCACTGTGTCGTATCTCTAAACCCTTACTCTTTATATTCAAGTCATTTGATTGCGTTCTTGGTTGAAAACCTAGAAAGATTGATTTTCATAATTGATTGAATTGAATCTTTGATTGTTCAAATTGATAAAGGGAAAATCTTTTTCATAACTAGGTTAATCAATAAGAATATAGGTGTTAATCATTTCCGCTGAATCTCTGATCTTGCATGTGAATTGATTGATTTTCGTATTCGAATGAAAAATTGATTTTTCTGTTTTCTGTCATATTTAATCGATTAAGTTCAAGTTTAATCGAGTACTACTCGAGTAAATTGCAGGTTAATCGATTAAGTGCTGTAGAATTTGCAAAAATCATTTGTTTTGATTGTTTAGATTTGTTTCGTTCGAAAATCTTTCAAGGTAGCTTCAACACCTATTCAACCCCCCCTTCTAGGTGTATTCCTAGGGTTCCTAAGTCTCTCCAACCACCAATTGCGATTTCCTCAGCTCCCTCATTAGCTTTTAATATTGCAATTAGTTTTTCTTCTTGCGCAGGTGATAAAGAGCTATTAATTACAACTGGTTTATTACCTTCTTTATCAAGAAAGACATATTTTAAATGTTGTGGTAACATTTTCAGCTCTAATTTCTGTTTTTCAGTTTTCAATTGTTGTGGTAGTTTTTCAATTTGTGCTTCCTTCGACGAAAGCTCTTTCGTATTATCTAATTCCTTGAGGTATTCATTAATTTCTTTCTCTTACTCTTCATTTAGATTATCACATGCATTAATTAAAGCTTTTTCTAAAGGACTTGATTTATATAATTGCTTACCTGTTGAAAGAATAACTTCATCAATGGTATCCATTCGGTAACACTGTTGATTCTCTTTTGGATGTTGCATGGCTTCAAACACATTAAAGTTGACTTCATCATCTTGAACTCTCATCTTTAATTTGCCATCGTCAACATCGATGATGACCTTGGCAGTTTTCATGAAAGGTCTTCCAAGAATGAGTGGTACTTCTGCATCTTCTTCGATGTCCATTACAACAAAATCTACAGGAAATACAAACTTGTCTACTTTTACTAATACATCTTCAGCAATACCGTAAGGGAACTTCAATGACCTGTCCGCCAATTGCAATGTCATTCTAGTTGGGCGAATCTCTAAGTCACCAATTCTTTTAAGCATGGATAAGGGCATCAAGTTGATACTAGCCCCAAGATCCAGTAACGCCTTTCCCACTAGCAATGTACCAATGGTGACAGGAATTGTGAAACTTCCAGGGTCTCTGGATTTTTGAGGCATGGATTTCTGAATTATAGCACTACATCCTGCTTCAAGTTCCACAGTTTCTTCAGAAAATATTCTTTTCTTTGTTAGTAGTTCTTTCATGAACTTAGCATAAGTAGGCATATGTTCCATTGCTTCCATAAATGGAATGTTAATTTGCAATCTTTTGAATATATCCATAAATCGTGCAAATTGTCGCTCTTTATCTTTTTTAGAAGGAACTTGTGGATATGGAAGGTTTTTTAATTGTGGTATCTGCTTTGCATCACTCTCCTTTTGTTTCTCTTTTTCTTTCAATTTTCTCTCTTTTTCTTTTTCTTCTTCATTATTTATAACTTTGTCTTTATTTTTATTTTCATCATCAATTTCTTTATTTACCCGATCTGCAACAATTAAATTATCACCTATACCTTTTCCTATTACCTTACCACTTCTTGTTGTAATTGACTTGCATTGTTCTTTAGGATTGGTTTGAGTATTGGCTGAGAATTGGCCTGAGTGTTGTTCGCTTAACTGCTTGGCTAACTGACCCACTTGTGTCTCCAAATTCTTAATTGAGGCTTCAGTATTTCTATGATTTGTCATTGATGCTTGTATGAATTTTTCCAAGGTATCCTCCATTTTTGACATTCGGTCATGCATTGAAGGATTTTGTTGTTGATATGGAGGTTGTTGAAATGGAAGCTGCCTATTTGAGGGGCTTGCTTCTTGTTTGAAACCAAAATTTTGATTTTGATTACTTCTCCAACCTTGTTGAAAATTATTTCCATAAGAGCTGTTATTAAAATTACCTTGTCGGCCTTGATTGCCCATGTAATTGACCTCTTCTTCTTGAATAACCGAAGGATATGAGCAATGGCCGTTAGGATGATTACCTCCACAAAAATCGCATTTCAAACTTTGTGACGGTCCATGATTAGAGCTTACCACATGCAATTGTTGTGGAAGCTTGGCCATTTGTTTCGTAAGGGCTTCAATTTGTTGAGTCAAGATTTTATTTTGTGCGAGTATTGCATCGGAAGTGCTTAAGTCAAGCATCCCCTTTTTCTGTATTGACCTTCTGTTATGTTGGGCTTGTCGATCGGTAGCAGCTAAGGCATTAATGATTGATGTAGCTTTTTCAGCGTCTACATTCATCATTGTGCCTCCTGCAGCAGCATCAAGGATCATTTTTGTATCTGGCGTTAGACCATTGCAAAAAATATTAAGTTGGTCTACATCTTCGAATCCATGATTAGGACACTTCCTAAGCAAAGATATAAAGCGTTCCCAAGCCTCACAAAATGATTCATCTGGTCCCTGCCTAAATGTAGAGATATCAGCTTTGGCACTAATATATCTAGTAGGTGGAAAAAATCGAATTAGGAATTTCTCCTCTACATTATTCCAATTAGTTAAGCTTTGATTAGGGTGAGATTTTAACCATTCTTTAGCTTCACCAATTAAAGAAAAGGGAAATAATTTTAAGTAAGCTGCTTCTTGGTTTTCTTCTTTAAAGCCCATAGTCCCACATAACTCATAAAAAGTTGCCAAATGAGCATATGGATCTTCGTGGTCAAATCCGGCGAATGGATGTGCACCAATTAGATTGAGATATGTTGGCTTGATCTCCACCGCCTTGAATGATGATGGAATGTCTATGCTTGAAAAGTGTCGAGGCCCTTGGTGCATCGCATAGTCTCCAAGTGTTCTTTTAGGTGTATTAGTGCTGCTATCTCTTTGAGTGTCATCTTCATTCGCCATCTCGTACAACAAAAGCGTCCCCATTTTCCCTGGTCTATGGAGTAGAGGCAACGTTACCAGCAGAAGTATTGGTACCCTTAGCGCGCATGATCGTACAAAATGAGGAGGGTGCCATAGAAAGAGCTAAAGCAGCAGAGGGGATGAGAATTAAAGCACAAGATGAGTTGCTTAAACACCAGAGAAGAGTCATGTTGGCCTATGAAAAAATGGTAAAACCCAGAATGTTTGCAGAAGGGGAACTGGTCTTGAAGGCCACTGATGCTGTCATGAGAAACACCCACACTAGCAAGTGGACGCCCCAGTGGGAAGGCCCATACATTGTGCAAGAGGCGCACCCCAGCGGCTACTGTCATCTGCTGGAGCCAGAATCACAAAAAAGAGTAGGCCCCCAGAACTTTAAATATATCAAATATTATCCATAGCATGTAGGCACTGATGTTTTGTATGCCGCTCTTGGAATGAATGAATGAACTAGATACTATTCAGTAAAAGAGTTGTTCCTTGATATACGTACATATATAAAAAAAATAATGAAAAAAAAAACTTAAGTTGCACCCTGATATGTGCAAGAGCACCCTGATATGTGCAACCTAAGTATAAATAAAAAATTCTTGCACCCTGATATGCGTGAAAGCGCCCTGATATGTGCAAAAAACTTAAGTTGCACCCTGATATGTGCAAGAGCACCCTGATATGTGCAACCTAAGTATAAATAAAAAATTCTTGCACCCTGATATGCCTGAAAGCGCCCTGATGTGTGCAAAAAACTTAAGTTGCACCCTGATATGTGCAAGAGCACCCTGATATGTGCAACCTAAGTATAAATAAAAAATTCTTGCACCCTAATATGCGTGAAAGCGCTCTGATATGTGCAAGAGCACCCTGATATGTGCAACCTGAGTATAAATAAAAATTCTTGCACCCTGATATGCGTGAAAGCGCCCTGATATGTGCAAAAAACTTGAATACAAGTGAAAAAATCACACTGATTTGTACAAGCTTATGTAAAGATAATCACATATGCAAGACACACTGCTTTATACATTACAAAATAAGGGCAGGCATAAGAATATGCAATTTTTATTACAAGTAGCCAGAGAGGCACTTTCCCCATTCCTAAAAAAAAAGGGGGAGAAGGGGGAAGAGAAGAAGAAAAAGAAGAGAAAGAAAAGGAAGAGAAGAAGAAAAATAAGAGAAAGAAAAGGAAGAGAAGAATAAAAAGAAGAGAAAGAAAAGGAAGAGAAGAATAAAAGAAGGGGAGATTCTATTCAAAGGACAAAGCATGGTCTGTTCAAAGAAATATGCATAAAGGCTTCAAATCAAAAGAAGATAGCAAATTTGTTCAGTGCAGTAACAAAAGAAAGGCTTCAAGAGTCATTCTCGAAAACCAAGTTCAGATACAGCATAAGCAACACGGAACTAAAACAAATACAAAAGCCATACAGGTCCAGCAAAATAAACAGCAAAATACAAAGTTCCAAAGCAAAATACAAAGTTCCAACAAGTTTTCAAAGCAGCCAAGCAAAGTAACAAGCACAAAAGCTACATCTTAAAAAGGACGCCCAAGGAAGAAGCCTTGCAAGCAGCAACATATGATTCTTGTTGAGAATCCAATTCAGCAAGGTCAGCCTTCACACTTGTCAAATCAGCTGTGGCCTTGGACAAAGTAACAGAAATATCATTGATCAAGCTTTCCAGATCAGCACGACGCTCCACCAGCAACTGCCGCTTTGCAATAAAAGTTCCCTCATCAAAAGGAGGACGCTGACCTTCCACTTGTTTGATGACATTATCAAGCCAAGACCCTGAATATTATGAAGTTTGAGAGACTGCAAATAGTCCAACAGAGAAGATTTCTGATCCCAAGAAAAAGAATCCACGTCTTGATTTACAGTAAGCTTCAGCACGTGTAGCATGGTATGAATTCCAGCTTCATTAAAAACCTGAGGCAAATGCAACCCAGGCAGCACTAAATTTGAATGAGCATGGAAAAACGAGCTTAGAAGCGCTATGTCCTCATCAGAAAGGGGCTTGGTCATCTTCAAAGACAATAATGCTATAGAGTAAAGAATGGCAACAGTAAACAAGAAGCAAAATGACGAATGCACAAAATAAAAGAAAGAATAAAATGAGAAACAAGCAATGACACTTACGGAAGGAAGTTATATTAGAAGCAACGTCAGGAACGGCTTCAGCTGGAAGAGGAACCTCTTGAGTGGAAGTCAAATCAATAACAGTATGGAAAGAAGCTTGTCGAATGGGGGTAGCAGCAACCTTGGAAGAAGTAGGGGTGGCAACAGTCTCATCCCTTTGAGGAGGAACAGGAGTAACATTAACAGGAGGAGCACCCTCACGAGCAGGAGAGTCAACAACCACACCCCTTGGAGACATGGAATCACCAACTAAGACATCTTCCACGGGTGGAGATTTAGAAGCAGCATCCTCAGGGACGGCCCCAGGATCCACATTCATGAGGGAACCCGAAGGAGAAAGAGTAGCAAGAGGCTCCACTTCCAAAGGAACAGGGGTCTCACCCTCGGCAAAATTACCAGAAGAGGAACCAGATGAAATGTGCTCAGAAACAGGAGTACCTTTGGATTTTGATTTGGGAGCAGCAAACTTGGGTGGAGAACGGCCAGGTGGAATCTTCACTTTGGCAGCAGAGGCAGGACGCTTGACCTTAGAAGTATCTGATCAGAAAAAAAATTGGATAGGCAAAAGTAGTAAGAACGCAGAAATACATAAGCAAAGAAGAAAGACACTATGAATAGCAAGGCAAGTAAAAATAACATGGGAAGGCAGGATAGCATAAGGAAGCAGGGAAGCCTGGCTTTGGAAAGGGAAATCGAACCAGGAAGGACAGGATCAGTAGAATGCTTTTCTCTTAACACCTCATCATGAGAAGAATCAGTATCGAAAGAAGAAGGAGATGACTGATGACCCCCAGGAGCAGGAACCTTGACGCCCTGAACTACTCGATCACCCTCAGAAGAAGAATAATGAACCGCAATGGATGCACCAGTATCATCCTCCTCTTCACCTACTAAATCAACATGATCAGGAGTTGAAAGTGTTGGAGAAGAAACACGGGCCATCAAGCGAAGCGAGCGCCGGGAAGGAGTAGAGGCTGGGGCGCTTATTCTTCTTTGATATTTTTGTGATGCAGGTGTGCTTTCGAGCAAAAGAGAGCAGATGGTACCTTGACAGCGGATGCTCGAAGCACATGACGGGGGACAAAACTCTATTCATTGAACTTTCACATTTAGATAAGGGCTACGTCACTTATGGTGATAACAACCGAGGTAAAATATTGGGTGAAGGTAAAGTCAGTAACTCTGTCAACTTGGTTATCAATAATGTTTTACTTGTAAATGGGCTAGAACACAATCTTTTAAGTATTAGCCAACTTTGTGATATTGGTAACCATGTTGTTTTTACCTCTACCCATTGCATTATTAAAAGTGACGAGGACAACTCCGTCAAATTTGTTGGAAAACGATTTAACAATACTTATCTGGTTGATTTGAATGAAATCACCTCTTTGGTAACCACTTGCATGGTTAGCAAAGAAAGTGACACATGGTTATGGCATAGAAGGACAACTCATATAAATGTAAACCAATTAAAGAAACTACAATCAAAAGAATTAGTGATTGGTTTACCAAAGCTAAATTTTAACATTAAGGGAGTTTCTCTTCATGCAAGAAGTGCAAACCGATCAAAAAGAAAAACGATTTTCCATCTAAGTTGATGGTCTCGACAACGCATCTGTTGGAAATGTTACACATGGATTTGTTCGGACCATCACAAGTCAAAAGCTTTGGTGGCAATCTCTATGCCTTAGTAATTGTAGATGATTTTTCCAGGTTTACATGGACTTTATTTTTAAATCAAAAAGTGAAACTTTTGAAACTTTTAAAGAGCTTGTCAAGCAACTCCAAAACCTAGCTAACCAAAAAGTAGTTGTAATCCGAACAGACCATGGCGGTGAGTTCGAGAACTACAAATTTGACAAGTTTTGTTCTAAGTTCGGAATAGAACATCAGTTTTCTGCTCCTCGGACTCCCGAACAAAACGGAGTTGTGGAACGGAAAAATCGAGTTCTAGAAGAACTAGCCCGAACCATGCTAAATGAATACAATTTACCAAACTATTTCTGGGCCGATGCAGTGAACACAGCTTGCTATGTAATGAATCGCATCCTCATCAGACCAATTTTAAAGAAAACTCCATATGAACTTTATAAGGGTAGAAAACCAAAAATTTCTCATTTTCATACATTTGGCTGCAAAGTCTTCATTTTAAACAATGGAAAAGAGCATCTCGGCAAATTTGATTCTAAAGCCGATGAAGGAATATTTTTGGGTTATTCTACTCATAGTAAAGCATTTAGAGTTTTTAACAAAAGGACCTCCTCTGTGGAAGAGTCCGTGCATGTGGTATTTGATGAGTCTCCTCGAAGAGACAATGTTAATTGTGCAGATAGAGAGGATCATCATATGGCTGAACTCGATCCGAGCACAACAACTGAAAGAGCTCAAAAGGATGAAATTGCTGAAGACAAAGATCGGAGGGACGAGCTTGTTCCGAGCCAAACAAACAAGGAACAAACCGAACTCAGTCCGAGCCAAATTCAAAATAGTCAGCCCGAACTCATTCCAAGCCGAGCAGAGCAGTTTGAGCTCAGTCCAGCCTAGAAGAGAGTCAAGGACCATCCGATAGAGAATGTGCTCGGCGACTTGAATAAGGGAGGTTTAACTCGTCGTTCTATTCAGAACTTTTGCAATTTCGCTTCCTTTGTTTCTCAAATTGAACCTAATTCGATTGATCAAGCAATTGATGATGAACATTGGGCAATTGCCATGCAAGAGGAACTGAATCAATTCATCAGAAATGATGTCTGGTAATTGGTTCCTCGGCCCAATGATCATACGATAATTGGCTTGAAATGGATTTTCAGAAATAAAACAGATGAATTAGGCTTAATTATAAGAAACAAAGCAAGATTAGTTGCTCAAGGCTACAACCAAGAGGAAGGTATCGATTATGATGAAACCTTCGCTCCAGTTGCTAGGCTTGAAGCAATCCGAATTTTACTTGCTTTTGCATCTATTATGAATTTCACCCTTTATCAAATGGATGTAAAGAGTGCTTTCTTAAATGGCTTTATAAATGAAGAAGTATATGTGAAACAACCTCCTGGCTTTGAAAATTTTGAATATCCAAACCATGTATTTAAACTCAAAAAGGCTCTTTACGGTTTGAAACAAGCTCCGAGAGCTTGGTATGATCGTTTGAGCTCATTTTTACTCGAACAAGGGTTTGAGAGAGGGAAGGTTGACACAACTCTATTCATTTATAAATCCAAAAAGGACATATTGTTAGTACAAGTTTATGTTGATGATATAATTTTCGGTGCTACTAACATGTCTCTTTGCAAGAAGTTCTCTGAATCAATGCAAGGTGAATTCGAGATGTCGATGATGGGAGAACTCACATTCTTCCTTGGGCTGCAAATAAAGCAAGTTGATGAAGGAACCTTTGTGCATCAAGGAAAATACTGCAAGGCACTCCTCAAGAAATTTGGCTTAGAAAATTGCAAAGAAGCTGCCACTCCCATGAGCACATCCAGCTATCTCGGCAAGGATGAGTCAGGTAAAGCCGTGGATGTGAGCAAATATAGAGGCATGATAGGAAGCCTTCTATATTTGACTGCATCTCGGCCAGATATTATGTTCAGTGTTTGTTTATGTGCTCGTTTTCAAGCTAATCCCAAAGAATCTCATCTTTCGGCGGTTAAGCGAATTTTTAAATATTTAAAAGGAACTGTGAACACTGGTCTGTGGTATCCTAGGGATGCCAATCTTACTTTGATTGGGTATTCGGACTCAGATTTTGCTGGGTGCAAGCTTGACCGAAAAAGCACAAGTGGAACTTGTCATTTGCTCGGCAGTTCCCTTGTGTCGTGGTTTTCTAAAAAGCAAGCTTGCGTTGCTTTGTCAACAGCTGAGGCCGAATACATTGCTGCTGGTAATTGTTGTGCTCAAATTCTTTGGATGAAACAACAGTTATCAGATTTTGGCTTAATTTTAGATCACATTCCTATCAAATGTGACAATACAAGTGCAATCAATCTAACTAAGAATCCAGTGTATCACTCTCGAACAAAACACATTGAAATCAGGCATCATTTTCTTCGAGATCATGTTCAAAAAGGTGACTGTGTCATAGAATTTGTAAGTACTGAAAATCAATTAGCCGATGTGTTTACTAAACCTTTGCCGAGGGAAACTCTTTATAAAATTCGGCGTGAGCTTGGCATTCTAGACGAATCCAGTGTGTGCTCAGCGCAAGCTCGGAATCCTGGATAAGTTTAGCATGTGCTCGGCATGAGCTTGGTTTTCAGTATATCATAAATTTTGATCACCTTCATAGTCTCGATCTTTACGTTCAATTGTGTATTTGTTTAAATTTCCTGAAATTTCACATCCTTCAAAACTTCTTCCCTTCCTCTAAATTTTTATCTAAGGGGAGAAGAGTGTTGTTTTTATTATTTGAACTTTCATATTATGTTATTCGTCATTCTCACCTTTACCTTTTAACTTCTCGGATGAGAAGCATTGCTTTCACTGTTAAAGGGGAAGAACGATGATCATGAAAATTTTCTTCCTTGGTTATCTTTTAAAGTCTTAAGGGGGAGAACAGTTTTTTTTAAATCAACAAGTGGTACATTACTAACAAGTGGTACCGAAAAATGTTAATATCTTTTTTTTCCAAAAAGGGGGAGAAAGGTGTTAATCTTTTCTTTAGTTTTTATTTCTCTCTTTTGGCGAATGTGCTTAATCTTTGGCTCCTTTTTTATCATGCCAAAAGGGGGAGAAAGGGTGTGTTTGTTGTTTGTTTTTGATGTTTCAGATTTTGCGAGCATAAATTCAGGGGGAGTGTTTGACGAGCTGCTCCTGCTCCACATTTTTACATCCTTTCAACAAGTGGAAGGGGGAGAAAGGTCTGATAAGTGCATTTTCATGTGCAACATGTGGTGTATTTTCGTGCAAATTCCAATCAGTGCCAAGTCCAATCACCTTACGAGCATACAGTCAGGGGGAGAACACAAAAAGCAACAAATTGTTAAAGAATATTTGTCATCATCAAAAAGGGGGAGATTGTAGACTCACAATGCAGAATCAAAAAGCTTTTGATGATGTCAAATAAACAGACTCGGCTTGTGCTTAGCGTTAGACAAGTCAGACTTATCAGCGCAAGCGTTCAGCTAAAGGTACAAGCTCTGCAGAGGCTCGGAATCTTTGTTTTGCGTATGCGTTCCGCCAAAGGCAGAGGCTCGGCAGAAGCTCGGAAAACTAGGGTTCTTCGCTACCTGCATCAAGTCAGCTTTTGTAGCTCAAGCTCGGCTTTGACTCGGCCCGTGATCAAGACCAAAGTTCATCCAAGTTTGCAAGCTCGGTTCTTCATTTCAAGGCAGTAAGCTCGGGTGATGATTTGCTCGGTACTCGCTCGGATTAAGCTCGAAACAGCCACAACATCTGATAGAGTAAATAAGCTCAGGTTGATCGTTCTAAACTTGACTATTTGCCGACGCTCAGATCAAGCTCAGAAACACCAAGCTCGAACAAAGCCAAAAGCTCGGCAATCTCTGTTCATTGTCTTCAACAATGCATCGTCTTCAACCTTCGGACTCTGCTCAACTGTTCCATACTTTTTATTACCGTTGAGTCTGGGTAGAAGTCCTAGGTTTAGCTCCTATGCTCTGACAAGTTTGAAATTCAAAATGAGTTAAATCAAGGTTGGTGAACTGTCACCATCACTGCTCTGCTGTCTAAATGTTACCGTTGGAAACCCCATCTCCGTACAGCTCTCTTTCTCTCTTTCTCTGCAGAAAAGAGGAGACTATAAAAGAGGAGGTCTTCAACGTTAGCAAAAATTTTCATGATTCATTGATTCTTTTACAACCATTTTTCTCAGAACTTAAACTTTCATTTTTACTTTAAACAGAGCAGAAATCAAAAACTCACAGAGAAGAAGAACATTCGATTTTCATACGAACTTAGAGAGTTAAAACTTTCAAATCTTAACTTTAAGTTCAAATCAGTTCTTCTCTGTGAAATCCTTCTAGAATTGACTCACTCTTGTTATTCAATCTTTCATCATATTCGAAGAGTGTTTCGAATTGGAGCCATACACTTTCATCATCTTCTTCGTTGTATTTGCTGTTGTGAGAAGCTGGTCTCTGATCGAGAAAGCTTCGATTTGTAAAGGTTCCAAAGAGGTTCTTTGGTCGTCGATTTGTTGTGGGTAGTTTGTCACGAGTTTGGTACACTTGTTTGACTGAATAGGTCTAGAGGGGTAGGCTCTTGTAAATCCTTTGTCACCCAGAAAATCGATTTTTAGTGAAAGCTCTCTGAAAGGTTTTCAGAGGGGATTGGACTAGCTCTCAGGGTGAGAGTGAACCAGGATAAATCTCTGGTGTTCTTTCTTTACTGCTTATCTGTTGCTGCCAAGCGTAACGTTAATTCCGCTAATCTTCATTTATCTAAGTTCGAACTGTCATTTTTCTTAGCTCGGCCCTTTGAGTGTTGTTCTTTGAACTTAAGTCAAAAACCAGCTCTACCTTGAAGCAGCTCGGTTAACTGATTAACCAGTTTGTTTATCTTATTGGTTAATCATTTAACCTTGTCTGCTCGGAAAGAAGCTCGGGTTTTCTTTTAAAACCGAACAACATCAATTTTATTTTTAATAAATCGAAAAATTGCCATATTAGCTTCAATCTCCTATTCACCCCCCTCTACTCGATTGTTAGGCCTCTTGTTGGTTTCCAACAATCCAGAGTAGGGCCAGATTCGAAGTTGTCACCAGAAACATCACCGAAGAAATATCTTACCCAGTTTGCAAAGTTGTGTTTTAGGGAAATCTTCTTACCTGATCGTTGGCCCTTTGAGGAAGATTTGCCAGCACTCCTGCCCCTAGATGAGGACCCTTTCCTCTGCGATAAGAGGTCACGAGAGTGCTTAGCGCTCAGCACTATAGCAGCCTTTAACTCCCTTGCCATGTCAAGAAACTTTTCATCAATATCAGACAAAGACAAGTTAGGATCGCCAAAAGAAGGTAGCCTCATGAGAACGATTACGTCTTCTAGGGATGGAGTACACTCCCCCCATGCGGTGATAAATGTGTGGGTAGTCAAACACCAACGTTGTACCAGCATATGGAGATCAGTCACTCTCTTACAAACGCTGAGCTTGGTAGAAATCTTGATAGCCTCAGCAATTCCTGTACTTTCCAAAACTGCAACAAATGAGGGGTCATCCCTGAAGACAGAGGCAACCCATTCAGGCCAGCCACCAGTCACACTAAGTCTCATGTGAAACCGCACTTCTGACCAAGGAAACTCAGCCCTCGACAAACGAGATCGAAGTAGTGTTGGACCCAGGGTCTTACTATCACCATCAGTCACGGGTGTGGTTCTCAAATGAGCAAACTCCTCTGAAACAATAGTGGCTTTCAAAGGGAAATTGTGAAACAAGTTACCGGATTTGGGAGGACCCTCAAATGGAGGAGAAGGACGGGGAACGTCTACCCAGCGGCGATACCCTTGCTCCACGGGTTTGGAACGAGGAGGGGGAAGATCATTCAGAACGGCGATGGAGATAGGTTGAGGAGACGTCCCTTCGTCACCAACATATTCAGAAACGTCAGATTCCAGTTCTTCACCAGAAGAAGTTACAGCATTCGAATGAGCCATGGAGGAATGAGCAATTTTCGGTGAAGGAAAGAAGAAGGGGCTGCTGTGAGAGAGAGAAGGAGGAAAGTATTTTAGAATGAGAGGTGGAGAAACGTGGGTATGAGAAGGCATGCCTAAGGAAATAACGTTAAGAAGTAAGTGGAGGCACGGTTACCAACTGCACAAGCCACGTTTCACACGACAAGAGGCTGGCAGAGAGTAGGCTTGCAGGCTAGGAAGTTTGTATTTGAAAAAATAGGATTATTTCAAATACAAAAAGGGGCTATTGTTTAGGATGAGAAAATAATTAGTTATTGGGCCAAAAGCCCGTTGGCAAGGAAAACAAATGAAGAAAAGAAATTCTCAGATGGCTCATACAGATTAACTCAAAGCCAAGAGCAGGTCTCCACATCAACAGTGAAAGGGAACGTGGGAGCGTCCTCAGGACGAAGCGTCCTCCCTCACAACACTCACCCAAAGCTGATCTTGGGAAACCTCTTCTGTTACGTTACCCCTCCTTGGGCCCAGCGCTTGGCAGCCATGATCATCAAGTATACCATAGATAGAAGAGATGTCATTTCATTCAAGTATCAAATATGGCATGTCAGTAAGGAAGATGTTGTTCCTTTCAAAGGGAAAAAGGCACTGTTCATCTCCCCTACCAATGCTGAAGGAAGCAGCGACCAGAGGATAATGAATTGAGTCTCTCAATACCCATCAGATAAGGAGAAAGCCAAACTTGAAGACCAAGACACAAGACCTTTACATAAGGGTATCAACACACAAGCTAGAAGCAAGCCAACAGAGGGCAACACCACAGAGAAAAACAAATACAACGACACACTCAGAATAAGAAAAAGATAGAGAGTTTCAAGAGTGACAAACTGAGAGCGTCCTATGAATCTTATCAATTTTCATTGTATTCACGCTCTCTTTTCTCTTGTATTTTCTCTCTCATTACCAGTAATAAAAATGAGGCCTTGATTTCACTAAGTATACGAACCCATCTCTTTTATTTTGCATTCTTGTTATTTTTCTTGCAAAATACAAAATCTTGGCAGAAACAAAAGTCAAAGGAAAAAGGAAACTCACTTGCATTGTACCAGGTGGGAGAGTCCTTCTCCAAATTGTTGAGTTCTTTTAAGGCACTGTACCTAAACTTGAAAAAAAAAATAAAAAATAAAAAACAGTGACCAAATAGACATGCAGAAACCTGGCCAAACAAACTTTCTCCAAACAAACTTTCGAATCACATGTAAGTTACAAGGATCATACCAATCAAAGGTCACAAATCGGTTTTTAAACAGGTTAGCGGACTTATAAAGAAAAAAAATTACATTTCAAATTTGCAAAGATAGAGAAAGAAAATCACTTGGTCTAGATATAATTAACTTCAATATCAGTTCACAGTAATCCATCATCATCAAAACAGATAAAAAAAATACCATAGTAACATGATATTAAACGACGATGAGTCGTACAACTCAGCACCAAACATTGAATCTTCAGATATACTAATAAAACTTCAAAAATAAAAAAAAAATAAAAAAAAATCAAGAACTGCTGAGGCTGGTCACAATTGGGATAACAATAACAAGAATGATAATGAGCAAAAGTAAAATCCCAATGCACATCCATTTCCTGCTGCTACTCTGATACTTCTTTGCAGTCCGAAGATTCTTAGTCCCATCTTTCACATAATGAGAAGCATGAAGCACATGGTGTTCAATATCATCCATCTTCTCACCCTGAGCCTCCACCATAACAGCCATATCCAAGAAAATCTGGTGCAGCTCCAACAAACTCTTCTCGATCTCTTTCGCCGAATCGTACCTGTCCTGAATCTCCACCACAGTTTCCAGAACCTTCCCCCTCCCATGCTCCTGAATAGCCTTCCCCAAAAACTCTTCGTCCCCGTTCGATATAATCTTCTCGATCACATCCTCATCAGGATACTCACCTGTCACTGTATAGTACCTTCTCCCAATTGTATCTTTGTACTCAGTCATCATCTTCTGCCTCAGACCCTGAAACTCCATCATAAGCTCCTTCAGCTTCTTCCTTAGCCCATTCACGACCGCGATTCTTGTTCTGTAGATCGCGGGCGATCCGTCTTTTAGCCCCGAGAGTCTTCTGTTAGCAGCGTTGGCTTTGTCCATTTCCTCCAAATTAGTCCTTATGGCTCTTGCCTTCTTCAGCACGGTGACGATGTCGGCGTTGATGTTGTTCCTGAGGGATTTTAATGCTTCGGGCTTGTGGAGTGACTTGCTTTCCTCATTTGCTTGTTGAAGGTTTGCGAGAATTTCGCGGAGAGTGGCCATTTCTGTTTTCGCCTTCTCTGCCTCTTCGAGGAATAGGCCCATGTCTGTGTCTAATTTAGTGGTGGAAGAGGTTAGTTCTACGTTGTGGTGTGGAAGAACTCCAGCTTCCAAATCCACTTCATCTTTCAGTGCTGCTTTCTTTAGATCCACGTAGCTGGTGAATGATTTGGTCATAAGATCATTCATTCTGAAAACAAGTAAGTAGTGGTGGGAGGAAAGAGAGAAAACAGAGTGTATTGGGAGAAAGAGAGAAAAGGTGATTTGAAAATTCAAAGGAAGTGAAGAGTTTTTATGAGATGGGAATGGAACACAAACAAGGATAACGGATAGTTTTGTGATGTGAGGGGGAGGCAAGTAACTGTTACCATTTCCAACTGCTACATTTATTTTAAACTTATTATTATGACTATTGAGTATTGACTGAACTCTTTAAGACATTAGATCTGGATTAAATCCGTTGGGAAAAAAACGTCTGATCTTAACTTTGTTTTTTCTTCATCTCCATATTTTGAATGGTTTTCTTTTTCATTTAGATTTGCTGCCTAGTGTTTTAAAAGTATTTTAAAGTTATTTTTTTTAACGAATTATTAATAAATAAAAAAAATATAAGAAACATACATAAAATACTTATCAATTTATTAGATAGGATATTTTTCAGTGAAAATTTTATTACTTTTCTTTTTTTTTTTAAATGTTGTTAAGATACTTATTAGTATTTTTTTGCTTATTTTTCTTTATTTTTATTATTATCTTAATTATTTTTCATTCTTCAGTAAGGTTTGGAATGGTTCCATAACATTAGAACATGCAATTGATGAAGGTTTTACAAATAAGGTACATTTTACCCTGTGCCAAGAGCGCTTGGAATTGGGCCACTTTCCGTGTGTATGTTTGTTTTTTTTTTCATGATTAAAAATTTGCTCGGTAGAATTAGTGTATAATTATGAGTTTTATAGCTAATCATAAAAGCTATTGGATTGTTGTTGAAAAATTATTACTCCCTCCCTTTCACAATATTTGGCTTTTTAGCCTTTTTTTTCTTGTTTCATAATGTTTGGCTTTTTACATTTTCAATACACAAACATATTTTTTTTTTCAATTTTAACATTTCATTCAATCATTTCTCTTACTCCTCATTAATTCTACTTTTATCATCTCTCTCATCTCTAAACTATTATACATTAATTAATAGACACACTTACTAATAAAAATTAAATACTACTACAATTTTCAATAAGGATTAACTAGGGTCATTTTAGACAAACTATACATAATACTTACAATAATTAACACTTTCTTAATCTGTGTGTCCAGACCTAAAAGGCCAAATATTGTAAAACGAAGGGAGTAATTGTGTAACTAGTTTAAGTATATTAAATGACTTAAAATGATATAATATTATATTAGATAATCTAAGTCATACATTAAAAATATTTCTTATCAATCGCTCATATATTATTGCCTAAACATATTTTATATCAATGTAATTGAGACATTTTCTCATAAACCAATTAGGGATTAAGGTATTTTACTTATCTCGCAAATATATTGTTCATTGAGTTAAAGAATATGTTGTACACTGATTAACATTGACATTCATGATTTAACGATGATGGTACTGCACTAATAGTTAGTAGAATTGAGAATGGTGCATGTCTCATTTACATTAACATAAACGAAAGGAAACAAATCTATAACACTCATAATAATTATTAGTATTAGTATGAATGATAAAAAAATAAAAGGTATAATTGATACACGATTTTTTGAAAACTCTTATTTTTTTTATTTTTTTATAAAATTTATATGAAGTAGTTTTTCAAAATATAGATTTCAAAAGTTAAAAGCTCTTTATTTAGAAGTTATAAACTTCCTTTTCTTCGTGCCAGAGCCGAAGTCCCTTCTTTTCTGTTTCTTCGTAGCAGCTCAAACCGAGTTGCCAGTTCCTTGAGTTTCGTGCCCTCCGTACAACTGTCTATGTCAATCACTTTATGTCCTTTTCAAGTCACTGTTGGTGGCTTCCTTTAGAAGCCAATAAACCCTGTCCACATATTCCAAGCTTCTCAAAGAAGCCTCCATTATGGACCACACAATTAATTCCCACATGGGAATAAAAGAAAAATCCCTAACCCAATACAACAACACTCATTACTTTCTTTCTTCTTCGTGTCCTCCAACTTCTCTGAAGCTTCAACTCTAAAAGTTCAACGTACTCTTCTCACTCACGTACTCCTCTTTCTTTCTTCCTCTTCATCAGCACCCACTAACTAGAAGCTACAGCTCCTCATCCCCTTCGTCGTGTCGGACGTTCCTTGAGTCTTCGCTGTGTTCAAGAGTGCAGCAAGGAGAGAAAGGAGTCAAGGGGTTCTAAGCTCAAGGGGTCGAACAGCAAAGAAGCCACACTGAAGCTCTCAAACTCTTATCTCTCGAGGGTTGAGGTAAGGAGTGAGTGTTGTAACAGCCCGATTTTCGTAACACCAAAAATATCCAACTTTTATTCCTTAAGTTGCTAAAAATGAGGCCATTTTTTTTAAAACGTTATTGAGATATTGTTGCTGCACCTTAACATCCTTTACTGAAAATCGAGTTGTTACTAAAACAAACACTTACTTACTTGAACTTTCAAAAGCATTTGTCATGGAAAATGGTTTGGTTTCAAACTCAATGTAGTTTGTGGCATTACATCAAAAGAACTTACACCATTCTCACAAGTTTCATTCTTACACATCTTGAAAAGTAGGGCATGTTCCAAAATAAGCTGAGTTACATAATTAGTTCATCACTTAGGTAATCCTTGACTCAAAACACTCACAACAAACTTAAACTAATAACACTATCTCTAAACCTTCCTGTTGAAAACAATCGGATGAAGTTTATCCTTCTTCTTGCGCCCTTTCTTCCTTCCTGACAAAGATGCCATCTCTGTCACTGCTTTCCCTTTGTCATTCGGCTCCCACTCTACCCCATCTAAATTGGTGGAATTTCTTTGGGTCTCATATCGCACCTTTTCTACGTAGCTCCCATATCCTCGTACGGTGACTTGCCTCAGGTGCGGCCCCAAGTTAGCTGTGCTCAGTTGATGTTCCGGGTCTGGAATCACGATCTGAGTGTAGCCGATCCACACCGAACCATATGGTGTGTGCTTCCAATCACTTTCATGCCTATTCCAAGTAGCGATCTCCATACGATACTCCATCTGCCCGTTGAGATACCAGCAGCACCGATATGCCAACGAACAGGAGAGAGTAAGCGATCCGAACGACGCATCGTCAACAGTGTGGATTTACGATAGGCAAGATATCAAGACCATACAAACATACAACACAACATACATACAACACAGCAATCAAGTATATTATCATTATTATCATCCTTATTATCATCAGTATTATCATCCTTCATTATCTTGCCAAACTTAACTTTACTTCTCATAAAATATTCTTTCTTTCTCAATTCCTTTCTCAATCTCATCTTATGAGTATCTCTTTCTCATTCATTTCCTCCTCATAATTATATATCTTTTCTTATCAAGTCTTATCAATTCACGACCTTCAATGATTGGGGAATTTTAATATCATCGAGGTACTCGCTTCATTCGTAGTTAGCACACACGTCTACAGTCAACATCTCCTTGGTCATCCACCCAACCTAGTCGGAAGCAAACAGGAGTACAGGACCTTTACCGTGCGGGCATGACAGTTGTCTCGACAATCAATTGGCTCAAAGCCAGGAGAACTGTAGAAAACTCGGGTACAGTCTCAAATCAAATCATATCATATCAATTCATATATAATCAAGGCACACTGTAGAAAAATCGGGTACAGTGGCAATTCAAGATGCCCCACTCCAGTCCCTCTCACTGTTCAAGATTTGCAATCTAGGGGGCATCAGTACTATTCTAGTTGCGTTGCAGAACTTACCACGGCATTGGACCAGGTCCCTACCACGTTCGTATACCACATGTGGAGTTTGTTCTGCCTAGAAAGTACTCAAGACTTCTTGACGTTTCACCATCATCATCCTCCTCTAATGCAATCGCCACCTGAGTATCCACAGATACCCATGGTTCCTTCCTCTCCACTACTTCGATATCACACTCATAGCTCACCGCGTTCACATTTGTTAATGTCTTTTATCTTTTTAATTAACCTAAGGTCGGCCCATCCTTGGTGCATCCCTTCAACGAGTCCTGACCACTAATCTCTCAATCTTTTCTCAACAGAGCACAGAGCTGGATTCGCATCGACAAACTTGCATTTTATTTCACAATCTGGCTCAACAATCTCATTTCTCAACCTTTTCTCAAAACAACCTTTCATAAGCTTTCTCAAAATCTCACTTCATAACTTTTCTCAAAATCACATTTCATAAGTTTCTCAAAATCTCTTCTCATCATCTTTCTCGAAATCTCATATCATAAATTTTCACAAAATCTTATTTCACAATCTTTCACAAAATCTGGTTTCATAAACTTTCTCAAAATTTCATTTCACAACTTTTCTAAAAATCCCATTTAACCAACTTTTCTTAAAATCTCATCTCACAACTCTGCTAAAAATCTCATTTCGCAAAGTTTCTTAAAAAAATCTCATTTCACAAAGTTTTCTAAAAATCTCCTTTCACAATTTCAAAAAAAAAAAAGAAAATCTCATTTCACAAAATTTCTAAAAATTTCATTTCACAAACTTTTCACAAAATTTCTTTTAAATAAGCTTGCTCAAAATCACCTTCCACAACCTCTTTCGAAATCTCGTTTCAAAAATTTTCTAAAAATACATTTTATAAGCTTTCTCAAAAACCTCTTTTTATAAACCTTTTCAAAAATCTCGTTTTACTGAGCACTAATGGAGGAGCAAACTCAACTCAACACCAGTCTCTTTATAATCACATCAACAAAGGAGCCAAGCTCCACTCAGATTACCTCTCGTTCCAATAAACAACAACATTACTTTCCCCAGCTCTGGCTTATCCTCATCATTATCATCAAATCCTTCCCCAATCTCAACTCTTTATCTCTTTCCCAGCACATACCTATTCTCATACCTCTTATCATTATCTCTTTTCTTAATGTCTTATCAAGGCTGCCTTATTCCATAAGGACTTAGGCCGAACAGGGTATTATATCTTTTCCTTTGTGTCTTTTACTTTCATAAGCTTATTTCATTTCATTTCCACTTTCAGGACGTAACAGACGTCCATCAGCATGTTTCACATATTAATCAAACAATTTTAATATCATCATGCATAATTAAATAAATAAACATAAACATGCTATTTCACAACATCATCATACAAATTCATCACACAACAACAATGTGGTCTTTGTCTCCTTCGTATAAGTGGCCACACAACTCAAACAATTGCCACTTATACTACTGACTCCGAACTACTAAGTTCCGGTCTTTGAGATGATCCGGAACGCCCTAATATATCACCTAAATACCACGGTGTCTTAGGATTGCTTCTCTCTCACCTCAGGTCCAGCAATTTAAATGCGCTCGATCTCCGCGGATCCTTGTCGCTGCCAGCTGCCCCAATCCCTCCTCTTTAAAATTCCTCGAATTAAATAGAACACGTTTATGTTATTAACTTGTATCAAGAAAATCTTTTATTAACTCAAACACATTTCGTTCTTCGTCGGAAAACTTAAAACATAACCGTTTTCTCAAAACAACTCTATCATTTTCTAGTACTTCAAGTACTTCAAAACCATTTGAAAACATCTAATAAAATTGTTGAAACCAATTGATTTGGTTGCTGGTCCGTCTTGGACAGCACCTTAATCACGTTCGAAAATACCGAAAAATTCACCGTTTTTAATCTGGCTTTTTCCTAAATCAAATACCACTTGAAAACCATGCTTCAAATCACATGAACACATTTTTAAAGTTAAGGAACAACTTCAAACAATTCTGGACAGCAAGGAATTATTTTGCAAATCCAATTTAATAAAACCCAAAAACATCGTAAAAACACTTTTGTTTCAAATAAGTCTTTAGCTCAAAACTAACACTTTATAATTCAAACTTTATCAACAAAACAAACCTTAGGACAGCCACCAAACATAACCAACAACAACACTTTCATAAATCAAGTCTTATAAGCAATTAACCAATCATTTAATTTAATTATAAACCAAACATTCATTTTCAAATAAACTCTTTCACAATCAAACACTTATTCACTTATTCCACATAATTGCTTTCAAAACCATTTCATTATTATTAGACAAAAACACTTAGACATACATATACTCACAAGCCGAATTGAACCAAGGATATAAACCAAGCACATTTGTTTTTCTTACTTTAAATTACTTAGTTCCTTTCAAAAATCACTATGTAAATTTATTTTCATGCAACTAAATCTCCTAGACTTATTTTCACTTCATGACCGAATGGGATCAAAGAAACAAGTCAAAAATTACAACTCTAAAACACATAAACCGACTTAATTTATTTCAAGCACTTAGACTCCACTTTCTTTTTCATGAAACAAAATTATTTACTCTTCCTTTTGTCTTTGACCGAATACACACACACATATATATTCAAGCATAAAACTTTTGTCCAACCATTTAGTTTATTTGTTTCCTTTATCTTTAGCCAAAACCGAATAGAAAATAAATAATCACAACACAATTTCAAACACATTAATTTAGCATTATTTCACAAAACACACACATTACTTTTATGTCACTTCATGAAAAAGAATCCTAGTCTAGTTAACATGCATTGGCCGAATCTCATCATGGTCAAGACAAGGTTTTTGGTCCATTTCTCAACATGCAAAAATTAAGATTCATGGGTTTAATCATGCACTCTCTTACACAATAATTCTAAAATATCATTTCCATTCTAAAGCTCAAAACCAAAATCATCATCATCACTTCAAACCAAGTTTTCATTTTAATTCTCATGCATGCACTTTAGAAATCTTTGAATCAAGAAGAAATTAATATGTATGTGCTTAGATCTTGTAGATCAATTCATAAAATCAATCACAATAGTACAAATCAAAGATCAAAATCGTTTTAGGTAAAAAGAGGTCAAAACCATGACATGCATTTGAAGAAAGACTAAATCTTTTTGCTCAAAACAACATGCATGTACTAAAGATCAAAACTTTTTCATAGATCAACACAAGATCAAAGCTTTTTATTTAAAAATCACATGCAAAGATCAAGGACCAAACTTTTTCATAAACAAGTTAAAGATCAAGACAAAATCAAGGCTTTATCAAGGTTAAGTTAAAATCAAAACCTTTCAACCACTCAAATCAACTTTTCTAAGCATAAGATTAACATGCAATGACTTAGAATAAATTAAAAAGCATCAAGACCTAATCTTTAGTCATGGTCGAATCATAGAACTCATGATTTAGTGTTTTATAAGTTCATTTACTCTTAAAAATTCAAGATCAAGGTATAAGTAACACATGCATGCACTTAAACCACCAAGTTCATCATCAAACTAACATGCAAAGCCAAAGATCTTAACTTTATAATCAACCAAGTTTAAATCATTAATTTATTCATCAAATAATCTCTTAAAAGCATCATGGTTCACGGTTTAAGTATCAAATTTTAACATGCAAAGAGATTTACCTTAAACTTCACAAAAATCTCAACAATTCTTTAGATCTTTAAAATTTTAGTTTAAAAGCATCAAAATCTATCATGGAAAACCTTAACCGAATCATAAAGTCCATCATCATGCACAAACAACACTTGTACTCATCATTTAAGCCTTTAAAATTAACATGCAAAGAAGAAAAGAGAAAGATTCACAAGATTAAAAGAAAACCTAAACTATTACAATCTCCTTCATGACTTTCGAACCACCCACCTAAGGAAGAGTTGGTCTTCTAGCTTCTAAGATCTTTGATCTTCAAGCAAAGTCTTTGATTTTTGGCTTGATCTCCTCTTCTTCTTCCTCTCTCTAGCTCACGGCCAACACCCTCTTTCTCTCTCTCTCTCTCTCTTTTTCTCTAAGAGCTTGATGGACTCTTAGGGTGTGTTTAGGAAATGAAATGGGAATGAAAGGAAAAATGATTGAAAATGAACTAAGGCTAAGCCTTATATAGGCAACTCATGGAATCCCTTCTTTTCCCTTGGCTTGGTTTCGGTTTACACACAAATGGGAGGGGCAATTTTGGCTCTTCAATAAATTGCATGGGTGGATTTTATCAAGGGAACAATGAGGAGCAATTTAGGGCTTTAGGTCACTTCATGCATAACTATTTCTACCCATTTAATTTCCTTTTAGTTTTAACTATTTTATAAGCTCCTTGTCTTAAAAATAAAATCCTAAGCTTTCCCACATGCATACATACACACGTAGCACACATATACACACATACATGCATTATCATATTCTTCCACTAATTTAATTCCTATATAATCCTAAGCATACACATATAGAAATACCGTACATACATACACATACATACATGGGACATGAATCTTTTTCTCATAAAACCAATCATGTATAAAAATCATAATTCCTTTAAAGCATAAAAATATTAAATACATAACCCATTCCAAAAACTCAATTTCTAAACTTATAATATCATTCCATGAAAACCATTTCTTTAAAATCTTTCATCACTTTGAAATCATGAAATAATAAATTCATTCAAGAAAATACTCTTTCAAAAACACTTTCTCAAAAATAAATCTCTTTAGCACTTTAAACAATACGAGGAATTGCGGGTCGTCACAAGTGTTACCTTTGCTTAGGTTTGGGTTGCTAGTGTGTTCATAACGGGTGCTAAGAGTGGGTGTTAGATTAGGAAAGAGACATAGGATAATGCTAGGGAGAAAAAGAAATAACTAAGAAGGAGATTAATGGATGAACTAGAGTCATGAATTCTTGAACTAAGTGAAAATAATTGTATGCTTGCTAAGTGTTTTTAAATCCTATTTTGTTGTTGTATTCTTGTTTATAAGTTGTGATAAATGTTACTCATGTTTACTTCAAATATGTCTGAGGGCTGAGCGTGAGAGGCCGAGAAGGGGTTATGGGGAGTGATGTTAATTACTGGAGGAAGAATATTAGTAAAGAACTAAATAATGAAAGGATGAGCGAACAGGGTAAACCTGAGGTTTGAGCCGAGAGGAATTAAATAATGCATGTTTCAAAGGATAAAAGAGTAACTAAAAAGAAATGGTTGTGTGATCGGTCATAGAAGACGCGTACCGGGTGCGTGCATTGATCGCGTCAGACACATACTGGGTATGCGCAGTTGTAAGATGGGTACTGGGTACTCGCAGTTATGATTCACACAAGGTTCCGAGTAACGGAATCGGTGGGATGTGCTCCTGGTCATAGAAGACGCGTACTGGGTGCGTGCATTGATCGCGTAAGACGCCGAGAGGCGCAGTTGTAAGACGGGTACTGGGTGCTCGCAGTTATGGACACTCCTTAAATCCATAGAAGAATCGGTGGTAGTGCTCCTGGTCATAGAAGACGCGTATTGGGTGCGTGCATTGATCGCGTCAGACGCATACTGGTTATGTGCAGGTGTAAGACGGGTACTGGGTACTCGCAGTTATGGACACTCCGGTATCCGACCCTAAATGGTGTAAAACATGCACTGGGTGTATGCGGCCGAGAAGAGTAAAAGATTGTAAGATATGTAAAAGATGAATGAATGGGAAAAGAGACCGAGAGGAATCTAATACCGAGAAAGGGAAGAGAAACCGAGTGATCAAGTATAGGAATTGAGGAAAGATTACAAGGGTAAGCAATCAGAAATGTAGGAGTAAAAATGGTCGGTAAGTATACAGTGGAGAATTAATATGGACCGAGTAGAATGAGGTTGTGTGCTTGTGTTATGTATCTGATTGAGTATTTGTTAATATGCTATTTGATTATTTGCGTTTGGCTTGTAGTTCGGTATGTCATATTAGAAACTGCTTACTTAAGTTCTGTGTATTGCTCACCTCCTTACCATTTTTCAGGTACTGAGCCCGAGTAGACGCAGTCTCCGGCCGAACAGGTTCACTCTCTTTACAAGGAGAGTAGGTCGTTAGAGTCGGAAATTTAGTTAGGCCTCGGCAAGTTGGCCGAGCTAAAAAAACTGCTTATGTATTTCACGTTTTATATAATCGACTGATGTAATCAAGTTGCTTTGCTTGCTTACTTTTGTATGAGCTAAGTCTTCCGCTAAAACTCTGACGATAACATTAATGAAATGAATTACTGCTTTGATCATCATCATAAGTATTTTTATGGCATTTTTGAAAAGAAAATTTTTAAGTCCTATTTTCGGTTTAAGGGTAAAATTCAAATAGGGTGTTACATTTTTGGTATCAGAGCAGTTTCTCCTCAGCCAATTGGAGTTGCAAGTGACTCCAGTGGTTACTCACCAAGGGAGTAACAGATAAGTAGAGTCAAGTGTCTAGGCTAGTCAATAGAGCTTACAGATGTATATATATATATATATCATTACTTAATTATTCGATCGTTAATTGGATTTTTCTCTCCATGACCAAGCCGTATGGCTGGGAGAAGAGCTGATAATGACCGAATCGCTGCTGTATTGGAAACTCTGGTTCAATTGCAGCAAAACCAAGCGCAAGCTCAGCAGAACCTGGCTGAGAATCTTGCTCAGAACATAGCCGCGGCCGCAGCAGCTGTAGCTGCAGAGCTTCAGCCTCCACCTCCGGCTCCGGTCGAGATCGACTGGATGAGCCGGTTTAGGAAGAATGAACTGCCTCGGTTCGAAGGGGGTTACAATCCAGACGGAGCTCAGAGATGGCTCCAAGAAATTGAGAAGATTTTCCGATCCTTGCAGCCACCCTATGATTACAGGGTGAGACTAGCCGAATTCGTGCTAGCTAGTGAAGTCGAGCACTGGTGGGAGCAGCAGCGTCGAGGTTTGGAAGTGGCTAAGCAAGCCATTACTTGGGATTTTTTCATAACTCGATTCCTCGGCAAGTATTTTCCTGAAGATGTTAGGAGGGAGAAGGAGCTCGCCTTTCTCAAGCTGGAGCAAAGGAACCTAAGTGTCGGGGAATATGTCGCTCAGTTCGAGGATTTGATCCGCTACTCAGGAAGCTACCGAGATGCTGATGAACGCACCAAATGCATCAAGTTTGAGTCTGGTCTCCGTGATGATATTCGGCTTGCATTCAAGTATCAGAACGTGGACGATCTGTCGCAGTTGGTGAATATGGCTAGTACATATGAGAAAGGGCTCAAAAGGAAGGCTGACGGAAAACGAAACAGGTCGACATAGAGAGCAGTGGGTCCTATTAGGGGAAAAGGAGTGGTTCAGAGACCTACCCCCTATGTGAATCCGAGCTCCAAGGCACCAGCAGTATCAAGAGCGGTGGTCAGATGGTGGTAGTCCTTGGCCCCTATCCGATATGACAACATTGTGGAAAGCAACACAAGGGAGAATGATGGAGTCTGGATCCGAGCAGAGCAAGAGGATCCTGTTTTAGCTGTGGCAAGCCTGGCCATTTTGCAGCTCGGTGTACCGAGAACATTGTGAAGGAAGAAGTTAATGTGGCAAGGGCTCAGCAGACTGGTGCTAACCGACTGATGCAGAGAGGAAAAGTTTACACTACGGATGGTGAAGAAGTGACTGACGTCGATGAGTTGATCCGAGGTACTTGTCGAGTAAACAATATTCCCTGTGCCATGTTATTTGATTGTGGAGCCACACATTCTTTCATCTCCCTCGATTGTATGAACAAACTGAGATTATCCCCAGTAGAAATGCCCTATAAGTTGTATATTTCTACCCCTACCAATTCCTCTGTTATCACTTCCCAAATGTGCTTGGAGTGTCCTATCCAAGTTTTAGACCGAGAGTTCAAGGTCAACCTAATTTGTTTGCCTCTGACTAGATTAGATATTATCCTCAGCATGGACTGGATGTTTCAACACCATGTTCTGCTCGATTGCCGTAAGAAGACCGTGATCTTTAATGACTCGTCCGTTGTAGTTTTAGAGGCAACAGAGGAAATAACCATAAATCAAATCCCTGTGGTCAGTAAGTTCCCAGAGGTCTTCTCGGACGAAATGCCTGGCTTACCGCCGAGAAGAGAAGTAGAGTTTAGTATCGACCTTATTCCAGGAACAGGCCCAATTACTATTGCGCCGTACCGAATGGCACCTCCTGAACTGGAAGAACTTAAGAAGCAATTGGAGGAACTCCTGGCCAAAAAGCTGATTAGGCTGAGTGTGTCGCCCTGGGGAGCTCCAATTTTGTTTGTGAAAAAGAAGGATGGTAGCCTCAGGATGTGCACCGATTATAAGAAGCTCAACGCAGTAACGGTGAAGAATAAATATCCCCTTCCTCGGATTGACGACTTGCTAGACCAGCTTAAGGGAGCGTCGGTGTTTTCAAAGATAGACTTGCGATCAGGATACCACCAGATTCGTATCCGAGAGGAAGATATTCCGAAGACAGCTTTCAGGACAAGATACGGGCATTTTGAGTATGTGGTGATGCCTTTTGGACTTACCAATGCCCCTGCGATCTTTATGGACTATATGAACAGAATCTTCCGACCCTACTTGGATTCGTTTGTGATAGTTTTCATTGACGACATGCTCATCTACTCCAGAAGTCCGAGTGAACACAAGGAACATTTGAGAACGGTATTGCAAATTTTCAAGGATAAAGAACTTTACGCCAAGCTTTCGAAATGCAGTTTTTGGCTCAAAGAGGTTCACTTCCTCGGGCATGTGATATCCGAGCAAGATGTCCCGGTCGATCCCTCTAAGGGGGAAGCTGTGCTTAAGTGGGAGAGACCCAATTCGGTAACCGAGATTAGAAGTTTTCTCTGTCTGGTAGGGTATTATAGAAGATTCATTGAAGGGTTTTCTAAGTTGGCTCGTCCTTTGACATCGTTGACCAGAAAGGATGCGCCTTACCAGTGGACCGAAGAGTGCGAACAAAGCTTTCAAGAGCTGAAGAGAAGACTGACAAGCTCACCAGTGTTGATTTTGCCAGATCCGACCAAAGCGTTTGACGTATTTTGTGACGCCTCGAAGCAGGGTCTCGGCTGTGTATTGATGCAACAAGGAAAAGTGGTGGCCTATGCCTCTAGACAGCTTTGGCAACACGAACAGAATTACCCCACTCATGATCTCGAATTAGCTGTCGTGGTGTTTGCCCTTAAAATTTGGAGGCATTACTTGTATGGCACAAAATTTGAAGTGTTCAGCGACCATAAGAGTCTCGGCTATTTGTTCGACCAAAAGGAATTAAATATGAGGCAGCGCCGATGGGTGGAATTCCTTAAAGATTACGACTTCAACCTGCATTATCATCCTGGAAAGGCCAACGTGGTGGCCAACGCGTTGAGCAGAAAGAGCCTTCATCTGAGTAATATGATGGTCCGAGAGATGCAATTGATGCAGGAGTTTAGTGACCTCAATCTCGGAGTACAGAAGAGGGGAAATAGTGTCGTACTAGAAATGTTGCAAGTGACAAATGACTTTGTGGACTTCATCAAGGAAAGACAGGCCGCAGACTTAGAGCTCCAGAAATTGCTGGAAAGAGCAGGAAACAAGGATGAACCCGACTTCACTAAAGGATCCGACGGTCTCATACGATTTCGGGACTGAGTTTGCATCCCCATGGACTTTGAAGTTCGAAGAGACATAATGGAAGAGGCCCATAAAATGAAGATGAGTCTTCATCCGGGAGCCACAAAAATGTACCAAGATCTGAAGAGGCTGTTTTGGTGGCCAAAGTTGAAGTCGGACGTGGCTGACTACGTGTCTCGGTGTTTGGTTTGTCAAAAGGCCAAGATCGAGCACCAGAAACCTGGTGGATTGCTCAGACCTTTGGAGATTCCACAATGGAAGTGGGACAGCATCTCGATGGATTTTGTTTCAAGCCTACCGAGAACAAGATCAGGGTGTGAAGCTATTTGGGTTGTGGTGGACCGACTGACAAAGTGTGCCCATTTCATGCCGATGAGCATGAAGTATAGCCTAGAGAAGTTAACACAACTGTACATAAAGGATATAGTTAGACTCCACGTTGTTCCGAGCAACATTGTGTCGTACCGTGATCCTCGCTTCTTGTCCCGATTCTGGCAGAGTTTACAGCAAGCCATGGGTACAAAATTGAGGTTCAACACTGCGTATCATCCTCAGACCGATGGACAATCCGAGCGCACCATTCAGACCCTGGAAGATTTGTTGAGGACGTGTATGCTCGAACAGTCGGAAAGTTGGGAGACACTTCTGCCCTTGGTCGAATTTACCTATAACAACAACTTTCACTCAAGCATCGGAATGGCTCCTTTCGAAGCGTTGTATGGTCGGAAATGCCGAATGCCTTTGTGCTGGTTCCAGATAGGAGAAAACTTATTAATTGGCCCCGACATTGTTCATGAGACAACCGAGAAGATCCGAATGATACAAGGAAAGATGAAAGTAGCTCAGGACCGACAGAAAAGTTATGCTGACAAAAAGAAGGAAGCCCTTGGAATTCAATACAGGAGATCATGTATTCCTGCAGGTGTCCCCTATAACGGGTATTGGCCGAGCTATCAAATCCAGGAAGTTGACCCCTCGGTTTGTCGGACCGTATCAGATATTGGAGAAAGTCTGACCAATAGCCTATTGAATTGCTTTACCTCCACACTTATCTAAACTCCTTGATTATTCCACGTTTCGCAACTTAGGAAGTACGTCCATGACCCTTCGCATGTGATCGCAGTGGATGAATTACCATTAAAGGACAATCTGACCTTTGAGGTTCTTCTGGTCGGAATATAGGACAGGCAGATCAGACGACTCAGGGGAAAAGAGATCTCCTTGGTCAAGGTTATCTGGAATCAGAATAATGTAGAAGAGGCTACGTGGGAACTCGAGGAGAAGATGAAACTGTCATACCCGCAGCTATTCAATGCCGACTGAATTTCGAGGACGAAATTCCGGTAAGTGGGAGAGGATTGTAACATCCCAAGATTTAATATCCAATATAATAATAAATTTAAATATAAATTTATTTAATAGTAGAACGAGGTCGTAGGAATAAGCATAGTGTCGTGAGGGAAATATGAAGCGTGGGCCGACCAGATAAGGAAATGCTGGATCTCGGACCAATCGCAACCGAGCTAAATGGAGACAGAACGCGAAGTCTAGTGTAAGCGTCAACTCGGATAAGCCGACCGCAACAAATCTCGCAGTGTCGACCGAGAGGCGACTCGGACTACTACTACCTCTTCGTGCTAGAGTCGAAGTCCCTTCTTTTCTGTTTCTTCGTAGCAGCTCGAACCGAGTTGCCAGTTCCTTGAGTTTCGTGCCCTCCGTAAGACTGTCTATGTCAATCACTTTATGTCCTTTTCAAGTCACTGTTGGTGGCTTCCTTTAGAAGCCAATAAACCCTGTCCACATATTCCAAGCTTCTCAAAGAAGCCTCCATTATGGACCACACAATTAATTCCCACATGGAAATAAAAGAGAAATCCCTAACCCAATACAACAACACTCATTACTTTCTTTCTTCTTCGTGTCCTCCAACTTCTCTGAAGCTTCAACTCTAAAAGTTCAACATACTCTTCTCACTCACGTACTCCTCTTTCTTTCTTCCTCTTCATCAGCACCCACTAACTAGAAGCTACAGCTCTTCATCCCCTTTGCCGTGTCGGACGTTCCTTGGGTCTTCGCTGTGTTCAAGAGTGCAGCAAGGAGAGAAAGGGGTCAACGGGTTCTAAGCTCAAGGGGTCGAACAGCAAAGAAGCCACACTCAAGCTCTCAAACTCTTATCTCTCGGGGGTTGAGGTAAGGAGTGAGTGTTACCTTTGCTTAGGTTTGGGTTGCTTGTGTGTTCATAACGGGTGCTAAGCGTGGGTGTTAGATTAGGAAAAAGACATAGGATAATGCTAGGGAGAAAAAGAAATAACTAAGAAGGAGATTAATGGATGAACTAGAGTCATGAATTCTTGAACTAAGTGAAAATAATTGTATGCTTGCTAAGTGTTTTTAAATCCTATTTTGCTGCTGTATTCTTGTTTATAAGTTGTGATAAATGTTACTCATGTTTTCTTTAAATATGTCTGAGGGCCGAGCGTGAGAGGCCGAGAAGGGGTTATGGGGAGTGATGTTAATTACTGGAGGAAGAAAATATTAGTAAAGAACTAAATAATGAAAGGATGAGCGAACAGGGTAAACTTGAGGGTTGAGCCGAGAGGAATTATATAATGCATGTTTCAAAGAATAAAAGAGTAACTAAAGAGAAATGGTTGTGTGATCGGGTCATAGAAGATGCATACTGGGTGCGTGCATTGATCGCGTCAGACGCATACTGGGTATGCGCAGCTGTAAGATGGGTACTGGGTACTCACAGTTATGATTCACACAAGGTTCCGAGTAACGGAATCGGTGGGATGTGCTCCTGGTCATAGAAGACGCGTACTGGGTGCGTGCATTGATCGCGTAAGACGCCGAGAGGCGCAACTGTAAGACGGGTACTGGGTGCTCGCAGTTATGGACACTCCTTAACTCCATAGAAGAATCGGCGGTAGTGTTCTTGGTCATAGAAGACGCGTACTGGGTGTGTGCATTGATCCCGTTAGACGCATACTGGGTATGTGCAGGTGTAAGACGGGTACCGGGTACTCGCAGTTATGGACACTCCGGTATCCGACCCTAAATGGTGTAAGACATGCACTGGGTGTATGCGGCCGAGAAGAGTAAAAGATTGTAAGATATGTAAAAGATGAATGAATGGGAAAAGAGACCGAGAGGAATCTAATACCGAGAAAGGGAAGAGAAACCGAGTGATCAAGTATGGGAATTGAAGAAAGAGTACAAGGGTAAGCAATCGGAAATGTAGGAGTAAAAATGGTCGGTAAGTATATAGTGGAGAATTAATATGGACCGAGTAGAATGAGGTTGTGTGCTTGTGTTATGTATTTGATTGAGTATTTGTTAATATGCTATTTGATTATTTGCGTTTGGCTTGGTAGTTCGGCATGTCATATTAGAATCTGCTTACTTAAGTTCTGTGTAATGCTCACCTCCTTACCATTTTTCAGGTACTGAGCCCGAGCAGACGCAGTCCCCGGCCGAGTAGGTTCACTCTCCTTCACAAGGAGAGTAGGTCGTTAGAGTCGGAAATTTAGTTAGGCCTCGGCAAGTTGGCCGAGCTAAAAACACTGCTTATGTATTTCACGTTTTGTATAACCGACTGATGTAATCAAGTTGCTTTGCTTTCTTACTTTTGTATGAGCTAAGTCTTTCGCTAAAACTCTGACGATAACATTAATGAAATGAATTACTGCTTTGATCATCATCATAAGTATTTTTATGGCGTTTTTGAAAAAAAAAAATTTAAGTCCTATTTTCGGTTTAAGGGTAAAATTCAAATAGGGTGTTACAAAAATGTAGAATTTATTTTTGTAAGTATGAATGCCTAATTTTCTATTTTGTGAAGATTTTGTACTTTAAATGATTTTATGCAAAACCTTAGTGTTTCATCATTTTATTAAATTATTGTATGATTTTTAAGACATTCCTTAAGAAAAATTTTATTTTTCACCGTATTTATAAAATTCCCACAGTTTAAAAAAAAAAAAAGAGAAAGGAAGAAATTTTTAGCTTCTCATGCAAGCTTCTTTCAATCAAGCTTCTTATACAAGCTTCTCTGAAATTCAAAGCTTCTCATGTAAGCTTCTTTCAAATTCAAATTTCAAATTCAAAAAGTGAAATAATTAATTTGTCTTCCCAAGAAAAGTACTTTTTCTACTTTCACTAACCTAAGAAATGACATTTTTACCCTTAGCCCTTTGGAAAACTTTAAACCCCATTTTTTTAAAAGCTTCCACCCCAAGCTTACTCCTTTTCTATAAATACCCCCTCTTCACCTACACCGCTCTTTTACACAATTACACAATTTAACACTTAGAAGAAAAATTTTAGAGTGAGAAAGAAACTTAGAGGGCCGAGACAATGCGGGATAAAGGAGGAGAAGAACTTTGATTTTTTGTTTTCAATCTCAAACTCATTTCTTAGGTATTCTTCTTCATTCTTAACACTTCTATTTCATTGATTAATTATTTTATTGAAACTTTTCTATGTAAACTTGATATTGGTTTTGATTATGTTCATGCATGTTAGATTTTCCCCATGATCTATCTTTTTTAAGTACATGCATGTCAAGATCCACAGTTATTATGAATAATGCATGAAGGATGTTGATTTATTTTATTATGTCCATTTATTTAATTATTACAGTACATATATAATTTTAGGTAGATTAGTTTTGCTGTATTTAATTACTTCGGTGCATGCTATATATTTTTAATAGATTAGTTTTGATTAAAGTGTTGTATATTAATTGGTTTATTTATGTTATTTATTCATTTATTTTCGGTGCATGTTGTAACACCCTATAATATTTACCCTTAATTTCCTTTATATGAAAAATACGGATTTAAAAATTCATTTTTAATTCATGAAAATCAACCGTCAAACGGACGGAGTTTCGTCTGTTTTTCAGACATTTCAAAATCTTCAACCTGATAAACACATTTATTTAATATCAACAGTAGCAGCAGGGCTCAAATATAGATATAAGTGCATCACATAGTTGCCCCATGGGCTCAAGTGTAAAACATCAACGTCAGTGTGTCAGAGTGCCAGCAACAGTGCTAAGTATGCAAAACAAGAGACCATATCCGCAACTATGCCCAAAAATGAATCATAAGCAAATGCACCAAAGAAACTATCCTAAGCCTCTCACAAAAGAGCATATACAGCACATATACATCAAATAATATAGAGGCTTAGGTCAAAAGAATGCATCTAATCCCAACCCTACTCTCCCTGTGAGGGAGAGTACTCCTGCTCAGCCTGGTCATGAGTAAACTCAGCCTCGGTACCTGTGGAAATAGTAAGGAGTGAGTATTACACATAAAATGGGGAAGCAGTTTCCAATTACGACATAATGCTATACCAAGCCATACACATTTAACAATTCAATAACAATATAATAAAACTCAAGAAATCACAATTCATTATCAAAGTATTCCATTGGTTTCTCAAGTCAATCTTGCCTATTCATTCTTATACATCATTTTCATAAAGTCTTTTATTCCTTACACTTTAATCATATTCATAATTCTTTTCAATCTGTCCCTGGTCACGACCTACTGCGTTTGCACTCCTGTGCACTCACGTCTTACTGCGTCCGGGTATAATTCATTTTCATTCTTTCCCCTGGTCACGACCTACTGCGTCCGCACTAATGTGCTGGTCACGACTTACTGCGTTCGGCTATGTTTTCATTCTCCCCCGGTCACGACCTACAGCGTCTGCACCCCTGTGCACTCACGTCTTACTGCGTCCGGGTATATATTTCATATTCATTTCATCTCTGGTCACGACCTACTGCGTCTGCACCCCTGTGCACTCACGTCTTACTGCGTCCGGGTATATATATTTTCACTTTCATTTCATCCCTGGTCACGACCTACTGCGTCTGCACCCCTGTGCACTCACGTCTTACTGCGTCCGGGTATAATTCATCTTCATTTCTATAATAACCTTTCCTCTTAATCATATTAACCATTACATTTTCCAGAAAAACCACTTAACTTCTTATCAAGTAAATTACTCAAAATTAATCACCACATTACACATTTGCATCATCAACTCATCACAACATATCTCATAATTTAATTAGCATCTATTAAACAACTTTATTAATATCGTCACCATTATCCTTGATTTCCATTCTTTGCCTTGTTTTTTTAAAATAAAATCATCTATCATTCATTTAGCAAAATAAGCACTTTAAACTATAATCATCACCAAATCACAAGTTTATATATCAATATTAAAAATGAAGCATATCATCATCTAATTATTTTCCCTATGTCATAAGCTCTAATTAATAACTACCCTATGGTATAACCACCCAAACTAACACACAACTCTTAGTACCCATTATATACATATTGCAAACTAAACCCCAGAGTAAGGTAATACTCACTATAACCCATTCCTTACCTCAAGCTCTTAGAGATAGAGAGAGAATTTGTGCTTGGAGCTCACTTGAGAAAGAGCCACAATTCAAAAGAGAGGGTGGAACCTAAAATCAATAAAATAAAGGAACAAAATATTAAACTTTGTCCAAGAATCTTGAGGAAATTCGTGACCCCATCAAGTTCCTCAAGGTTGTTGACTAAAGCTTCAAGGGAGGAAGAGGGAGAGAGAAATTCGAATTCTAGGGAGAGAAAGAGAAGAATAAAATCAACATTCACTTACTTGGAGCAACAAGGAAGGACTTGGGGATGGACTTGGAGTGATCCTCTTGAGGATTGATTGATGAAAATGGAAGATTTGGTGCCCTAGGAGAGAGAGAGTTCGAATTTCCTAAGAACTAAGAGGTGGACGCACCTTTATTTTTTTCAGCATCTACAGCCTCTAATCGATTATTAATCGATTATGCACTTTCCAATTTTCTGGGCTTAATCGATTAAGCTGCAGCTTAATTGATTAAGTTGCAGAGTTTGCAGCACCCCGACTTTGAATGGCCATAACTTCTTCGTTACCTGTTGGATCTTCCTCAAATTTTAAGGCAAGCTTCCTCACATATCCTACTTCACATCCAACGGTGGAATTTATGTTTTAAGCTACCAATCTTGTTATTCTAATTTCCTAAGTTCCTATGTTTTAAACTTACGGTTGCATGCTAATTTGGCTAAGTTTCTAACTTATGCTCTCATTTCTTCTACCCTAAGACCATCGCAACATAAATTACAATATAAATAAAGTTTGAGATGTTACACATGTCAAAATTTTTGGAAGATTAGTTTGTTTTATATACTTATTTTTGGTTCATGCTATATTCTATTGAAGGACAAATTTTGTTAAGTGATTTGTTTATATATTTGCTTAAAGCTTTGTATGTAATTAAAAAGTAAAGGAAAATAATTTATTTATGGGTGCATGTAACTCTTAGATGATCAAGTGTTGATTTTTAGAAAAAATAATTTTTGGCAAAACTAGTGATCTAAAAAGATGGATTTTAGCTTCTCAAATTTAAAAAAAAAAGTATTTTATTACCCATTTGAGAAAATAATAATTTTATGAAAAGATTAAATAAAAAATTTAGAACGAAATTAAAGTTTGAAAATAATTTAGAGAACAATTTTACTAGTTTTTAGTTTTTTTAATTAAATTTGGGGATTTATATTAACACCCTTATTTTACTAAACACACCCAACCTTTTCAAACTTTACCCTAAACTACCAAAAATACCCTTCTTACACCCAAATTTTACCTTTTTTTTTTTTTTTTACCTTTTTTACTTTTACTCCATACACCCAATTCTTACCTTTTTTTTTTTTACTTTTATTTTGTACACCCAAGTACCTTAATATATTGTTTCCTCTCTTCTTCTTTCATCATCTTGTCATATTCTTCCCATAATCTTATAAACCCGCGGGTAATACCCACAACGAGTTTGGGTCCAATTGTCATCCCTACTTATAGGGGGAGGAGTGATGCATGTATGGGCCTATAGGGCTGAAGTGCAAATCCTAGAGTGTGTGAGAGAATATTGTGGTATATTTCCTGATATTCAATAAAGATCAACAAGAGCCTAATTTTGTTAGATAAGGATCCCGAAATTATAGGAAAGATTTGTGGGCGAGGGTTAGGCTTTTAGAAGTCTGACGGGTAATGGTAGAGCGAATGCACATATATGTGGATCGTGGCTTATTCTGCCGAGTAACCTGAGTGCAGTAAGAACCGTTAGATGTCTTTGATATTCGGATTATGATCGGCTTGACATCGGGTCCATTACACATTTAAACTTAAATAACATTTTTTAATGAATTTTCTTAACTAAACAAAACGCTGAAAATAACAAGTTTGTGTTGAAAAAAACTTAAAATTTAATATTTTAATATATGATTGACTTCTTTTTTTAAGGCAAATGCTTAAGACACTTGTTAAGAAGTTAAATGTAGTGAACATGCATAAAAATGTGTGATTTTTTGTATTTTCGAGACATGAAAAAATGTCAACTTATGATTTGTTTTTCAATATTAATAATCTTAACTTAACAAGATCCTTTTTCTAATGAGTACTGCTATATGTGACGAAGAATCGAGGCACGAATTGAAAACGAATTCTTTGGCCAATAAGAAAATTGATGTGGTAGAAATCATGGGTGGAGTGGACAGCATGGGATATTGGAAAAAAAATTGCACTGTTCATGCAATTTAACAAATTCTTAGAAACTAGCAAGTATCATTACCTTTTTTAAAAATATTCATTCTGTTTGTTTGTTGACTTTTTAAACCAACCCTTTTTTTATAAGCTTTCTAAAATTGTTTAAGATTATTTTCTTCACAATTTATTTTCTTTTTTGGATGAACCAGAATATTCACCTTCACAATTTATTTTCTTTTGGCATGTTAAGAAATTTTCGTAATTGAGGGCTAAAGCTAATTGTTATCAAAATGTAAAAAACTTTAATAATTTTTTTAAGCTATCTCTAACATTCAAATAATGTAATAAACAGTCACGGAAGGAAAATTATAAAGAAAAAAGCAAATAAATATCACAAGTTACTCCCTTCCTTTTTTTATTATTTGTCATTTTCTTAAGAATTTTTTTATGTTTTTTTAGAACTTCAAGAGGGAAATAAATGTTATTTTTATGTTTATCTCTATTTTAATTTATGTGAGCAATAAAATAAAATAAATAAATAAATACATAAAAAAAATTAATATATTAAAAATTTGTTTTAAAATATGCGTTTAGTAGTTTAAAATAGGAAGGTAACATAATGTTAGTCAGGGAATCTATTTCAGGTATATATTTATCTTTAAATAATACTTGGTATTTTTGTTCTATTTATAAGACCAAATTATAATTTTTAATAATATTTAATTACTTCTTTTTTCAAATTTTTCACATTTTTAATACCACTAACAAATTTAACAATTTTCTTGGTTAATGTGAAAAATTCCAAAAGGAGATTGTAAATAAATAAATAAAAAAAAAGTAGTTCACTGCCAAGTGCCGAATTAGTGCCAGACTGCCAGTGTTACCAATCAACATCACCACCTCCCTCTTCATCCTCATCCTCAATGACACCATAGCTAAGCCAAGACACACTCTCATTTCTCATCACCAACCCATCACCGTTTCCATTACCATATTCTTCAATTTCAATTCTCTTCTCTTCTACTCCATTCGCATTCGCGTCTCAATTCCTCAAACCACAGTCCTGGAGTCGCTTAACGAGCCAAAGCAGTTCACCCTCCTCTCCGTTTCCACCTCATCCTCCGCCCTTAACGGCCAGATCCGCTACCGATCACCGTCCTCCACCGAACTCCTCGACACCACCACCACCTCCCCGCCATCTTCCTCCGCCGAGCTGGAACTCGAATCCAGCAAAATGCTGAAGCGCTCCGGCCCCCCGCAGCCGCCGGAGTCGCTCTCCGAAAAGATCTTCCAGCTGCGAGGGGCGCTTCTGATTGTTGCGATCCCTCTCATTCTCGTCTCTGCAGTGCTTTACTTTATTCCTTCTAGTGAAGACTATGCTCTCACTCACCGTAAGATTTCCCCTAATTATAAACCCTCCTCTTACGCCGTTATCTTCGACGCCGGTAGCTCTGGTAGCCGTGTCCATGTGTTTCATTTCGACCAGAATCTTGATCTCGTTCACATTGGCAAAGATCTCGAGCTTTTTCTGCAGGTTCCTTAAAATACTCAATTACTTTTTTTTTTCAATTATGTATTTGGTCCTTACCTTATTTTTCAATTTCAAATTGATCTTTGTGTTTTTCTATCATATTGGTCTCATGTTTCTTTTTGCTATCAAATTGGTCCCAAGTAACCGTTTATCCTACTTGTCAACGATCCACATTTGTAATGTTGGAGAGATAAATGACACTTATTGATCCATATAGCATGAACACTGATTCAAGAACCAAATTGTAAGTGTAAAGAAATGTGTTGGACCAATATGATAAAAAAAAAATTAGAGATCAATTTGAAATTGAAAAATAAGGTAAGGAATTTTTACAATAAATGAACCATGTAATGTAACTCTTGAAAGTGTTAGTAAGGCTAAACTACCACTTTCGTCTATGACTTTGTATTCATTACACAATCATCCATGGAAATAGCTTTTGTTAATCTCATTGGCGATTGTGTAATTTTTTATAAAGTGAGGAATGAAAGTGACAGACCCTTATATAGCTTTTGTTACTCCTATTAGTACTCTTGTCTATTTACACGTGTAATTATCCACTCATGTTTTTGAAGGCTAAATTATGTATTTGGTCCCTTACCTTATTTTTTAATTTCAAATTGGTCCCTTTTGTTTTTTTGGTATCATATTGGTCCCTCGTGTTTGTTTTTGCTATCAAATTAGTCCCTAAGTCACACTGTTCATTGTGCGTGTTAACATCATATTGGTCCACATTTGCAATGTTGAAAAGAGAAATGACATGTGTGTGTCTTATTGGTCTACGTAACATGAACAGTGATTCAGGGACCAAATTAATAGTGAAAAAAAACGTGAGGGGTCAATATGATATATCAAAAAACTAAAGGGACCAATTTGAAATTGAAAAATAAGGTAAGAGACCAAATACGTAGTTTAGCCTTTTTTGAAATAGAATAACTTGATTTGGTTATCGGAGAGTTTGAACAGATATACAGTCTCACCCCAATTATATTAACCCTTACTTTAAGAATTTTAAAGTATTAATATATGTAGTTGTGGTATATGGAAAGTCACATAATTCTCTCATATGGTCATCGTATTGGGAATTGGTTCTTTCGTACCAATTCGTGTTTCTTTTACCAATTCGTGTTTCTTTTACGAATTGGTACACTTTGGTTCTTGCTTCAATTCCATGCAAAGAGCAAATTAAGGAATTGGATTTTCCATCGAAGAAAGAACGGACAAAGGAAAACAGGTGCAGTAGTTGGTTCACTCACCTACCATCATGTGTGAATCTATTCCAAAAAATCTCACTACGTAAGGCAACTCCAATGAGATACATTTTGATGGTTCTATAGTAACTTATAATTCCATGGATGTGAAGCTTCAATGAAAGTTTGGAAGGTTAGGGATAAGATGACATGGTTAATGGTGATCGAAGAAGGGATAATCCAAGGTTGAAATGATAAAATGTTTTAGCTTTAGTTTTTCGTTTTCGGTGAAAAGAATATCGGACAATTCTATTGCCAATGAATAGGTTGTACCAACTAATTATACCCCCAACGTACCGCATACTTAGGGAAGTGAGTATTGCTCACCTGTACCACGTACCAAAGAGTATTGCGAATTATGTGACTCTAATATGTTCCTAATGTGAGGGGACTGATTTGATTGTAGAGTGGTTTGTGTGAAGGATTAACATGACTAATGCTTATACTTTCCTATGATTAATATGATAACTTGATAAAGTCATGTATTGAAATGAGAGTTAGCTCTATTTTTTTTAGCTTCATAGGAATAAATACTTGCTCATATCAAATTGGTTTGTAGATATTAACATTGTTTTAGTTCCACAATGTGTCCTTTTTTTTTCTTGCTCAGCTCCACAATGTGTCCTTGTATATCAATTTAGTTCCAATTTGATGCTTATTTTACTTTATGAGGGATGTTGTTAGGAGTTCCAGATTGAGTAGCCTAGGAAGCTCAGTGTGGTTAGGGATGGCAATGGGTCCGGGTAATGGGGTACCCGGACCCGGACCTGTTCATAAAGTACTGGACCCGTGCCCACCTGGACCCGTGCGGGTACCGGCTGCATAATAGGTAGGCGGGTCTTCAGGTACCCATACGGGTTTTGCGGGTACTCATTAGCAATTTTTTTTAAAGAAAAATTTATTTTTTTAAATTAATTTCTATGTCCTTTTTGATAAACCGAGGGATCCTTAATACTCCCTCCGGTCCTATATATAAGCACCTTTTGAAGACTTTTTTTTGGTCCTTAATATAAGCCCATTTCCAATTTCCAATAGCATTAATTACTTCTTTTCCACAAACACCCCTATCTACTCAACCCTTTTTAGATTTCCAATAATAATTATAGGGGTACTTTTGAAAAAGTATACCAAATATTTACATTTTCAATACTACTAACTATTAACTAACTTTCTTAAAGGGAGTGAAATTGGTCAAATGGTGCTTATATTAGGGACCGGAGGGAATACATCATTACACACTCTAGTTAATATTAATCCCTACCACCATTAAACACTCGCAGACATCAAAGAAATTCTCTCGTTGAACACAAACATTATATATATATATATATATATATATATATATATATATATATATATATGCATATATGTAAATATGGACGGGTCCGGGTACCCATGGGTCTGAATATTTCAGTATTCAGACCCGGACCCAAATAGTACAAAGCGGGTACCCACACGGTTCCATTCTTTGGACATACGGGTCTCTTTTTTGGACCCAGACCCGAACCCGTTGCGGGTATTACCTGCGGGCATCCGGGTCCAATTGCCATCTCTAAATGTGGTACTTAAGCCATGAGGCTCTCCCACCTAATGGACTAGTCTTTTGGGTTGGACTTTCCTCATGTGCGTAAGTGCTAACAATTGGTGCTTTCATTGAGAGGTTGAACCACGGAAAGGGCTACCTATAGGCTGGATTAAGGTATATTACCTAATACTGATAGGTGAGTGGAGCCGCCAAAAGAAAAAGGGCTACCATCGAGTTAGTGTCGATAGAGTGAAAGCCGTCGTGGACGTCGGCCCTTAAAGGGGGCGGCAATGTTAGGAGTCCCACATTGAGTAGCCTAGGAAGCTCAATGTGGTACTTAAGCCATGAGGCTCTCCCATCTAATGGACTAGTCTTTTGGATTGGGCTCTCCTCATGTGCTTAAGTCCTAACAGATGTTCTAAGCTGAAAGCCCATTTTTGGTACATGGACTGATTTAATGTTCTATATATTCCTCTTTGTGTATTTATTCGTTATCTTTTACTTCCTAAGAGTTAAATTATGTGTAGGGTGTACTGCTTAATGAATTAAAGTACTTGAATTCGATTCATAATGTTGCAACTGAGATATATTTTATGGAGCATAACGTTAGTTAATTCACTCATTTTTTTTTTTTTAAAAGTGTATTATGGTTCGCTTTTAGGTGTTAACATAATATTTATTTGGTGTTGCAGATTAAGCCGGGTTTGAGTGCGTACGCAAAGAATCCTCAAGAGGCTGCAGAATCTCTAAGTTCTCTTTTGGATAAAGCAGAAAGTGTTGTTCCTCGGGAGTTTCGACCCAAGACACCTGTTAGAGTTGGGGTGTGTGCCAATGCCTGTGTGATTTTTTATTTTATTTTTTAATTTACATTTGGATATCTAATTTATTTACATATATACGGTAATGCAGGCAACTGCGGGTTTGAGAACTTTGGAAGGGGATGCTTCTGATAAGATCTTGCAAGCGGTAAATATTGCTTGCTGCCTTTTATGTTCGGTGATGAATGCTTTTGACTAGCAAATAGCAGTTATGCTTGGTTAACTTTTGTTGCATTCACATGTTGTTAATTTAGGTCAGGGATTTTCTTAATCAAAGAAGCACCCTAAGATTTGAAGCTGATGCCGTTACTGTGCTGGATGGAAGCCAAGAAGGTGCTTTTCAATGGGTATGGTTCATCATGCAATCAGAATATAACAGTAAATAGAAAAAGAAACAAAAGACACCAAATATGGTGATCCTTTATTTTGGAATTCAAAACAGAAATAGGGAGATAAATATAACAGGAAAGTAAGGATTATCCCAAAGGGTCCTCCCTCTCCAGAAATAGGGAGATAAATATAACAGGAAAGTAAGGATTATCCTAGTACCAAACAGCAAGAAACAATCTAAATGGCTTCTTTCCTCCCCCCTCAACATCATATAATCACTTTGGCCTAACTCACTATATGTGTGAATTTACACCTTCACCCTTTACCTCATAATCACTATCCCCCTGCTTACATACTTAAACTTGAGGACGTATTATCCTTAGTAAGCTGACTTACTCCTCTATTTGGGCCAGAGGTTCAAGATCTCTATCAGTGTATAAGTTTATTAGCCATTAATTTTAACTTTTGAATGCATTTAGACTAGAGGAGAATTGACAAGCTTTCAGTCACATTGATCAGATAGTTAAAATGGTCTCTTATTAGATTACTTGATGGTTTATAAATTTATGTTGATTGTGGGGCTTAGGTTAGTGAACAAATGGTTTCATTGGGGTGTGATAGAATTGGCAAAATGTACTCTCTAGTCTCTTCAGGTATATCAACAAAGGAATGATAATGTCTTCAAGATAAGTTAGCTAAAGATAGCAATATTCTTGCACTTTCTCCATTTATGGCTTTGCCTATTTTTACTATGTTATTTTGGATCATTTTATACTTGGTCCTTAGTTGATCCTATCATACAACAGGAACATTTTTAGTTTGATTCTATTAGATTATTGACTACTGTGCATTGACAACGCTGTGTTATGCCTATTTTCTTTAATGCTTGCTCTTTACAACCTAGTCCAGTGCTTTCTTTGTTACAGTAGTTACCTCTTTCAAGTTTTTGCTTTAATCATTAAGTAGTCCTTGAAACTTCAAAATTTGAACCAAATTCCCTGCAAGGCACACATTTTGACAAAACAACTGCCAAAATTTCCATTTTTGCTTCTAGTGTTTGTGGCTATTCATAGAGGGTGGGACAGAGAGAGAAACACTTTTGTATCATGTACTTGTTAGAGAGAGTAAACAGAGAGAGAGAGAGAGAGATAAAAGGACAGTTGGTTATAACTGTTTTTGTATTAATGAAAGCTAAGTTGTTACAAGGGAGCCAAGCTCTATTCATAGAAAGCCTACAGAGAGTCCAGCTGTAACAGCTGTTGACACCTGTCAACTTAATACAATCTGAGGAAAGTAAAACACAGTTTTACTTGTCTCTGATAGTACTTTGTGGATATTATTTTCCTTAATCCATCTTCTCTACTTATCATGCTGTCATTTGGGGATTTTCTATTCCTCTTTTTTTCTCTAGTTAGCATGCTATCATTTGGGGATATTTGCTCTCTGGTTCCATATTTTATTTTAAAAAAAGAATCATAGAGCTACTTCCTTAGTCAGATTTATTGATGTATTGATTTTTTGATATATTGATATATAATGCGTATAAATGTGGGACTGGAGAGAATAAATAGGCAAATCCGCAAAGGCAGTTAGCGGAGAGAATAAATGGGGAGGTGAGGGGGTTCATGGGATTATTCTAGATCTTAGAAAGGTTTTGTGTTGGCTTGTATCCAGCCTGATTGCAAGTAGTATAGGTGCAAAAAGCTGTTCTCATGACAATGGTCAAAGAATTGGGTGTCCACCATCCACGGATTAAGGGGAGATCTTGATAATGAGAACTTTGTAACAAGGCGGAAATGACATACTTTAGCCTATGGATGGTTCAGAACTCTTCTAAAAGCATTAAAGTGTTTAATTAATATCTTGTGTTCTATTTTGTTTGTCTTACCTTGAATTTTGTTCTATTTTAGGTGACTATTAACTATCTACTGGGAAACTTGGGAAAAGATTATTCAAAGACTGTTGGTGTAGTTGATCTTGGAGGTGGATCTGTTCAAATGGCATATGCCATTTCAGAGACAGATGCTGCCAAGGCTCCAAAAGTACCAGATGGAGTGGATCCATATGTCAAGGAGATGTTCCTAAGGGGAAGGAAATATTACCTCTATGTTCACAGGTTTTTCTTCTTGCTATTGATATGCCGGTTTGAGGCATGTTTTACAGGTTTTGGCATCATCCACTTCTGTAAATCTTTACCAAGATTCTCCAATAGATATAAATTCTGTACTGTATTATCATTCCATCTTCCATTGCTAAGATGCTTTAACATCTCGCTTTCAGTTACTTGCACTATGGTTTACTAGCAGCTCGTGCAGAGATTTTAAAGGTTTCTGATGATTTTGGAAACCCTTGCATCTTAACCGGCTTTGATGGTAAATATACCTTCTTCCTGCATGTCTGATTCTATTTTGATCAAGTTGCAATGGTGCCCTCCTCTATTTAAACCACATGCTACCAGGAAACAGAACTCTTGAGTTCATGTGTAGATTCTCTTTTTTCTTTTTCTTTTTAGCATATAATTCCAATGACATGAATTTAGTTATTTCTTTTTTAATTTGTTCTTAGAATCTTACAAATACGGAGGAAGTTCATTCAAGGCCTCATCTTCCCCTTCTGGCCCAAGCTTGGAAGAATGCAAAAGTATAGCTCTTAAGGCTCTCAAAGTTAATGAGTCAACATGTACAGAAATGAAATGCACTTTTGGTGGGATATGGAATGGTGGTGGTGGGGATGGACAGAAAAACCTTTTTGTCGCTTCATTTTTCTTTGACCGGGCTGCCGAGGTAACTTTTTTTTTTATTCAACCTTGGACCAAATGTGCTTTCATTGCTTTCTATAGTGATACAGCAGTACCATGCTAATCACGTAAATTATTCATAGGCTGGTTTTGCTGATCCAAACTCACCTGTTGTGAAAGTTCGTCCCGTGGATTTTGAAAATGCAGCTAAGCAAGCTTGTCAAACAAAACTTGAAGATGTTAAATTCAATTATCAACGTGTTGAGGAGGGGAACCGTCCATATTTATGCATGGATCTTGTATATCAATATAGCTTGCTTGTTGTTGGATTTGGTAGGTTTTGCTCTGCTGTTTCAATAGTTGTGTATGACAATTTTGTTTTCTGCAAAATCTGGGTAATGGTGTTATCTTCCTGCTCCTAAACCTTCCATTTGTTGGCAGGCCTGGATCCATGGCAAGAGATTACGTTGGTTAAGAAAGTTAAATATCATGATGCTCTTGTTGAAGCAGCATGGCCCCTTGGCAGCGCCATAGAAGCTGTATCATCTACACAATGACACCAGTCATCGTAACAATTAGCACGAGTTCTATCACAAGTCTTTTTAGGAGACATATCGCCATTCATGAATCATAATGCAGAAATCGCTGTCAGGTCAAACTGAGCTTGGGTATGGTCTACAGTTCGGGAATAATCATTTATAAAAAATTCTCATTCACACTTTGAAGACTGACTCGATTCATTTGTTTCATATATATTTGTTTTTTATTTAATTTTTTTCTTAGAGAATCCTGATGCCATTCTATTTTTGTTTTATTCCTTGTAATAGTTAATTCCTCCGTTCATTCTTCTCATTTCGTTTTTGACCCAGAGTTAGCTGTTATAGCATGCTCTTGGAAATACAAATTAATCTTAGGTTGCCATAAATCTGAACTGTAAGGAGGTGGGAGGGAACCTAAGAACCATGGCGCAGGCAGGGGCGTCATCACAGGTAGTTGAGTTACAGACCATTTATTAAGTTTTGCCTACCGTTGAATGGTTGATGCACGACGCAAACAAAACAAAACATTATGAAATATTCGAAAAAAATTCTATTTGGCAATGATGGTGGTCCTCATAGTGATGGTGACAATTGTAGTGCTAGTTGTGATGACCGTGCTGAGATATATAAACCAAACAAGTCCCACATGGACTAAAATATGGCAAGTTGAACAATATATAATTAGAAAGACCCATGAACCTAATGTCTTAAGGTTTTAGGTTAAGACATGGTGTCAAATCATTTATATTATTGTTCACTTAACCATGATCCAAGGACCATATAAAAGCTCAAGAATGAATGTGACCTAGATACCTAGATAGGCAGGCTCACTTGAAATACAAGTCCATGGCAAAATTAATGACAAGTCACAACTAGGGTCAGTTGGACTTGAGGGGGAATGTTGAGATATATAAACCAAACAAGTCCCACATGGACTAAAATATGGTAAGTTGAACAATATATAACTAGAAAGACCCATGAACCTAATGCCTTAAGGTTTTAGGTTAAGACATGGTGTCAAATCATTTATATTATTGTTCAATTAACCTCATCAATAAAAACAAGATTAATTGATTTAATTCATACTCCCAAATTAACAAAGGACTTGGATTAAAAAGGCCTAATACTAAATAGACCCAGTTTCTAATCTCAAAATATTAAGGGATTAATTATGGAAATTTTTTAAACTAGTTAGATAATGAAACTTTTCAAAACAGATGATCAGCAAAACATTGTTTCATTAAACATATTAATTATTTATAGCAGTAGTTCTTTTGAAACAAAAATAAAAACTACTTAGAAAGTAGTATGACTGTATTTATTTATTTATATGAGTATTAGTAAATAATTAAAAACCAATTAGAACAAGGAATAATCAGATTTCAATCAATTTAATTGATAATAACATGTTATCATATGATATAATCGGTTATCATAATTGAATCGGGCCAAAACTGGGGCAAAATACACATTCGATAACAAGTTATTCGGAGAGGTAACAAGTTATCATGATAGAAAATTTTCTGAAATCCAATGGCGGTGGACGAAGTTTCCATGCAATTTCCTCCAAGGGCGGTGCCAAGACCTATATAAACCCCTAGACACTCGAATTGGGGCACTTTGGCATTAATGGAGCTCAAAACAACTCTCATACATCACTTATTCTCTTGAAACTCTCCCAAAACACAAACCTTGGCTTTCCATAGTCTTTCCCCTTTTGTAATCAAGTGATTAAGTTGTAAGGAACTTAGTATCCGCTGAATTATTAGAGTTGGTTAGAGTTACTATTCATCAAGTAAAGGAATTCAAGCTCAAATTCTTGCTTTCGCATAAGATAAGGTATGAGAGAAGACACTTTTATTACTATGATAGTATTAGAATAGCTCAAAGTAGTAGGAAGTGTAACACCCCTAGTTTATAATACAATAAGTCAAAGTACTTTGAGTAAAATAATTGGGTAGCGGATAAAAATTTTCAACTTTCTATTGATTTCTCAAATAAAGATCTTACAAAGTTTAATAAATTTTGGTGCTACATTTGTATGAAACATAACATTAATTTACAATTCTTTCTTTCCCTTTTTCGCTAGATTCGACATTGACTCGTACTAAGTTGTCACATGGGTTGGACCTTCGTAATCTAAAAATTAGGAATACTGGGAGTGAGCCAGTGTCTAATACTAGAAACAGATAGTAAAGAAGCTAGCCCAAATTTATTCGTGCGCAAACAATCACATCATCAAACAATATGCATATGATGCATAAGAGCACATAGTCATATTCAATCATTATTATCTTGTAATGCAGTCTACATATATGCATGCTCGTCCCACATGTCCATCCAATCATTGGATCCCGAATCTAATCTCTAAATTCTTTTTTTATCCAATCATTGGATTTCCCATACCATATCATTCTCCAATCCATATCACATATTCCTTACAACACTTCCTCACACTCATGGGAAAGGCAGCCGAGAGTAAGTGTCTCGCAACCAATGCTTGCCATAATACTTGGCCAATCTCTTGTCCAAGTACAACCCTTCTTAGGAACTGTTCTAGCCGAGACCATCCTCAACCGGCCCCTGAAATGACCAAGTGAAATATAGAACTATATGTGGTTACTGCACAACAATTCCCCAACAAGGGTAACTAATCCTGTCACTTTAGGCTTTAAGTTCTGCCCGTAGACAATTCCCTCAGTTGTTCGACAAAACACAACCTAGTCACTATATCATTCTCGTTAAAAGCTCCCGAAGCCATCACGTAATCCTCTCTCATTTTCCTTATCATCCATCCTCAACACCATGTATGATGCATAATTGACTCTTAATTGAGCTTGGACCGTAGATGATATCTATAACACATTTTTCATCATTTTTAGCATATTATATTTCAAGTATGCTATTAATCCTCATTTATTTCCTTCATCTATGTCCAAGCTCAGTTCTGAATCTTCATCATTCATCCATCTCATTCTTCAAGTTCAGAATTATTGAAATTGAATAAGTTAGTGGAATCCTTTTGGACTTAGCCTCGTTCATCCATTCTTTATCAATATTTCGATTTTTTGCATACTTAACCAGTTAACAAGTTGGTTAACTGGTTATTCTACATAAAGTAGAATTAGTATACCAATTTTCAACAGGATAACTAGTTACTGAAACAGGTTAATTGATTATTCCTGTGGAAATTGCCCTTTCTCTGTTAATTTTTCATTCGATAACCGGTTAAGCCCCCAGGGTAACTGATTATCCTAACAGATTTTGGCATAAAACCAGTTTTTATTACATTGAATCCAATACGGATTCATTTCCAATGACCTTTGAGCAATATTATGATCATATAGGCATTTTTTATTCATACATTCAAACCACATTGAATCATCATATCATAATTCTCATATCACAATATCACTTCAAAGTGAGTTCTTAATCCAATTCAATCACCTCACACAAGAATTCAACATCACAACATGACAAAACTGATTTCATACATTTTCACACACAAATTTATATTAGTTTCATTTCTATATTATTGGTTCACTATCCAAACTTAGTCCAATTTTTAGTCCTTTCAAAATATATTAATCTTATTTCATTATCAATACAAGACCAATAATTTAGCTAATTAGTCATTGATTAATTAGTTATGCCTTGTGCTCAATCAATTCATTCATTTTCATGAGCTATATTTAATTACTATCTTAGACTATAAGTAATGACTCTTCTCATACCTTTGCATAAGAAGAGCTTGATTAAGCTAAACCATGGGCTCCTAAATTGTTGCTCTTGTGTTCCTTTAGTGACTCCAATAACTTCCAAGGCAAAATTCTTATAATTTTTCTAAGAGAATTCAAGGCAAAGCTGTTGTTGTGTTTGGGAGTGCTTTGAGTGAGTATGGGAGAGTTTTAATCTTAGTGAGGGTGCTTAAGGATTCGTAGTGTCCCTCATTCGATTTCTAGGGGTATTTATAGACTTATGGACCGACTTTAGGTTGAAATATCTAAGAAATTCATCCCACCAACTTTGAATTTTCTAGAAAGTTTGATAGGGTAACTGGTTACCTCATCCAGTAACCGGTTTTCGAGGGTCAAGTCTGGCCAAAATACATTATAATAACCGATTATCTCATAAAAGTAACCGTTTATTGACCCATAATTTCCTAGAATTCACTAGAATAACTGTAACGCCTTGGTTTTTATAAAGGGAATAAAATGATTTTATTTAAAAATGTTGGAGTGGAAAATATAATTCTCTTCATTTAAAAATGGTGAATAATTTTTTTTTAAAAAAAATACATTTCATTCCAGGGTTGCAATGGAATCGAAGAATAATAAAATATTTTAAGAGATATTTCCTTTTTTAGCTTGAGCACCTAGCTTGACTGTTTGCTTCCACGTGAAGTAAACGCTTCATAATACCCATACTTTGGAAACCTAACAAACAATATGGGATAGAAAGTAAGTCATTGTCATATCACATAATCAAACTAATAATTGAATGACTGGCAAGTCGACAATCACAAATATCATAACATGATGCATGCAAGCATGCTCTTATCACTCATAATTATTATCTTATTATTCTGTATGCAATGTCAAACTCTTTTTCTCTTTCACGAAAAGATTCCTATCTATGTCCTTCACTTTTCACAAATATTTTGGTTATACATGTAGAAAATGGAACAAAAAAGCATATACTCCATATGCCCCCTTATTATAAGTCACTTTTAACTAATTTACGCAGATTAATAAAAATAATTATTACTTTCAAATTTATCAAAAAAAAATATATTGTCACTCCAAAGTTACCCCTATTTAAAACTGTACAACTTTATTCATTTTTCTCTATTATAATTATTACTCTATCATTCCTATGTATATAAATGAGTGGTGTATTTAAAATTAATTCTTTAATGCTACCTAAATATTTTAAAATGACTCATAAAAAGAGACAAAAAATCTACCAAATGGTACCTTATAATAAGGAACGGATGAAGTACTAAAAAAATAAAATATAGGAACAAGGTCAATATTTATAAAAATCAATTCCATATAGTAATCCATGATATTACTCTCTTTAGTCCTATTTATAAGATCTTTTTTGGTAATTAAACTTGTTGGACATATGAAATTTGATATACTTTTTCAAAACTACCCTTATAATTATTACTGGGACTTAAAAAAAATAGAGAGTTAATATGAGTATTTGTGAAAAAAAGTAATTAAATGCTATTGAAAATTGAGATATAATTTTATAAATAGGAAATAGTGGAGGCTAGCATAGATGATAAGAGATCTGTTGCTATTTAAGCAAGTGGTTGGGGGTTCGATCCCCAGCTCTTGCGAATGTAAGAGACATCACTGGGAGACTGACCTCCGAAAGGATCCTACAATGTCTAAAGGATTAATCACCAAGTACGCGGGTGGATACATTGAAACAAAATTTTTTATAGATTGCACTAAAATAAAAATCCTAAAAAAAATATTATATACAGTACCATAGGGAGTTTGATACTGGACTAAGATAGTGATCAAATTTAAATACTCCATTCGTTTCATATGTAATGTTGTTTTAGCATTTGTATTATGTTTTACAAACATATGATAAGGGAGTACCATAAGGGAGAGAAGCTAGGGGCAATTTAAGTATTTACTACCTTTAATGGATTCACAAATAATACTTGGGGTTCCAAAAAATAATTTCTAAACTCAAAATATATAGAATATATAAATGATGACCCAATAATCCATTAAACAATTTAGAGTCCTTACCCTCTCCTTTACCTAATCTTTTTACATTTTTATTTAGTCATGGAATTTGAAACCCTCATTTTATATCTAAATCCCATCTTTAAAAATAATACCAAAATTATCCTTAAAATCCCTCGTTCCTTTTCATATTCAAAAAGTTTCAAACCCTATTCTCGTTCCCTCAACTCTCATTTTTTGCTACGGCCTCCCCTCTCACCGCCGCACAACCAGTGTAAGCATTTTCATTTATGGTTCTGAGTGTTATTTCCGATGAACCAGTGTCAGAAACTTGTATTTGCGTCATGGAAATAACTTAACTTATTATTGATATGTATAGAATCTAGACCTAGGTGTCGAAAAGTTGCACAGCAAGCACCACAATCTTTAGAATATATGTAACTAGATTTTCTTTTATGATTCATGATTGCTGCAATAATAAAAACATATATCTTGTTAATAATTTAAAAGAAATTAGTATGTTCAAAACATAGTTTTACTTTCTGAAACCTATCTATCAGAAATATTTTTCGATACCTGTTTGTTGGTAGTTATAACTATAAATTTTCATAAGTACTTTCCGACACCCACGAGTTGGAAAATATTTTTTTCGACACTGGTTCATCAAAATTGTAACGTACAATGGAAAAAAAATGTTGTAACGTACCTTAATCAAGAAGGTTATAAAGTAACACATAAATGATGGGAGATGAAGAGATTCAAGAAGGAATGGAGTTTACAACTTTGATGGGAGATGAATAGGTTTAGGATAGTTTGGAGGGAAAATAATAATAAAAGGGCATTTTTGTTTTTTTTTTACATTGAAAATAGGGTTCAGGGATAACATGGGGGGTTTATATTCCAAGATTTTTTTTTGTTCACAAAATAATAGTAATAATTAAAAAGAAAAATGATACTCGTGCACCTCTTTTTGAGGTGTAGAGGAGTGAGAAATAGGAAGAGAAGAGAGAAGAGTGATTGATGATGTGATATAAAATGAAGAAAAAAAAGGGTGTAAATGAGTGTGCTAGGTAGTTAATAGCGGTAAATAGTGTCCCTATCGTGGAAGGGCGGAGTAGGTTGGAGCTCCCTACGATGGAAATGGCCGTTACGTCGCAGTTCCCAGTTAGGACGGTCGCAGTCGCTTTTCAGGCCCAAATCGCAACAAGGATGAAATGGAAATCCTGAAAATAGCCTCAACCCAAACAATATTAGTTCCAATTTTAAATTGTCCTTTGTGGTCTTTTCACCCCAACTCACAGAACCCTAACTTTTTAAGAGTGGGGCTTTTGCCACCCCATTATAGACATCTCACTTATTAATTCATTTCTAAAATTATCCTCTTGATCATTGATTTGGGTCCAATATATGATGTTTTGAGCATGATGTAGACTCTCTTTTACTATGGATTTGGCTTGTTTCTCTTGTAAATTTAGGATTTTTTGTATAGTTTTTAGAAAGTTAGGTAATTTAGAATCCTTTGAACGTTTTGATCCATTTTGTTTTTGTTTCAGGTACTTTCAGAGCTTAAATGAAGAAAATAAATATGGAGCATGAAAAGGATGAAGAGACCTTGAAAATGGCGCAAGAACGGAGCGAAACGGAGCCGGAATCAGTCCCACACGCCCAGGCGTGGAGCTCCCCACGCCCAGTTGTCTGCAGCGAGAAAATACACCAATCAGGTGCCTGGTACGCCCAGGCGTGAGGTCCTGGGCGCCCAGGCGCGCATAGTGCGTGAAAGTGGCGTTGTTCGGTATTTTGACCATAACTTGAGCTACGATTATCTAAATAAGGCGATCTTGGTATCATTTTAAAGATAAGGAAAATATCTACAACTTTTCCAGAAATAGCCTTGCTCAAATTCGTCCATCTTTGGGGTCAAAATTAGTGCCGAAGTTGCTGTCAGATACGAGAAAGCCCAATTGGGCCACTTCCTGATCAGTTTTGCTCCAATTCAATTAGGATTAGTTTTATCTTTTAAATATACTTTTCAGAATTAGGTTAAGCAGCCATTAGCAGTCATTAGAGAGAGATAGGGAGATTACATAATTTTAGAGTTTTAGAAGAGGAGAAGATCAAGGATTGGAAGATCCAAAGCTTTTCCATGGTAATCATGCATTCTTCTATTACTTTTGTTCTTATTTTCATGATGTGTAACTAAAACCCTTGTGTTAGGAATTGGTGAATTTGTATGGATTAGTTTATTGATTTTATGAATTGATGTTTTTCCGTTTCTAAATCATGTGTTTGATTGCGTTTTATTTCCAATTCATAAATCTGGCCAATTTATGTCTTGTTTTGGATCTCTAATTTTTTAATTGAGAGATTATGAATTAGAATAGGTCATGCCTTCAAACAATATAGTTATTCAACAAATAGGGATACAATTGGGTAATTATATAACATGATTAATTCCCTGTTTTTAATTAAGATTATTCAATAGTTTAATCTCTTAATGAATTAAGGATTATCTAATTGAATAAGAAACGGTAATTATACAACAGAGATCTAATAGTTACCAATTTAGGAATTCAGTCATAATTTAGGGAAAAACAGAGATTCATGATAAATAAACAACGCCTACAATGAAACCATGTTCCTAACATATTTCTCAAATTGCTCACAACTTCTATTTATTTTCTGTTTTTAATTTATTTTCTGTTTTTATTCAATCTTAATTAATTAGTAGAAACCTATAGATTTTGTTTTTAACTACTCTTTGGTGAAAATTAATTGAACAATTTGCAATCCTTGAGGGACGATATCTGGTCTTATTGACTATATTACTATCCGATCTAGTATACTTGCTGGAGAGTGAACAATCATCCCTTTCACTTCACATTCTTCTTCTTCTTTTCATATTCCCATTCTCACTCAGAAAAAATTATAAATTACAAGATTATAACACCCCCATGTTTACTCTCCTGTTCAAACACTGTAGAAGCTACATCAGCTCCCAAAATATACTTCCTCTAATTCTAGAATATAGATAATTCCAAAACTTTTCTCCCCTTTTAATAGTATATTTGCCTTCTTTGATTGAAACACATAGATTGGAAGGAGATAGCTTATATTATTGAGACGGGGTCTGTAAGCTTTGAGACGTACACAATGTCTGTAACACCCACTAAAATTATTTTCGAAACAATAATAATAATAATATATAATTATATTTATTTGTCTAAAATGTTTTGAGATTTTACATAGTTATATATATTTTATATTTAGTGGTGAATTTAACTATTTGGAAATATAAAGGGAAAACTATTAGAAGAAAAAGAAATGAATTGAAAATGACTTTTTGGCCTTTCAGCCAAAAAGACTCGAGTATAAGCTGAAATACTCGAGTCTTCTGTGGTGTTGCTGACCAGTTTGAGCTGGTGCGCCAAGAGACTCGAGTCTTGAGCCAAAGACTCGAGTATTGTAACTAGCTGTTAGGAAAATTTGAAATTTTAGTCGGAATACTCGAGAGTATTTCTAGTAATACTCGAGTAGTTCGTGCAGTTCTGCAAAAAAATAAAAGTCGGTTTCAACTCAATTTGAAGCCAACAGCTCGTTCCATCTGGTTACAAGCACAGACTGGACCTTACTTCATAGGAGGGTAATCCTAAGTTATAAATAGGTGGTTTGGGAAGCTAGAAACTCATTCCAATCTCTCAAACCCGAATTCCATTATCATTATTCTCAGTTTTCTGGTGCTCTCTTTGAGCCTTCGATTCTCCCTCCTCACTCACCCAAATCCAGTGAAACCAAAACACTATTCGATTTCTAATTCCAATCTTGAATTAGAAGCAAGAACCACTCAAATTGACTTCCTGTAGATCGAGTTGCAAGTCTTCAAAGTTAGGTGTTATAAAGCTGAAAAACAGAGTACAAAACAACACCATTACTACTAGGGGTGTAAGTGGTCCAGTCCGAGACCACGAGACCGCTCGGACTGAACTGGACCGGACCGAAAAATGCAGTCTGGTCCGGTCTCACGGTCCGGTCTGGTCCCAAAAAATTGAGACCGTTCTTGAACGGTCCGGTCCACGGTCCCAGATATTTTTAGACCGCTGGGACCGGACCGGACCGATAGGACTAATAATTAAAAAAAATAAAATAAAAAACCTACATAGTACAGATATTCCCTTTACCTAAAATCTATATCCCTAATCTAAGAGGAGCAATTCTCACACACACACAGTCTCACACCAGCAGAAACCAAACCACCACGCCGCCAGTTCTCACTTCCCTTCTCACAGTCGGCCTTCTCTATTGCATCTCCTTCCCTTCTCCGTCGCAGTCGCAGTCGCAGGGCCTCTCCATTCGGTTCACCGTCGCAGTCGCAGGGCCTCTCCATCCGGTTCACTTCCCTTCACTTCCCTTCTCATACTCATCAGAGCCGCCAGATCCCTCCATTCTCGATCTCCCTCCGTTCGTTCTTCCTCCGTTCTCGCTATCCCTCCGCTCGATCTCCCTCCGGTCCTCGTGTGTTGTCGCTGTTCATTCTTCTACGTTCTCGCTCGCTATCGCTCGGCGCTCGCTATCGCTCGGCGCTCGCTGTGTTGCCGTTGTTCCTTGCGGCTGTAGTGTTGGAGTCTCTCACTGCGCCGCCGCCGCTAGTGTTGGACTCTCTTACTGCGCCGCCGCCGCCGCGCCGCTCTATCCGCCAGCAGTTCTGCCAAAACGAGCAATCCAGGTGTTTGAAGAAGGGAACCCTAACAAGTGAACCCTAACAAGTGAAAAACGGGCCAAGGCCCAGTTCAAAAAAAAAAGAGTTTGAAGTTTGAACTATTATGGTCTAAATAGACCGGACCGGACCGGATCGGACCAGACCGGACCGGACCGGATCGGACCAGACCGGACCACATTAATTCAATCGGTTCGGTCCCTAAAGTCCTTTAAAGACCGGATCGAACCGGATCGTTACACCCCTAATTACAATAGAAAAATGGGTTTTAAAATCGGTTGAGCTAAAGCCGTGTTAAAAAATAACGTGGTGGCAATTTTGTAAATAAAACAGACTTTTAAATTCGGTTGTTGTATTGACCAAGTTAAAAAGTATTTTCGAACTCGACCGTATATAAAGGACCGAGTTAGAAAGTACTTTTTAACTCGATCGTTATTGTGGCCGAGTTTAAAAGTAGGGCGGTGGCAGTTTTGAAATTAAAAAGATAACTTTTAAAATTGTTGGTTGTTGCCCGAGTTAAAAGGTATTATTATTTTAATTCTTTCATTCTTCTCTTCTTCGGTGCTTCTTCTCAAACCTAACACCCATCTTTTATGTTCTTCTTCGTCGCAGACTCTACTCCCTCTGCGCTCTTCTCTCCTTCGTCGCTCCGGTTCTCTCCCGTTTCCGTCTCCGTCTCCGTCTCAATCTCGCTCTTGTTCTCTCCGTCTCCGCCTCCTTCCACCGACGACAGCGACGAAGTGGACTGTTGCAGCAAGGTCGTTGATAGCAGTAGCATCGTGAATCAAGCCACGACGTCTGCCTCCTCCTTCCACCCACGACAGAGACGATTCAGGTTTGTGCCCATCTCCCATTAACGAATTGATTTCACAAACCCTAACGAATTGAATTCTCTTGTACTTCACCAAGCACCGCTCACAACGACCACAACCTTGACCTTGACTCTTGGGGGTTCTGTCTTATCTCTATTTTTCTCCATTTTCTCGTAATTTTATATTATTTTCAAATTTGTTTATTTTATTTTCTCCCTTGGCAGATGCTTAGAATTGTCAGACTGAAAGGTAATGCCTTTTGGCTTGCTTAAAACCTCTGTGTGTAGATCATGGTTTAGAGGTGAGCATATGCTCCGTATTGAAAAATGATTAATCCAAATTGCTTTTAAGATAATTGATTACATGTACTGAATGGGGCTCTTGGGATTACATTTACTTTTAAATTATTGTTGAGTTTCTAATTTTTATCTCTTCATTGATTCATTTGTCAAAGTTTTATCTTTAGTAATTTGCATCTTGTTGCTTGAATGTGCAGGACCTAGTCATTCTTATAATTGAAAGAATGTGCTTGAATGTGCATCTTGTTTCATTCAGTTATTGTCCTAATAATTTTGAAGTTAACCTGTTATCTTTGTAAAATAATCAAGCAGAGCATATTATAGACATGTTGTGGTTATTTAATTGAAAGAAACTTATCTGCTCACTCTACTTAATCGTTTGACTGTTGTGATGCTTAGTAAATAGATGTATGCTTTAATAAAAGCAACTTATTTGGTCACTGCACTTGCTTTTTTACTACTGTGATACTTAGTAAATAGATGCATGCCTGAATAAAAGCAACTTGGGACCTGTTCTGTGCATAAATTTGTTTCTTTTTCTTCAATTTTTTTGTTTGGACAACTGTTACATTTAAAGGCATATCTTTAGTTACATTTTTTTAAATGGATGCTGATTATGGCAATGCATATGAATATTTTCTCAGAATGGATTATGAACTTTTGATCTGGGTGATTTGTCCAGATTTATTACCAAAGGAAAGAAACTTTATGAAGAAATCATGTTGTTTAGTTATTCTCTCAACATGTTTCTGTGATGTATTGTTCATGGATGTCTCATTAACTTCTATCCTGTCATTTGTTTGTCTTAACTTAATAGAGTCTTAAAATTATAAACGGGTAGTATAATCGTGACAATCCTACCAAGACAAGCGTGAAAAACTCTCTATTGTGAAAGCTGGCTTATTTGTATAATCAGTTACACGTTTTTCTGGTTTGTTACTTTCTGGTTTTTCTGATCTAAATGATGAGTGTCTTGCAGTGTTGTTAAATAGCGGCCATAGCAATGCTATAGTGCTATAGCGTAGCGGTTTTTATGCTTACCGCTATATGCTATGCATAGCGTTGCGGCAAACGCTATTTTGGGCGTTGCGGCCGCTTTTCGTTGGAGCGCTATAGCGCTATAGCGTTTAATAGCGGAAATGTGGAAAAAAAACCTTATTTTTTGTCTGTTTTTTAAATAAAATCCAATGGGCTTTTTTTATGTTTAGGTTAAAAAGACCCGTTTTGTATTTAAGTTTAGGTTAAAAAGGCTTGTTTTGTATTTAACCTATCTGCTAGGTTAAAAAAAAGGAGTGACTTTTCACTATCCTGAATCCTAATATTTTATATACACTCCTTGTGACCATTCTTCTCCGTCACGTTATTCTCCATCAAGTTACTCACATTTCTGGTTAAGTCTTCTCATCTCCTCTCACGTTGCTCTCCATTTGGTGCAAGTCTCCATTCTCCTCTCACTTCTCTTTCAAGCTTCTCCTCCCTCCAAAGCAACTCTAACCTCCAGCAAGTCTAGCAACTGCTCCAGGTTTTTATTCTCTATCTTCTTCACTTATTTCTAAAGAAGAAGTGAAGAAGCTGAAGGACATGCCCCAATACCCAACACCAACAGTGACAATGATTATGTTATGGAAGAGTGGTGGAATGAATAGATTTTTAGTGTTTAACTTGCTCTATGTTTTTTTTGGTACTGTTCTTGATACTGTTGGTTTTTTGGTATGTTTGTTTTTTTTAATTATAGTGACATTATGCTTATGCTATGGTTTTTTCAGTCATTTTTTTTAAAATTTTACTTAAAGTATTACTTTTGTATGCTTTTCTTTCTTTTTATAGCTACATTTTTTCCTATAAATATTGCTATTTCATATTCCACTATACTTCCGCTATTTGGCCACTACGCTATCTGCTATTTTGTATAGCGGAATTTTGGTCTACCACTATGACCCGCTATCCGCGATCAATAACACTGGTGTCTTGCCCTTTTGAAAACCTCTAGAAATATCTATTAAGTTGACTCTGACTCATAATGAACTTGATGGTAATCATGCTTTCTCACAGTTTGATTCAGGTATTCTTAGGGCCGTTTCCCTTCTTCTAGGGGACTATGCTTTTAAGTTTTAATGGTATGGTAGACTTTGAGGTGAGTGTCAATTCCATCAAAGCTTCATGACCCTGGCTATGAGTCTCCATTTGGAATCAAGTAATAGAAACCGTTGGATTCCCTTAACTTATATCAATAAAGAAGCACTCGTGTTTCTGGTTTTTTTGACCCATTGAGCTATTAATATCTCCCCATTTTTTGCCCAATTAGGATTAGGAAGCCTGTGTGGCATAGCAGCCTTGGCTAGTGTGACCCCTTTCTTGAGTCCCCTATAAATACCTATCTTCTGAACACTTGGGGCAGCAAGCCAAAATCAAGAAGCGAGCCAAAATCTCTTTGGCTTCTGCCATCTGCCTCTAGCTCTTTTTTCATATTTTCCACTTATCTAAAATCCTCCTCTCCTATAGTTATGACTAGGAACTGTTTCTTCCATAAAAACCTTAGAATCTCCACCAGGGAAATGGTTTTATTTATGGTTCTGTAGACATGAAGCTTAGGCTCCTAAGCTGTCCTACCAAATATTCCTTTTGGGTACCTCACCTTTTATCCTGCCCGCATACTGGGGCCTAGGTTCTCACTGCATGTGGTCTCCTTGCTTGTTGTATAGTAACCCACTCTAAGAGAGTTTCTTAACTTTCTAAAGATTTGAACCTATGCTATTATGCATGTGATGAACAATTTTGGTATTTGATGTATTACATTTAAGTATATTTCTATCATGCAATCCAAAATTGGATGGTTGCTATGCAACCTTTTCTTAAACCAATAAGAAATTGTCATCTATGCCATGTCATTATTTGAAGTAGTTAAAATTAATTTTTTGCAATTTAATCCAACATAAAAAGTAAATTAAAAATTTAGTCCTTTGTACCTATAGACAAATTATAACTTTTAATTTTAAATTTAGTCACTTGTGTAAAAAGGCTTAATGCAAGTGACTAATTAAGCCTTTTTACACAAGTGACTAATTTTAACTACTTTTAATTTTTTTCTAAATTAAAAGTTATAATATGTCTATAGGTACAAAGGACTAAATTTTTAATTTAATTTTTATGTTGGACTAAATTGCAAAAACCTAATTTTAACTAGGTTTAAGAAAATGTTGCATAGCAATGATAGTAACTCCCTGCATTTAATTGCCTTGTGTAAATGTTATTCATTTCATTCACTTTCACAAATGAGACAATATTATTCATACATTTTATCAGTACTGTTGGGGCGTCCTCCCCTGCAGTTCCAAGGAATATTGGCAGCATAGATGGGTGGTTTAGGAAGCTAGAAATTCATTCGAATCTCTCAAACCCGAATTCCATTCTCATTATTCTCAGTTTTCTGGTGCTCTCTTTGAGCCTTCGATTCTCCCTCCTCACTCACCCAAACCCAGTGAAACCAAAACACTATTCGAGTTCTAATTTCAATCTTGAATTAGAACCAAGAACCACTCAAATTGACTTCCTGTAGATCGAGTTGCAAGTCTTCAAAGTCAGGTGTTCTAAAGCTGAAAAACAGAGTACTAAACAGCACCATCAACATCTCTTTCTTGAATTGGTTTTGTAAATTCAGGAACCCTTTTGATTCCAAATTTGTTTCTGATTAAAGTTAATACTGCCTAATTGCTAAAGCTAATTTGTTTCACCCTTTTTCATTACATATTCCCTGTCAAATTCGTGGCCAAAGTTTGTTGTTCAAAGTGCAGAACTTGAGTGTTGGAACTCAAAGTTTGATCCTGATCGTTTCTCTCTCAATCAACTGTTTCTTTAGCTTCTCTAAGGTAAGGGGGAAGTTACCTAATCTCTAGAATGGTATATAACAAGCTAAATTCATAGGAAACAATTGAGGTTCTTGGGCAATATAGTTTGAAATAGGAATCTGATTTGGAGGTCAGGAACTTACGGTTTTTACGTTCAAACAAGTTTAATTGGACCTAATGATGCTTACTGGATTGATTTGCGAACTTAAAATCAAGTAGAAATGAAATTCATATGATAAAGTGGACAATTTTTATGTTTTTGTGCAATCTGTGATTTGGTATTGTTATCTGTTGATTTGAAGCTATTTGGTATGTGCAACATATTTGGTTTATGTATATTAACTTCTGTTTTGTGTAGGATTGAAGTAAAAGTGTAAGAATCACGAATTGGTGCTTAAAATGCAGAAAACTGGTGTTGTTGCAGTAAAAAGACTCGAGTATTTAGAGAAAGACTCGAGTATTCTAGAAAAGTGATGAACGATTCGAGTATTTCTTCAAGTACTCAAGTATTTTTATATGAACCACTCGAGTAGTTCATGAACTACTCGAATATTTTGAGAAAATTTCATGAAACTCATATTTTCTTTACTTTTCAGATTTTAACTCATCTAATATCATGATTTGACTTAACTTAATCCTGTTTGGTTGATAATCATCCTGGAGTTGTCCTACTGGAATTTTATTCAGTGGTTGATAATTTCCCTACAGGAGTCCCAACGGAAGTGCGTACACCCATTTGGTCGATATTTATCCTATGGATGTCCCAGTGAAAGTCTTTATTCACTTGATTGATATTTTTCTATAGGAGTCCCAATGGGGTCGTTGCAATAACCATCAATAGGAGGCTATGCCCCGATGGATTACTAAATAATTAGTTAACTACTAATTCTAAAACCATCACAAAGTGGCTAGGCCGCTGATGGACTTTTCTTGAAACGGTTAAATGGAAATGATTAATCCCATCACAAAGTGGCTATGCCGCTGATGGCCTTTTTGTGAAAGCATCAGCACCAGCTAAAAGAAAAGTCAAAGATGAGATTAAATGGATTGAAAGATGGAATGATGGACTATGTCCTTGCTAGAAATTATAATGAATCGATAATGAGGATTGGTAATGAATTATGATTGCATTCTTGAATTGATTGCTCCAGTTTGTGAGGATTTTCCCTGTTATACTGGTACATCGGGAGATGGGAACCCGTAAGTCGTGAGTGCATGGCTAAGCCCGTAAGTCCTATGCTGAGCAAGGCTCGTAAGTCATGAGTGCAGAGCGAAGGAAGCTCGTAAGTCCTACCACCTCCAAACTGTGATGCCTTGGGAAATTGTGGAGATTAGCATGCATCATGCCGTTAACAATAAGATTAACTGCTTGAATAAAAAGGGTTTGACATGTGTATATGCATGATGGAAATTGTTACTATATGAATACTTGTATTTGTTGTTTTTAGCCAATGTTCTTTATCATTCGATTTAACGTGATTAGCTATGACTTACTCCCTTGTTGCCCTTGTAGGTAATGAAGCTCCTGTTTTCACAGAAGGGGAGTAGAAACAGCAAGGGATATGAGATTCCCTTCCCGATCATTGGAGTTGAGAACCATGCTCTGGGTTACGATTAGTGTCTTAAGTAGCTCAGAGTCTATTCAGTCTATTTACTGTTAGAATAAATTAGTTTGACCTATTGTGTCTTGTTTTGTTGCTTTGCTTCCGCACTTGATGATACTTGAAACTTTGGTTTTGCAATTGAATAATAGTTTTGAAAATCTTTTGCAAAAAATTATTCTCTAATTTCATTAAATAAATAAATAAATTAAGGTTAGAGAGTCGGGATGTTACAAAATCCACAACAGGTTGTGTTTTTGCACCGAAGGATGATTTACTCTGGATCTCCTTCTTCTTCTCCATCTCACAACCCTCTAAAAACGACCAAGGTATTATTAACACTTACCCCTTTTCCATCTTTCTTTCTATGAATATATTAAGAGTTAATCATAGTACACTATGAGCATCTTTTAGATAAAGCCCATATCTGAGCTAAAGATTAGAATCTAGGTTCGGAGAATTGCTCGTGTTGTTCGCCTTACAAATGCATTGAGGCGCAAATTGACTGCTTCTATTATCTATTCTTTCCTCGATCATGTTCTCGTTTCCGGATTCCGAAACTCGTTCCAAATTGTCTTCCTATTTTTCTTTTTTGAGTTGGAGTGAGATGTGTGAATATGAAAATAAAAAAAAAACAAAGTGAAAGGGATGATGGAAAGGATGATTTTGGACAATTTTTTTATGTGAATGATTAAAGGCCCATCAGACCACAACAGGGCCATTAGTCATTCGCATAAAACAACATGTAGGCAAAAGAATCCACATGCTTTTTTTGGAGGGAAACTCACTTTCAGACTTCACCTACAACATAGGGATAATAATCTGTTCATCTTCAACCCTCTGGTTCATTTTCATCACTGTTCTTGCAAGTTCCTCCTTTTCTCAACCCTTTGTTTTTCCTTTTTATTCTTCCTCTCCTCTTGTTTTTCCTTTTTGTCTTCTTTTTTTTTCATTACCCTATTCTCAACCACCAACTGAGCCACCATCTCAACCCCATGGTCTTGTTGGAATTGAGTTATGCTTTTAATTTTATGTATTTTTATTTTTTAGCATATATATATATATATATATATATATATATGGAATTGCTAACATTCTCCCACCCTAATTTTAGTTGGAGGATTTTAGCAATGTCCACATAAATATTTTGACAAAATTATCCTTCATCTCTTAACTTGAATAACTTACTTGTTAGAGGTGTTTCTGTAATTTGATTATTATTATTATTAATAAAATGACTTAATTGCATAATTGGTCCTTTATCTTATTTATTAGATTCAGTTTGGTCCTTTATCTTTTTTTTTTCAATTTACCGGTCCTTTATTTTTTTTTAAAGATTCAGTTTGGTCCTTCCGTTAAAATAAAGTTAAATGAGAAGGAATATTCCAAGAATATTTTCCCTTCTAGGCTTAATTGCATAATTGGTCCTTTATCTTATTTATTAGATTCACTTTGGTCCTTTATCTTTTTTTTTTGCAATTTACTGGTCCTTTATTTTTTTTAAAGATTCAGTTTGGTCCTTCCGTTAAAATAAAGTTAAATGAGAAGGAGTATTCCAAGAATATTCTCCCTTCTAGGCTTAATTGCATAATTGGTCCTTTATCTTATTTATCAGATTCACTTTGGTCTTTTATCTTAATATTCCAAGAATATCCCCTCTTCTTCTTCCTCTTCCTCTGCTCTCTCCTGCCAACATGGGCGCCGCCGCCACCGCCCAAGCCACTGTCGCTGCCATTTTTAGAAATTAATCAGAGTTGTTGAAGCGTTTTGCACTTGTTTTCACACGTTTTCCAGCAGGTTCAGAGGAGGAGACCATTGTTGATAACCAAGATTTTAGAAAAGGGACCCTAGAATTTGGACTTCGAGGAAAAAAGAACAAAAACACGAATTTGTTTGAGGAATAATGAAAATAAAGCTTAAAAACCGTGAAAAATTGAAGAATGTTGAAGAAATTTGAAAAAATTTGATTATTTTCGAGGGAAGAGGGTGTGAGCCCATGGTGGCTGCCGCCGCTGTAAGGAGAGAGCAGAGGAAGAGAAAGAAGAAGAAGGAATATTCTTGGAATATTAAGATAAAGGACCAAAGTGAATCTAATAAATAAGATAAAGGACCAATTATGCAAATTAGCCTAGAGGGGGAATATTCTTGGAATATTCCTTCTCATTTAACTTTATTTTAACGGAAGGACCAAACTGAATCTTTTTAAAAAAATAAAGGACCAATAAATTGCAAAAAAAAAGATAAAGGACCAAAGTGAATCTAATAAATAAGATAAATGATCAATTATGCAATTAAGCCCTAAAAAAAATAAAATGAAAAACCACCCTCCCCCCAAAGGATTTGATCGATCCTGTTTTTTTTTTCATTTTTTCCTCTCTCTTCTCATCTCTCATCTCTATCCTCCTCTCTCTTCTCATCTCCCTCCTCCCTCCTCTTTACCGACGTCGTCGCCGTCATCTCCACCCTTCTCCTTACCGCCGTCGGCCCCCTGCACTCCACCTCACGCCGCTCCAGCCTTCGTCGCGCCTCCCGTCACCACCGCCGCCACCGTCTTTCCCTGCCATCAGTGACGGATCCAGGAATTATTGGTTGTGGGGGCGACCCATGCCGCATACTACCTTTGATTCTTAATATAATAATTTTTTGAAAAACTTCACATCTATAACAGAGGATAGTTATTATTGTTACTGGTATTGAAAATATGAATATTTGATATATTTTTTCAAAATTATCCTATATTATTATTATTGGTATTCTAAAAAGTGTTAAATAATTAGAGGTGTTTGTGGGAAAAAAATAATTGAATATCATTGAAAATTGGAATGAGATCTTATAAATAGAAGCAACAAAATTTCTCAAAAAATTTTAGGGTTTTAAAACACTTGTTAACATTTTCCAAAATCTTGTATTAAGGATTAGGGGAAGTAAATTTGTAGCATTAAAAATATGATTTCATTAATCTTGACATATTGAGGATAAAATGTTAAAAATAATATCTATTGGAAAATTAAGGATTTAAAATTCAATATATATTACTCTCTCTTATCCTATTTATAAGTTGCATTCTAGAATAATTCATGAGCCTTACTTATAAGTCATTTTGTATTTTTTAGGAAGAATTTATTGATTTTTTCTCTTAATTGCTCTTTGTACATTAATGTAAAAAAAAATACATTTTTGAAATTTTCAATGCAAGTTAAGAAAGTAAAATTATCATATTAAAGTACATTTTTAAATTTTCAAAGAATATAACTATCTTTCTTAATTTTTATAATGTAAATAAGTATAGTAAATTATAATAAATAATAAATATTGGAGGAAATATCAAAAAATGTATTTTTGAACAGGAAAAAAAATAATTCAAAGCAAAACGAAAAATGCCCTCATTGGGTCTCAAACTCTTAACCTGATTTGGGAAAATAATAAGAGAAACGCAATGAGCACAACAGAGTAGTTTATAATTGTTGGAAACCAACAAGCGGCTCAATATAGTCTAGAGGGGGGGTGAATAGAATATTGAAGCCTTATTATAGATTTTTAGTCCACCTAAGAGAATGATTTTATGAAAAATAAGTTTTCTAAAAATTCAGTTCAGATTACTCGAGTAACTCAAGTCTTCACTCGAGTAATACGCAAGCAAAAATAATTTCACTCGAGTATTCAGCAAATCACTCGAGTATTACGAAAGCAAATTTTAAATCACTCGAGTATCAGAAAACCTACTCGAGTATTGTTCAAAAACTGAAAGCAGATTACTCGAGTGACAAGAACTTTACTCGAGTAAACTGGGTAAAATTCAATTAAAAACTTAGTTTTCAATGGAGTTCTTCAAGAATAACAATGCTATGATAATTCAACAAATTATGAATGATTAATATGAACAATTTCAAGTAATATTAACATGCAATTTTAGATCAATTGAGTAGAATTAAGAAACCCCCAATTCTAACCTAAAAAATGCAATTGTTAATGAATTAATGAAATACAAGGAATGAAAATAAAAGAGACACAAGGATTTATCCTGGTTCACTTTCACCCACTTGAAAGCTACTCCAGTCCCCTCTTAAATCAAGAGAGATTCTTCACTAGAAATCTTCAAATGTAGATTTTACAATGTTTTAAGATGCAACTAGATTCTTAGTTCTCCTATCTTAAAACCCAACTCAAAGTGTGTACCAAACACTTTGATCTAATCTACCCCTTTTGAGAATTCTAGATTTCCTTGCTAATTGATTGAAGATGCTTCCAACCAATCCTCTTTTCTTGCTTTGATTTGATCCTCAAAGTCTTCCTTGTGAGATTCTTCACTTGTGTTGAAACTTCAATAATGCAATCACAAATTGCAAATCTTCAACAACCACTAAGAACAAAAATATGATCTCAAGAATATTTGAACAATGATAGAAAATAGAGTGAAGAAGAAAAATTTCTTGTTGAATCTTGATAGCTCTTGAAAGATGTAAAATAGCTCTTGGATTGCTTTTGAAAAGTGTATTTGAAAATTGTAAGAATGAAAGTATATATTTATGAAAGAGAAAATTAAGTCCTTTTAAAATTTTCCCAACACTGATTGAATTACTCGAGTAAACCAAACAACGTCACTCGAGTGAAACATGTCAGATTAAGTTACTCGAGTGATGTGTAAACCATTACTCGATTAACCTGTCATGACATAAATTACTCGAGTGATCCAGTACTTATTACTCGAGTAAACTGATCAGAATCTGAATAAAAACAAAGTTTTTCTAAAATGATTTTCACAAGCTATTTAATCAAGATTTAAAGTATCTTCACTCTTAATCAAACATTATTTAAATATTCTTAAAATCACCTAAGCTACCCACACCAATGAGATGCATTGCATAAAATAAAGATTACATTGAAATAGAATTAATAAAAATCCTAATTCTAATCTTCATGTGGTGTAGCTTGCTTGTTGCCAATGTTGTTGCTTGGAGAGAGATTGTTAGCATCAAAACATGAGAATCCTACAATAATTGCACAAAATATTATATAAACACACATATATGTATATATTTTTTTAAAAAAAATAAAAAAGTTAGTCTTATCACAATGTAGATCTGTCCTTGCCTGCCATGACACCGCCGTCATCGCCCTCTTCACCGCCTTCACGCCTCCCGTCACCGCCACCCGCCAGAGCCCCTGCCACTGGTAAGTCGTGTTCTTTCTTTTTTTTTTTTGCTATTTTTCTTTTTTTTTTCCACTCTCTGTGTCTTTTTTTTTTAAAAAAAAAAAATTGAATATTATCAATTTGATGTTGTTTTTCCATGGATTGTAACCTTAAAGATTGTTGTTTAAGATATGCTTGTTTGACAAAGTGAATGATGATACTTCTTTACCTTGTCTTGTTAGTGTTGCCTATGTAGTGTTTGATAAAATGCTTACTTGATTGTACTGCCTTAGTATGATTGAAATCAATTCAAAAAAACAAGTGTAGTTAGTATCTGATTTTTTTAAAGAAGAAATATGAGTTTACATTAGACATGACTATGTAGTTTTGTTATCGATTATTTGAGTTTATTTTGTTCAACCCTACAAACACATAATAAAGAAAAATTAAAGGCAACAAAACCATGGCTCGGTTTGTTCTAATGAACCAAGCTGGAGGCGTCAAGATCAATAACACGAGGAAAAGTTGTTTGATGACCTGAACGTGGAAAAGTTGTTTGATGACCAAGCAGGAAAAGCTATGATCTCATTGCTAATGCAATGGCTATTGCAGTGTCTCCAACTCCACTCCAAGTAATATAATATCTTGAAAATTGTTGTTGAGGTAGTGAATCCTTTAGTTTTGGACAACATCACGAACCTCAGCTCAAGAGGAAGGACAAATTTCAAGTACTGCCTTAGTATGATTGAAATCAATTAAAAAAAAATAACTTGTTTATTGTTGTTGTAACTGAGGCTCCCTTGCAGTAACTTTACACTATACATGAGTAGTTGGTATCTGATTTTTTTTTAAAAGAAGAAATATGAATTTACACTAGACATGACTATGTAGTTTTTTTATTAATTATTTGAGTTTTTTTTTTCAATCTTACAAACACATAATAAAGTAAAATTATGCCTAATAAACATGAATGCAAATAGATTAACATGTATTTTGTTTAAATAGGAATGAACAATATGACATCCGAAGAAAGAATGATATTCTCGAATGGCCCAAAGAGCTTCTTAGAGATGATGCTTCTACGGATGATGAACACTTTCAAGAGTCACAAACAAATGCTTTGCCTCAAGCCGAGAATATTGATGATGTGGTTCCATACGAAGGACAAGTATTCAAGAGTGATGAGGATGCTTATGTTTCTTATTTTTTATTTGCAAAAAAAAGTGAGTTTTTAATTAGACGTGAACACACTTATAAATGCAATAAGAATCAAAGTGGGGTTGTATATAAGAGGGAATTCGTTTGTCATCGTGTTGGTACTGCTAAACAATGCAAAGTTGTTAAGATGAAAAGACAAAGGAAACGAAAAATTTCAAGATGCAATTGTGGTGCAAGGATGTTGATTGCCAAAAGAAAAATTGGTTTTGTAGAACAATGGGTAGTAACAAGTTTTTGTAATTCACATAACCATGAATTATTGGATGATAGAGAGGTTAAGTTTCTTCCTACTTATCGTGACATCCCTGTTGGTGATCAAAGTCGTATATTATTGTTATCAAAATCAGGTTGTAATGTAAGTCTCATAATGAGAGTTCTTGAATTAGAGAAAGGAATAGATGCTGGTCATCTACCTTTTTTGGAAAAAGATATTAGGAATTTTATTCAATTTCAATGTCTCAACGGTAAAGAGAACGATGCTTCAGAGGTTCTCAAATTATGAAAAAAATTGAAAGATAGAGATGATGATTTCCAATATGATTTTACATTAGATGAAAGAAACATATTGGAGCATATTATTTGGAGTTATGGTGATTCAATTCGAGCATATGAATCTTTTGGAGATGTGGTTGTCTTTGATACCGCATATAGAATTAATCGTTATGATATGCCTCTTGGACTATGGGTTGGGGTTGATAATCATGGAAATTCAATATTCTTTGGTTGTGTTCTGTTGCGAGATGAGAAGATTCCTTCTTTCAGATGGGCTTAAAAGGTAAATAGCTATTATTTGAAGTTGTTCCTCATAACTCAAATACTAACTTAGAGCATTGTATAATTATTTGCATTTTGTTTTTATTTTTTCAGAGTTTTATGGATTTTGTCAAAGGAAAGTGCCCACAAACAATTCTTACTTATCAAAATTTTGCACTTACAGAAGCTATTTCGACGGAATTGCCAAACGCAAAATATGCATTTTGCATATGGCATATAGTGGCAAAGTTACCAACCTGGTTTTCTTTTCCTTTGGGTTCAAGATATGATGAATTCAAATATGAGTTTCATAGGTTATACAATTTAGAATGTGCAAATGATTTTGAGCAACAATGGAAACTAATGGTTGAACGTTTTGGTCTAAGAAATGATAAGCATATTGATTTATTGCATTCTCATCGTCATTTTTGGGCTTTAGCTTATTTGAAAGACTATTTCTTTGTTGGAATGACAACAACTGGACGTTCAGAATCTATAAATTCATATATCAAAAGGTTCTTAGATGTGAAAACAAGTTTGGTGGATTTTGTAAATCAGGTATGAACTTACTGTGGTTCTTTGTTGTAAATGTATTATCCCTGGAATGAATTATTATATAAGTTTTTCATAGTTGATACATTTTTGTGTAGGTTGAAGTTGCTGTCAACATTAGAAACCAAGCAGGAGAAGAGGCAAGAATGCGTCAAAAGTACCACAATCCTCCACTTAAAACAAGTTTTCTTGTTGAGGAGCATGTTGCATCTATACTCACACCTTATGCCTTCGAGTTGCTCCAACATGAGATCGAGCTATCTACAAAGTATTTAGCAACTAAAATTAGTTATGACACTTACGTAGTACGATATTATACCAAAATTGAGGGCGGTCGTTCGGTAACTTGGATAGAACAACAAAATTCAATCGAGTTAATAGTCACATAGGTCCCCGAAAGATACATGTGGAATCAGTTAGATCCCTAAAAGATTAGTGGAATATCTTAAACCCCCAAAGATCATTTTGGAATCAGTTAGGTCTCTGAAAGATTAGTGGAATCTCTTAAACCCCCCAAAGATTAATTTGGCATCACATTAGTCCTTTATGAGGGACCTAATGGAATCCTATGTGACACATTAAATGCTTTGTTGGCCCAAACGTGGCACCTTCTTAACATTCCAACATCGCATTAGGGCCGACAAAGCATTTAACATGCCACGTAGAATTACGTCAGGTCCATCCTGACGAAATTGAATGGGGGGACTAATCTGACGCCAAAATGATCTTTGAGGGGTTTAAGAGATTCCACAAATCTTTCAGGGACCTAACTGATTCCACAGGCATCTTTCGGGGGCCTATGTGACTATTAACTCAAATTCAATCCATTGTTCTTGTAAAGAATCTGAATTTTCTGGAATATTGTGTAGACATGCTATTCGAGTGTTATTGAAGAATGACTGCTTTCACATCCCGTTAAAATATTTACCTCCTCGGTGGAGACGAGAAAGTTCATTGATCCCAAGATTTAGTCACGTAATCAATTCCAATGATAACTACTCTATTGAGTTTCGGTCTCTTGTACAAAGTGTAGAAGTTGAACCTTTAAAGACAAAAGATCGAGTTGAAGTTGCTACTAAAGAAGTAGAGAGAGTCATTGAGTTGGTAAAAGGCATGCCTGAAATTGAAGTGCACTCAATTGATTCGGACATTCATGTTCCAAATGAGGAGTGTGACGTTGAAAATCCCATCATTTCTAAAACAAAAGGTCGACCAAAAGGATCCAGGCCAAAAGGGGGAGTTGAAGTTGCAAAGAAGCAACGTCGTTGCCATTTTCCAAATTGTGGTGGAACTAATCATGATTCAAGGAATTGTCCAAACAAAAAGAAAAAAGCTCAAGTATTGCTTTCTCAATCTCCTAATAAGTAAGTTTAAATTATTAATTATTTTTTTGAACGTTTTGATGTATGTATATCTTGAGTACCAATTATTACTAAACGAGTATTTTTTGTGATTTAATAGGAAGACAAGGGGTTTGAAAAAGCAACCTTAGGAAATTAAAGTCGGTGAAAGATGGAGTTAAAGGAATGAAGACATTGCATTTATAGTTGCTAACTTTTGGTTGTATTTTAGCAATTTGAGTTTGATTCAAGCTTTGAATTTTTTTTTTTATATATTTTGATGGTTCATTTTGAAGTGTATATGATCTAAATTTATAATTATTTGTGTTCAAGGTTCTAAGGAATATGTTTATCATATAACATCACATTCTCATCGAATACGAGGTGATACACATTCATCTAGTACATTACAAACATTACAAAATTTTTTTCTAATCTAATATAAACTTGCATCAAAATTCATCTAGTACATTCAGAATTATTCCAGCACATCTCAGCCTTCAGGATTAACACATCTCAGCCTTTAGAGTTATTCCAGCACATCTCAGCCTTTAGGATTGGTGCTCTTTAACATTGCTTGAACACAAAAGATTACCTGCAATAACAAAAAAACAAAAAATAAATTGTGTGCAGTAAAACAAAAATGGTGTGCAGTAAACAAAATTTTGTGCACCTTGTATTCAATAAAGCAAAAAACTAAAAGAGCAAAAAACTAAAACAAAATTGTGTACACCTTGCAGTAAAGAAAAAACTAAAATAACAGAAGAAAAGCAAAAGACCAAAACAGTTATATATTGTGTGCAGTAAAACAAAAAGCTTTGGGTTGAAATCATCACCGCCAAATATATTCCTCTGGAAACAACCTAAATAGCAGTCAAGGGAATGGTTCTTACGTCTGCAAAAAGCTACTAATGACGTGCTCAATAATAGCTTCCACCTTCAAATTGGACAGGGAGATATTTCTTTCTGGTATGGTAATTAGCTTAATTATGATAAACTTTGTAACTGTTTATTTTGTTGATTTTCATGACATAGATTTGCGATTGAAGGGTGTTTTTTATGATTATATAAGGCACATCTAATCCTTGAGAATTGTCCTTCCTCCCGAGCCGAGGTTCGTGATGTTGTCCAAAACTAAAGGATTCACTACCTCAACAACAATTTTCAAGATATTATATTACTTGGAGTGGAGTTGGAGACACTGCAATAGCCATTGCATTAGCAATGAGATCATAGCACTTCCTTGCCTCATTCATTAGATAATTAATCATCTCATTTCAGGTCATCAAACAACTTTTCCTCGTGTTATTGATCTTGACACCTCCTGCTTGGTTCATTAGAACAAACCGAGCCATGGTTTTGTTGCCTTTAATTTTTTTTTATTATGTGTTTGTAGGATTAAACAAAAAAAAACTCAAATAATCAATAATAAAATTACATAGTCATGTCTAATGTAAACTCATATTTCTTACCAACGAGACTTGGTTCAGTTAGTGTAAGGCCCCAACTGAAATCTTGGGAATGGGACACGGGTGCTAGTAGCCCCGGATTCGATTCCCACCAAAAACATCTCGTTGGGAGAGCCAGCCATGCAGCTCGCTCCGGATTAGTCTCAAGGGCTCCCTGGTATTAAGGGTGCTCTTGGGGATACCGGTGGTTCGGTGGTTCCGCAAGGAATACAGACCCAAAAAAAATAAACTCATATTTCTTCTTTAAAAAAGTCAGATACCAACTACACTTGTTTTTTTGAATTGATTTCAATCATTTAAGACAGTGCAATCAAGTAAGCATTTTATCAAACACTACATAGGCAACACTAACAAGACAAGGTAAAGAAGTATCATCATTCACTTTGCTATACAAGTATATCTTAAACAACAATCTTTAAGGTTACAATTCATGGAAAAGCAACATCAAATTGATAATATTCATTTTTAAAAAAAAAAAAAAAACACAGAGTGGAAAAAAAAAAGAAAAATAGCAAAAAAAAAAAAAGAAAGAACATGACTTACTAGTGGCAAGGGCTCTGGCGGGTGGCGGTGGCGGTGACGGGAGGCGTGAAGGCGGTGAAGAGGGCGATGGCGACGGTGTCATGGCAGGGACGCGATCGTGGCGGCGGTGGTGACGGGAGACGCGACGAAGGCTGGAGCGACGTGAGGTGGTGTAAAGGAGGGTCGACGGCGGTAGGGAGAAGGGAGAAGATGACGACAGTGGCGGTAAAGAGGAGGGAGGAGGGAGATGAGAAGCTAAGAGAGAGGAGGAGGGACATGAGAGGTAAGAAGAGAGAGGAGAAGAGATGAGAAGTGGGAGAGAAAAAAATGAAAAAAAAAAAGGATCGATTAGATCCTTTGGGGAGGATGATTTTTCATTTTATTTTTTTATTTTATTAATAATAATAATAATCAAATTACAGAAATACCCCTAACAAGTAAGTTATTCAAGTTAAGAGATGAAGGATAATTTTGTCAAAATATTTAGATAGACATTGCTAAAGTCCTTCAACTAAAATTAGGGTACGAAGATGTTAGCAATTCCATATAATATATATATATATATATATATATATAGAGTTTCGTAACCCTCTTCTTTGTGTGCATGTTTACCCTCTCAAATTTTGTTTGAGATAGTCAAGTGTTTGTTTGGCTTGAGCTTTAGAGTTTTGTTGCTATTTTCTTGTAGTTTCTCGGATTGTAGCACGAAGTGAGAAGTGTGACATGCACATGCTTTAAGATGTAAACACAGAGGTTTATCCTCTGAACAAAGATGAAAAGTTCTTCATGGCTCTGTCTATGATTCCCTGTTTTTTCTTTATAGACAAAATAAACATACTTCTCTTGTTTATATAATAAGTCATCCTTTTTACATGATTCTGCTCTTATACGAACTTTTCTGTTTGATTGAATTACCTGCTTTATCATTGATGAACCTATGTTGTATGCTCCAAAAACCATGCTCGCAGTTGGTGCTAACTAAACTTGTTTTTGTCTTTGACTTACTATTGGTACATTGGAAATTGGATTTAATCTTACTGATAGGTATTTTGCATATTTAGCTACATGGACCCAGTTAAGTTTAATATAATAAATAAATGGCAAGACCCGAAATCATAAGAGAATTAGTGTCTTCCATTTCTTGAAATAAGAAAATCAACTAGTAATTTAATCATTAAGAAAATAAGAAGCCCTATCCAATAAAATCAGGTAAACTCTTCGGTAATAGAAAAACAGTGTGGTTTGTAGTTTACTCATGATGAATTCCCAAAAAGAACAACTTTCTTCTGTCTTCCCGATGTTTTATCTAGCATGAGAAAAATAATTCAGAACTACAATGGGCAATATAGAAAGCATCATTGACAGAGTAAACTAAGGAGAGGATATGGTAGAGGGCTGCAATGCATTCTTTATAACGTATGACTAGTATAATTGACCATAAATTGATTTTATGGTCCATGCTTCGAACATACGGACAATGCACTGTTCCAGTTTCAAATCCCATTATATTGAATCATGACTCTTATAGTCCAATATTAAAACTTTCCTTCAATATTTAGCCATACCTCGTGATCATGGTGAGGGTCCTTGTGACTTGATGTTCACAGGTTCTTCCCAGACCACCATTCTGATGTTGAACTCAATAAAATCATGGTGAAAAATCTAGAATTGATTAGAGAACGTGTCATAAAGGGGAGGTACTAGTTACCCTTTTTATAGACAGGTGGTAAGTGCTAGATGTGGCTGGTTCTGACGAGCACTTGGTCTTGGGAGACATTATCACTGGGCTGGCCTATTGGTTCCAGTATATGTAACCATCACTTGGTGGCTAAATAAGAAGTAAAATACATTTGATAAGGTGTTTCAAATAATCATTTGTAATGACAATATCACGTTAGTATTTCATAGAACAAAAAATGTTTGTTTTCATATTCACTCAATCTACAAGCAACTTATCAACTTATCTGTTAGACTAGTTTGAATGACCTGTATGTTACTAAGAAAGTAGCTGATGTTGCCTTTCATTTTTTTTTATAGGCAAAGTATTTTTGATTTATTTTATTTTATTTTATTTATTTATTTTTTTACGGGACAAGGGAAGGGGATTTAAATCCACCAAATGGTGACGCCCAGGATCGAACCCGAGACTTCCAACTCCCAAGCCTTAAAACTTGATACATGACTATGCGAGCTACATCCACTTTTCTAATGTTGCCTTTCATTGAATTGATTTCCTCTCCAGGATGGTCCAGTCTCAATCCAAGACAAGTTTGAATACATCATGCATGGAAGGGTATATAACATTGCAAATGATGGGGAACCTCAGGAGGGTTCAAAACCTGAGCTAGAAGTGTATGCATGCATTTCAAGTTTTATTTCTATTTTGTTTCGTTTTTCGTTTCATCGGAAATATTGAGTTGTAGTTTAACTCAAATGGAGTTCTAGATTAACTTTTGAGCTATAGAGCACAAGTAGTTTTACTGCATTTGCAAGTATATTATTTTTCTTTTCACATAGTTGCAAAATTGAGATTTCTTAGCTTGTCACCTGTTTCACGGATGTGTGTATCTGCGTATATACTCACACTTTGTTGAAATAGGTGACCCCCTAGAATCATATCTTCTCAACTTTAATATATGGATGAAAAATGATATGTCTTAATAAAATAATTTAAATATCCTCCTAACCACATGAGAAGGTGACATGTGTCACTTGGTGGTACTTACCTCATTTGTGATTGGTTCACAAATGACACATATCGCCTGTATGTGATTAGGAGGATTTTTAGTCCATTTTGTTTAAAAGATATAGCAATACTCTGATGTGAAATAGAAGTAAATATATTCCTATTTTTGTATTAATATTAATGAAATTGATTTTTAGATATTCTTGAATGCATTAGCTTATTTTTGTTTATTTGATTGGTTGAATATCTGAGTGAGTTCTTTTATCTTTCTCCAGGGAGGTATATGCATCTTTTGGTGGACTGCAGATGATGTTGAGATTGCATGCTTCTCACTGTCGTAAGTTTGCAGTGGATCAGAAATTGTTTTTACTTATAAGGAAGGTTGAAGCATGAAACTCTTGATGAATTTAACTAACTATTTTTGCAAGTTTGTTGGATAATTTGTGCATTATTGTCCTTGAGTGGAATGTATTTTGAAAGAAATTCTTTTTTGAAGTATGAGCTTTCTGTTTGAATGTTTATTTTCAAGTAGTAATTTGTATGAACCAGTTTTGTTTGAGTGGTTCATCTATTGTAATTGAGACCTTTCTCCATACTAGTTTATTCAATGATATTTCACTAATATTTTCTTTGGTGATTTATGATTTCGGTTCAACTCAACACCTTACTTGAGCTAAGATTACACTTCAAGCAATTTAACTTGAAGTTAAATTTTATTGTTCCTACAAAGATGGCCTTCCATAATTGATAGATCATTGAGTGAGTTTCATTTTTTTTTACAACCAAACCCAATCACATGTATTCTTGTTTCTTCTTGCAATCAGGTTTCGAACCCAATATCATAGGTGTGCTCAGGGTGGTTGCAATTTGTTAGTTGAGTTTTACCTTTTGGTCGTCATGATGTAATTTTTGACCCCTATTTAATTGTAAAAAAATATTAAAATATATTTAACGTTAAATAGTTTTTGATTTCAGGATGTCGAAAATTTCAAAAAATATATTTCCGACGTACTCTTGTTGAAAATATGTTATGATTCATCATTATCATAAGTGTAAATTTTTTATACTTTCAACAAGTGTCGAAAATAAATATTTTTACTTTTCAAGTTCTCCGAACTTTCAGTCTCGGACAAAATAGCATGTGGGTATTTTTATAATAGTGCTTGGTTTAACTGAATTAACACAATCTATTTTATTAGAAGCACTAGAGCAGCATGTGGGTATTTTAAGCGGCAATAATCATGAAAGTGTGATTTCAGAAAACTCCTTCAAACAAGAGGTTTGACAAGTAATTAAGGTGCAACATATATAATGGGTTTAGACAGCGGAACTATTATGTTTGGACTAAACTGTCACTTTAGTCCCTGAATTTACACAACACTTTCACTCTGGTCCCTGAAATTAACAAAATTGCTTTTAGGTCCCTGACTTTTTAAAAAGTCATTCACTTTAGTCCCTCAAATTAACAAAATTGCTTTTAGGTCCCTGACTTTGTAAAGAGTCATTCACTTTAGTCCCTGAAATTAACAAAATTGCTTTTAGGTCCCTAACTTTGTAAAAAGTCATTCGCTTTAGTCCCTGCCCTTAACCTCCATCAACGTACGTTAACAGAATGATGATGTGGCTGTTTGGGGGCATTAAACCACATCGTTTTTGCACAAGAGGTAGATGTTGCTTCTAATCCTAATGTAGTTGCTAATGATGCTACTGCACCTGCTAATGTTGTTGCTCCTCATTCAGATGCGATAGATATGTCACAAACACAGTCATCACAAGATTTCTCCCAACCAGAACCTCCAAATGAAGTGGCTGCATCATCTAGTGTTAGGGCCAAACTACCTATCAGGCCAAGATCAGCTGCACCGGTCTCAAGATCAGTTGCACTAGTCCCATCTAATACAGAGGCATCGTCAATGGTGTTTATGCCCACGCATGGTTTTAAAGAACCTAAAAACTCCTCTGGACCATCTTCACCATCACCTTTAGGATTTAAAAGATGAAGAAACTAGTTTTTGGTTGTGTTTTGCCCACATTTTGACCTCTTGTGCAAAAATGATGTGGTTTAATGCCCCCAAACAGCCACATCATCATTCTGTTAACGTACGTTGATGGGGGTTAGGGGTAGGGACTAAAGTGAATGACTTTTTACAAAATCAGGGACCTAAAAGCAATTTTGTTAATTTCAGGGACTAAAGTGAATGACTTTTTACAAAGTCAGGGATCTAAAAGCAATTTTGTTAATTTGAGGGACTAAAGTGAATGACCTTTTACAAAGTCAGGGACCTAAAAGTAATTTTGTTAATTTCAAGGACTAAAATGAAAGTGCTGTGTAAATTCAGGGACTAAAGTGACAGTTTAGTCATTATGTTTGTTGCTTTTTCTTTTACATGATCGACTTTATTGTTTCAGATAAAATCATTTGTGTAACGTCACGGGAATTATGTTATGCTAAATGCATATTATTAATGCGATTTAAGGAAATGATATTGATGTTCTTATGATGGTACATAAAAATAGGAAATAATTTAAACCAAATACTTTCATGAAACTGCGTCATTCTATTTCACATAGAAAGTTTGATTTAATATACATCATGTCACATTGTTTTAGATCAAAAGATACTGTATCATAACTCTGAGTTACTAAACTCAGTCAGTGCACATATGCATATATATAATAAGGTGTAACCCAGAGCAGTCCACAAAACTCTATAAGATACTAAAGTCAGCCTACATACTAATGATAAATACCTAGCATATCACCTCACATATCATCCACCATCCACTGGCTCTCAGTCGATGGAACGACCTGGTCACTCTCCCCTCCAGTCTGTACAGCGTCGCCCCCAGCTGGCTCACTCTCGCCCTCCTCGGGATCCTCCTCCTCAGAGTCCACCTGAACCATCGGAGGCGCACGTTCCGGTGATGGTGCAAATCTCACAGTCCGAGATGGACCCGGACGGGAAGGATCCTCCGGTGCAGCTCTCTCAGGAGGAGTGCGAGTGGGAGCAGCTGGTCGAAAACGGAAGTGAGAATGACGACGTGCAGGCTGGGGCGGTGGAGTACCATGTCTGTAAGTAAAAGCAGGAGGTACATGCTGGGCATATATCATAGGTATGCGAAACCGACGAGGACGCATATACGCCACGGGGTTCGGGTGGCGGAAGATCAGCTCCACCTCCCCCTCGAACGTGGCCCTACGCTCCTCATACTCCCATGTCCCTCTCACGGGACGCATCTCCAAGCATGCCAGAAATCGAGACATCACCTAATAAACAAATAGGGCAAAGGGAGTAAGACAGTGTCATTCACGTACAAATGAATAATTAAATGAACTAGGAATAAACAAACACAATTAGTCAAGTAGCAATTAGGATCACATAAGCAAGCAAGCAAACTCAGATAATCAATCGATAAATATTAAACAATAAATATCAAGAAATAATGTATGACTCTAATGCATGTGCAATGCAATGCGATGCAATGTTTAATGCAATCTCCTCTGTGATATTCTAAGAAATACCATGCACTTGGCAAATTTCACGTTTATCGATAACGTCCTCAACGATTCAATTTACGTTTTATCGAAAACGTTCAAACGATCCAAATTACGTTTTAACGAAAACGTTCAAACGCTCCACGTACGTTTGACGACAACGTACCAACGATTCATACTAAATAGGAAAAGCAATTGGGAGTAAACGTCTTTCCACCAAGTGTACAATTACAACCCATGTGTAAATTATACTAAAGACCGTCCTCCGCAATCACGAAATACTTCGAGAGATCGATAGAATAAAATTATAGTCATTGTAAAATTATCCCGAGTCGAGTCTGCAGAACCCACTCATCATAGGACTATTTTACCTATAATTAATTCCCACGGTTATTTGACGTATCACCGTCATAAACCTAATCTCCGCGTATTCTCATACCGATTTAATTAAATCGAATGTGTCTTTTCCTATTATCTTATCTTAGCTCCATAACACCATGCATGATTTCAATCACAACCAAGTTATTAGGATTGAATTCAAATTATTTAATTGGCGTTGAATTGATGTTAAAAAGGAATTGACATCCAAACATTCTTTTAAATAATAAAAAAAATAGTTTTTATTTTAAAAGAATTAATTAAAAATATTAGGGAAATATTGGATTAAAGAAAAAATACATTTTTCAGGTTCTGAACAGTGTCTAACCGGTTAGGAAGTCGTGTAACCGGTTATTCACATTCAAATTTCCCTCTTTTCCAATTTTTACAGTAACTAACCGGTTAGTAGTTTCAGTAACCGGTTAGTCACTGCAACATCACTGCAGAAATGTCACTTTTTAACACCAATTCAGAAACCTTTCATTTTCAATCCTTATCAATCATTCACAGAACATATATGGACATATTTAAACATGTTCAAATCAATTATACACATCAATTTCATGAGATTCATATATAATTCCTCAAGTATGCATAAAACCACATATTTAGCACTTAATATGTCAAAATCAATTTCAGAGCTTCTCAAGTCAAATTTATAGTTCCTTTAGCTCGTATTCAGTTAATATGACATGCTTGAATGAGTTTTATGTCCTATTTTGGCCTCCAAGCCAAAGTCCCAATTCAAAACCTATGGCCCTTGAGCTTGTAAAGCTCCTTTACATTCCAAGCCATTTAATAATCATTCTAGAAAATGAATATCTTCTCCCTTACCTATTGAAGCTTTTGAGACTGATTGGAAAGCAAAGGAAAAGGTTCAACACGATTTTGAGGCAAAACCCACCTCAGCTGCAACTCTGTTTTCAGTTTCAACAGGGGGTATTGATCAGAGATTTTCAACAAGAAAAAGCTAAATAAATTCGTGAGTAAAGATTGGAATTCAAACTAGGACACATGAACTTGAGATTGAAACAAACTTGAGAATCAAAGGTAGCTTGAGCTTACCAAACGAAATCAAGAAAGAGAGCTTCAAGAACAGATTCGTGCTCTGTTTTTCAGCATCAACAGAGTCAAGTTGTGAAGCCTATAACTTCCTCTAGAGTACACGAAAGTAGATGGGATTTGTTTCTACTTCAAGAGGGATGAAAGAGCTTTGTTTTGATATGGAATTTGTGAGTGTTGGTGCTTCAGAGAAAGAGAACGAACTCAAAGACAGCCACAACAGAAAAATGAAATCTGAACTTAGTTTTATGAAATGTTAAGAGTGGATTGTGTGGTTTTGATTTGGTTTAAGTCACCAATTTCACCACCACTCATTCCCAGCAGAGATTGACGCGTTTTCAGGCTAAGGTGGCTGGTTGGAAGGCCAAAAACGTGTTCCCCTTTTTCAATTTGTGTCCAGAACAATCTCAGTTCTAGGTGTCTGAGAGCACTAACCGGTTACTCATCTCACTAACCGGTTAGTGAGACACAAAAATCACAAAATATTATATTTTATTCTATTTTCTTTTCTCTTATCAAATACTTATTAAATACTTCTTTTATTTCCACAAAAAGAAATATTTACCTTAATACAATAATTTCCTTTATTTATTCCTTAATTTATTTTTAAAACATAATTATATTCTAATCATCATAATTATATTATAATCACATTATAATTTTTTATAATAATTAACGTAATTACATATAATTATAATTTCTAATCGGGGATTAATTTTTGGGGTGTTACACTTCTCCCCCACTTAAAGGAATTTCGTCCCCGAAATTCAACTTACTGAAATAACTCAGGATACTCCTTACGCATACGCTCTTCTAATTCCCAGGTTGACTCAGACACATCGCCTCGATTCCACAAAACCCTAACTAATGGAATCTCTTTCCCTCTAAGCTGCTTCATTCTTCGATCTTCGATTCGCACTGGACCAGCTTCGAGCGTGAGATTCTCCTTGATTGGCAAAATATCCGGTTGAATCTGAATTACAGCTTCAGGATCATGCACATACTTCCGAAGTTGCGAGACATGAAAAACATCATGGAGGTTTGCAAGAGAATGGGGTAAGGCAATCTGGTAGGCGACTGGACCTACTCTCTTCAGGATTTGATATGGCCCAACCAATTATGGCGACAGCTTCTTCGGCTTAAGGGCACGACCAATTCCTTTTGTCGGTACCACTCTCAGAAATACATGATCACCTTCGTTAAATTCCAAAGAATTTCTTCTCCGGTCAGCATAGCTTTTCTGGCGACTCTGAGCTGTCTTCATCTTATCTTGAATCATCTTGATCTTCTCGGTGGTCTCTAGCACAATATCGGGACCGATAATCGAATTCTCCCCCACTTGGAACTAGCATAGTGGGGTTTGACATTTTCTACCATATAACACTTCAAATGGTGCCATACCAATACTTGCATGATAGCTGTTGTTGTAAGTGAATTCCACTAACGGCAACAACTGTTCCCAGTTTTCTTGATATTCCAGAACACAAGCTCTTAGGAGATCTTCTAATGTCTGAATAGTCCTTTCTGACTGCCCATCTGTTTGCGGATGGTATGCAGAACTCATGCTCAGCTTCGTTCCCAAAGCCTGATGCAAACTTTGCCAGAATCTTGAAGTAAACCTTGGATCTCGATCAGAGACAATGTTAGAAGGTATACCATGCAAACGGACAATCTCCTTTATATAGAGTTGGGTTAACTTCTCTAAGGAATAATGCATGTTCATTGGTATAAAATGAGCCGATTTGGATAATCTATCTACGACTACCCAAATAGCCTCATGACCCAACGAAGTTCTAGGCAATCCAGATACAAAATCCATAGAGATGCTATCCCATTTCCATAGGGGAATCTCCAAAGGTTTTAATTCTCCACCAGGTTTCTTATGCTCGATCTTTGCCTTTTGACAAATCAGACAAGATGTGACATAAGAAGCTACATCTTTCTTTAATCCTGACCACCAAAATATCTTCTTCAAATCTTGATACATCTTGGTTGATCCTGGATGGATACTCAGCTTGCTTTTATGTGCCTCCTCTAAGATCATTCTCCTCAGCTGATGGTCACTTGGAATGCAAATTCGTCCTTTGAATCGAAGGATTCCATCTGATCCAACTTGAAAGTCAGGTTCTTTTCCTTCGGCTGATAACTTCTTCTTTTCTTGGAGATATACATCCCTTTGTTGCATTTCACATATTTGAGTTAAAAACTCATTAGTAATCTGCAACATTCCCAACTTAATGTTGTCTTCTTCTAGTTGCATTACTAAACTCAGATCCCTGAATTCTTCGATTAGTGCTAACTCCTTAATCATCATAGCACTCAAATGAAAGGTCTTTCGGCTTAACGCATCCGCTACCACGTTGGCTTTTCCGGGATGGTACTGAAGCTCAAAATCATAATCCTTTAAAAATTCCATCCAACGACGTTGCCTCATGTTAAGCTCCTTCTGATCAAAGAGATATTTCAAACTCTTGTGATCACTAAACACTTGGAATGTGGTTCCATAAAGATAGTGTCTCCAAATCTTCAATGCAAACACTATTGCTGCCAATTCCAAGTCATGAGTAGGATAATTTTCTTCATGGGTCTTCAACTGTCTTGACGCGTAAGCAACAACTTTACCTTCCTGCATCAATACACATCCTAATCCTTGTTTTGACGCATCGCAAAATACCTCAAAACTTTTATGCGGATCAGGCAATATTAATACAGGAGATGATGTTAACCTTTCCTTCAAAGTCTGAAAACTATCCTCACACTTCTCGTCCCAAACGAAAGGTTTCTCTTTACGAGTCAGACGCGTCATAGGAAGAGCAATCTTTGAAAATCCTTCAATAAATCTTCTATAGTATCCAGCTAATCCCAAGAAACTACGCACTTCTGTAACTGACTGGGGTCTTTCCCATTTCAACACAGCATCAACTTTCTCTGGATCCACTGCTATTCCGTCTTTCGAAATCACATGCCCTAAGAAATTAATCTTCTCCAACCAAAATTCACACTTCGAGAATTTGGCATATAACTGATTTTCCTTCAACACTTCTAACACCAATTGAAGGTGAACTGCATGCTCTTCCGGATTCTTCGAGTAGATTAGTATATCATCAATGAATACCACTACAAAAGAATCAAGATAAGGTCGGAAGACTCTATTCATATAATCCATAAATACTGCAGGGGCATTGGTTAATCCAAACGGCATCACTACATACTCGTAATGACCATATCGAGATCGGAATGCCGTCTTTGGAATATCCTCTTCTCGAACTCGAATCTGATGGTACCCCGACCTCAGATCGATTTTAGAGAAGATTGCAGCTCCTCGAACTTGATCCATTAAATCGTCGATTCTTGGCAATGGATACTTATTCTTAACTGTGACTTTATTTAATTGCCGATAATCCACACACATTCTCATGCTTCCATCTTTCTTCTTAACAAACAATACCGTTGCACCCCAAGGGGAAACACTCGGTCTGATAAATTGCTTCTGCAACAACTCTTCGATTTGCTTCTTTAGCTCAGCCATCTCCGGTGGCGCCATTCGATAAGGTGCAATTGAGATAGGACCAGTTCCAGGAATTAACTCGATGCTAAACTCAATTTCACGCTTAGGCGGCAGTCCAGGGACTTCTTCTGGAAAGATTTCAGGAAAATCCCTTATCACAGGGACATCTTCGATCTTCACTTCCTTCTCAACCTTTGCACAAGCTAACTGGATGCATCCTTTGGTTATCACATCACGATAGGTAATGGTTTTTCTATCACAGTCAATGAGCACTTGGTTCTTGGACATCCAATCCATTCCCAAGATAACATCTAATTGTGACAGAGGCAAACAAATAAGGTCTACTTGGGTTATTCGGTCTAACACCTGAACGGTACAACCCAAACAGGCTTTAGAGGTAACAACTACCGGATTGGTAGGAGTAGACACTTCAAGCTTATAGGGTGTATTGATTATGGTTAAGTTTAAGCGATTAGCACAATCATATGCAACAAATGAATGTGTGGCTCCAGAATCAAACAAAAAGTTACAAGGTTGGCCATTTAGAAGAAAGTTACCTTGGACAAGGTTTTCAGATTGGCTAGCTTCAACACCACTGAGAGTAAAGACTCTCCCAAAACTGGTTGGTTTCCCATCAGCATTTCCATATTCCACCTTCCTTGGTTCCTTGCAGTAACGAGAAATATGGCCAGGCTTTCCACAATTGAAGCAAGTAGGAGTCCAGCAAGTGGTTCCAAAATGGTGCCTCTTGCACTTGTCACACAGAGGAGCTGGGTTCTTGACTCCTGAATCAGCTTTACCCTTATTCTTCTGATGGTAAGGTCCTCCTTTACCATGCTGATTCCTACCCTTATGGCATTGCGGTCCATATCCTTGCTGATGCCTTTTAGCTCGCATAAACTCTTCTTCGACTTTCTTGTCTTCTTCATATATTCTGCATTGATTCACCAAGGTTGGAAAACTCCGAATATTCTGATATCCGAAAGTAGACTTCAAATCCGGTCGCAGTCCGTCTTCAAACTTGATACACTTCGAACGCTCATCAGGGTTATGATGGTAGTATGGAGAATACTTGCTCAATTCCTCAAACTTCGCAGCATACTCTCCCACTGTCATGTCCCCTTGAGTCAGCTTAAGGAATTCAATTTCCTTCTTCCTTCTTATATCCTCAGGGAAATACCTTTCGAAGAATTTCTCTACGAAAGTATTCCAAGTCACAGCTCTACCTTCAGCAGCTAAAAGTTGATTAGTATGATTCCACCAATCCTCAGCTTCATTTGTCAGTACATAGGTGGCAAAAGTCACCCTTTGATTATCAGTGCAATTCATGGTTCGGAAAATATTTTCCAAATCACGAATCCACTTTTGAGCCTCATCTGGGTGATGTCCTCCTCCAAACTTTGGCGGATCACACTGACGAAATTCCGAGATGCCTTGAAATTCAGGTGGAACAGGGTTCCTAGGTGGTTGCTGTCCTGCAGGGTGCTGTTGCATATTCTCGAATACTCTCGATATTCGATCTAATGCTTCAGCAAGTTGATTATTGTTTCTAGCAGCCATAGTAACCTGCACTATGAACTGAATCAATAATCGATCTTAAGACTAAACACACACTCTAATACCGACATACTCTAGTGGTTAGTGTGTAAGGCCATACTCCAAAGCCAAGTGTCGGGACCATTGCTCTGATACCATAAGTGTAACGACCGGAGTCGTCACGGGAATTATGTTATGCTAAATGCATATTATTAATGCGATTTAAGGAAATGATATTGATGTTCTTATGACGGTACATAAAAATAGGAAATAATTTAAACCAAATACTTTCATGAAACTGCGTCATTCTATTTCACATAGAAAGTTTGATTTAATATACATCATGTCACATTGTTTTAGATCAAAAGATACTGTATCATAACTCTGAGTTACTAAACTCAGTCAGTTCACATATGCATATATATAATAAGGCGTAACCCAGAGCAGTCCACAAAACTCTATAAGATACTAAAGTCAGCCTACATACTAATGATAAATACCTAGCATATCACCTCACATATCATCCACCATCCACTGGCTCCCAATCGATGGAACGACCTGGTCACTCTCCCCTCCAGTCTGTACAGCGTCGCCCCCAGCTGGCTCACTCTCGCCCTCCTCGGGATCCTCCTCCTCGGAGTCCACCTGAACCATCGGAGGCGCACGTTCCGGTGATGGTGCAAATCTCACAGTCCGAGATGGACCCGGACGGGAAGGATCCTCCGGTGCAGCTCTCTCAGGAGGAGTGCGAGTGGGAGCAGCTGGTCGAAAACGGAAGTGAGAACGACGACGTGCAGGCTGGGGCGGTGGAGTACCATGTCTGTAAGTAAAAGCAGGAGGTACATGCTGGGCATATATCATAGGTATGCGAAACCGACGAGGACGCATATACGCCAAGGGGTTCGGGTGGCGGAAGATCAGCTCCACCTCCCCCTCGAACGTGGCCCTACGCTCCTCATACTCCCATGTCCCTCTCACGGGACGCATCTCCAGGCATGCCAGAAATCGAGACATCACCTAATAAACAAATAGGGCAAAGGGAGTAAGACAGTGTCATTCACGTACAAATGAATAATTAAATGAACTAGGAATAAACAAACACAATTAGTCAAGTAGCAATTAGGATCACATAAGCAAGTAAGCAAACTCAGATAATCAATCGATAAATATTAAACAATAAATATCAAGAAATAATGTATGACTCTAATGCATGTGCAATGCAATGCGATGCAATGTTTAATGCAATCTCCTCTGTGATATTCTAAGAAATACCATGCACTTGGCAAATTTCACGTTTATCGATAACGTCCTCAACGATTCAATTTACGTTTTATCGAAAACGTTCAAACGATCCACATTACGTTTTAACGAAAACGTTCAAACGCTCCACGTACGTTTGACGACAATGTACCAACGATTCATACTAAATAGGAAAAGCAATTGGGAGTAAACGTCTTTCCACCAAGTGTACAATTACAACCCATGTGTAAATTATACTAAAGACCGTCCTCCGTAATCACGAAATACTCCGAGAGATCGATAGAATAAAATTTAGTCATTGTAAAATTATCCCGAGTCGAGTCTGCAGAACCCACTCATCATAGGACTATTTTACCTATAATTAATTTCCACGGTTATTTGACGTATCACCGTCATAAACCTAATCTCCGCGTATTCTCATACCGATTTAATTAAATCGAATGTGTCTTTTCCTATTATCTTATCTTAGCTCCATAACACCATGCATGATTTCAATCACAACCAAGTTATTAGGATTGAATTCAAATTATTTAATTGGCGTTGAATTGATGTTAAAAAGGAATTGACATCCAAACATTCTTTTAAATAATAAAAAAAATAGTTTTTATTTTAAAAGAATTAATTAAAAATATTAGGGAAATATTGGATTAAAGAAAAAATACATTTTTCAGGTTCTGAACAGTGTCTAACCGGTTAGGAAGTCGTGTAACCGGTTATTCACATTCAAATTTCCCTCTTTTCCAATTTTTACAGTAACTAACCGGTTAGTAGTTTCAGTAACCGGTTAGTCACTGCAACATCACTGCAGAAATGTCACTTTTTAACACCAATTCAGAAACCTTTCATTTTCAATCCTTATCAATCATTCACAGAACATATATGGACATATTTAAACATGTTCAAATCAATTATACACATCAATTTCATGAGATTCATATATAATTCCTCAAGTATGCATAAAACCACATATTTAGCACTTAATATGTCAAAATCAATTTCAGAGCTTCTCAAGTCAAATTTATAGTTCCTTTAGCTCGTATTCAGTTAATATGACATGCTTGAATGAGTTTTATGTCATATTTTGGCCTCCAAGCCAAAGTCCCAATTCAAAACCTATGGCCCTTGAGCTTGTAAAGCTCCTTTACATTCCAAGCCATTTAATAATCATTCTAGAAAATGAATATCTTCTCCCTTACCTATTGAAGCTTTTGAGACTGATTGGAAAGCAAAGGAAAAGGTTCAACACGATTTTGAGGCAAAACCCACCTCAGCTGCAACTCTGTTTTCAGTTTCAACAGGGGGTATTGATCAGAGATTTTCAACAAGAAAAAGCTAAATAAATTCGTGAGTAAAGATTGGAATTCAAACTAGGACACATGAACTTGAGATTGAAACAAACTTGAGAATCAAAGGTAGCTTGAGCTTACCAAACGAAATCAAGAAAGAGAGCTTCAAGAACAGATTCGTGCTCTGTTTTTCAGCATCAACAGAGTCAAGTTGTGAAGCCTATAACTTCCTCTAGAGTACACGAAAGTAGATGGGATTTGTTTCTACTTCAAGAGGGATGAAAGAGCTTTGTTTTGATATGGAATTTGTGAGTGTTGGTGCTTCAGAGAAAGAGAACGAACTCAAAGACAGCCACAACAGAAAAATGAAATCTGAACTTAGTTTTATGAAATGTTAAGAGTGGATTGTGTGGTTTTGATTTGGTTTAAGTCACCAATTTCACCACCACTCATTCCCAGCAGAGATTGACGCGTTTTCAGGCTAAGGTGGCTGGTTGGAAGGCCAAAAACGTGTTCCCCTTTTTCAATTTGTGTCCAGAACAATCTCAGTTCTAGGTGTCTGAGAGCACTAACCGGTTACTCATCTCACTAACCGGTTAGTGAGACACAAAAATCACAAAATATTATATTTTATTCTATTTTCTTTTCTCTTATCAAATACTTATTAAATACTTCTTTTATTTCCACAAAAAGAAATATTTACCTTAATACAATAATTTCCTTTATTTATTCCTTAATTTATTTTTAAAACATAATTATATTCTAATCATCATAATTATATTATAATCACATTATAATTTTTTATAATAATTAACGTAATTACATATAATTATAATTTCTAATCGGGGATTAATTTTTGGGGTGTTACAATTTGCTCGCTTGAAGTTCTAATTGGCCAGCCTTTCACCAAATTGAACAAATTGATGAACAAAGAGTTTTGAATTTTGCCCCATATCCGAGATTTTGGTCCCCATTTCACCTTTTTTATGGACAGAAATAACCCTCCTCACGTTAATTTTTTCGTCTCCCAACAGACGGTATTTTTCCGTCTCCCAACTCACGAAAATTTTTCCGTCTTATTACTCACGAAATTTTTTCCGTCTTCTTCATTCATGAAAAATCCCCACATTTCAAAGGTGGTTGGGTTTTCATCTTGTTTGACTACTGTGGTATGTTGAGGTGAGGCTGAAACCAAATTTGGAAGTAGTACTGAATTTGATGGTGTGGTAGTAACGTAGCAGCAACAACACTTGTGGAACCAAGTTGTTCATCAAACTTTTGAGGCTCATCATCAATAATGCAACTACTACTATTTTCACCGCCATTATTATTATTCAAGTGATGATGAGGTGCTTCAAAGTTATTATATATGCAAGTAATTGGGTAATTGATTTTGAGAAGAAAAACCAATTGAACCATTGCAAAAGTTTTGGAGGTTAGAATGATTGAATCCTAAGACTTCAAAAGTTATTATGCAACTACGATATTCATCAGTGCCTCTAAGTTTGATGTAGGAGTGGGGCCCATGACTTGAAGCATATTGTGTAGTAAGTGGAGTTTGGCTAGTTGTGTGGCATCTGAGTGTAGAATCCTTAGAGCATTTCGGTGACCTGATCTTATTGGACGGTGAGTCACTGGGTCTAATCCCATTTGGGAGACGAAAAATTTCCGTGAGTAATAAGACGGAAAAATTCCGTAAGACGGAAAAATTCCGTCTGTTGGGAGACGGAAAAATTAACATGGAGATGGGCATTTTTGTCCATGAAAAAAGTGAAATGGGGGCCAAAATCTCAGATATGGGGGCCAAAATTCAAAACTCATGAACAAATATCGTAGTTGTTTTCAAATGGATGGGCTGCTGCATAAACAAGTTCTTTATTGCTTAAGCTTAAGGGCATAACATAATAGTCGTGTGGTATCCATTTTTCTTAAAACAACTCATATTCAATGCATCTGTACATTTTGGATTTCTTAAACTTAACCCAACAGAAGATTAATTCTTGGATCTATTGAAAGTTTTATGACATTTTCTATATGTTTGTAAATGATTAAAGAGCCAACAAGATTATATATTCTCAATGTAGCATGGATAAAGATGTCACGTTGCATTGGGAGACTGAACCCACATGCTATTTTTCCAACACTCAAAGCTCGGAAAACTTATATATATAAGTTAAAAAATTCTACTAATGTAAAAAATGTATACTTCCGATGAGTCGGAACATATTTTTGATAGGGGTGTCTCGGAAGTGTATGTTTTGAAGTTTTCTACATCCCGAAGTCGTAAACTATTTAACATTAATGATATCTTAGTTTTGAGTTTTAAAATTTTCAATAACCAAAACTAGTTTACAATTTTATAATGTTGGTTTGAATTTTTTTTTTGGTTTTCAATTTTCAAAATTATTTTCAAACTTATAATTTTTATAACACTCCTACCATGTGATGCACCATCATAAACACCACGATCTTGTATACAACCACCACTATTTAATAACAACTTCCATATGGTTGTTGACTTGTTGTCATTATTAGTTGGAGGTGGTAGTTGTTGTTATAGTGGTTGCAGTCTAGAGTGATGGTTGTAGTGATGGTGGTGCTCTTTGTGGGATGGTGACTAGAGTGACAATGGTGGTCTTGGACTCTTGGTGGCGACGGTGGTAGTTTGAGCGATGATTGGTTGTAATTTTTGTGGCGTTGGTAGATGGAGAAATCATGGGGCAGGGGTGGTGAGAATGTGGTGGTGATGGTGATGAAATGTGATAGTTGGGGTGGACATGGAGGTGGTGGTGGTGGTGGTGGTGGTGTCGATTGTAACATCCCTATTTTTAATTCCAAACATAATAAGAGTAATAAAAAGAAAAATAGCACTGAACTGATTATTGATATGACTAAGTGATTAGTTCAATTAAAATGTTAAAAATAATTATGCTATTTGAAAACCATGCTTTCTATACTTTAATATATTTTGACATTTTAAATGTTGAACTTGTTTTAAGAATTTTAAGATTCTTAACTTTATAATTTTATATAAGTACTTACTAAATGCTTACATTTTATTATTAGTATTTTTTGAGATTTACAATAAACAAATAAAGAAAAATAATAATAGTAGTAGTAATAATAATAATAATAATAATAGATTAAAAGAAAAAAAAAGAAAAAAAAAATAAAGGGGAAGGGACTCGAACCCCCTCCCTGTTCTACCCCAGCCGGCCCTAAAACACCCATCACTCTTCTTCACCAAGCTTCCACTCCCCCGTCGACCTCCCTCCGCCGCCTCCAAGCTCGCCGCCACCAGCCACCCTCGCCACCATCACCGGCGTTGTTGCTATCATGTCTCTCTCTCTCCCTCTTCCGCGTCTCACTCTTCCTCTTTCCTTGGGCCGCTGCGCCGTTGCCACCCGAATCCTCCCTCCATTCTCGACTTGTGCCGCCAGCACTCACCATGAACTGGGAACTCGCGATCTCCCTCTCTCTAAGTGCTACGAATCGCGAGTTCTAACCCTCCATTACCACCAAATGAAGCCACGCCGCCGCCACCGTCAAAGTTTGCGGAACCGCGAACTGGAACCATGGACAAGGTCAAGATCGACGCCTCCTCCACGTTGTGTCTTTGTTGAAGGTTCAACCCAAATCCGAACCACCTCTGGTGTTGTCGCCACCCCTCCCTCAGTCACCGCCACCGGCTTGCAAATCACGAGTCGACCTTCATCCCTGCCTCCTCGTGTCACGTCTGCAGTGGGTTCGAATCGAACCGCCATGATGGGACCTTCACCAATCTCAAATCGGCAACCGTCACGGGTCTGGACTGAACCACCGCCACCCTTAGGAGGTGCAGCCGTGCCTTCCCTCATTGCCTTGGTTGGGGTAACCATCAACCCCTTGGATTGATCTACAACAAAGAAGATGAAGTGAGTCAAACTGGTTGGACCATTGTTTCCATGAACCGAACTGGGTTGAAGCGGATGTGGGTTTCTACTGAACCGGGGTTTGTTGCTGCTGCTGGTTGGGTTCAACCGAGTTGGGCCTATGTGGATGCTTGGATCGGGATCGAATGGACCGTTGCCGAATCGGGAGCTCTCTGCACGCCTTCAAATTGGTTCTAATAGAACCCTGAGGTAAGGGGTTCTTTACCTTGCTTTAGGGAGTATTTTCTAATTAGTATATAATACTTGCTAAGAATATGTGGGTGTGCTTATAACTGATCATTCGGTAATTAATTAAATTAAATATAAAGTAAGAAAGTAAATAAAATAAACTATAAATTGATACTTGTGATTGAATATGCAAGCTAAGTGCTATATGTTATCATGTATGTTTATTTGAAGAACATGAACTCTGATTGTTAATTGTGAATGAGTATAAATGATTATTGTTCTGTATGTCTGGCTGAATTGTGATGTTTGTGTGCTAAATGTGTATCGTATAATGAATTGAATAATAAATAAAAGAAAGTAAGTATGTATGAGATGTAAACTAGAATGAGAACTAAGGAATAGAAAGAGTTAAAAATGTCGTGGCATAAACTTAGGGAATTGAAAATATAAAATGTGAAAATTGTTGTGTATGCTTGTATGGTAAATGTGTGTTGAATGACGAATGAGATAACAAGTTAATAATGAAAGGCAAAAGAGAAAAGGAAAATTATAAAGAAATTAAAGAAGAGAAAAGATAATAAATGAAAAGAATAACTAAATAAGATAAATTAAATGAGGATGAGAATAATAAAAGGATACCTGTCACAGGTTAGGTCGGGAGGACCTGGTCGTAAGACCCTGTGGCCAATTGATAAAAGAATTAATAAAAGAATGGGCCAACGCAGGTTAGATCCTGGGATCTGGTCGTAAGACCCTGTGGCCAACGCAGGTTAGATAATATGATCTGGTCATGAGACCCTATGGCGTAGGTTAGGTCGAAAGGATCTGGTCATGAGATCCTGTGACATAGGTTAGGTCATATGTATCTGGTCATTAGACCCTGTGGCAGAACAATAAACAGTGGTTCGGTGCAGGTTAGGCGGTGTGGCCTGGTCATGAGACCCTGTAGCCGAACCGATAAAAAGAATGAAAGCAAGAGAGAAAGGGTAAAACTAAAGGAAAGAGAACAAGGTAAAAGAAAGAGTCAAAATAAAGGAGAGAGAATAACGAGAAAGAATAGAATGAAAAGAAGAGGAACGGGTAATTGTATGTGAACTGGTGATTTATTAAATGGAAATTTGGAAACTGAGACCTAACGAAGATATTATGAATGGAATAAATGAATGGATACTAATAAGGCTAATGTTTGTGTATGATGCATGTTGGGTTTGCCTAAATGAAATTATATCTGTTCCGGCCGAGCAGGGGTACACTCCACACGCGTGGAGTGTAATTTAGTTAAGAGAGAATTATATTCTTTTTATTATAATTAATTTATTTTGGTTTAGAAACAATTCGTTGTAAGCCCTAAGTTTTGTTTTAATTTGTTAGCAGGGCATGAAAAATCAAATTAGTATATCTATAAACATTTTCTGAACTGTACTGGTTTGACAGGTGTAATAAATGTAATTTTTGGGAAATCCGAAAAACAGAGGAAACTCTGCCGGATTTTCATCAAGATTTCGTCGGAATTTCAAGTCCAAATTAAAAATCAACTTAATTAATTGTAATTAAGCTATGTAAAATGTGAGGGTGTTACATCGATGGTGGTTTCATTCAGGGATGGTGGTGGTGGTAGTGATGATCGCGATGGTGGTGGTGGTCATACGAGGGTAATGGTGGTTGGGGGGGGGGGGGGTGATTACTATAATGGTGGTTAGGTGGTGGTGGTCTGAGTGGTGATGATGGTGGTACAAGGAGGAGCAATGGTCGCATGTGAGGATGTGGTGGCTGTTGGAGTGACTATAACGTGATGGTGGTTACCATCAAGGATGGTAGTAGTTAGGGTGGATGTAGTGGTCACAATGGTGGTTGGGGTTTAGACAGTCACAATGATGTTAGTTGGGTGATAGTTATGGTGATAACAATGATCGCAGCGGTTATGATAGTGAGAGGAGCGATGATGATAGTGTTGGTTGAGTGACACAAAAGATGAGGTGGTAAAAATTTGCAATTCAAAACTGAAATTATGAAACCATTATTTGTTGTTTTGAGAATAAAGGTGAAAATGTTCTGAAAATAAGCAAAAAAACCATTTCAGTTCAAATTTTGCCAAATAGGTTTTGTTTTGAAAATACATTTTCGAAACAAAAAACTAGAAACTAGCAACCACCCTGAACGGGGCTTTATTTTTATGTTTAAATTTGGTTCCGTGTCTTTAAAAAGAGTCAGTTTAGTCCTTAATATTTTTGACATTTGTCAATTTCATCTTTTCGTCATGATGATGTTAAATTTTCATCAAAATATAATGATTTCGTCATATTTTCTTCTTCCAATCATATGAATATGCATTTTCTAGCTAAAATCTAAACTTTTCGGTGTGTTTGACACTTTGATAAAATTTCAATGCCATTCCACTATTTAGGGTGAAATTGCACTAACAATTTTGCATTTTTTATCTTAAAAAGTGCAAATTATGCTGATAAAATGCAGATTATGATTATTATAAAAAGAATCTCGGGCAAAATTAGAGTATTCTAGTGAAAATTTAATAATGTCATGAGGGAATGATGAAATTGTCAAATACTAGAAACATAAATGATTAAATTGACTTTTTTAAAAATAAATGGTCAAATTAAATTATAAAAATAAGAAAGAGTTTTAATTTTTGACCCACAATCAAATTTTTGGCCCTATTATTCATAGGAAAAGTACAAAATACCCTCAACATTAAATAGTTTTCAATTTTGAGGTGTTAAAAACTTCCAAAAGTACACTTTTGACATACTCTTGTCAAAGAAATACTATCGATCAATTTTTTACAACAAATATGGGTTGAGAAAAAAAAATTCAACGGTTGACAAAAATTAAAACTCAAGAAAAAATGATATGAAGCTAGAGGAATTACGTGGAGGCGGTGCCGTATCAAAATGGCTGACTGTTAGACGTTTGTCCACGCGTCACAATCTAATTGGTTGAAGTTGCCTTGCCGTGACTAAGCAACACTCAAATTTTTGCTATAAAAACGAAACCCAAAGGGTGATCATCATCACAAACTTAATTGAATTCGTGTTATTGCAGAGAAGAGAAAACCCTATCACACAGCTTCAACTTTCTAAGGTATATTCTCTTCTTTTCTCTTCCCGTTTTCGCGATTATTGTAAATAAAAATAACAATGAAATTGCGTGTGTTTTCTCTTGGTTGATTTTCGTCTTCGGTTTGGTTCAATAACTTTCTCTGTCTTGTTGGGTACCGATATTTGATTTCTTGATTCATTATTAGGGTTAAGAGTCCTTTATTAATTGATGATTGAAAAACGATAATTGAATTTGTATAGCCCTTTGATTTTTTTTTAGATTCGATTATTAGGGTTGCGGGTGTGAGTTTTTTCGTAGTTGGGAAGTTCTTTTGTAACGTTAATCATGATTTCTCTTCCTTTGTGAATAATCACGCTGCATAAGATCTTTATGAACTATTTCTTATTTGATTTGATTTGCCAATTTGATTCTTGTGAGGAGTGTAACTTGAGATCTGTCATGGAACTATTCGAAGCTTTCATCCAAAGCTGGTTAATTGCACAGTTAGGTTCAAATGAATCATTTATTGGAAACTTATCTAGGTTTTTTTTTTTTTTCAAAATTTTAATCAGTTTTTTTTTTATTATTATTTTTTTAAATTTTTATGATGCCCTATTGTTTTAGAAAAGTTTGATCAATAAGTTTTTGTTAATATTTCTTGTATATTGTATTGGTTTTAAGTACTGCATTTATCTAGGCTTTTTTTTTTTTTTAATGAAGCCCTATTATTTTAGACTACTATGATCAATAAGTTGTTATAAATATTTCTTATATATTGAATTGGTTTTGAGGACTGCTTTTCTGCTTTCAGAAATTTGTTTATCTAGTCTTTGTTATTTGTGTTTTATGCCAATTACACAAAGTTGTTGATATTTTATTTTTTTGTTTATATTATTTTCTATGAAGTTGTTAATTGGTATCTAGTAAGTAGGATAGGTCCCAAATTTTTGTGATTTGAAGAAGTTTGATCAATAAATTGTTATAAATATTTCTTGTATATTGAATTGGTTTCAAGGGCTGCCTTTTCTGGACTTTTGTTTATGCAGTTTATGCAGTTTTTGTTATTTGTGTTTTTTTATCCTTGTAAGGGTGTGACTGATTTATATGTTTGTGTGCTATATATGTAGATGCAAATCTTCGTTAAGACCCTCACCGGCAAGACCATCACTCTTGAAGTTGAGAGTTCAGATACCATAGATAATGTGAAGGCCAAGATTCAAGACAAGGAAGGGATCCCACCGGATCAGCAGCGTCTCATTTTTGCTGGCAAGCAGCTTGAAGATGGCAGAACCTTGGCTGATTACAACATCCAAAAGGAGTCCACCCTCCATTTGGTGCTTCGTCTCCGTGGTGGAATGCAAATCTTTGTCAAGACTCTGACAGGAAAGACAATCACCCTTGAGGTGGAGAGCTCTGACACCATTGACAATGTTAAGGCTAAGATTCAAGATAAAGAGGGCATCCCTCCAGACCAACAGAGGCTTATCTTTGCAGGAAAACAGCTTGAGGATGGCAGAACCTTGGCTGATTACAACATCCAAAAGGAATCCACTCTCCACTTGGTGCTTCGTCTTCGTGGTGGTATGCAAATTTTTGTCAAGACCTTGACTGGGAAGACCATCACTCTTGAAGTGGAAAGCTCTGACACAATTGACAATGTCAAAGCCAAAATTCAAGACAAGGAGGGCATTCCACCAGACCAACAGAGGCTTATCTTTGCTGGCAAGCAGCTCGAGGATGGTCGGACCTTGGCTGATTATAACATCCAGAAAGAGTCAACTCTCCACCTTGTCTTGCGTCTCCGTGGTGGTATGCAAATTTTTGTCAAGACCCTTACGGGCAAGACAATCACTTTGGAGGTAGAGAGCTCAGACACAATTGACAATGTGAAAGCCAAGATTCAGGACAAGGAGGGTATACCCCCAGACCAGCAAAGGTTGATTTTTGCAGGAAAACAACTTGAAGATGGACGTACCCTAGCAGACTACAACATTCAGAAGGAGTCCACTCTTCACCTTGTTCTGCGTCTGAGGGGAGGGATGCAGATTTTTGTGAAAACTTTGACTGGTAAGACTATTACTTTGGAGGTTGAAAGTTCAGACACAATTGATAACGTGAAGGCGAAAATCCAGGACAAGGAAGGGATCCCACCTGACCAGCAGAGGTTGATCTTTGCTGGGAAGCAGTTGGAGGATGGAAGGACCCTTGCTGACTACAACATTCAAAAGGAGTCTACTCTGCACCTTGTTTTACGTCTTCGTGGTGGGTTTTAAGTACGCTGAAAGTTCTATTGGTGTCTCTGGTTTTAAGCAATGAGCCTACTCCTCCCCTTGTTTTATGTCTTCGTGGTGGGTTTTAAGTATGTTGAAAGTTCTGTTGGTTAAGTATGCCGTTGATATTATAATCTTGAAGAAATAAATCTGCTTTATGGGTATAAGCAGTCACTCAGGTGTGTTAAAGGTCCTGCATGGACTTGAGAACAGTTTGCTTTGATTTATGTTTAATTCGTTTCTTCTATGTTCAAATGTATTTTCTGTTTGTCTGATAAGTGTCTGCTGTTTATCTCGTACTGGTGAGAACTTATGTGCTTGAGACAAACAACAATAAATCGATGTACAATGTTTTCATGTCTTGAATCTGAAACTGAGAGCTTGTCAATGAGTATATTAGAGCAATGAGTATATTAGAGCAAGATATCTTGCATCCTAAATGTTTTCCTTTAGTTCTCTTATTTTGTGTTCCTAGAGAGGAAATAAATGGGAAGATTGAAATGTGGAGACAAGTTTTAGAAGGGTCTGGACTTCGGATAAGTCGAAGCAAGACAGAGTATACGGAGTGTAATTTTAGCAAGAGGCACGTGGGCCTTACTCGGGAGGTGAAGGTTGGAGAGCATGTTTTAGCACAAGTCCCGAAGTCTAAGTATCTTGGTTCTATCTTACAGCAGGATGCAGAAATAGAAGGGGATGTAAATCATAGGATTCAAGCACCTCGGGCGTGTTATGTGATAAGAAGGTACCACTTAAACTTAAAGGAAGGTTCTACCGCACTGCTGTAAGACCGACGATGTTATATGGGACAGAGTGTTGGGCGGCAAAGGGCACACAAGAGAATAAACTTCATGTTGCAGAGATGAGGATGTTGCGGTGGATGAGTGAGCATACCAGACAAGATCGGATTAGAAATGAGTATATTCGAGAAAAAGTTGGGGTTGCTCCTATTGTTGAAAAAATGGTTGAATCTCGTCTTAGGTGGTTTGGGCATGTGTGGAGGAGACCGGTGGAAGCCCCGGTTAGGAGGGTAGACCAAATGGAGGGTACTACAAGGGCTAGAGGAAGAGGAAGACCTAGAAAAACTATAGGCGAAACAATTGAGAAGGATTTGGCAATCAATGCCTTATCAAAAGACATGATTTATGATAGGCCTTTATGACGTCGTTTGATCCATGTAGCCGACCCCACCTAGTGGGACTGACCCCACCTAGTAGGACAAAGGCTTAGTTGTTGTTGTTGTTGTTGTTGTAGTCTCTTATTTTCTGTTAAATTTCGTTTCTCTGGTTTAAAGTATATTTTCTGTTCCTTGTTTCCATGAGTTCAACAGTATGCTCGATTTGCTTTTGCTTGTGATTTTATTGGTTTGTAAGAGTCACAAGTTCATAACATATCTGACGCCAATGTTCCAATGTATTGGGGCAGTAAATATTTAGGATTCGAAGTGTGATGAAGTTTTCTAAATTATCCTCAAGGGTTAATTTGTTCTCAACTTTGCTAATTTTTATTGTGGCAACACTTCATTAGCTCAAATACAGGGGGAAAGGAAAAATATAGTTTCTTTAGCAATTTGTTGATTATAAGTGGAACTTGTGGGATGGAAATTTAATTGTGAAAATTTCTTGTTTTACGGCTCTCTAAACATGATATACGTGATGTGATTTTTCTTGTCGGCTGTTGTGGGATCCTACCTTTTTTGGGCTTCTCTGGGACAACTATTAATAACATGAAACCTATTATTCTGAAAGCACCGTGAAGAGGAACAAAAGTCCATAGACCGCTTAATAGACATCAACGGTAAAATCTCCTTGTGCTTTCGGATCCCATGGTAACAACAAAGAGTGTGCTAAATTGTTAGCAGGAGTGGAGACTGCAGCGGTTAATAAATTGCAATCCTTCAAATAGGAAATCGTCAATCCAACAATATACCATGAAGTTACAAAAGTATGCTTCAAATAGGAAATCGTCAATCCATGAGTATACCATGAAGTTACAAAAGTTATACATGTGAACCAACCCCCATGACAAAATAGGCGCAAGGAAACAACAATAGACCAGATTAACCCACAAAAACGAAACGATCTCTACGTAACCAGTCATCCATAGTATCAAATAACTCATTTTGAACTTTAGAAACTAAAATTACCATGTTTCCTTGCTGAAAATGGCCTGCCCGTCTGTTCGTACAATGTGCATCAATGTTGTCAGAATTGAGTTCAACGTCAAGCTAGAAGAAGTTCTGTGTTAGGTTCAATAGTGTTAACAGTTTAAGTCGGAAGGTTAGACTGGTTATAGTTATATATATATATATATATATATATATTAAAAGTTATATCTGTTTTAAATTTATACCATTTTTTTTACTTGTGTATCAATTGTCAAGAAATTTTGATTAAAAAAAATCTGGTTTGGCCCATAAGCCCAATGGCATGTGGTGAAAGAATGGATCTAGTTTTTTGACCCCCTACTTAATAATTGACTTTCCTAAATTTCTAAAATTAAAAAAATACCCTTATAAAAATATAACTATCCTAAATTACCCTTCTTCAATTCTCACTTCCCTCCTTCCCCAAATATGAAATCTCCTTCATTGTCACAACAATCTCCTTCCTTATTGCAACATTCTCTTTCTTCATTCCAAATCACAACTCCCTCTTTACACTTCATTCATCACCAACTTACAACAAGGTTCTTTTTTGTTTTCATTTTCTTCCCTTTGTTTTTCGTTTTCTTCTTCCCCCTGTTTTTTGTTTTACTTGTGTAATATCCTACTTTTTATACTTAAAGAAATTACTTTAAATTAACCTTTATTTAAGAAAATATTCGTGGTTTATAAAAATTTTGGCGGAGTTCCCCTTGAAAATCAGGTTTTTCCCCGAATAAAATTTAACCTATCAGTCCAGAACAATTTTCAAAATCAAGTAAAATATAACTTTTAGTTCAAAATATACGATACTACAAAATACTTTCAATTCATTATAAACAATACTTTGCCATGCTTTATAACTTATCAAATCCTTACATATAATTCTTCAAATATACAAAATGTATTTTCTAAGATTGACCTTCGATCGGGATACCATCAAATCCGTATCCGAAAGGAGGACATTCCTAAAACGGCGTTCAGGTCGAGATATGGACATTTTGAGTATGTGGTTATGTCCTTTGGTCTCACTAATGCTCCAGCTATCTTCATGGACTATATGAACAGAATATTCAGGCCGTACTTGGATTCTTTCGTCATAGTCTTCATTGACGACATTCTAATCTATTCTAAGAGTCCAAGTGAGCATGCAGAGCATCTGAGAATAGTGCTGCAAATTCTCAAATCCAAACAGCTTTATGCAAAGCTTTCTAAGTGTAGTTTCTGGTTGAATGAAGTGCAGTTCCTGGGGCATGTCATTTCTGAGAAGGGTGTTGCTGTTGATCCTTCTAAGGTGGAAGCGGTACTTAAGTGGGAGAGACCTAAGTCCATTACTGAGATCAGAAGTTTTCTTGGTATGGCTGGGTATTATCGGAGGTTTATTGAAGGGTTTTCTAAATTGGCCCTTCCATTGATGACTCTTACACGGAAAGGTGTTCCGTTTGAGTGGTCCCCGGAATGTGAAGGTAGTTTCCAAGAGTTGAAGAGGCGGTTGACTAGTTCCCCAGTGTTGATTTTGCCGGACCCGACTCAATCCTTCGTGGTGTATTGTGATGCTTCTAAACAAGGGTTGGGTTGTGTGTTGATGCAACAAGGGCAAGTCATAGCTTATGCATCCAGACAATTGAGGCAACATGAACAGAACTATCCCACTCATGATCTTGAGTTGGCGGCAGTGGTTTTTGCTTTGAAAATCTGGAGGCATTATCTATATGGTTCAAAGTTCGAAATCTTTAGCGATCATAAAAGTCTTCGCTATCTCTTCGATCAAAAAGAGTTAAATATGAGACAGAGGAGGTGGATGGAATTTCTGAAAGACTATGACTTCGATCTTCAGTATCATCCGGGCAAGGCCAATGTAGTGGCTGATGCATTAAGTCGTAAGACTTTGCATGTCAGCAATCTAATGGTGAAAGAGATGGAATTGATTCAAGAATTTAGTGACCTCAACTTGAACATGCAGGTGAAAGAGAAGAGCATCGTTCTTGAAATGTTGCAGGTTACTAATGACTTGATGGGTCTTATTAAAGAAAGGCAAGCCGATGATGTAGAGCTGCAAAAGTTGTTAGAAGGGGCATCAGGCAATGAAGAGCCCTACTTTGTGAAAGGTTCTGATGGCATCATCCGATTTAGGGGTCGGATATGTGTTCCTATGGATTTCGAAGTTAGAAGAGATATCCTATGGGAAGCACATCGAACCAAGATGAATTTTCATCCTGGTGCAACAAAGATGTACCAAGATCTAAAAAGGATTTATTGGTGGCCGAAGTTGAAAACTGATGTGGCCGATCATGTGTCTCATTGCTTAACTTGTTAGAAGGTTAAGATTGAGCATCAAAAGCCTGGTGGTCCTCTGCGATCACTTGATATCCCGGAGTGGAAATGGGACAGTATAGCTATGGACTTTGTGACGGGTTTACCAAGGACTGCTGGAGGATGTGATTCAGTTTGGGTGGTTGTGGACCGTCTTACAAAGTGTGCTCATTTCATTCCTACCCATAAGAAGTATACTCTTGAGAAGTTAACTCAGTTGTACATCAGGGACATAGTGAAGTTGCATGGTGTTCTTACTAGTATTGTATCCGATCGCGATCCGAGATTTCTGTCTAGATTTTGGCAGAGTCTTCAGCAGGCATTGGGTACTAAGTTGAAGTTCAGTTCAGCTTATCATCCGCAAACAGAAGGACAATCGGAGCGTACTATCCAGACACTCGAGGATTTGTTGAGAGCATGTGTTCTGGAACAAGCCGGTAGATGGGAGCAGTTACTACCTTTGATGGAGTTTACTTACAACAACAGTTTTCACTCCAGTATCGGTATGGCACCATTCGAGGATCTCTACGGAAGAAAATTTAGAACTTGTGTTGGTTCCAGATAGGTGAAAATCTGTTGACAGGTCCTGACATTGTGAAAGAAACAACGGAGAAGGTCACAATGATCAAGAACAAAATGAAAACTTCACAGGATCGCCAAAAGAGTTATGCAGATAGGCGAAGGAGACCTTTGGAGTTCGATGTTGGAAATCATGTGTTCCTAAGAGTGTCTCCGATCATAGGAATTGGTAGGGCAATCGAATCCAGGAAGTTAACTCCTCGGTTTGTTGGGCCTTATGAGATTCTGGAGAAGGTTGGCCCAGTGGCGTACAGGATTGCATTACCCCCTCATTTGTCAAGGCTTCATGACGTGTTTCATGTTTCACAACTAAGGAAATACGTCCATGATCCATCGCATGTGGTTACCTTAGATGATTTGCCTTTGAAGGAGAATTTGAGTTTCGAAGTTCTGCCAGTTAGAATTGAAGACAGGCAGGTGAAGCAACTCAGAGGCAAGGAAATCTCTTTGGTGAAAGTGATTTGGATCAGGAACAATGTGGAAGAGGCTACATGGGAACTGGAGGATAAGATCAGGCAGTCTCATCCACAATTGTTCGACGAATTTCGAGGACGAAATTCAGGTAAGTGAGAGAGAATTGTAACAGCCTAAACTTTGATTTAAATGAAATTATTAATTAAAAACCTTAGAAAAATTGGAATAATGACTTAATGAATTTTGGTAGATAGGTGAGTGGTGATTATAGGTCCTAGGGGTTGTATAGAAGGCAGTTGTGGCTTTGGGCAAAGTCAAATAAGCGAAATCGGGAGTTAAATCGGCGTTTTAGATGTTAGAAATCGACCGAAAAGAGAAAATTAGAAATTTATTATAGGAAGCTAAGAAAATAAATTCCACCGTTGGATAGGAAGTTTGTGGGGTGAAGAAGCATGTCTAAAAATTTGGACTCGATCCGACGGTTAACGAAAAAGTTACGGCGAATCGAAGGTTGGAAACCCAGATTTTCGCCCAGGCGCACGAGCCATGCGCCCAGGTGGGTGCACTATTCATGGTGCACCAAATCAGTGGAAAATACGCCCAGGCGAGGCACCATTTCGCCCAGGCGACTCGCGGCACGCACCAGCTGCATCAGAGTCCGTGTGTGGCGCGCCAAACCCCAGCTGACCGCACCGGCCATGCACCAGCTTGGCATGCGCCCAGGCGATCGTGCGCCCAGGCGCGTAAGTCGCTATCGTGCGCCCAGGCGAGCCTGGCATGCGCCCAGGCGCGTGGCGCAGATCTGATCACATCTGGTCCCTTGATTTTGAGCTTGGTGGCTAAGCAATGAGCCACAGCCACACGATTCTCCAGCAACATCCAAGGCAAAAATAAAACACTAAAAATACATCATTCCACCACCTTTCAACTCCTTCATCAAACCATCATCCTCATCAAGTTCCCTCCATTCCAAGACCATCTCCACCATAAATCCACCAAACCACCATACACCTTTGATTTTTGGGCACCTCAACCCAAAATCAAACAAAACCCAACAAGCTTTCACCATGGATATTGATTAAAGCTTCATCCTCTTCCTCCTTGGGCTCACACGAATTGCTCTCTTCTTCACTCTTTTTGGTTTTTCAATTTTTCCACCATTGATTGGGTAAGTAGCTTCATGCCATGAGTTATTTTCCTTTCCATTTCAACTTTCCTTGACTCATAGAAATTGAGCTCTAAAACCCTAGGATTCTTGCACTTTTTGCTATATAGGGATTGTGTTTCATGCCTTCCAACTCGAATCAAGACAAGGACAAAGATCATTCCTTTTGCGCTCTATCAAATAGGGTTGTCTATCATCATTTCATCATTTCCTTATTGAGGTGGCAAGCTAGACTTAGGAAGTTCAAGTTTCCAAGATTTTGAGCTAGGGCTCACTAAGGTTCTATTTACTCTTTCCTAATTTAAGGTAAGGAGTGGGTTATAGTGAGTATTACCTTACTCTGGGGTTTGGTTTACAATATGCATATAATGGGTACTAAGATTTTTGTGTTAGTTTAGGTTGATATAATATAGAATAATTGCTAGAATAGAATTTATGACTTAGGGAATTTATTTTGATGTTGATATATTGCATTTTGTGATTTGGTGATGTTGATGAATTAAATGCTTATATTGTTTAATAACTTGAGTTGTGATATTAAGTTGAATTGTGCTAATTAAGTTATAAAATATATTTGTGATCATTGGATAGTGGAAATGTGAAATGTGGTGATTAATATTGAGTAATGGAAATTTGCTAAAGAATTGATAATGATAAAGGAACTAAATGAATTATACCCAGGCTCAGCCAGGGGATTGAGAAACATACCCGGAAGCAGTAAGTCGCTATCGCGCAGTGGTGCGAGCGCAGTAGGTCGTGACCAGGGGATTACCCGGGCGCAGTAAGTCGTGATCGCGTAAAGATGCGAACGCAGTAGGTCGTGACCAGGGACAAAATGAAATATACCCGGGCGCAGTAAGTCGTGATTGCGTAAAGATGCGAACGCAGTAGGTCGTGACCAGGGACAGAATGAAATATACCCGGACGCAGTAAGTCGTGAGTTCACAGGAGTGCAGACGCAGTAGGTCGTGACCAGGGACATATAAAAAGGAATATAAATATGATTAAAATACATGGAACGAAAGACTTAAGAAAATGCTAAATAAAAATCGATTTGAAAAACTAATGAATACTTGAAATTGAATTGTGATGAATTGACTCTTATTTATGATGTTGTGATTGAATTGTTAAATGTGTATGGCTTAGTGTTGCATTATGTCTTAATTGGAAACTGCCTCCCCATTTTATGTGGAATACTCACTCCTTACTATCTCCACAGGTACTGAGGAAGAGTTTGCACAAGATCAGGCCGAGCAGGAATACTCTCCCTCACAGGGAGTGTAGGTCACTTATTATTATGTAGGACATGGAAATGTCCTGGGCCCGATGATGTGAATCCTTTTTGTTGTAGATAAATGTAAATAGCTTTTGGGGCCCAGGACGACTCCTTTTGGGAAAGGGGTCTATTTTGGGGAAAAACTGTTTTCCTAACTTGTTTATATTCCGCTAACTCTGATGACTAGATTCTGATATTTAAAACTTGTTTCTGATGCGTGCACGAAGATGCACCAGCTGATATATATATATATATATATATATATGTGTGTGTGTGTGTGTGTGTGAATAGCCCTGCTGGCTTTGAAATTTGAAAATATGTTATTTATCAGGTTGCAGGAAAACAGAAATTTTGGAAAAGTCTTAAAAACAAACGAAACTCCGTCCGTTTGACGGGAGATTTTCTTATGAATTAAAAATAACTAAGAGTTTTTACTAATCAATTTATAAGTTTAAAATGAAATTTTCAAGTTGCTATTTTTAATTAAGGGTATAAAAGGGTAAATAAACTTAGGTGTTACAACTCGAGGTACCTCGGAAGGAATGGTGCGAGGAGCATCAAGAGGGCTAGTTGTTGGAGTTGGCTCGGGAGTTTGGCTTTTAGCCGAGGATCCCGACCCTCCTGTCACGGCAGCCAGTTGAGCCATCCTTGCAGAAGCAGCGGCACTCTTCTTAGCTTTGGATGCTTTCTTTCCCATCTTTTCTGCAATAAGGAAATATAGTTTAAAAAAAAAATCGTATATACCCTGCTCGGCCTTCACATCGGCCCGTGTCCTCTTCAGCAATATTTTTTTTGGTATCGATTTGACCATTCGCCTTGAGGTATTCCTAGACTCGGTCACACAATCGTCTCTCGGCTCTGGTCAAATCAACCTTATAGTCAAATTGGTATAAGGAGGCCCCTCGGTTGTAGATGCCAGCCGACCAACCCAAAGGGAAGCGAGGTACAACTTTAATTTCCCCTCCTTCTTCGACCTGCTCCATGAACCAGCATACACCAGCCCCATTGTACTCATACCGAAAGAAGAGAGGCTTGAAAGACTTCCAAGAGTCGGTGACTTTTGCGAAGAGCGCGTGGTCCTTCCGAGCTTTCAGAGACACCCAAAGCCCTTTTGAGTTACCAAACTTGTTCACCTGAGGGGCATACAGCCAAAAGAAAGCTCGAAGGGTGGCAACTGAACCTTCGGCATCGCAAAACTGCTGAAAGGCTTGCACAAATGCCCATCCGCTCGGGTGTAGTTGACTCGGAGCTATGCCTAAATGGTTGAGTACTTCGATTTCGAAAGTCGAGAACAGCATGCGGATTCTGACTTTAGTTATTATTTCTTCATAGAAGTAGAAGAATTGTCGATTTTGTGGCACCTCAAAGCAGATCCGGTCGTCGATGTTCACGTGCCTTAACTCAAATTCCGACGCATTCCCATCCGCCCTCGGAGGAGTTAGGAGAGGTCAAAGGTGGTTCAAACTATTATTCATCAGCAATGAGGGCCTTGTTCCAAGAACTTCCCGATCAAAAACCTCATCATATTGCGCGTGATTTGGCGGCAAGGGATATTCTTCAGGATTAGTGTCACACCTGCGCTCCACCATATCTGGGGAAAAAGTAAAAGGCTCGGCGTTAGGATTTTTTATAGCAGATGTTTTAATTCTAAAATTAAGGCCGAGCCTCGGACTTTTCCCCCCCTCTTTCTTCGGATCCCCGAAAGGATCTTCTTCCACTATACAGTGCTCGGGACTAACCCTAACCTGAGCCCTCCGTTCAACAAACCTATAAGCCAACAGCCACTTGCTTACTTCAGCGGGATCCGAGGGGTGTTCTACAGCTAATGGTTTTGTCATGGTGGATCCCTGGTTGATGGGGGGAGGGGAAGGATCTACTGCATCATCACTACTCCCAGAATCCCCATCATCACTATTCCTGGAATCCCCAAAATCCCCGGAAAAATCCGAATCACTACCGCTAGAAGGCTCTTCCCCTAATCTCCTACAAAGTTCGTGATAAATTCTCCTCAACTCCTTCCAACCTCTCATGATTCAGAAATCCAAAATCTTAAACACTACACTACCCAAGACAAGAAAAAACCCCAAAAAATCCCTGCAAAACCCAGAAATGCGAAACCCATTCGACAAATAGAAAAGAGCAGAATCAGAAAGTATTTGAGTTACAAGAAGAAAGATTACCTGTTTCTGATTCTGGATCTCTGAAAAACTGGAAGTGATGAGAAGATAGTAGCGGAAATAAGCTTGAGAGGGGAGTGAGTTTCCGGTTTCCTGGGAGTTTCAGAGAAGAGGTGAGGGAGTAGATTTGAGAATTTGAGAGTTTCTGGTGCGAGTCTGAGGTGATGAATGAAAAGAGAAGTGGGGAGTAAGGATTCAAAGAAACCCTCAAAAACCTTTCGGTTTCCCCCACGATGCACGTATGGGCCTGGCTGGATCAAAAGCCCAGTACACCGTTCAACCACACGATTGATGAAACGTGGCAGTTACGAAGGCGCTTTTTCAAATTTCAAAAATTGCAATGATGTGGCACAACTCTCAAGGACACGCGCTGTACCTAGAGAACCCAAAACGTCACCTTGAACAGGTTACCTGGTTACAGCTGTTACACACTCCTGGAACGAGACATCCGAAAAGGTCAACCCTAAACACTTGCTACCTCGTCACAGACTTCTCAAAGTCTTACGAGCTGGGGGGCTTGTAGGGTCTGCCGACCTGATACGGATCTGAGCCTTGTTAATAGGGTCCTCTAAGGGCACTTCCCTCGGTTCACTTAATACGAACGTCCCTCGCTCGGACTCATGGACTCCGAGCATTTCCAAAGGACCAGGCTCGGACTTGATGGAACCGAGCCACATCATTGGTCCTCAATCCATCAGGTTTGAGACTATAGGCCGAGACATACCGTCGGCTAGCGGATAAGCTCAAACCAACCGAGGCTTCTTATCCCTTCCGCAAATCTCTCCTAGATTCTCGCAACAGCCTAGACATGAGATCTTCAGCTGATCCTATCCAGATTCTAGGAGCTTAATCCTCCAATATTATCTCACAGAATCCTGGTTCAGCTCAACCCTGATACAGGGCCCAGGCGGCCCATATCAGCTTCCTCCAAACCCTATAAATAGCTCACTACAGCTAGGGTTTCAGGTACGTACTCTCATCCCTAAGTTGACACTCTGCACACACTCGTTGACTGGGGAGACCCTGCTTTTCCCAAATGGAACTGCAGAAACACCACAAAGTCACATATTAACACTTGATCCTCTCTAGGGCTCCTGGTTCCATAATCTTGAGCACTTAGAGGGTTAAGGACATAGTGTTCAAGGACACTACAGGTAGTTACATTACCTTTAACTCACCTTACTACCTTCACTTCACATTTTTCACTTCCACATTAACGTAGAAACAATGAGGTACCAACTTCGGTGAAAAGGTTGGGTACTTGGTGATAAAGGAATTTTAAGAGTTTGCATTTTCTTTAAAATGAGGAAAAACACTTTATACTTCTGTAAATTCTTTTCATTTAAAACCTAAACAAAATCATTGTTTATGAAAAGGCATGTCAAGCACTTACAAGTTCAAATCATTCATGAGTTTTCAAAATCATTTCACATCCATTTGGAACTGATTCAGAAGTTTGGAGGATTCCTTTGACAAAGAAAATAAGAGTCCTCTTTAGTCGTCAAACCCAAATGAAAGGAACTGATTCTCCGCTCAAAAGTTTATTGTCATTCACCTCTTCAAATTCTAGTGAATGCCTTTCCTTTCATTTTAGTTTGGGAGTTCAAATCGACTTATGTCGCCTTAATTGAATTCCTATCAATTGATAATTGGTGTAACTTACGAGTAAATTACACTATCATTCAATCAGTTAGGAATTCACATTATGAGTAAAACTTTCTTAAAAATCAATGTTGCGACATTCAATCAATTATCAGAGTTTGAATCAATTCCATACTTTGAAAAACATCAAAACATTACTGTACTTGATGTAACACCCCAATTTGGAACTACAATTTTCACTAAAAATTTGCGCCATTTTTTTTTTATAAAAACATCCATTACAAGTTGTTCTTATGATCCGAAAAAGGTTTGTATGTTATTAAACACTTAACTTAGTTCTCCAAAATATTTTCTCCAATTGTTTTCCAAAAAGAAGTGTCACGTTACCACATCATCCAAAAAATTACGATAGTTGTAAATTGCGGAATAATAGATCATTTCATTCATTTGAAAATATTTGATATAAAAGAGTTTCGGCTCATCAGGCCATTATCCAAAAATACAAAATAAAATGCGGAAAGATAAAATAAACTCCCCATTGGGGTTACATAAGTTTTATCAGATAGAGCTGCCATCCTAGACTGAAAACAAAACCTAGACCATAATAACTATCACTACTCATCCTCGCTAAGGTCCTCCACTGGGTCTTCTTCGGGATCTTCTTCAAGATCCTCCTCGGGATCTTCTTCAGGATCCTCCTCCTGTTCTACATTAACAGGTGGAACATCCTGAGCCTCATGAAAGTCCCTCGGCCCTCCGGGCATAAAGTCCCTCAAAATAAAGCGAGCCTCCACGTGATCAATAGCAACACCTCGAAGCACATGGTCTATATCCTCAAAACTCAGTCTAGTAGGCCCCTCCCATATCCAACTGGTAGCCTGTTCTACTCCATTGTCCCCCCGCCAGAGGAGACATTACCAATCTCAAAACCCGCTCCGCCATCTAGCGTTCGACATATAAGAGAAACAAGAAGGAATAGAAGAAGAGAGAGAGAGTTAGCGATCAGAATGAACAAGTCATCGACGACATGGGCTTACTCCATGGATCGCACTAGTATCAAACACATACCACATAAACTCATTATAACATTATCTTATCACTATATCATAATTATCATGTGTTCACCATGTCTTATCATTATCACTTCAATCATATCACTTTATCATAATAACCTTATCATAACTTGATATCATTATTCAAGGGTTTATTACTTGTAAACTTTCCACTAAGTCTTTTCATAAGATCACCATCAATGATTTAAGGAGAAAAAATCATCGAGGTAAGGGTAGATTAGCACACACGATACATCTCCTCCTTCAATGTCTAACCACAACCTAAGTCGGAAAGCAGATGGGACGCACAGGAATCCTACCCACACAGGCATCGATAGTCAAAGGGTACGTACCAAGCTGAAACCACACATCTGGCCAGCAAAAAAAAATACAACATCATTTATAAATTTCACATTTTCACAAAAACAGTGACTTCTAGCCTTGATTCAGATTCCCTCTCACCATCTCCGATTTGCTCAAGGGGGCGACAGCTCTATCCCTAGTTCTCGTTGCAGTCCTCGCTACGATCAACGGCCAGCAGGTGACCTTGATCATTGTAACATCGTCCCGCCTAGGGAAGCGCTCTTAGGCTTCTTGACGTTTCACCGTCCTTGCCCTCCCCTATCACAATCACCACTCGAAGGAATGCATCGACCTCCAAGTATACGGTATCTTTCCTCTCCACTACTTCTCTCTCAACGCATAGTTAGAAAGGATTAAAGCTTAAAGTCTTTTAAGTCTTTTAATTACCTAGTTTGGTCGACGCATTCTAAGCCTCGCTTCTAATGGGCCTCGACCTCTAAGGGTAACAGCAAACACCTCCCTATAGTACAGTGGATTCCACAAGACATGAAACCACGGCATAGTCATCCACGTGGCCAGTCACTTAAAAGGGATATACAACAAAAGTTATTATGCCGCTTGCACCATCACTGTACACTAATATGAATCTTCCACAAAATTAATCATTCTCATGTTTTCTTTTCATAGCAATTCTAAAATATACAAAGTCCTTTCCATAGGACAACCGTTTCAATATATCAAATAATCTTTCATAGGATAAATCATGATTTCATAAACATAACCAAATACATTTGATACATTATCACATGATCTCTTATCATTTCCAAAACCATACCAAGCAGAATAACTTCAGATAACACAACATATCAATATCAAAATACATTCAGATTATCAATATAAAGTTACTGTCGCAACGTAGAACGACTAAGCACACCATAATCAATTGTCGTCTCGTATATTGACATATAACTTGGATCTCGACTTTTGAGATGGTCGAAATCATCCTAATGTTACCATAGTGCCATTGTGTCTTAAGATAGCTACTCTCTCACCTTGATGTGAAGCTAAGAAATTAGTGTCCTCTTGGATTGAATTCGCGTTACTTGATTCCAAATGAGAACCTTTAACAATTTGATACACATAGTCCAAATAACAAATTAATTTTAAAAATTTATTAAAAGAACATTTTACAAATCAATAACTCTTAGTATCCTTTTAAAAACACAAAACAGTATCAGTAGCTTAAAACCTCTTTAAAACCAAAAACAGATTACTGTATTGAAAAAATCACTTTTTCTTTTTGCTTTTTAAATAATGAAAACCTTTTCTAAAAATAATATAACTTTTAGAACTTAATTATCACCTTTCCAAAATAAATTCTAAAACATCACTTACTCAAAAACTCATTTCCAAATACCTTATAACAACTAGCATTTACAGAGAAATCATACAGCAGGATTTTAATATCATTTGCTTAAATGCAACCTTAAAACTAAATTAAGCAGTAAATAAAAATCACATAACCACATTACAAGCACACCTAATTCATATAGAACATAACTCATATATTAAAGCTAAAAAAAATATACTTTTCTAAAGTTGATGCAATTTTAATTACAAGTTGTAAACAGAATAAAAAAAATTACTTTTCACACATCAGTACATTTAGGCATCTACATAAAATCAAATCAAACAATTCACTAAACCATTAGAACATTTAAGCATACATTCACACAATCACTTCCATAATTCCTTTTGAACTCTATATACATATACTAAAGATCCTAACAGAAAATTCACATATTAATTCATTCCAAATCAATCTCTATTGTTGATGCAACAAATTTATACTTTTGGACAACATATACTACAAGCCTTAAAAATCACTTTTCTCACAAATGGGTTATCAAAAAGACATGCCACTTTTTCCTAAAATTTCCATCAACTGATCAAGCTTTGACTTGGGTTTGACTTGCTCTGCTAGGGTTTTAGTCCTCTCTTGGCTCGCGGTTGATCTTCTGATCTCCGCCGTTTGCCACCATGGCAAAAAAGAAGGGACGGCCTCCCAAGTCCCCTTCACCTCACACCCCTCCTTCTTCTTCTTTTCCTAAAAACCTAGAACTTGAACAATTGGATGATGTTGATTTGGAAGACATTGATAACTTGAGCCCTAAGAAAGCGTCCCTTATTTTGAAAAAATTGGATGATCTGAGATCACGGATTAAGGGCAAGGCAGCGGCTTCAACTGAAGAGGAAGAAAGGGTTTCTCAACCAGAACATGTGGAGAAAGAGGAGATTCCAAAAAGAGCCTCTGTTTGGGACATGTTTGACATAACAAAGCTTCGTAATGCAGGAGACAAGCTAATGTTTGTAAAACATGAGATCAAAGAAGGGTTGGTAGTGGGCAAAATAATGGTTGAAGATGTTCAGAATGAGGAAGCCTACTGGCAGCAATCAGTAGTCTGTTATGTGCTTGGAGCCAGACCTCCCTATGCGGTCTTCAATGGATATATCAGGAAAATATGGGGTCATCATGGTATAGACAAGGTGTTAATGAATGGTGATGGTACTATGATTGTAAGGTTTAACTCAATGGAGGCTAGGAATGCTGTACTGGAGGTGGGAATCTACCACTTTGATAAAAAACCTCTCATTATTGCACCTTGGATAGGGAAACCTGTTTCTAAAATTATGCATGATTCTGTCCCTGTTTGGATCCAGATGCCAAATTTGAATTTGAAGTATTGGGGTGTTCCTGCCCTTAGCAAGATTGCTAGTCTTGTAGGGACCCCAATTATGGTGGACAATGTCACAAAGGAGAGAAACATGATTAATTTTGCTAGGGTTCTTGTTGAGGTTAACCCTAAGATCCTTCCTGAAGAGGTGTTTTTTGAGGATGAGAAGGAAAATATCATAGCCCAAAAAATAGAGTATGAATGGAAACCTGTTTTGTGTGCATCATGTTCTATGTATGGACATGATAGTAAATCATGCAGGAAACAACAAACAAAGAAGGTTTGGGTTGAAAAAAGGAAGCCAACAAGGGAGGACATAGAAAAGATAGATGATGCTTTGAAACTTAAAAATAGCATCCAGGAGGGTACTGTACCTGGTGATAATGTTGATTATGCCATTCAAGTGGTGAAGAGGAGACTGTTTCCATTGTGCAGGAATCTCAGATAGATAAGGCTGCAAATGTTGATATTGAGGTTGAGCAGGGGAATGATCAAAAGGAGGGGCAGTGGACACCAGTAGTAACTAGAAGGAAGGCCATGGCAAAGTTTCATAAGGGGGAAGCTTCAACTCTCCATCTAAATGGATAGTATTGGAGCCTGGAACATAAGGGGGCTTAACCAACCCTTGAAACAAAAAGAGGTTAAGAGGTTAGTTAATAAATTTTCTATTGGTCTTATGGCTATGCTAGAAAACAAGCTTAGAGCAAGTTCTTATGAAATGGTGAGAAACAAGATGTTTGTTGATTGGGGGAGTTTCATCAATCTGGAAGACCACCCTATTGGTAGAATTTGGGTAGTCTGGAAGAAGGATATGTTCAAAGTGGAGGTGATTAGGCATTCCAGCCAAATGGTGCACTGTAGAGTTATTTATAACCCTGATAATAGTAGTTTTTATGTTACTATTGTCTATGCTCATAATGATAGTGAAAGGAGAATTGAGTTGTGGGAGGAATTGAAGGAGATTGGAGACAATATGATTGACAAATGGATGCTTATGGGGGACTTCAATTGTAGCCTGAATGCTCAGGAGAAAATTGGTGGGCTCCCTCTTGAGCCTAACCAAGTTCAGGACTTCAGAAATATGGTCTTTCATTGCCAACTTGAGGACATGAAGTATTGTGGCAGCTTTTACACTTGGAACAATAATCAGGAGAATGATGATAGAATAGTCAGCAAGCTTGACAGAGTTCTTGTCAATTACATTTGGTGCAGAGAGTGGCCTGATGTACAGACAGAATTTGGAAATTGTGGCATTTCAGATCATAGTCCTATGGTGATTAGATGGTCAAACTATGAGAGATGCAAGGGGTATAGCTTTAAGTTTCTAAATCATCTCACTCTGGATCCTGAGTTTATAGAGATTGTTAATCAGAATTGGTTAAAAGGAAGGGATGGCTGTGCTATGTATAGAATAATGAGAAATCTGGAGAACATCAGAGCAGGACTGAAAGAGTTGAATCACAGAAAGTTTAGGGATATTGATGCCAAAGAAATCCAGGCCAGGGAGAAACTAGAATCTATTCAAGATATGCTTCAAACTGATCCTATGAATGTTCACTTGTTGAAGTTGGAAAAGGAGGCCAAAGAGGAGCATGCCAAGTTGTATCAGGTGGCTGCAATGTTCTTGAAACAAAAAGCCAAGCAAAACTGGATCTGTGAAGGGGATTTGAACACTAAGTTTTTCCATCAAACTATCAGGCTGAGAAGGTATAGAAACAGAATTCTGAGAATCCAAGAGAGTAATGGCAATGTTTACACTGATCAGAAGCAAATAGTGCAAGCTTTTGAATCATACTATAAAAGCTTATTTGCTGATGAAAATAGGATCTGGTGCTTAAATGATAATGAGGTGCATCAGGGGAAGGTTTTGAAGGCTGAGCAACAATTGAAGCTAATAAGACACTTTGAGGATTCTGAAATCAAGCAGTGTCTGTTCCAGATTGGTAATGATAAGGCTCCTGGGCCTGATGGGTATGGTGCAGCCTTTTATAAGGCTGCTTGGCCAGTTATAGGGGAGGATGTGATTGAAGCTGTCCAAGATTTCTTTTCTAATGGGAAGCTTCTGAGGGAGGCTAACCAAACTTTATTGGTCCTTATTCCTAAGACAGATTGTCCTAATTTTGTAAGTGACTTTCGACCTATTGCATGCTGTAATGTCATTTATAAGGTCATTTCTAAACTTCTGTGTAACCGGTTACAAGAATGTTTGCCTGACTTAATTAATGAGAACCAAGCTGCGTTTGTCAAGGACAGATCTATCCTACACAATGTTCTTATCACTCAGGATCTATTGAGATTATATAGGAGGAAGAATATTTCCCCTAGATGCATGATGAAGGTGGATCTAAAGAAGGCCTATGACAGTGTGAACTGGGACTTCATTCAGCATAGTATGGAGGCTTTGAGGTTTCCAGCAAAATTTGTGAACTGGACTATGGTGTGTGTGAAATCAGTGTCTTTCAGATTGGTGGTTAATGGGGAAATGCAGGGCAGATTTTTTAGTTCAAGAGGCTTGAGGCAAGGGGACCCTATTTCTCCTTTATTGTTTGTTATTGTGATGGAAATGCTAGCTAGGAAAGTGTTGTATGCAGCTACTCAAAGAGGATTTTACTATCATCCTATGTGCAAGAGAGTGGGTCTGATCAATCTTGCATTTGCAGATGATCTAATGATATTCTGCAAAGCTCATGAAGGGAGTGTAAGAATCCTAATGAAGGCCTTTTCTGATTTTGCTCTCAGCTCTGGTCTAAGTGCAAACCACACTAAATCTCAAATTTATGTTGCTGGTGTTGATGACAATTTAAAAGGAAGGTTGGAGGGTATCACTGGTTTTAGTAGGGGTTGGTTCCCTTTCACCTATCTGGGCCTGCCTATGGTAGCAAAAAAGTGGAATATGAGTACGTGCAGATCACTGGTTGAGAAGATGACCAAGAGGTTGAACATGTGGACAACTAGGCACCTATCCTTTCAGGGTCGTGCTCAACTTATTCAATCTGTGCTCCTGACTATGCATGTTTACTGGGCATCTACTTTTATTATTCCTAAGTCAGTAATCAGAGAAGTAGAGAAGATTTGTAGGGGCTACTTATGGGGGAAAGACCAGAGTGGAAGAGCGAAATCTCAGGTAGCCTGGAGCATTGTGTGCAGAGATAAGAGATATGGGGGGCTGGGATTCCAAAACGTCTATGTTTGGAATGTGGCAGCCCTTGGCAATCAAGTGTGGCAGATCATGGCAAGTAAAGTTTCTCTATGGCTCAAGTGGATTCATGCTATTTACTTAAGGAGGGATCAGTTCAATAATGTGCAGGCAAGTCAATCTACTAATTGGCATTGGAAACAAATTTTAAAGGTAAGGGACAAATTAATGCCTAAATTAATTCAATTGCAAGTTAATCAGCAGGATTATAAAATAAACGAGGGGTATAAGTACCTGATTGGAGCTCAACCTCCATTTCCATATCATCAAGTCATCTGGAATCCTATGAGCATAGCCAAGCATCAGTTTACTCTATGGATTCTGGTGCATGAGAAATTGAAGACGAAAGATCACCTTCTGTTCCTTCAGATTTCACCTATATGTGAGCTTTGCAATGAGGCTGAGGAATCGTGTAGGCATTTGTTTTTTGAGTGTGGCTGGAGTAGGAACTTACTGGAGTTAGCTGGGAATTGGATTGGAGTGGAGGCTATTCATTACAAATTGCAGAATTGGCTGAGGTGGTTACGGTATGGGTTCAAAATCAAGTGGAGGAGGCAAATGATAACAGCGGTGGTTGCTGCATGTGTGTATTCAATCTGGTCGGAGAGGAACCGAAGGATTTTCCGATGCCAGAAGCTCCATCCTCAACAGGCGTTTCATCTGCTTCAATCTGAGCTAGCTTTGAAGCTTGTTAATAGCATTTGGGCCAAGACTAATGGGCCTCATAGTTTTTTATTGAATAAAATAAGGGCTGTAATTTAGAGCCCATTTAAATTGTAGTTTAAATTTTATTTTTTGGGGTCCTTTAGCCTCTAGAACCCTTCCTAGAAGGTGGCTAGGGGCTAGATGACTGCCGTGATGTGTATTATTTGTTCGTTGGTATTGCAATTTTTTTCTTTACCAAAAAAAAAAAAAACATATGATTAAATATGAGTTTAATAAAATAGTTTTGCTTGCTGGACAGACACCAAAATTTAGTTGCATCACTTCTAGAAATTGAAACAAACATGTTCTAACATCCAGATACAATTATAAACAAGTTAAGCATTGCAAAACACATACAAAAATTATCATTTGGGATCTCATAGTCCAATAAAAATTGTTTTTAAGATGTCAATTATTTTTCTAACAATTACATAATTTATTTCATGTACACACATCAGTAAACATACAGAGACATCATATAACCATTTAAGCACTTAGAAATTTAGCAAAAATTATTATTTCCTATCAAAATAATTTTCGGCCATCAATAGTAAAATAGAAAAGTAATATCAATTTATAAACACATATATATCTTATTCTTATAATTTCATACCTTTCAAAGATTTACTTAAAACATCAATTAAATAGAACATAAGCACTTTTGAGTCAGATTATATTTTTGTACAGCACTTAACAATATAGTTTATATACAATATCAATCCATATAATCACATAAACACAAATCCAATAAATCATTTTTAACCACATCAGATATCATCAGATACACATAATTACCAAAAAAGAACATATATAATTTGCTATTATCATTTTAAAAACAATATAGGCCTCACGGCCAAAACACACACACATCACAATTTTATAATTTTTTTTGTTCATCATCACTTGCTTATTAATCATGTTTTCATACTGATAATCAAAGAAGAATCAAAACAACAATACAGTACAGTTGAAAATTGTGACAGCCTTGTTTTATATCTTGAAAATAATAAATATTTCTAAATATAGAATACTTGCTATCAAAAATTTGGTCTAGAAAATTTTTCCTTTTTAATTGGTACTTGCTCAATTATAAACACTTTTAATCCTGACGAATAATTTGAATTCAGCTTAATAGTACCTTGTTCAAAAATCTCTCGAGACAACGCCTTTTATTCTAAAACATATATCCTTAGCGTTGATTAAAAACATATTAATTGTCTCTTGAGTTTAATCGGATTTGTAGAATATAAACTTATTTGCCGAATCCTTTTTAACCAAAATCAGAGTATGCGGAAGTAAATAATACTTGTGGGGCACTGCTGAGGTAAATAAAAACATCATATATATATATATATATATATATCATAATGTAAAACCCCCACCAGTATCACAGTCGCAAGTAACAAAGTCGAGATAGCAAGTTTTTGGTAAAACATATACATAACCAGCTGCTCAAAATAAACCTCACTCTAAGACCTCTCAAAAATATGTACAATATATGACAAGATCAAAATAGAAGTCCCAGAGTAGGTCATCTATGTCCTCAGCAGCTCCTCTGATCCTCTACAGCTCTATCCCTAGACCTAGGATCCAAAACATCTATGCTATGCAGGCTCCTAGGAACCAGCAGGTCCACCTCTAGCAGAAACAGTAGGCTCGACAGGCACCTCCTCCTCGTCCTCATCCTCCACGGGATACTCCTCGACCTCGCCCGACTGTGCCGAGACCCCACCACTGGGCCTAGGATCTGCAGAAGCAGTCCTCTCAAAGTCAGTCGGACTAGGAGAAGGAGTCTCCTCAGTAACAACTCTATGGGAAGAAGGATGAGTATGAGTGGCAGCTCTAAAACGAAAACTATGAAATCGATGCACTGGTCGAGCCGGGGGGTGGTCCTCTATATGTGTAAAAGGGTGAAACATGCATAGTATTGACTAAAGGGATCCTAAACCTACCAGGTCACACCCGAACCAGAGGGTTAGGGTGGTAGAGAGTAATCTCCACCTCCCTCTCAAAGGTGGCTCGGTGCTCCTCGTACGTCCATATACCACTAGGGATAGGGCGTATCTCGATGCAGGCTAGGTATCTGGACATCACCTAAACAGGGCATAGGGAGTAAGTATACACATATACATAATCAATAAAGACTAAAATTCCAAACACAAGTATAGCATGGACAGACAATAATGCAAGTACATATGAGCACACCAATTTTCAACATTATATCTCTTATAATGCAAGTGGCATGATGTATGATTTCCATCCACAACTGAGGCCTCCAATACTAGTCCATCTTGGACGTCCATCCAATACACCAATGTGTTCCCAGAACACTAACATACGTTCCCAGAACGTATGCTAAACCATACTTGGAAAAAATAAACATCACTCCCAGAGTGTGCATCACGTTCCCAGAACGTATAAAAACCATGTCCCAGACACTGGCCACATTCCCAGAATGTGTCATCAAGTAGGTTACACAAATTTGGTACTCCTGGAGTACCCTCCTCATATTCCCAGAATATGATAATCATTTCTTACCAACCTATTTTCCATCCTCTATGCATGAATGCACAATTAATAAGGTTGGTTTTTATCTTCAATTTAGTTATTGTGATTTAGAAATATTTCAATTTCTCTTTTGAATGATTAATTTGAGGTATAACTTTTGGCACCAAAATTCATTCCTGAATTTACTTAAAAACATGCCATTACACTTGGATTGGGAAAAACTTAACCAACGGTATCAAACTTTTTATTTAAAAGACTTAACTTTTATTTTTCAGTTTCAGGTACTAACCGGTTACAATCTCAGGCTAACCGGTTAGAATTACAGACCTGAACCTATTAACCATTGAAATTCAGAAAAAACCCTTTTTCTTGAATTTTCTACCCAATCCACAAACAGAGTCTTAGCTTTTTTATATACCTCAAATCCCACTGATTTCATCATTCAAAAGTCTAAATCACAATCCAATTGCAATTGAGCATAATTTCCTCTTGAAATTAGCTTACAACATTAAGGCATTGACTCCTCAATTACAATCTGAAACAAACATTATTTATTGAAATGTTTTCATATTGATTTCAAGTGAAATTAGAGTATAGACTTGAGTACGAATGGTAAAAACACTGGACCAATTTCAGAAAATCATTTTCTTCGAAAATTTACAGTATCTAACCGGTTACAAATTTCGAATAACCGGTTAGATTATGCAGAGTGTACACTGAAAAGTGAGGTTTTTCATACCATTCTTTCCAATACTCCAATCTAACCAATTTCAACAATCAATAGAGTTCACATAGCTTAATATAAATATGCTTAACCACAGAAAAACATATTCCTTTGCAAGCATTCAATTTAGAGTATCAAATTGCATATAAACCAACATAAACACAACTTGATATCACAAAAATCATAATAAGCATTTAGATTATGATTCAATCATCAAAATCACTTGCATGCAACTTATCAAACTTTCTCAAAAAGAATTGAGCCACAGAAATGGCCTCCAAGCCTTTTAACCTATTCACATAATGCCCTTTTGAGTCTTTGTTGACTCAACCCCTAAAACACATAATTTTAGTCTTAATCTAGTATAAGGTAAACTTCTCCCATACCTTTAAATCGTGTTTGATGAGTGAAATCACTGACTTTGGCAAGAAATCCACAAGAACCTCAAGCTCTGTCCTCAGCCAACACAGGTTCAACAGGGTTCAAAAACCAGAGATTTTGGTGCATGAAAAGGTAATATAATTTGGGGAAAATGGTTAGGACTTGTTGTATGCAACATGCACAAGAAAATCAAAGTGGTTTGAGATTCAAAGAGTATTTGAGCTTACCTAAATCGAAGCTCAAAGACAACTCCACGAACACAGAGACAGTGTTGACAGCTTCAAAGCTTCAACTTCTTGGATTGATTCCTCCTCACACAAGAACTCTCTGCTCACGATTTTTATATCAATACAAAGCCGTTGATTCAAGCTTTGTGAAGGTGTATCACTCACTCTCCAACACTCAGAAACGAAGACGAATTACAGAGACGAACTTAAGAACCCTAAAACAGAGCTTCAACCTTCTACTCAGAAAATCAACCCTAAATTCATCAACAATTCATCCTTTTATAAAGAAATCAAGCTTACATGCATGAGGACGCGTCTTTCCCACTAATCTTGGGCTGATTTCGTGGCGAATTCGTGGATTAATCAAGTGATTACTCATCAAAACGCAGTAACCCAGTTTCTGGGTTCATCGTGTAACCGGTTACAGGGCATTACTAATCGGTTAGATCAGTGTAAAATTTAAAAATTAATACTTTTAAAACCTTTCCCTCCAAGAACCTTTCTAATATTACATTTAGGTCCTAACCCAAGGACTAAAATGCAATATCTATATTTTTGTATATATTCACCATATAAAAATACCTTCACCTATTTTTATATTTCAAGGCTAATTAAATACAGAATATAAACTTGGAAAATTTATATAAATTAATAATAAAACTTTATTTATTATTAATTTCCTTATTATCCGGGAGACGAAAATTAGGGGTGTTACAAAAATCAAAATTCTCAAAACAGATTACAAACTCAGAATATCATTTCCTTATTTTTATCATCAATAGTTTGGTCATCAAAGGCTTTAAAAAGGGGAGATCAATATCTCTTTAAACAATTTTTGTTTTGTCCCTTTTTAATCCTTATTCATTTGACCTTCAACCAAATTCACATTAACAAATTTAAAGTTCAGATTATATCAAAGAAGAGATTAAAGATTTTAGTTTTACAATTTCATAATCAGAGAAGAGTAGAAAAAGTCTCTTTATTTGCTAAACCAAAAGAATAAAGAATTAGAATTTAAAATTAAAACAAATACTAAGGTTGTAGGATTACCTCTTCTCCTAAGCAAAGAAGAGCTTCAAAGTGAATATGAAAATTTTTCCCTTCCCTTCACAATGTGCCACGCCTCACTCTCTCTTTCTCAAAGCCTTTCTCAAATTTTTTTCTCTCAAAATGATTGTTTGTTGTGTGTAAAAGAATGAGGGGTATTAAGCTCTATTTATAGGTGAAGTAGGAAGTGAATTTCCACCCACAAATGGGCTAAGTCACACGCCTCTCTCATCATAAAATGAGTCAAGGAATTTCAATTTTTTTGCTTCAACCAAATCTAGGAAAATACACATGCATTAATGGGATTTGTCCAACTCCTATAGCTTTAAACTCTAAGATTCTTCTAGGTCAATTTTCAGAAAATATCCCCCTCTCGTTCTCATTTATTTGGACGGTTCACACTAGTCAAAGTGGGAAGACAAAATTTTCATTTACTCACTTTGAATCCACCTCTTCTTTATCAAATCAAATTAAAGCTTTGTCTTAGTAATTAACAAGTGTGATAAATCCCACTGCATAACCACCTAGGGTTTTTGCGCCTCTCTCTCACGGCAACCCTAGTTGCCGTCGTCTCTGCTGTCAATGGCTAGAAGGAGGGGCAGGCCCCCTAAAACTCCTCTCGTCAACTCTGCTGTAAGTGTAAGCAAGGAACGTTCTGCATCGATACCCATGGATTTGGCCGCGCTTGATGATGCTGATTTAGATACCTTGAGCCCCAAGCAAGCAGAAGAATTGTTGGAATGCTTGGATGGTTTATGTTCGAGATTAAAACATAAGGACTCTGTGATTAACAAGGAAACATCTTCAGTGGAAAAAGATGGAACTTCTCCTAATAAGGAAGGTGATCTCAGTAATCCTAATTTAGGCGCTGCACCAAAAGTGCCTAATGTTTGGGAGAACTTTGATATAACAAAGTTAAGGAATGCGGGTGAAAAGTTGAAATACTTTCAACCAGGCCTTAAGGATGGAGTAGCTATTGGGAAAATAGAAGAGGCAGATATTCAAAGTGAAGTTGCTTATTGGAAAAATGCCTTGGTTTGCTATGTTCTAGGATCGAATCCCCCCTTTCCTGTTATTAATGGCTTTCTCAAGAAGGTTTGGGGACCTCATGGCGTAGACAAAATTTTGATGAATACTGATGGTACCATAGTAGTATGATTTAACAGTATGGAAGGAAGAAATACGGTGTTGGAAACGGGGCTTTATCACTTTGATAAAAAGCCTTTGATAATAGCACCATGGACTGGAAGGCAAGTCACTAAGGATGTTCTGGACAGGGTCTCAGTTTGGGTCCAATTACCTAAATTGAACCTTAAATTCTGGAGTGCCACTGCTTTAGGAAAGATTGCAAGTCTCATAGGTACCCCTATTATGATTGATCAAGTTACAAAAGAGAGAAACAGAATTAGCTATGCTAGGGTGCTTGTAGAAGTGAATCCAGCAATTTTGCCTGATGAGGTATATTTTGAAGATGAAAGAGGTCTTGTGGTGAATCAGAAGGTTGTCTATGAATGGAAGCCTGTTCTGTGCACTAAGTGCAATTCTTATGGGCATGATTCTTCTATGTGCAAGAAAGGGACTAAGCAGCAGTGGGTTGTGAAGAATAAGCCATCACAGGAAGATGTTGATAAGGTGGTTGATGTCTTAAAGCTCCAACATTGCATTAATGAAGGTACAATTCCACATGAGAACATTGAAGGAGCTAGAGAGGTAGTTAATACTATCCTCTCTGCTGCAACAGACTCTGTCCAGGATCCAGGCCCTAAGCAAACATCTGAGGGTGATAAGGGGAAGGAGATTCAGAATGATAACAATGAAGGTGAGTGGACTACTGTTAAAATCAGGAGCAAAGTGCAGCCAAAGAGTAATGTCTTGCTAAGGGGTGAATCCTCTAAGCAAATGCATAATGGATAGAATAACAGCTTGGAATGTGAGGGGTTTAAATAACCCTCAAAAACAACAGGAAGTTGTTGATTTGTGTAAAAAATATAGAATAGGGCTTTTTGGTATTCTAGAAAATAAGTTGAGAGCTAATGCTCTTCAACAGGCCTATAATAAAGTAGCTTTGGGTTGGGGCTCTATTAGAAATCTTGATGTCTGTTCTATTGGCAGAATCTGGATAATCTGGAAAAAAGATTTCTTTGATGTTGTCCTGGTTGGCAGATCAAAGCAGTATATGCATTGTTTTGTAACTTTAAAACAGCAGCAGAAGAGCTTCTTTGTTACCTTCATATATGCTTCAAATGAATCAGAGGAAAGGAAGGAACTATGGTCTGTTCTAGAAGGTATTAATTCTGTCATCACTATCCCTTGGTTAGTGCTAGGTGATTTTAATTGCTGTTTGAATCACCAGGATAAGAGTGGTGCCAATCCTGTGGATTTTAACTCTACTCAGGATTTCAGAATGTGTGTGGATAATTGTGAGCTGTTTGATATGAGGTACACTGGCTGTTTTTATACCTGGAATAACAAGCAAGCTGGAGTTGACAGGGTTTTGTGCAAATTGGACAGAGCTTTAATTAATAATCTCTGGTGTAATGATTGGAATGAAACTGAAGCTGTTTTCCTCATTCCTGGAATTTCTGGCCACTCTCCTATCCTGATTGAATGGGGGGATCCTTTAGCTTTAAAGCCTGCTAGTTTCAAGTTTTTCAATATGTGGGCAGGTCATGCTGAATTCAAAACCATTGTGCAGAATGTATGGAATAACCAGATTGAAGGTTCTATGATGTTCCAAATTTGCAGAAAGCTCCAACTTCTCAGGGCCCCTTTAAGGAAGCTTAACAGGCTGCACTTTGCTCAAATTGACAAAAGAGAGGTGGAAGTTAGAGAGAAATTGGAGATGGTTCAAAATGAGTTAGTTCTGAGACCTTTTGACACTGCCCTCCATTTAGCAGAGAAGGATTTGACAAGGCAGTATGGTAAGATTAAGAGTGATGCTTTCTCTTTTCTCAGGCAGAAGGCAAAACTAGTTTGGCTGCAAGATGGTGACTCTAATTCTAAATTGTTCCATAGCTCTATAAAGACAAGACTCTACAGGAACAGGATTCTAAAACTCTTAAATAGCAGTGGTGTTTTTGTTCATGATCAGCAGGGTATCCTCCAGCTATTCATGGATTTTTACACAGATCTTTACAATAAGAGGAATCAGAGAGTTGATTTGAATGAGCAGGCTATCTCTGAGGGTGCTGTGCTTAATGCTTCTCAGCAGCTTTATTTAATCAAATCATTTTCCAATGAGGAGATAAAACTAGCTATGTTTGATATTCACAAGGATAGGTCTCCTGGGCCAGATGGCTATGGCTCAGGTTTTTTCACTGCTGCATGGGACATTGTTGGTCCAGATTGCTGTCAGGCTATCAAAAACTTCTTCCAATCAGGCTACTTACTCAGGGAAGTCAATCAAACTGATCTGGTTATGATCCCTAAACTTGATTCTCCTCAATTTGTGCATGAGTTTAGACCTATAGCTTGCTGCAATAGTTTATATAAGTGCATCACTAAGTTTCTTTGTAATAGATTAAGCTATGTACTGCCTTGTCTAATACAGGATAATCAGTCAGCTTTTGTGAAAGATAGGAGCATATTGCACAACATTTTAATAACTCAAGAGCTCTTAAGATTGTATGGCAGAAGGACAGTTTCTCCAAGATGTCTCATGAAAATAGATATCAGAAAAGCATATGACACTCTTGATTGGAGTTTTATTGAGCAGCTGCTGATAAGCCTCAGATTTCCTTTGAAATTTATAAATTGGGTGATGTCTTGCATTACTACTGCTTCTTTTTGCATTGTTGTTAATGGTCAGAAAAGTACAAGATTCACAACTTCTAGAGGGATTAGACAAGGGGATCCTCTCTCCCCTCTGATCTTTGTGATTGCTATGGAATACTTAACAAGGTCTTTGCAGCTGGCAGCCAAGCATAGAAATTTTCGTTTTCATCCCTTGTGTAAAGAGCTGAGATTGGTCAATCTAGCCTTTGCTGATGACCTTATGGTCTTCTGCAAAGCACATCCTGCAAGTGTTCGAATAGCTTGGGAGACTCTTAATCACTTTGCAACATGTTCTGGTTTGGAGCCAAATTCTGAAAAGTCTTCCATGTTTGTTGCTGGAGCAAATGCAATAACTCAGCAGGGCCTTTTGAACATTACAGGGTTCAGATTGGGGGTGTTTCCTTGCAAATATTTAGGCATACCAATTATGGCCAAAAAATGGAATGCTGCCTCTTGTCAGGTTCTGGTTGACAAGGTAACCAGTAGAATAGAGAGTTGGAAGTCAAAGACTTTATCTTATCAGGGCAGGGTTTGTTTAATAAATTCTGTCTTGATGAATCTTCATGTGTATTGGGCTTCTACTTTTCTCCTGCCTAAGAAGATAATTAAAGAGATTGAGAAGAGGTGTAGGATCTTTCTATGGGGTCAAAATGAGACTGGCAGATTTAAGGCTAATGTTCCTTGGACAATCATTTGCAGACCAAGGAGCAGAGGAGGTTTGAATGTTAAGAACATATTGCTGTGGAATTATGCTGCTCTTGGCAAGCATGTGTGGCATTTAGCTATGAAAAAGGATGCTCTCTGGGTTAAGTGGATGCACTCCATCTACATAAAAGATCAAATCTTCTGGGATTGTGCACCTTCTAGTAATGCAAGCTGGAATTGGAGACAACTCTTAAAAGTCAGAGATTTGCTGAAAAATGGATTTCAAGGCAATAATTGGCTTGGAAATTCTGATGGAAGCTACTCTATTAAATCAGGCTATTTGTTTCTGGCTGGTCCACAACAGATTTTTCCTTTAGCCAGAATAGTGTGGAATCGTGTAGCAGTTCAAAGACATTGTTTTATTTTCTGGCTTGCTGCACATGGGAAACTACAAACTATAGATAACTTGCACTGGTTTATCACTCCTAATCATTGTTGTTTATGTTTAGCAGCAGCTGAATCCAGAGATCATCTCTTTTTTGAGTGTGTCTGGACTAAGGAATTGCTGGATGGATGTTTGAATTGGTTAGGGGTATCTCATTACCCTTACAGATTTGCAAACTGGTCAAGATGGTTAAATCATGCCTTCAAGGACACGAAGAGAAGACATTGTGTTGCTGCAATCTTTGCTGCTGCCATTTATCATGCTTGGCAGGAAAGGAATGCAAGAACTTTCAGGGATCAAGTCAGATCAATAAACCAGATTATGAAGAAGATTTGTTATGAGATTGCTAATAGGATTCAATTTTGCTACCCTTTATTTAGGAGTTGGCCGAATAAGGCTTTAGTTATGAGAATTTGTAATGAACTTTGATCATTTTTGACCAAGTATCTCTTTGAACCCTTCATAGAAGGTGGCAAAGGTCACTTGGTCTTGGCTTAATTAGTGGCTTTGAACCCTTCCTAGAAGGTGGCATAGTGCTAATTTTGTCTTAGTTTTGATGTATTCCTTGGCTCTGTGGTAATAAGATTTCTTATTTTACCAAAAAAAAAAAATTAAAGCTTTGTACTTTAAAATTTCAAAAATAAATAGAAAATAAAATAATCTGGACTGTGCAACAAATAAGTTTTCAAATAAATATCTGAACATACAAATAAAATACTTTGAGATCCAATAATTAATTCTAGGCTTTAAAATAATTTTTCCAAGCATAAAACATATAAAATCATACAGTTACTGCAGCAGAGAAAATATTTTTAAGGATACCTCAAAAAATTATAATTCTTATATTTTTAGAAACTAAATTTAAATACGATCGTTTTCATATAAAATTTATAATTTTTGGACTTACGGTTTGAAAGTTATGAATTTTTGAAGTTCTAAGGTCATTTCCTCTAAAAATGCACTTCATAAGCTTTCAAATAAATTTATAATTCAAAAATACGAAAATTATATTTTATTTGGATGGTGCAGCCAATAAGGGATTTTTTAAAATACATTTTCCATGCACATAAAAATATTTTTGGGTCAAAGAGTCATTAAATGCATTAAAATCATCTTTCCAAACTCAAAACTCAAAAATTCGTTCAGTACTGTAGCAGAGATAAAATTTCGAAGACTATAAAATAAAAACAAAAACTTTACATTTTCATAATCTACATTTCGATACGATAGTTTTGACATATAATTTGTAATTTTCCGACTTACGGTTATAAAGATATGAACTTCTGAAGATAGAACAACTTAATCCTTCAAAAAGCATTTTTTTTCTAAGATCATTTAAATCAAATACTATACCTTAAAATATTTCATCTTAAGAATATAATTTAAATACATTAGAGAAAACATTGGTATGCATATATATATATATAATATATATATACCACATGCATATATATATATAATATATATATAACATACAATTTTAAATAAATCCAGGTATCAAAATCAAATATAATATTTTAAATTCAAATATAAGTTCACAAATAAATTAGGTAAAAATTGTGGGTCTCACAATCCTCCCCAACTTAGAGATTTCTCGTCCTCGAGAAATACGTACATGTTTCAAACAAATGAGGGTACGAATCCCTCATGCTACTTTAATTTCACGCTCCCAAGTAGCATCTTCCCCATGCTCTTGACTCCATATCACTTTAACCAAAGGAATCTCTTTACCTCTCAACTTTTTAACACTACGGTCATCGATCTGCAAGGGCAATGTTTCATATGTAAGATTATCCTTGAGTTGTAAAGAGTCAGGCTCAACAATGTGGGATAGGTCACTAACATACTTCCTCAACCGAGATACATGAAAGACATTGTGTAGGTTTGAAAATACAGGGGGTAAGGCTATTTGATATGCTACAGGTCCTACACGCTTTTGGATTTGATAAGGTCCTATAAAACGAGGGGTTAGTTTCCTAGTTTTGAGCACTCGGCCAATACCGGTAGTAGGCACTACCCTCATGAATACATGGTCACCTTCCTTGAATTCCAACGGAGTCCTTCTCTTGTCATGATAACTTTTCTGTCTACTCTGTGCAGTTCTCATCTTCTCTTGAATTAACTTGATCTTGTCCGTCGTTTGTTGTACTACCTCCGGTCCTAACTGTAAGTGTTCTCCAGTCTCGAACCAACACAAAGGGGTTCTACACTTCCTTCCATACAAAGCTTCGTAAGTTGCCATTCCTATACTCGAATGGAAACTGTTGTTGTAAGTGAATTCATTCAATGGCAAGAAAGAATCCCAACTTCCAGCTTCTTCCAACACGCATGCTCTTAGTAGATCCTCCAATGCTTGAATAGTTCGTTCTGACTGACCATCCGTTTGGGGATGATAAGCAGAACTCATACTTAAGCTAGTTCCCATCGTAGTTTGCAAACTCTCCCAAAATTTTGAGGTAAAACGCGGATCTCTATCTGACACTATATTCGAGGGTACTCCATGTAGTATCACCACTTCTCTGATGTACAAGTCAGCCAACTTCTCCAATGAATACCGCATGTTGATTGGAATAAAGTGCACCGTCTTGGTAAGGCGATCCACTACTACCCAAATAGCATCATACCCTTTCTGAGTTCTTGGAAAACCGGACACGAAATCCATCGAAATACTGTCAAATTTCCAAATTGGTACCGCCAATGGTTGCAATTCTCCTCCAGGCTTCTTGTGCTCAATTTTGGCTTTCTGACATACCAAACATCTTGACACATACTCTGCTACTTCCCGTTTCATTCCTGACCACCAGAAAATCTTTTTCAAATCCTGATACATTTTTGTCGCTCCGGGATGAAAACTTAACTTACTTTTATGTGCTTATTCCAAAATCATTTCCTTAACTTCTCGGTTATTTGGCACACAAACTCTTTCTTTGAATCGTAAAATTCCGTCCGCTCCTAACTGAAACTCTACTTCCTTTCCTTTATCCGACAGCTCCTTCTTTTCTTGTAACTCTGGATCTGTCGACTGTAATGCTTTTACTTGCTCCATAAATTCGTTGTTTACCTTCAAAGGTCCTAGTATCATACTTCTTGAATTCAACTCCACTGCCATATTCAGATCCCTAAACTTCTCAATTAGCTCCAATTCCTTTATCATCAAAGCAGATACATGAAGGGATTTCCTACTTAGCGCATCAGCTACAACGTTCGCCTTTCCAGGATGATACTGTACTTCAAAGTTGTAGTCTTTTAGAAATTCTATCCACCTTCTCTGCCTCATGTTCAGCTCCTTTTGCTCGAACAGGTACTTCAAGCTCTTGTGATCGCTGAAAACTTCTATCCTTACTCCATACAAATAGTGTCTCCAAATCTTCAATGCAAACACTACAGTTGCTAGCTCCAGGTCGTGAGTAGGATAAATCTGTTCGTGAATCTTCAATTGTCTTGAAGCATACGCCACCACTTGACCATCTTGCATTAGCACACATCCTAATCCTTGCTTTGACGCATCGCAGTACATGTTACACCCTCATTTTATGTTTTGAAAATAGTTAATATTTCCAAATGATTTGAAATACTTGCTATCAAAAATTGAGACTGAAATTTTTTTCCCTTTTCAATGTTTACTTGCTTATTTATAACTCCTTCTTTCATGGACAAATAAATTGAATTCGGCGTAATGTTATTTTAATTACGAAAAGGCTCTCGAGACAATGTCTTTTGAACATAGTAAAACATATTCATAGTCCTTAATAAAATATATCATCTTGTCTCTCGAGTTTGATCGAATGTATAAAATAGCAACTTATAGCCGAATCCTTTTTGACTCAAAATCAGAGTTTGCGGAAGTAAAAGTAATACTTATGGGGCACTGCTGAGGTAAATAAAATATAATATATATATCTATATCATCACATAAAACCCCATCAATATCATCAGTAGCCAGTAGTGAAAGTCAAGATAGCAAGTTTGGTGAAATATATACAAACTAGCTGCAAAAAATAAACCTCACTCTAAGACCTCTCAAAATATATACAATATATCACATAATCCAAAAGTAGAAGTCCAGAGCAGGTCATCCGTGTCCTCAGCAGCTCCTCAGATCCTCCACAGCTCTATCCCTAGGATCTAGAATCCAAAACATCCACACTATGCAGGCTCCTATGAACCAGCAGGTCCACCTCTAGCAGAAACAGTCGGCTCAACATGCACCTCCTCCTCGTCCTCATCCTCCACAGGGTGTAACACCCTAAATAATTACCCTTAAATACCCATAATAAAATAGTGATTTTAAATTTTTCTGAGTAATACCATTTTAACTTATGAAAATCTCTGTCAAAACGGACAGAGTTTACTTTGTAATATGGACATTCCAAGAATTAGTTTTTCTTGCAAACCTGTTAATTTAATAATTTAAGTGAGATCAGAAAGCCATCAGGGTCAAACCATATATTAAAGCATTCATAATCAGAGTTTCAGTGCGGCGGAAAATTATAAAATAATACAAGTTTTAGCAGTTATTTAAATTCCATGAAATACTCCAAAATAACTCCCTTCCCACAAGGAGTGGTCCTGACTATACCCCAAAATGATGTTTTTCAGTACATACACATAATCATCATCAAATACAAAAATCCCAAAAGTAGTCAGGACGGGACACACGACTCTACTAATATGACTTACTCTCCCTGTAAGGGAAAGTACTCCTGCTCGGCCGGGGGCTGTGCCAGCTCAATCTCAGTACCTGTGGAGATAGTAAGGAGTGAGCATTACACATAAAATGGGAAAGCAGTTTCCAATATGACATAATAACCGACTAAGTCACACACAATTACCACATAGTTCAATCAATTGCACAACAGTCACATTCATACCAATATGCATCAATATTCCGATTCCATTATTTTTCCTAGCTTATTGTTCATTTTTCCTATCCGACAAAACCACCTATGCTCCTATTTTCGCTTCCTTTTTACCCATTAATTACCTAACTCATTAATTCGTTTTACATACCTTATTGTCCTATTATTACTAGTACACTTCTTTACCATCCCAAATTATCTCGTTATGTCCTTCTACTAACCTTCCTATCTTATGTTTCGTGTATCTTTTTCTTTTCTCCATTTTCATTCTTCATTCCTTTCTTCCAATCCCTTTCATTTCCTTTATTTTTCCAATTTCTATTTGCGATGTATGTCACCTCAGGTCAAAGGCCCACATACATCCCTAGTTTACAAAGTATGTCACCTCAGGTCAAAGGCCAACATACTCACCCCATACATACATGATAAGTATGTCACCTCAGGTCAAAGGCCCACATACTTACCAACTTCACAAAGTATGTCACCTCAGGTCAAAGGCCAACATACTCACCCTATTCACACATGTTAAGTATGCCGCCTCAGGTCAAAGGCCCACATACTTAGCATATTCACAAAGTATGTCACCTCAGGTCAAAGGCCAACATACTCACTACTTCCAAATAATCATAACAAACAACAAATATCAATATACCATAGTAAACACGCCATTCCTATCATCTCATATATACCATCTAGTAAATAAACACAATTACAATTCACAACGCTTAAACACTTAGAGCAACAAATGAACAGTTCACAATAATTATCAAGAATACACCAAATATATATAATCATTAGCAACAACTCAGATAAGCACATAAAATATCCTACACATTAGCACTTAACAATTATTCTCAAGTAGCACCTATAATAACATATAGTAGCAAGATCATGCATTTAGCTAGTTCAATTTATTGGTTTGCCTAATCAATTTATTATTCCTATTCCCCATCGTAGAGTTACACTAGGTTCGTTTCTAGAATTTACCATCATTTTCTAACTTAGGTTTCCAATTCCTTATACTAACACCTATCTCTTAGCAAGCATTATATACATACTATAAACTATTCCCCAGAGTATGGTAATACTCACTAATACCCACTCCTTACCTCAACACTTAGAGATAAGGCGGTTACACTTGCTTTAAGCTTGAGAGCCTTGTCACCAATTGAGTTATGACCCAAGAGAGAAGTGAGGAACCTAATATAATAGCCATAACAAGAAGAGTTAGCATTTATGCCATAGCCTCTTGACAAAGCTCAAGAAAATGAGAAGCTTCCATGGCCTAGAGTTGAAAACCACCATGGAAGACAAGAGAGAGAAAGCTTCAAGCTTGGAGGAGAGAGAAAGTGATTCATGAACCAAAAGAAGTAAAATTAGTTAGAGACTATGGGGGAAATTCGTATAACATGAAGGAAATGAGGAGGAAAGCTTGAATTTCACTTACTTTGAGCTTGAAATTGTAGAAATCAAGAGTGGGTGTTGAAGCTCTTGAACCCTAACTCATACCCATGGCTTGAAAGAGAACAATAGGAGAGATTGATGGAAGAGATGATGTTGGTGAGTGATGGGGATTGGTTTTTAATGGTTTATCATGGGTGTATTTGATGATTTGAGATGAAATTTGAAGAGAGAATGGGAGCTTGTTCGTGACCTAGGAGAGAGAGTGAAGTTGAGTTATGAATGAGATTGTTGGCTGAAACATGTTTTTAAGGCTGTCTGCACAAAAAACTCGAGTGTTTTCCAAAAGACTCGAGTGTTTTCCTTAAAAATACTGGAGTCTTTTCAAAAAGACTCGAGTCTTTTCCAAAAGACTGGAGTCTTTTCCGAAAGACTCGAGTATTTTTGCCCAGTACCCCATTTATTCATTTTCGTATTTTCCTCCTATTTTCTTCCTTCTTCAATTCTAGATAACTTCTTCGTTCACCGTCGGATCTAGCTCAAATTTGACGAGTAACTTCCTAAAAATCATATCTTCATATCCAACGGTGGAATTTGTATTTAGAGTTGTAAATCTTTTATTTTGAATTTCCTAATATCCTATGTTATTAATCCTAAATCAAGCCTTCAAACCACTATTTTTAACTCAATATCATTATTTCCTTCACTCTAGGCTTGACCCATCATCAATTATACTAGGGATTAAATTTGGGATGTTACAATTCTCCCCCACTTATTGGAATTTCGTCCCCGAAATTCCGTTAGGTTCTGTAAATGGAGAATCACCCCGGTGATAGGACTCGCGATTCCTATCTTTAATCCCCCTTTGGTTTCTTCCGTCAGTCCTTCGATTTTCCCTTACCTAGACAGAATTTAAATTAGGGTAGGAAGTGCTCCCCCACTTGGCATCAACATACCCAATTACCGCTTTGCTAAAGGGTGTGGGATCGGGTTAATCCGCCTCCGATCGTCCTTCGGATAGATGCAAGACAGGAGTTGCATTAGCTAGATACGGGAAAACTCGAAATATTTAGCATTTCCAGAATAGTTTTAGAATCTTTCCCAGAATAGATACCCTGGGATCGAGGCATGTGAAGATTTTTGTAGGATAGAACGCCTTAGAGTTTATCTTCTCACCAGGATTGACTAGCACCGGTAAGGTTTAGGATCTTTCAAAAACACAATCATTCATGAACAAGAAGCACCCCAATGCTTAGTTGATTAGAGCATACACAATTCCTACTAAATGCCCCACAATCAACTTCTTCCATGAGTCGACTAAAAAGATTAGGAAGGAAGAAGTCCACATTAGTTCCAAGATTTACCCAACTACCAAATGTGAAGGGTACGACAACTTGCCGTTGGCTGAGTCAATTATTAAGATGTTTGGTCTCAACGTAGGGATTTTACAAATTCGGCAAAACCGGCTATTCTTATGAGTGGTTATCTAAGAACCGGGAAAAGATTCGAAGCAACTGTCAAATTGCTTCAAGATTGATTTAGTTAATATGATGGTTAAGAATAACTTCTGGAGAGCTGTCTTAACTCATCCAAGGGATTAGCACTTAGCTATACTACTTTGGAACAAGTAGCATATACCAAGAATTCTTTTCTTTAGAACTATTTTCTATCTACTCTCTAACTCTATATGAAGCTTTTGACGAATGTTTCGGGGTAAGGTTGGCTTCACTTACAAGAATTATTTTCCTTGGATGTCACTTCTTTGGTTGTCTACTTTCACTTTAAAGGTTACAATGATAGAATTTATTGATAGATGCAAGAATTGAGGTGATCAATCCCATCCTCACGTCTACCAACAACACATCACTGTCGGGTTCTATCAGTAATGTCATCATTTAACAAATGCAAGGATTAGAGTGATCAATTCTAACCTTACATTACATCAAATAACAACATCACAACATAATATTGGTTACTTGATACTAGAATTCTCAAACTGAAGAATTCCTTATAAGGTCTTTCATACGTTCTCTATAAGAACAGGATTGTATTTGGAAAGGCAAATCCAAAGTATTTTAAACACTTCTATCCTAAAACATTACTAGTTCAATATTTAGCTAACAGAAGAGCAATCTAACTTCACAACTTCAAATTTAAAAGCACTTCGTATGGACTTGCCAAACGTTAGTTACCTGCAACAATATCAACTGCTTAGCCAGAGTGAACCGACCAATAAGACTCAAATACTAAGTAAATACATAGTACTATAATTATCTTATTATAATCCTAAACTATTACTATGAGCATCAATTACTCGCTAGGTGAGTAATCATTTGGAGTTTGTACAACTCCATGGCCGAGGAGAAACTGCTCTGATACCAAAATGTAACACCCTAAATAATTACCCTTAAATACCCATAATAAAATAGTGATTTTAAATTTTTCTGAGTAATACCATTTTAACTTATGAAAATCTCTGTCAAAACGGACAGAGTTTACTTTGTAATATGGACATTCCAAGAATTAGTTTTTCTTGCAAACCTGTTAATTTAATAATTTAAGTGAGATCAGAAAGCCATCAGGGTCAAACCATATATTAAAGCATTCATAATCAGAGTTTCAGTGCGGCGGAAAATTATAAAATAATACAAGTTTTAGCAGTTATTTAAATTCCATGAAATACTCCAAAATAACTCCCTTCCCACAAGGAGTGGTCCTGACTATACCCCAAAATGATGTTTTTCAGTACATACACATAATCATCATCAAATACAAAAATCCCAAAAGTAGTCAGGACGGGACACACGACTCTACTAATATGACTTACTCTCCCTGTAAGGGAAAGTACTCCTGCTCGGCCGGGGGCTTTGCCAGCTCAATCTCAGTACCTGTGGAGATAGTAAGGAGTGAGCATTACTCATAAAATGGGAAAGCAGTTTCCAATATGACATAATAACCGACTAAGTCACACACAATTACCACATAGTTCAATCAATTGCACAACAGTCACATTCATACCAATATGCATCAATATTCCGATTCCATTATTTTTCCTAGCTTATTGTTCATTTTTCCTATCCGACAAAACCACCTATGCTCCTATTTTCGCTTCCTTTTTACCCATTAATGACCTAACTCATTAATTCGTTTTACATACCTTATTGTCCTATTATTACTAGTACACTTCTTTACCATCCCAAATTATCTCGTTATGTCCTTCTACTAACCTTCCTATCTTATGTTTCGTGTATCTTTTTCTTTTCTCCATTTTCATTCTTCATTCCTTTCTTCCAATCCCTTTCATTTCCTTTATTTTTCCAATTTCTATTTGCGATGTATGTCACCTCAGGTCAAAGGCCCACATACATCCCTAGTTTACAAAGTATGTCACCTCAGGTCAAAGGCCAACATACTCACCCCATACATACATGATAAGTATGTCACCTCAGGTCAAAGGCCCACATACTTACCAACTTCACAAAGTATGTCACCTCAGGTCAAAGGCCAACATACTCACCCTATTCACACATGTTAAGTATGCCGCCTCAGGTCAAAGGCCCACATACTTAGCATATTCACAAAGTATGTCACCTCAGGTCAAAGGCCAACATACTCACTACTTCCAAATAATCATAACAAACAACAAATATCAATATACCATAGTAAACACGCCATTCCTATCATCTCATATATACCATCTAGTAAATAAACACAATTACAATTCACAACGCTTAAACACTTAGAGCAACAAATGAACAGTTCACAATAATTATCAAGAATACACCAAATATATATAATCATTAGCAACAACTCAGATAAGCACATAAAATATCCTACACATTAGCACTTAACAATTATTCTCAAGTAGCACCTATAATAACATATAGTAGCAAGATCATGCATTTAGCTAGTTCAATTTATTGGTTTGCCTAATCAATTTATTATTCCTATTCCCCATCGTAGAGTTACACTAGGTTCGTTTCTAGAATTTACCATCATTTTCTAACTTAGGTTTCCAATTCCTTATACTAACACCTATCTCTTAGCAAGCATTATATACATACTATAAACTATTCCCCAGAGTATGGTAATACTCACTAATACCCACTCCTTACCTCAACACTTAGAGATAAGGCGGTTACACTTGCTTTAAGCTTGAGAGCCTTGTCACCAATTGAGTTATGACCCAAGAGAGAAGTGAGGAACCTAATATAATAGCCATAACAAGAAGAGTTAGCATTTATGCCATAGCCTCTTGACAAAGCTCAAGAAAATGAGAAGCTTCCATGGCCTAGAGTTGAAAACCACCATGGAAGACAAGAGAGAGAAAGCTTCAAGCTTGGAGGAGAGAGAAAGTGATTCATGAACCAAAAGAAGTAAAATTAGTTAGAGACTATGGGGGAAATTCGTATAACATGAAGGAAATGAGGAGGAAAGCTTGAATTTCACTTACTTTGAGCTTGAAATTGTAGAAATCAAGAGTGGGTGTTGAAGCTCTTGAACCCTAACTCATACCCATGGCTTGAAAGAGAACAATAGGAGAGATTGATGGAAGAGATGATGTTGGTGAGTGATGGGGATTGGTTTTTAATGGTTTATCATGGGTGTATTTGATGATTTGAGATGAAATTTGAAGAGAGAATGGGAGCTTGTTCGTGACCTAGGAGAGAGAGTGAAGTTGAGTTATGAATGAGATTGTTGGCTGAAACATGTTTTTAAGGCTGTCTGCACAAAAAACTCGAGTGTTTTCCAAAAGACTCGAGTGTTTTCCTTAAAAATACTGGAGTCTTTTCAAAAAGACTCGAGTCTTTTCCAAAAGACTGGAGTCTTTTCCGAAAGACTCGAGTATTTTTGCCCAGTACCCCATTTATTCATTTTCGTATTTTCCTCCTATTTTCTTCCTTCTTCAATTCTAGATAACTTCTTCGTTCACCGTCGGATCTAGCTCAAATTTGACGAGTAACTTCCTAAAAATCATATCTTCATATCCAACGGTGGAATTTGTATTTAGAGTTGTAAATCTTTTATTTTGAATTTCCTAATATCCTATGTTATTAATCCTAAATCAAGCCTTCAAACCACTATTTTTAACTCAATATCATTATTTCCTTCACTCTAGGCTTGACCCATCATCAATTATACTAGGGATTAAATTTGGGATGTTAAAATTCTCCCCCACTTATTGGAATTTCGTCCCCGAAATTCCGTTAGGTTCTGTAAATGGAGAATCACCCCGGTGATAGGACTCGCGATTCCTATCTTTAATCCCCCTTTGGTTTCTTCCGTCAGTCCTTCGATTTTCCCTTACCTAGACAGAATTTAAATTAGGGTAGGAAGTGCTCCCCCACTTGGCATCAACATACCCAATTACCGCTTTGCTAAAGGGTGTGGGATCGGGTTAATCCGCCTCCGATCGTCCTTCGGATAGATGCAAGACAGGAGTTGCATTAGCTAGATACGGGAAAACTCGAAATATTTAGCATTTCCAGAATAGTTTTAGAATCTTTCCCAGAATAGATACCCTGGGATCGAGGCATGTGAAGATTTTTGTAGGATAGAACGCCTTAGAGTTTATCTTCTCACCAGGATTGACTAGCACCGGTAAGGTTTAGGATCTTTCAAAAACACAATCATTCATGAACAAGAAGCACCCCAATGCTTAGTTGATTAGAGCATACACAATTCCTACTAAATGCCCCACAATCAACTTCTTCCATGAGTCGACTAAAAAGATTAGGAAGGAAGAAGTCCACATTAGTTCCAAGATTTACCCAACTACCAAATGTGAAGGGTACGACAACTTGCCGTTGGCTGAGTCAATTATTAAGATGTTTGGTCTCAACGTAGGGATTTTACAAATTCGGCAAAACCGGCTATTCTTATGAGTGGTTATCTAAGAACCGGGAAAAGATTCGAAGCAACTGTCAAATTGCTTCAAGATTGATTTAGTTAATATGATGGTTAAGAATAACTTCTGGAGAGCTGTCTTAACTCATCCAAGGGATTAGCACTTAGCTATACTACTTTGGAACAAGTAGCATATACCAAGAATTCTTTTCTTTAGAACTATTTTCTATCTACTCTCTAACTCTATATGAAGCTTTTGACGAATGTTTCGGGGTAAGGTTGGCTTCACTTACAAGAATTATTTTCCTTGGATGTCACTTCTTTGGTTGTCTACTTTCACTTTAAAGGTTACAATGATAGAATTTATTGATAGATGCAAGAATTGAGGTGATCAATCCCATCCTCACGTCTACCAACAACACATCACTGTCGGGTTCTATCAGTAATGTCATCATTTAACAAATGCAAGGATTAGAGTGATCAATTCTAACCTTACATTACATCAAATAACAACATCACAACATAATATTGGTTACTTGATACTAGAATTCTCAAACTGAAGAATTCCTTATAAGGTCTTTCATACGTTCTCTATAAGAACAGGATTGTATTTGGAAAGGCAAATCCAAAGTATTTTAAACACTTCTATCCTAAAACATTACTAGTTCAATATTTAGCTAACAGAAGAGCAATCTAACTTCACAACTTCAAATTTAAAAGCACTTCGTATGGACTTGCCAAACGTTAGTTACCTGCAACAATATCAACTGCTTAGCCAGAGTGAACCGACCAATAAGACTCAAATACTAAGTAAATACATAGTACTATAATTATCTTATTATAATCCTAAACTATTACTATGAGCATCAATTACTCGCTAGGTGAGTAATCATTTGGAGTTTGTACAACTCCATGGCCGAGGAGAAACTGCTCTGATACCAAAATGTAACACCCTAAATAATTACCCTTAAATACCCATAATAAAATAGTGATTTTAAATTTTTCTGAGTAATACCATTTTAACTTATGAAAATCTCTGTCAAAACGGACAGAGTTTACTTTGTAATATGGACATTCCAAGAATTAGTTTTTCTTGCAAACCTGTTAATTTAATAATTTAAGTGAGATCAGAAAGCCATCAGGGTCAAACCATATATTAAAGCATTCATAATCAGAGTTTCAGTGCGGCGGAAAATTATAAAATAATACAAGTTTTAGCAGTTATTTAAATTCCATGAAATACTCCAAAATAACTCCCTTCCCACAAGGAGTGGTCCTGACTATACCCCAAAATGATGTTTTTCAGTACATACACATAATCATCATCAAATACAAAAATCCCAAAAGTAGTCAGGACGGGACACACGACTCTACTAATATGACTTACTCTCCCTGTAAGGGAAAGTACTCCTGCTCGGCCGGGGGCTTTGCCAGCTCAATCTCAATACCTGTGGAGATAGTAAGGAGTGAGCATTACTCATAAAATGGGAAAGCAGTTTCCAATATGACATAATAACCGACTAAGTCACACACAATTACCACATAGTTCAATCAATTGCACAACAGTCACATTCATACCAATATGCATCAATATTCCGATTCCATTATTTTTCCTAGCTTATTGTTCATTTTTCCTATCCGACAAAACCACCTATGCTCCTATTTTCGCTTCCTTTTTACCCATTAATGACCTAACTCATTAATTCGTTTTACATACCTTATTGTCCTATTATTACTAGTACACTTCTTTACCATCCCAAATTATCTCGTTATGTCCTTCTACTAACCTTCCTATCTTATGTTTCGTGTATCTTTTTCTTTTCTCCATTTTCATTCTTCATTCCTTTCTTCCAATCCCTTTCATTTCCTTTATTTTTCCAATTTCTATTTGCGATGTATGTCACCTCAGGTCAAAGGCCCACATACATCCCTAGTTTACAAAGTATGTCACCTCAGGTCAAAGGCCAACATACTCACCCCATACATACATGATAAGTATGTCACCTCAGGTCAAAGGCCCACATACTTACCAACTTCACAAAGTATGTCACCTCAGGTCAAAGGCCAACATACTCACCCTATTCACACATGTTAAGTATGCCGCCTCAGGTCAAAGGCCCACATACTTAGCATATTCACAAAGTATGTCACCTCAGGTCAAAGGCCAACATACTCACTACTTCCAAATAATCATAACAAACAACAAATATCAATATACCATAGTAAACACGCCATTCCTATCATCTCATATATACCATCTAGTAAATAAACACAATTACAATTCACAACGCTTAAACACTTAGAGCAACAAATGAACAGTTCACAATAATTATCAAGAATACACCAAATATATATAATCATTAGCAACAACTCAGATAAGCACATAAAATATCCTACACATTAGCACTTAACAATTATTCTCAAGTAGCACCTATAATAACATATAGTAGCAAGATCATGCATTTAGCTAGTTCAATTTATTGGTTTGCCTAATCAATTTATTATTCCTATTCCCCATCGTAGAGTTACACTAGGTTCGTTTCTAGAATTTACCATCATTTTCTAACTTAGGTTTCCAATTCCTTATACTAACACCTATCTCTTAGCAAGCATTATATACATACTATAAACTATTCCCCAGAGTATGGTAATACTCACTAATACCCACTCCTTACCTCAACACTTAGAGATAAGGCGGTTACACTTGCTTTAAGCTTGAGAGCCTTGTCACCAATTGAGTTATGACCCAAGAGAGAAGTGAGGAACCTAATATAATAGCCATAACAAGAAGAGTTAGCATTTATGCCATAGCCTCTTGACAAAGCTCAAGAAAATGAGAAGCTTCCATGGCCTAGAGTTGAAAACCACCATGGAAGACAAGAGAGAGAAAGCTTCAAGCTTGGAGGAGAGAGAAAGTGATTCATGAACCAAAAGAAGTAAAATTAGTTAGAGACTATGGGGGAAATTCGTATAACATGAAGGAAATGAGGAGGAAAGCTTGAATTTCACTTACTTTGAGCTTGAAATTGTAGAAATCAAGAGTGGGTGTTGAAGCTCTTGAACCCTAACTCATACCCATGGCTTGAAAGAGAACAATAGGAGAGATTGATGGAAGAGATGATGTTGGTGAGTGATGGGGATTGGTTTTTAATGGTTTATCATGGGTGTATTTGATGATTTGAGATGAAATTTGAAGAGAGAATGGGAGCTTGTTCGTGACCTAGGAGAGAGAGTGAAGTTGAGTTATGAATGAGATTGTTGGCTGAAACACGTTTTTAAGGCTGTCTGCACAAAAAACTCGAGTGTTTTCCAAAAGACTCGAGTGTTTTCCTTAAAAATACTGGAGTCTTTTCAAAAAGACTCGAGTCTTTTCCAAAAGACTGGAGTCTTTTCCGAAAGACTCGAGTATTTTTGCCCAGTACCCCATTTATTCATTTTCCTATTTTCCTCCTATTTTCTTCCTTCTTCAATTCTAGATAACTTCTTCGTTCACCGTCGGATCTAGCTCAAATTTGACGAGTAACTTCCTAAAAATCATATCTTCATATCCAACGGTGGAATTTGTATTTAGAGTTGTAAATCTTTTATTTTGAATTTCCTAATATCCTATGTTATTAATCCTAAATCAAGCCTTCAAACCACTATTTTTAACTCAATATCATTATTTCCTTCACTCTAGGCTTGACCCATCATCAATTATACTAGGGATTAAATTTGGGATGTTACACAGGGTCCTCCTCAACCTCGCCTGACTGTGTAGAGACCCCACCACTGGGTCTAGGGTCTGCAGAAGCAGTCCTCTCAAAATCAGTCGGACCAGGAGAAGGAGTCTCCTCAGTGACAACTCTATGCGAGGAAGGATAAGAACGAGTGGCAGCTCTGAAACGAAAACTATGAAATCGACGCACGGGTCGAGCCGGGGGTGGTCCTCTATATGTATAAAAGGGTGGAACATGCATAGTATAGACTAAAGGGATCCTAAATTGACGAGGTCGCACTCGCACCAGAGGGTTAGGGTGGTAGAGAGTGATCTCCACCTCCCCCTCAAAAGTAGCACGGTGCTCCTCGTACGTCCATATACCACTAGGGATAGGGCGTATCTCGATGCAAGCTAGGTATCTGGCCATCACCTAAACAAGGCATAGGGAGTAAGTATACACATATACATAATTGATAAAGACTAAAATTTCAATCACAAGTATAACATGGACAGATAACAATGCAGATACATATGAGCACACCAATTTTCAACATTATATCTCTTATAATGCAAGTGGCATGATGTATGATTTTCTATCCACAACTGAGGCCTCTAAATTCCATCTTGGACGTCCATCCAATACACCCTTGTGTTCCCGGAACACTGACATTCGTTCCCAGAACGTAATGCCAAACCATACTTGGATAATAAGAATCACTCCCGGAGTGTGCAACATGTTCCCAGAACGCATACATTCCCATAACGCATAAAAACCAGGTCCCGGACACTGGCCACATTCCCATAATGTGTCATCAAGTAGGTTACAATTTGGTACTCCTGGAGTACCCTCCTCATATTCCCAGAATATGATAAACGTTCCTACCAACCAAACTTCCATTCTATATGAATGCACAATCATCAAGGTTGGTTTTATCTTTATTTTATTTACTGTGATTTAGAAAAAATTCAATGTCTCTTTTGAATGATTACTTTGAGGCATAATCTTTGGCACAAAATTCTCTTGAATTATCTCCAAAAACATGCCATTAGGCTTAGATTGGGAAAACATAGTAAATGGTACTCAAAAGACTTAACTTTTTATTTTTCAAATTCAGGTACTAACCGATTACAGTCTCAGGCTAACCGGTTAGAATTACAGACCTGAACTGTTTACCATTGAAATTCAGAAAACCCTTTTTCTTGAATTCTCTACCCAATCCATGAACAAGTTTTAACATTGTTTTACACCTCAAAACCACTGTGTTTGTCATTCAAAAGTCTAAATCACATTCCAATTCCAAATGAGCACAATTTTCTCTTGAAATTATCTCATTACACTTAAGGTATTAACTCTTTAACTTCAATCTGAACCATAACAGTATAATCAACTCATTTTCAGATTGTTTCCATTGAAATTAAAGTTTAGTTTTGAGTAGAATTAATAAGACCACAGGACTGATTTTATAAACTTATTTTCTTTTGAAATTTTACAGTGTCTAACCGGTTACAAATATCGAGTAACCGGTTAGATTATGCAGTCAGTCCACTAAAACAAGAAGTTTGACAATTCATTCTTTTCATTTCTCAAATCTAACCAAATTTCAACATTCACAGAGTTTTTATACCTTAAGAAAAACATGTTCATACACAGAAGCACATTTAACTTGCATGCATTAAGCTTATTGTATTAAATTGCATAAAAAAATCAATACAAACACAATTCAATACCACAAAACTCATAATAAACATTTAGTTTCTGATTTAAACCTTAAAATCACTTGCATGCATCAACTTAAAGTTGCTCAAAACAGAATTAAGCTAGAATTTGGCCTCCAAGCCTTTGTGCTTTAAACACATAATGCCCTTTTGAGTTTTTGTTAACTCAAATCCTAAATCACTTGATTTTAGTCTAAATCTAGTATAAGGTAAGCTTCTCCCATACCTTAGGATAGTGTTTGATGAGTAATGTTACTGAGATTGAAGAGAATTCCCAGATTCCACCAAAATCCCTAATTCTGCTCTTTACCCACGTTTTCAGCAACAGGGTCCAAAAACCACCAAATTTGACATAGTAATTGGCCAAAGAAATTGGGGAAAACAATTAGAACTCAATCTAGGTAACATGCACTAAGAAATAAAAGTGATTTGAAGCTTAAACGTTATCTGTGCTTACCAGAATCAAAGCTCGAACTCAGCTTCCAGAACCAAGAGAAGACAGAGTTCAGTTTCCAACTCCAATTTCTAAGGTTGATTCCTCCTCACACAAGAACCCTCAGCTCACAAGTCGTATATCAATGAAAAGCCCTTGATTCAAGCTTTTCAGAAGTGTATCTCTCACTATCTAACTCTCAAGGAAGAAGATGAATTTCTTTGGACGAATCTGAAACCCTAACAATCCCTCTCCAACACCAAAAACGCAAAATCAACCTCATCACCTCAGAAATCCAGCAATTTATAGGCAAATTGGAGTAACATGCACGTTGACGCGTGTTATCCACTAGGTTAAGGCTGTATTCGTGGCGATTAAACGAATTAATCAAGTGATTACTCATCAAAATCCACTAACCCAGTTTCTGGGTTCATCGTCTAAATTAATCAATGTTTATTTTTATTTCTGGGTTCATCAAGATCACTTGTATTATTTTCACTTACGTATTAATCAATGATTCAGAATTAAAAATGATATTTTAATTATTTTGGGTGAACTAGTTGATTGTTCTTCAGACTACTCGAGTGTTCTTCACTTATTTCCAGATTACTCGAGTGTTCATGTCTTTCTGGGGATTTGGGTTTCAGATTCACAAAAGTACTCGAGTGATTCATGAGTTACTCGAGTGTTCTCCATCAATTCCAGAACACTCGAGTGACCCCTGCATTACTCGAGTTGTTTACCTTAAGAGATCCCCATGAGTCAGTCTTTACTCGAGTCCTGGGCCCGATACTCGAGTGCTTCAACACCAAATACACTATTTTGCCAAAATTTTACTCGAGTATTAAGCCAAGTACTCGAGTCTTTCATCACAGAACAGATTGGAAACTTGGTTTTAACATACCATTTTCATTTCTAATCATTTTTAGTCCAATCCAATGATCAACAGAGTTCATATATCATATATTAAACATGTTACAACACTCAGTTCATATCAAATTACAGATTTGACAGAGAATCGATAATTAATGCTCAAAATATGCAAATTCACAACTTAACACCTCAAGTTGCAAAATAATCAACAAACTCGTAAAATAATACTCATTACAGCTTGTATGCACAATGTGAAACTTGCTCCAAACAATCATAGAGCATGAATTGGTCTCCAAACCAAAGTTCATATTCAATCTAAGCCCTTAGAGCCTCTTGGTGGCTCTCTAATGAAAATAATGCAATTCAAACTCTATCTAGTGCATAAAACAACTTCCTCTTACCTCTCAGACGTGATCTAAAAGAAAATTCCCAAGAGAAAGCTCTCCAACACCAAAAACAGCTTTGAGCACCACATGCAAGACAGTTTTGAGTGCATCCCCAAGATTGAATTGGTTTACATGGAAGACAGAGATAACAATTGGGGAAATTAGTATTTCTATACTCTATTAACCTCTACTAACTAAAGAAATTGAATTGAAGCTCAAAAGACTCGTGAGCTTACCAAAAATTGGAATCAAAGTGAGCTCCAGACAAAAGCTTGACAGAAACAGCTTCCACTTCCAAGCCTTGATTCTTCCACCACACTCACTCTTAGCTCACAAATTTGGTATGTAAAACCCTAATATTATTTACCCTTAATTCCCAAGTATTAAAAATGTGCACTTAAAAATTCCTTTTTAATATAGTAAAATCACCCGTCAAACGGACGGAGTTTTGCTTGTTTTTCGGACTTTTCCAAATTTTAACCTGTGAATAACATCATCAATATATGTAACCAGCAGCCAGCAGGGCTTCATCTCATGTACATATCATATAAAAGCCCCATGGGCGCAAACTATAATATCCTGTATCTGTTATCAGAGTATATGCGGAATATAAGTACTAGGTGCAACTAGCATGATGCTCAACACATAGCTATGCCAAAAATAATATCCTAAGCCTCAACAAAAATATATAGACATCACATATACATCAAAAGAATAAGGAGGCTTAGGTCCAATATAATCCTAGTCCCCAAATATAACCCTACTCTCCCTGTGAGGGAGAGCACTCCTGCTCGGCCGGGGGCTGTGCTATCTCAATCTTTGTACCTGAAAAATGGTAAGGGAGTGAGCATTGCACATGAAATAGAAAAGCAGTTTCTAGATAGACATAACAACTCACCAGGCCAAACACAATTAGCAATTTATTCACATAATAACAATCTCATCGCAAGCATACCACATTTTCCAATTCCCTCATTTTACAAGTGTCGGTTCCCCTTTTCTTTAATCCATTTTCAACTTATGATTCCCTTTTAATTATTTTCCCCGTTTCCAAAGAAATCCCTTTTTAGTCCCTTACCTTTTCCCTTATTCTTTTCCTTATATTTACGGTGTATGTATGTCTCCACCAAATCGAAGGCCTACATACATCGCTTTTCCATTACCATTATCTTATCAAATTTTATTTCCTTTTTCCTTTATTCATTTCCTTTTACTTTCGCTGTATCTATGTCTCCACCAAATTGAAGGCCTACATACATACACCATCTACGATGTATGTCTCCACCAAATCGAAGGCCTACATACATACACCATCGACGATGTATGTCTCCACCAAATCGAAGGCCTACATACATCGCCCCAGTTACGTTGTATTGTCTCCCCCAAATCGAAGGCCTACAATACAACCCCTATTTACGATGTATTGTCTCCCCCAAATCGAAGGCCTACAATACATCACCAATTACGATGTATATCTCCCCCAAATCGAAGGCCTATATACATCACCATATTTATTCAGTATTAGTTATCCATATTATATGTCATTAATTAGTCGACCAAATCCGTTTCTTACCACTTAGTCCTTTCACACACAAGCACCATCACATATATAACCAATTAGCCACAATTCACTTTCATAATTATCACCATTCCAAAGTTTAAGTAATGTCAAGTATAACATATAATTACAACCACCACTATTCATGCATATCACTTACCACATAAACACTTAGTGCATGTAACAACAAAATTCACCTTTTCATATAATTATGCACAACCACATTTTTCACTTGTCCGATTTATTGATTCCAAATCCTAGCTTAGGGGTTCATGCCATTTATTTTCCTCAATTAAACCTAACCTCATTCTCTACCTCTTAGAGTTCCATAATTAATAAGTTAAGCCTATCTTTACCATTTTCCTTAGTTCTAAATTGGGGTTTCTAATTCCCTACCCTAACACATAAACTCCTATCCAATTATTATATCTAAATACAAACCCTTTCCTAGAACAAGCCAATACCCACCCCCTTACCTTAACCAAGGAGAGGGAGAGTGGAAAAACCCAAGCCTTAGCTTCAAGCGCTCCAAAACCAAGAGCTTCAAAGACAAAAGATGGAGGAGAGTGATGATAACTTTCCCTAAGCCATAGAAAGGAAAATGATGAGGTGATTTGTGGCACCAACAATAATGAAATTCGAATTTCAACCAAGAGAGGAAAAAGGAGAGGAAATTCGTATGACCCAAAACCAAGAAAGGAGAGGAAGTGATTTACCTATTAAGCTTGATAATGGTTGATGATGGTTGATGGATTTAGGAAGGAGAAGAAGAGCTTCCCTTGCTCTTGAGGAGAAGGTGGAAAATCGTGTGAGTGAGAGAGAAATGAGTTGATGATGATGAAGGGGAATGAGAGTGAAATGAGTGTTATTGGTTGTTTATGGTGTGAGTAAAATGAATATGTGGCTAAGAATGACAGTTTCTAAGAGAAGATTCCATTTGTGTGGACCACAATACGTTTCTCTTTTTCTTATTTTTTTTGTTGCAGTACGCACTACTCGAGTAGTCCCTGTACTACTCGAGTAGTTTCAAAAATCCTGACTTACTGTTTCCACCAACTACTCGATTAGTCAGTGAACTAATCGATTAGTTAGTGTACTAATCGATTAGTTTGGCACTACTCGAGTAGTCTAGCCAGTTTCCTTTTTCTTGGCATTTCAAAATGCCATAACTTCTTCGTTACCCGTCGGATCTTGCTCAAATTTTAAAGCAAGCTTCCTCACCTATCCTACTTCACATCCAACGGTGGAATTTGTATTCTAAGCTACCAATATTGTTATTCTTATTCCCCAAAGTCCTATGTTTTAAACTTAAATTTGCATGTCTAATTGGCCAACTACTAGCTTATATCATAATTGCTTCTATCCTAAGACTATCAAAACATAATTTACACTAAGAATTAAATTTGAGATGTTACATGGTATCTATACAAAGCTCGTGATGTGAGCTTTGTATTGGTGTATTGTTTGTGATTTGAATCAGAACACAGAGGGAGAATCAACCGCTCGAACTCAGGAACCCTAACTTAATCAACAAACCCAAATTTGGCCAAATGCTTCACGAATTCGGTGTTGATTGGATTTTATAGACAAGGAGAATGTCCATGCATGGCGACACGACGCAGATGAAGTGTTGAGGAAGACGATTTCGTGTCAACACACGAGAATCGTTGGTGGTGACTCACCAAACGCACTAACTCGTGCAACTCTGTCCAAAATACTCGAGTATTCAGAATAATACTCGAGTGTTTTGCGCAGTTTTTGAAAAATAATAATTTTATTTACTTTCCCTCCAAAACCTTTCCTATATTTACTTCTAGGTCCCAACCCAGGGACTAATATGCAAAATACTTACTTTATGCATAATTATATTTATTAAATAAATTCACACACATTCCTAACTACATAAGCAAAGATTTTAATCGAAGATTGAGAATGAAATAATTAATTATAATAAACTTTTATAATTAACATTTCATTAATCAGGGATTAAAATTTTGGGGTGTTACAAAACTCATAATAAACATTTAGTTTCTGATTTAAACCTTAAAATCACTTGCATGCATCAACTTAAAGTTGCTCAAAACAGAATTGAGCTAGAATTTGGCCTCCAAGCCTTTGTACTTTAAACACATAATGCCCTTTTGAGTTTTTGTTAACTCAAATCCTAAATCACTTGATTTTAGTCTAAATCTAGTATAAGGTAAGCTTCTCCCATACCTTAGGATAGTGTTTGATGAGTAATGTTACTGAGATTGAAGAGAATTCCCAGATTCCACCAAAATCCCTAATTCTGCTCTTTACCCACGTTTTCAGCAACAGGGTCCAAAAACAACCAAATTTGACATAGTAATTGGCCAAAGAAATTGGGGAAAACAATTTCTTTGGACGAATCTGAAACCCTAACAATCCCTCTTCAACACCAAAAACGCAAAATCAACCTCATCACCTCAGAAATCCAGCAATTTATAGGCAAATTGGAGTAACATTCACGTTGACGCGTGTTATCCACTAGGTTAAGGCTGTATTCGTGGCGATTAAACGAATTAATCAAGTGATTACTCATCATTATCCACTAACCCACTTTCTGGGTTCATCGTCTAACCGGTTACAGGGCATTACTAACCTGTTAGATCAGTACAAAATTTAAAAATTAATATTTTTAAATCTTTCCCTCCAAGAACTTTTTCAATATTACATTTAGGTCCTAATACAGGGACTAAAATGCAATATCCTTATTTTTTGCATTTATTTGCCATATAAAAATATCTCAACTTATTTTTATATTTCAGGCTAATTAAATACAAAACATAAACTTGGAAATTCGTATAAATTAATAATAAAACTTTTATTATTAATTTTTTTATTATCCGGGAGACGAAAATTAGGGGTGTTACACAACTCCCCCACTTAAAAGGAATTTCGTCCCCGAAATTCTAGCTTACAAAAACAACTCCGGGTGCTCTTGACGCATCTTCTCCTCTAATTCCCATGTTGCTTCAGACACGTCAGCATTTTCCCATACCACCTTAACTAAAGGTATCTCCTTTCCCCTGAGTTGCTTAACTTCACGATCTTCTATCCGGACCGGTCTGGCCTCAAAGGTAAGGTTTTCCTTCAAAGCTAGGTCATCAGGTTGAATTTTCAAAATAGCTGATGGGTCATGCACATACTTCTTCAATTGCGAAACGTGAAAGACGTCGTGCAAATTGGATAGAGAAGGTGGTAAAGCTAGTTGATAAGCAACGGGACCGACTCTTCTAAGGATTTGGTATGGACCTATACACTTGGGTGATAGCTTTCGGGTTCTCAAGGCTCTACTAATTCCTTTCATCGGAACGATCCGAAGAAACACATGGTCGCCCTCCGAAAACTCTATTGGTTTCCTTCTTTTGTCAGCATAACTCTTCTACCGACTCTGAGCCGCTTTCATCTTTTCTTGAACCATCCTGATCTTCTCAGATGTCTGCTGTACCATTTCCGGTCCAACCACTAAATTCTCCTGCACTTGGAACCAACATAGTGGGGTTTGACACTTCCTTCCATACAAAGCCTCAAACGGTGCCATCCCAATGCTCGAATGATAGCTGTTGTTGTATGTGAATTCTGCAAGAGGTAGCACTTGATCCCAACTTCCTTGTTCTTCAAGTGCACAAGCTCACAACACATCTTCCAAAGACTGAATTGTTCTCTCCGTCTGGCCATCCGTTTGTGGATGATACGTAGAACTCAATTTCAATCTTTTTCCCATAGCATCATGCAAACTTTTCCAGAACTGCGAATAAAATCTGGGATCTCTATCTGACACAATACTCGAAGCCACTCCGTGAAGACGAACTACTTCCTTAATATAGATCTGGGTAAGCTTATTCAAAGAATAGCAGATATTCATCGGAACAAAATGCGCCGACTTAGTTAACCTATCCACAATCACCCAGATTGCATCATGGTTTGCTGCTGTCCTTGGCAAACCAGACACAAAGTCCATTGAGATGCTATCCCACTTCCATTGAGGGATACTCAAAGGTTGCAACTGTCCTCCTGGTTTCTGGTGTTCTACCTTAGCTTTCTGGCAAATCAAGCATGCCGCCACATATTCTGCAACATCCTTTTTCAATCCAGACCACCAAAACATCTTCTTCAGGTCCTGATACATTTTGGTTGATCCAGGATGCATACTCATCCGACTCTTATGTGCTTCATCAAGAATCAGTCTTCTAATCTCCTGATCTCTTGGTATGCAAATCCTTGTCCTGAAACGAAGGATTCCATCCAACCCAATCTTGAAATCAGGTTCCTTTCCTTCTAAACCTAATCTCATCTTTTAAATCAACTCTCCATCCGCTCGTTGCAACTCCCGAATTCTTTCCAAGAACTCATTTGTGATCTGCAACATTCCTAACTTGATACTTGATGGCTCTACCTGTGTCAACAAGCTCAAGTCTCTGAATTCCTCAATCAACGCTGCTTCCTTAACCATCATTGCACTTATGTGGATTGCTTTCCGACTCAAAGCATCTGCAACCACATTTGCTTTACCCGGATGATAGTGGAGTTTAAAGTCATAATCCTTCAAAAACTCCATCCATATTCTTTGCCTCATGTTCAACTCTTTTTGATCGAACATATATTTCAAACTCTTATGGTCACTAAATACTTGGAATGTAGTGCCATAGAGATGGTGTCTCCATATTTTTAAGGCAAACACGATCGCAGCCAATTCCAAATCGTGTGTCGGGTAATTCACCTCATGATTCTTCGATTGTCGCGATGCATAAGCCACTACTTTTCCTTCTTGCATCAATACACACCCCAGTCCTTGCTTAGATGCATCACAGTACACTTCAAAGCTCTTGTGAGGATCAGGTAAGATTAACACAGGAGACGATGTTAATCTTTCCTTCAACTTACGGAAACTAATTTCACACCTATCGTCCCACACGAACGGTTGATCTTTCCAGGTCAACTTGGTCAAAGGAAATGCAATCTTGGAAAATCCTTCTATAAACCGACGATAGTATCCAGCTAGCCCCAAGAAACTTCTCACCTCAGTCACAGTCTTGGGCTGTTCCCAGCTTAGCACTGAACTTACTTTTGCTGGATCCACCACAATTCCTTCCTTAGAGATTACATGCCCTAGGAACTTCACTTCATTCAACCAAAACTCACATTTCGTAAGTTTGGCATATAATTGCTTCTCCTTCAGGACTTTTAACACTATCTTGAGATGTTCTTCATGCTCCTCCGGACTCTTAGAATAGACCAGAATATCATCAATAAACACTACCACAAATAAATCCAGGTATGGTCTAAATATCCGGTTCATATAATCCATGAAAATAACAGGTGCATTCGTCAATCCGAACGACATCACAACATACTCATAATGACCGTATCGAGATCAAAATGCAGTCTTGGGTATATCCTCCTCCTTTATCCGGATCTGATGATAACCCGATCTCAGATCAATCTTGGAAAATACTGCAGCTCCCCTAACTTGATCCATAAGGTCATCAATTCTTGGCAAAGGGTACTTATTCATAATGGTGACCTTATTCAACTGTCTATAGTCCACACACATTCTCATACTCCCATCTTTCTTCTTTACAAACAGTAATGGAGCTCCCCAAGGCGAAACGCTTGGCCTGATCATCTGCTTTTGCAGTAATTCCTCTATCTGCTTCTTTATTTCTGCCATTTCCGGTGGTGCCATCCTATAAGGAGCAATAGAGATGGGACCAGCTCCAGGGACTAAGTCAATCCCAAACTCTATTTCTCGCTTCGGAGGTAGTCCTGGTATCTCCTCAGGAAATACTTCCGGAAATTCCCTTACCACAGGAATCTCTTCTATCGGCATCGACTCTTCTTCCCCAGACGCAGAGAACAAACACATATATCCTTCGGGTTCAAGGGTCCTATATTGAATTGTCTTTTCCTCACAATTGATGATCACTTGGTTCTTCATCAACCAATCCATACCCAAGATCACATCCAATTGTAACTTAGGGAGGCAGACCAAATCTACTTTAGAAAGACGACCCAAGATTTAAACATCACACCCTAAGCAGACCTTAGCGGTAAAAATCGGTATTCCAGTAGGGGTATCTATACTAAGATAGCAAGGCGAATCGGAAACAACAAGATTCAGCCTATTCACACATTCAGGAGAAACAAAAGAATGTGTAGCTCCAGAATCAAACATGATTTTGCAAGGTTGATTATTAAGCAAAAAGTTACCTTGCACGAGATTCGGGGTTTGGGTTGCTTCATTACCACTCAAGGTAAACACTCTTCCTTGCACCACATTCTTTCCAGCAGATCCTTTTGCATCACCTTTTGCAGACTCTTTGCACTCACGAGCAAAGTGGCCTTGCTTTCCACATTTGAAACATCCTCATGTGGACCAGTAGAATTGACCATGATGATAGCGCCTACACTTCTCGCAATAAGGAGCATTATCGTGAGACTTGTTCTTGTTATCCATCACAGCTTTGCCCTTGCCCTTGTTCTTCTGAGAATATGGACCATTATTCCGATGATTAAACCTCTGCTTCCTCTGTGGTCCATAGTTCTGTCCAACTCCTTTCCCTTGACTTCCGATCAACTCAACCTTCTTGTCATCCTCATACATTTTGCACATATCCACAAGTGCAGGGAAACTCTGAATCCTCTGGTAACTGAAAATAAACTTCAGCTCCGGTCTCAGCCCACCTTTAAACTTAACACACTTACTTCTTTCGTCAGGGTTATTCAAGTAGTAGGGAGAATATTTCATCAGCTCCTCAAATCTGGCAGCATATTCTCCTACACTCATATCCCCCTGCTTCAATTGCATGAATTCTACTTCCTTCTTTCTCCTTAAATCTTCCGGAAAGTATTTATTAAGAAATTTCTCCATAAACACTCCCCAGTTGATTGCTCTCCTTTCAAAATTCAGCAATTGGACAGTGTGATCCCACCAGTTTTCAGCTTCCCCATGAAGCATGTAAACTGCATAGGTTACCTTCTGTTCATCAGAACAATCTAAAGTTCTGAAAATCTTGTTGATCTCGTATAACCACTTGTTTGCCTCATCAGGTTTGTATCCTCCTTCAAACCTTGGTGGATGCACTTCCTGAATTCCGATAGAGTCTTAGCATCATGATTTGCCATATTGCCAACAGATGGGTTACCAGCTCGCCCTTGAGGTGGCTGCTGTCCCTGCTGCTGTTGCATGCCTTCCAGCACTGTCGTGATTCGTTCTAACATTTCGTTCGTAATATTTCTATTCCTGGTTGCCATAGAAAGACCTGCACTATGGGCTTTGGGTCACTAAAAAGGTCTTTAAAACATAATTGCTACTAACTTACTCAGACATATTCAATTAACATTGAATACCATACTTAGCTGCATCATCGGGGCCATGAGGGACAAGACCAATGCTCTGTTACCACCAAAGATGTAACACCCTCATTTTATGTTTTGAAAATAGTTAATATTTCCAAATGATTTGAAATACTTGCTATCAAAAATCGGGACTGAAAATTTTTTCCCTTTTCAATGTTTACTTGCTTATTTATAACTCCTTCTTTCATGGACAAATAAATTGAATTCGGCGTAATGTTATTTTAATTACGAAAAGGCTCTCGAGACAATGTCTTTTGAACATAGTAAAACATATTCGTAGTCCTTAATAAAATATATTATCTTGTCTCTCGAGTTTGATCGAATGTATAAAATAGCAACTTATAGCCGAATCCTTTTTGACTCAAAATCAGAGTTTGCGGAAGTAAAAGTAATACTTATGGGGCACTGCTGAGGTAAATAAAATATAATATATATATCTATATCATCACATAAAACCCCATCAGTATCATCAGTAGCAAGTAGTGAAAGTCGAGATAGCAAGTTTGGTGAAATATATACAAACCAGCTGCATAAAATAAACCTCACTCTAAGACCTCTCAAAATATATACAATATATCACATAATCCAAAAGTAGAAGTCCCAGAGCAGGTCATCCGTGTCCTCAGCAGCTCCTCAGATCCTCCACATCTCTATCCCTAGGATCTAGAATCCAAAACATCCACACTATGCAGGCTCCTATGAACCAGCAGGTCCACCTCTAGCAGAAACAGTCGGCTCAACATGCACCTCCTCCTCGTCCTCATCCTCCACAGGGTCCTCCTCGACCTCGCCTGACTGTGTAGAGACCCCACCACTGGGTCTAGGGTCTGCAGAAGCAGTCCTCTCAAAATCAGTCGGACCAGGAGAAGGAGTCTCCTTAGTGACAACTCTATGGGAGGAAGGATGAGAACGAGTGGTAGCTCTGAAACGAAAACTATGAAATCGACGCACGGGTCGAGCCGGGGGTGGTCCTCTATATGTATAAAAGGGTGGAACATGCATAGTATAGACTAAAGGGATCCTAAATCGACGAGGTCGCACTCGCACCAGAGGGTTAGGGTGGTAGAGAGTGATCTCCACCTCCCCCTCAAAAGTAGCACGGTGCTCCTCATACGTCCATATACCACTAGGGATAGGGCGTATCTCGATGCAAGCTAGGTATCTGGCCATCACCTAAACAGGGCATAGGGAGTAAGTATACACATATACATAATTGATAAAGACTAAAATTTCAATCACAAGTATAACATGGACAGAGAACAATGCAGATACATATGAGCACACCAATTTTCAACATTATATCTCTTATAATGCAAGTGGCATGATGTATGATTTTCTATCCACAACTGAGGCCTCTAAAAGTCCATCTTGGACATCCATCCAATACACCCTTCTGTTCCCGGAACACTGACATTCGTTCCCAGAACGTAATGCCAAACCATACTTGGATAATAAGCATCACTCTTGGAGTGTGCAACACGTTCCCAGAATGCATACGTTCCCAGAACGCATAAAAACCAGGTCTCGGACACTGGCCACATTCCCAGAATGTGTCATCAAGTAGGTTACAATTTGGTACTCCCGGAGTACCCTCCTCATATTCCCAGAATATGATAAACGTTCCTACCAACCAAACTTCCATTCTATATGAATGCACAATCATCAAGGTTGGTTTTATCTTTATTTTATTTACTGTGATTTAGAAATAATTCAATGTCTCTTTTGAATGATTACTTTGAGGCATAATCTTTGGCACAAAATTCTCTTGAATTATCTCCAAAAACATGCCATTAGGCTTAGATTGGGAAAACATAGTCAATGGTACTCAAAAGACTTAACTTTTTATTTTTCAAATTCAGGTACTAACCGGTTACAGTCTCAGGCTAACCGGTTAGAATTATAGACCTGATCTGTTTACCATTGAAATTCAGAAAACCCTTTTTCTTGAATTCTCTACCCAATCCATGAACAAGTTTTAACATTGTTTTACACCTCAAAACCACTGTGTTTGTCATTCAAAAGTCTAAATCACATTCCAATTCCAAATGAGCACAATTTCCTCTTGAAATTATCTCATTACACTTAAGGTATTAACTCTTTAACTTCAATCTGAACCATAACAGTATAATCAACTCATTTTCAGATTGTTTCCATTGAAATTAAAGTTTAGTTTTGAGTAGAATTAATAAGACCACAGGACTGATTTTATAAACTTATTTTTTTTTGAACTTTTACAGTGTCTAACCGGTTACAAATATCGAGTAACCGGTTAGATTATGCAGTCAGTCCACTAAAACAAGAGGTTTGACAATTCATTCTTTTCATTTCTCAAATCTAACCAAATTTCAACATTCACAGAGTTTTTATACCTTAAGAAAAACATGTTCATACACAGAAGCACATTTAACTTGCATGCATTAAGCTTATTGTATTAAATTGCATAAAAATCAATACAAACACAATTCAATACCACAAAACTTGTGACACCCTTTTCCCAGACCAAGTAAATATTATAATAGTTAAGTATTACTTGGTAAATTATATGGACTTGTGATTATATAAGAAAATGTGGAAATAAAATTTTCTTTTCTTAGGCGGGTGCACAAATCCAAACATGGAATTCTTGGAGAATAAATTCTATATCATTTCAAACAATTGTGTTGAATTCGGTATTTTCTAAAACATTTTCACAAACTGGATAGCATTCGTATTGAAATCATATTTATCCGATAGAAAGTAAGCGATGCCATCTTTTCTTTCGTTAGTAAAACTGTTACCATTTAATTCCTTTGCAGCCGAATTCTTTAAATAGGATAAATCAGAGTAAGCGGAAATTGTAGGACTATGTAACCAATAGTAGTATAAACATAGATTATATATATATATATATGAAAAGAGTCAAGTGATACATAGTCCCAGCATAAGTCTCCAAGATCCATATACAAGTCCATAAAGACCTATGTCCAAAATAAAACCATGACCCTAGAGTACTCACAGGTATATCTACAATATATACATCTCAAAAATATATAGACTCTAGAGGTGGTCACATAGATCTGGCAGCATCAGTAGTAGTAGTGATGGTAGTAGCAGTCTCCAGGTAGCAAAAGAAAACATCATCATCATCAGCAACAGCAGAATCTCCTCCACAACATTCCCACACCGGATCCCCTGATCCTCATCATATACCTTATACACATACCTAGGGATCGTCATCCCTCCACTGACTCCCGGTGGAATGAACGACAGGCTCGCCTCCGCTCTCATCCTCCACGGGATCCTCCTCGATCTCATCCGATGGAGAGTGTACCCTACCACTGGATACGGGGTCAGGAGATGGTATGACCCTGACTGGACTCCTCGGATCAGAAGGGGGAGTATCCTCGCGAACGACTCTCGAGGAAAAAGGGTGTGAGCGGGTAGGTCTGAAACGAAAACTGTGATAAGAGCGAGCTGGCCGTGTGGGAGGTGGTCCATGATATGTGTAAAACGGGGGTACGTGCATAGTGTATATAATGGGAATCCTAAATCTACTAGGACGAAATCGAATCAGCGGGTTCGGGTGGTAGAAGGTAATCTCTACCTCTCCCTCGAACACCGCGCGATGGTCCTCATAGATCCATGTGCCACTAGGAAGTGGCCGGATCTCGATGCAAGCAATGTAACGAGACATCACCTACAAGGGCATAGGGGTAAGCATTTCTATACACATAATCAATAGAGCAGAAATATATGATTAATGTAAAGATATAAACATGTAACAATAAGCAATAAAAAAATTTAGCACTTAGCAGAAATAGAATGCAAGTAGGATGCTCATACTTGTTTCATTTATCACACTTAGTTTGAATGAGTGGCATGATGTATGAATTTAGCTCTCAAGCCTATCTCCGTCAATCTATGTCACTCTCTGACGTCCATCCTTGACAACCCAGCACTCACCAGTGCGTTGTATTCCTAGGTATACAACATTTTGTACATTCACCAAGAATGTACACGACAAGCTTGGAATCCGTGCCACCCGAGCACATCCCGTCATCCAAACGGTATAACCATATCGACATCCACTAAGCCGACCACGTCGTCAACGTGTCATCAAGCAAGCGTAATTGGCACTCCCAGAGACCCTCCACATGTTACCAAAACATGATAAACGACCTACCATCCAAACTCCAAAATGAATGCATCATTTTTCGCTTAAAGGGATTGATTGATGTTTTTCTTGTTAATAACACCCGACGTGCCACCCGAGCAGTGTCTCCTCATTCGAATGAAAACTTATCATTTCATCAATCAAGTTCCTTTTAAGTCTTAGATCACTTGGATTATTTTCACTTACGTATTAATCAATGATTCAGAATTAAAAATGATATTTTAATTATTTTTGGTGAACTACTCGAGTGTTCTTCAGACTACTCGAGTGTTCTTCACTTATTTCCAGATTACTCGAGTGTTCCTCAGAATACTCGAGTGTTCATGTCTTTCTGGGGATTTGGGTTTCAGATTCATAAAAGTACTCGAGTGATTCATGAGTTACTCGAGTGTTCTCCATCAATTCCAGAACACTCGAGTGACCCCTGCATTACTCGAGTTGTTTACCTTAAGAGATCCCCATGAGTCAGTCTTTACTCGAGTCCTGGGCCCGATACTCGAGTGTTTCAACACCAAATACACTATTTTGCCAAAATTTTACTCGAGTATTAAGCCAAGTACTCGAGTCTTTCATCACAAAACAGATTGGAAACTTGGTTTTAACATACCATTTTCATTTCTAATCATTTTTAGTCCAATCCAATGATCAACAGATTTCATATATCATATATTAAACATGTTACAACACTCAGTTCATATCAAATTACAGATTTGACAGAGAATCAATAATTAATGCTCAAAATATGCAATTTCACAACTTAACACCTCAAGTTGCAAAATAATCAACAAACTCGTAAAATAATACTCATTACAGCTTGTATGCATCATCTGAAACTTGCTCCAAACAATCATAGAGCATGAATTGGTCTCCAAACCAAAGTTCATATTCAATCTAAGCCCTTAGAGCCTCTTGGTGGCTCTCTAATGAAAATAATGCAATTCAAACTCTATCTAGTGCGTAAAACAAATTCCTCTTACCTCTCAGACGTGATCTAACAGAAAATTCCCAAGAGAAAGCTCTCTAACACCAAAAACAGCTTTGAGCACCACATGCAAGACAGTTTTGAGTGCATCCCCAAGATTGAATTGGTTTACATGGAAGACAGAGATAACAATTGTGGAAATTAGTATTTCTATACTCTATGTAACCTCTACTAACTAAAGAAATTGAATTGAAGCTCAAAAGACTCGTGAGCTTACCAAAAATTGGAATCAAAGTGAGCTCCAGACAAAAGCTTGACAGAAACAGCTTCCACTTCCAAGCCTTGATTCTTCCACCACACTCACTCTTAGCTCACAAATTTGGTATGTAAAACCCTAATATTATTTACCCTTAATTCCCAAGTATTAAAAATGTGCACTTAAAAATTCCTTTTTAATATAGTAAAATCACCCGTCAAACGGACGGAGTTTTGCTTGTTTTTCGGACTTTTCCAAATTTTAACCTGTGAATAACATCATCAATATATGTAACCAGCAGCCAGCAGGGCTTCATCTCATGCACATATCATATAAAAGCCCCATGGGCGCAAAATATAATATCCTGTATCTGTTATCAAAGTATATGTGGAATATAAGTACTAGGTGCAACTAGCATGATGCTCAACACATAGCTATGCCAAAAATAATATCCTAAGCCTCAACAAAAATATATAGACATCACATATACATCAAAAGAATAAGGAGGCTTAGGTCCAATATAATCCTAGTCCCCAAATATAACCCTACTCTCCCTGTGAGGGAGAGCACTCCTGCTCGGCCGGGGGCTGTGCTATCTCAATCTCTGTACCTGAAAAATGGTAAGGGAGTGAGCATTGCACATGAAATAGAAAACCAGTTTCTAGATAGACATAACAACTCACCAGGCCAAACACAGTTAGCAATTTATTCACATAATAACAATCTCATCGCAAGCATACCACATTTTCCAATTCCCTCATTTTACAAGTGTCGGTTCCCCTTTTATTTAATCCATTTTCAACTTATGATTCCCTTTTAATTATTTTCCCCGTTTCCAAAGAAATCCCTTTTTAGTCCCTTACCTTTTCCCTTATTCTTTTCCTTATATTTACGGTGTATGTATGTCTCCACCAAATCGAAGGCCTACATACATCGCTTTTCCATTACCATTATCTTATCAAATTTTATTTCCTTTTTCCTTTATTCATTTCCTTTTACTTTCGCTGTATCTATGTCTCCACCAAATCGAAGGCCTACATACATACACCATCTACTATGTATGTCTCCACCAAATCGAAGGCCTACATACATCGCTCTTCCATTATAGTTTACCTTATTTTATCCATTGTTATTTCCTTTTTACTTATGATGTATGTATGTCTCCACCAAATCGAAGGCCTACATACATACACCATCGACGATGTATGTCTCCACCAAATCGAAGGCCTACAATACAACCTCTATTTACGATGTATTGTCTCCCCCAAATCGAAGGCCTACAATACATCACCAATTACGATGTATATCTCCCCCAAATCGAAGGCCTATATACATCACCATATTTATTCAGTATTAGTTATCCATATTATATGTCATTAATTAGTCGACCAAATCCGTTTCTTACCACTTAGTCCTTTCACACACAAGCACCATCACATATATAACCAATTAGCCACAATTCACTTTCATAATTATCACCATTCCAAAGTTTAAGTAATGTCAAGTATAACATATAATTACAACCACCACTATTCATGCATATCACTATAAACACTTAGTGCATGTAACAACAAAATTCACCTTTTCATATAATTATGCACAACCACATTTTTCACTTGTCCGATTTATTGATTCCAAATCCTAGCTTAGGGGTTCATGCCATTTATTTTCCTCAATTAAACCTAACCTCATTCTCTACCTCTTAGAGTTCCATAATTAATAAGTTAAGCCTATCTTTACCATTTTCCTTAGTTCTAAATTGGGGTTTCTAATTCCCTACCCTAACACATAAACTCCTAGCCAATTATTATATCTAAATACAAACCCTTTCCTAGAACAAGCCAATACCCACCCCCTTACCTTAACCAAGGAGAGGGAGAGTGGAAAAACCCAAGCCTTAGCTTCAAGCGCTCCCAAACCAAGAGCTTCAAAGACAAAAGATGGAGGAGAGTGATGATAACTTTCCCTAAGCCATAGAAAGGAAAATGATGAGGTGATTTGTGGCACCAACAATAATGAAATTCGAATTTCAACCAAGAGAGGAAAAAGGAGAGGAAATTCGTATGACCCAAAACCAAGAAAGGAGAGGAAGTGATTTACCTATTAAGCTTGATAATGGTTGATGATGGTTGATGGATTTAGGAAGGAGAAGAAGAGCTTCCCTTGCTCTTGAGGAGAAGGTGGAAAATCGTGTGAGTGAGAGAGAAATGAGTTGATGATGATGAAGGGGAATGAGAGTGAAATGAGTGTTATTGGTTGTTTATGGTGTGAGTAAAATGAATATGTGGCTAAGAATGACAGTTTCTAAGAGAAGATTCCATTTGTGTGGACCACAATACGTTTCTCTTTTTCTTATTTTTTTGTTGCAGTACGCACTACTCGAGTAGTCCTTGTACTACTCGAGTAGTTTCAAAAATCCTGACTTACTGTTTCCACCAACTACTCGATTAGTCAGTGAACTAATCGATTAGTTAGTGTACTAATCGATTAGTTTGGCACTACTCGAGTAGTCTAGCCAGTTTCCTTTTTCTTGGCATTTCAAAATGCCATAACTTCTTCGTTACCCGTCGGATCTTGCTCAAATTTTAAAGCAAGCTTCCTCACCTATCCTACTTCACATCCAACGGTGGAATTTGTATTCTAAGCTACCAATATTGTTATTCTTATTCCCCAAAGTCCTATGTTTTAAACTTAAATTTGCATGTCTAATTGGCCAACTACTAGCTTATATCATAATTGCTTCTATCCTAAGATTATCAAAACATAATTTACACTAAGAATTAAATTTGAGATGTTACATGGTATCTATACAAAGCTCGTGATGTGAGCTTTGTATTGGTGTATTGTTTGTGATTTGAATCAGAACATAGAGGGAGAATCAACCGCTCGAACTCAGGAACCCTAACTTAATCAACAAACCCAAATTTGGCCAAATGCTTCACGAATTCGGTGTTGATTGGATTTTATAGACAAGGAGAATGTCCATGCATGGCGACACGACGCAGATGAAGTGTTGAGGAAGACGATTTCGTGTCAACACACGAGAATCGTTGGTGGTGACTCACCAAACGCACTAACTCGTGCAACTCTGTCCAAAATACTCGAGTATTCAGAATAATACTCGAGTGTTTTGCCCAGTTTTTGAAAAATAATAATTTTATTTACTTTCCCTCCAAAACCTTTCCTATATTTACTTCTAGGTCCCAACCCAGGGACTAATATGCAAAATACTTACTTTATGCATAATTATATTTATTAAATAAATTCACACACATTCCTAACTACATAAGCACAGATTTTAATCGAAGATTGAGAATGAAATAATTAATTATAATAAACTTTTATAATTAACATTTCATTAATCAGGGATTAAAATATTGGGGTGTTACAAAACTCATAATAAACATTTAGTTTCTGATTTAAACCTTAAAATCACTTGCATGCATCAACTTAAAGTTGCTCAAAACAGAATTGAGCAAGAATTTGGCCTCCAAGCCTTTGTACTTTAAACACATAATGCCCTTTTGAGTTTTTGTTAACTCAAATCCTAAATCACTTGATTTTAGTCTAAATCTAGTATAAGGTAAGCTTCTCTCATACCTTAGGATAGTGTTTGATGAGTAATGTTAATGAGATTGAAGAGAATTCCCAGATTCCACCAAAATCCCTAATTCTGCTCTTTACCCACGTTTTCAGCAACAGGGTCCAAAAACAACCAAATTTGACATAGTAATTGGCCAAAGAAATTGGGGAAAACAATTAGAACTCAATCTAGGTAACATGCACTAGGAAATAAAAGTGATTTGAAGCTTAAATGTTATATGTGCTTACCAGAATCAAAGCTCGAACTCAGCTTCCAGAACCAAGAGAAGACAGAGTTCAGTTTCCAGCTCCAATTTCTAAGGTTGATTCCTCCTCACACAAGAACCCTCAGCTCACAAGTCGTATATCAATGAAAAGCCCTTGATTCAAGCTTTTCAGAAGTGTATCTCTCACTATCTAACTCTCAAGGAAGAAGATGAATTTCTTTAGACGAATCTGAAACCCCAACAATCCCTCTTCAACACCAAAAACGCAAAATCAACCTCATCACCTCAGAAATCCAGCAATTTATAGGAAAATTGGAGTAACATGCACGTTGACGCGTGTTATCCACTAGGTTAAGGCTGTATTCGTGGCGATTAAACGAATTAATCAAGTGATTACTCATCATTATCCACTAACCCAGTTTTTGGGTTCATCGTCTAACCGGTTACAGGGCATTACTAACCGGTTAGATCAGTACAAAATTTAAAAAATTAATATTTTTAAATCTTTCCCTCCAAGAACTTTTTCAATATTACATTTAGGTCCTAATCCAGGGACTAAAATGCAATATCCTTATTTTTTGCATTTATTTGCCATATAAAAATATCTCAACTTATTTTTATATTTTAGGCTAATTAAATACAAAACATAAACTTGGAAATTCGTATAAATTAATAATAAAACTTTTATTATTAATTTCCTTATTATCCGAGAGACGAAAATTTGGGGTGTTACAGTACACACAGAAAGTCTTTGTCGGGTCGGGTAAGACCAATTTTGGTGCAGACGTCAATCTCCTTTTTAGCTCTTGAAAGCACTCCTCACACTTCTCCGTACAAACAAACGCCTGTCCTTTTCTTGTTAACTTAGTCAACGACCATGACAATCTAGAGAATCCTTCTATGAACCTCCGGTAATAACCAGCAAGTCCTAAAAAGCTTCGAATTTCCGTCACTGTCGTTGGTGCTTTCCATTCCAAAACCGCTTCCACCTTTGCAGTGTCCACTGCAATTCCATTCCTTGTTATCACATGCCCTAGAAATTTACTGATTCTAGCCAAAAGTCACACTTCGATAACTTCGCGAACAGCTCTTTCTCCTTCAACACACCTAACACCTTTGCTAAATGCTCTGCATGCTCCTCTTTTTTCCGTGAATAGATTAAAATGTCGTCAATAAACACAACGACAAAAGAATCTAAAAACGGGTGAAAGATCCTATTCATGTAATACATGAATATTGCATGTGCATTAGTCACTCCAAAAGGCATAACTAGATACTCATAATGTCCATATCTTGTTCTGAAAGTCGTCTTTGGCACATCTTCTTCCTTCACTCTGATCTGATGGTAACCTGATCTCAAGTCGATCTTCGAAAACACAGTCGCTCCTCTCAGCTGGTCCATAAAATTGTCAATCCTTGGCAACGGGTACCTATTCTTGATTGTCACTTTGTTCAGCTGACGGTAGTCGATGCACAATCTCATACTTCCATTGTAACACCCCGATTCGGCAACATGAAAACCACCGTTACTTAGATTAAATATAGTGAAAATTTGGGCCTTTTTTTAAAAAAAAAACATGTATAACATAAACATGAGAACATTTAAATTTTTCAAAACATAGTTACAATTAAAAACTCATGTTCTTACATTGCATAAAAGCTTTCAAGTTCCAAACCGAGATGTCACAAGACACCGCACCTTGAAACTCATTCACAGAACATTGTTTAAATACACAACCCATTTACTTGTTTCAAAACATCAGTACTGAATAAAACTTTAGCCGGGGTACAGTATAATAAAGCTATGGTAACTAAGAACTTGCAATGGAATACAATACTCTGAGGGGATTACCTAGCATCTAGTCATATACACTAAGACCCGCCATCTAACTCCGGATCTTGGCAGGTCAAGCTCTCAGACCGCAAGCAAAATCGTCCTCATCCGCCATCTCAGAAGATCCTCAGGGCTCGGGTACCAATCCTCATCACTGGGACACTCCTCCATGTCGACCTCAGACCATAGATCGCGATCCTCATCATCTGGCACCTCCGGAGTTTCCTCTGTGGAGACATCTAGGGAGCTCTCCTCCTCCACCTCACGAGCTGACAGCCTCTCCATGATTTCTTTTCTTCGCCGTTTCATCTCTATGTACACTATGACGCGGGCGGTCATGGTTATGTTATTCCCTGTCAATGGAGATGTTCCTATCTCACGAATGAGCTGGAATCTCGCTATATTTTCCATCTAATGATCATACAAAATTTTTCCAATACAAAGCAGAAGTACAAGAGAGAGTGAGCTACCCATAACAATCAATGTCGACTGTGTGGGATTACAATAGGCAAATATTAAGACAAGACAATAAAAATCAAACAAACAAAAACAACAACATGATCATCATATAATTAAACATGATCTTATACTCAGCTTTTCGTAATCACATTCTCCAAATCTTTCTCATAAACTTTCACAACTTTTATCAATCCTTCTTCAATCATGATTTCCAAACTTATCAATTATCCCAAGAATCCTTTCTATACTTATCTTATAAATCTTATTCAACACTTAATATCCTTAATGTACTTTTCTTTTGATTATCTCAATCTTTTGTGTCTTATCGTTCCGGCTCACTCAATGATGTGGGGAAATCATCACTGAGGGAGTTCAGCGCACACGTCTACATCTCCTCGGTCATCCACCCAACCTAGTCGGAAGCAAACAGGAGTACAGGACATTTACCACGCGGGCACGACAACTGTCTCAACAATTGGCTCCAAGCCAGGAGAACTGTAGAAAACTCGGGTACAGTCTCAAATCAATTCAATTCATATCATATCATATAATCAAGGCTCACTGTAGAAAACTTGGGTACAGTGGCAAATCACAAATGCCCCGTTCCAGTCCCTCTCACTGTTCAAGATTTGCAATCTAGGGGGCGACAATACTAATTCTAGTTGATCGTGCAGAACTTACCACGACGTTGGACCCAGTCCCTACCACGTTCGTATACCACATGTGGAATTCGTTCTGCCTAGAAAGTACTCTAGACTTCTTGACGTTTCACCGTCATTGTCCTCCCCTAATGCAATCTCCACCTGAGCATCCGCAGATACTCATGGTACCTTCCTCTCCACTACTTCGATATTACACTCATACCTCACCGCATTCGTTAATGTCTTTTAAAGGATTTTAAATTTTTAGTGTTTTAATTATCGGCTTAATCCTAACGGTCGGCTCATCCTTGGTGCATCCCTTCAACGAGTCCCGACCACTAATCGTTAAATCCGTTCCCCAGAGAATCACATATGCCATCACTTGAATCATCACGGCATCTTGCATCACATCTCTTTGATCTCATCAGCATTATGCTCATCAACATTGCTTAGTAGCATCATCAGCATCTTTCTCATCAGTCTTAGCTTAGCCGCATCATCCGTATCCTTCCTCGTCAGCATGGCTCAGCAGCATCGTCGGCATCCTCCTTTGTCAGCTATTGCTCAGCAGCATCATCCGCGTCCTCCCTTGTCAGCATTTGTTCAGCAGCATCGTCGACACTTATCTCAATTTCAGCTCATGTTTCTCTTCTGATCACTATTTATTCTTCCACATTTTCATTCACATCATGACTTGTCTCTTTCTCAACCATCCTCATAATTCTTATCTGCACTTCTTTTCTTTTTAGTCTTAATTCATTACTTTCACAATTTCGTTCTTATCATCTCATGATTCAGGGTGTAATCACATATTTCCAAAACAGTTTCACAATTTCTTAATAGTTAATTAAATCAATTCACAGACTAAGAAAATCAAGTAGCTCACGCATAATCATAACATCATACTATATCAACAAAGACATGTCAACTAAAAACAACAAACCAATCTCAGCTATTCGTGTGGATAGTCAAACAAACAAACAATTGCTATCCCACTACCCCGCTAAATGAGATCAGGGTCCAACCTTTGAGATGATTGGATGCCTTAATAAGTTACCTAAATACCACGACGTCGTAAGGGAAGCCCCTCTCTCACCTCGAATGACGTAGATCACCAAGAACTTTCCAAGCTTTCCAAGTTGCTACTCCGGCCTCGTTTCCTTTTCGTCAGTCACCCGAACTAGAACATTTTTCTCGTGCGTTAGAACGATTTCGATAAATTCACAATTCGTTTTGAAAACACGTTGAAACAATTCCCTTCTTGAAAACACATTACCAATATCCAAAAGATTTCAAATCTAAATCAAATCTATAATTAAAATGTTTCCAAGAAAACTTTGAAACAATTCTAAAATAATCTCGTTATCAAAACAGAATCCATTTCTCTTAGTTTAAAACATTTTGGTTGTAAAATCACGGTCCTTAAGCTTTAAACAGAATACAGAAGTTCAAGAAAATAAAATTCCAAGACCACATCCAATTGATTCATTTAATTTCCAAACTTCACAATATTATCAGATACTGGTCAAAGAATGTCGTAGAAAAATTTCAAATCAATTTAAGTTGTTTAAATCATACTTTTTCAAATGAAACATTTTTCAATTCCTTTGAAATCCAAACATAGATTTTTCACCAATAGATCTCACAAACAAAATTCAGAACAATTCCAATTCAATCTAAATTTTTTCCCAAAACATACTCAAACAACACATTAAATTTTCAAAGCATTCACAACTCACATAATGCAAATCACATTTTCAATCATTCAAAACCATTAAATAAATTATAATCTTAATAAATTAACTCAATTACTCTTAAGAAAATAATTTAAATTAAGCCATGTGACTAATTCATCAAGGACCGAATTACCATGATAAAAAATTTTCTAATCACTAATAAAATTTAAAACTAGAAATCATTAGATTAACATCACAAAATTCCTTTTTATATAACTAAATCAACTTATTCATTTTTATCTCTAAAACTGAAAAGGATTAAAGAAAACACACATCACTTCCATCAAATACATAGCATCATGCACCTAGGAATATAGCCATTATCAAAGGTCATTTCATAAAGAAAATTTTCCAACCATTTTTATCATGCATTGGCCGAATTATATAGGTATAATATTGAAAGGATTTAATGCACAAATAAAGACATAAATTAATGAAATCATTTTCTTTATTTTGGGCTAAAAACCGTGAGCATTCAAGGAGAAAAATCAACAATTTTAATTCATTTCCTTGACTTAAATCAAAACAATAATTTGGGTCATAAACCACTTCAAAGATTCACATATTTTCTTTTAAATTTAATTATTTCATACATGCACTTTAAAGCTCTTATATTAAAAATAGTTTGATCATGCATGCACTTTAAATGATAAGCAAACATAGCCTTCTACCTCTTTCTATGTTGGCCAAATATCATCATTAACAAAGACAAGGTCTTTGTTCACTTTTTCAACATGCAAAAGTCACATAATCACATCAAGACATGTAGATTTTCAAGGCAAAATTTTTAAAGCATCATGCTTCATCACTCATTCACATCAACATGCATTAATATCATCAAAATAAGATTTTTCTCAAACATTTCTAATAAAACTCAAGCTCATCATTTAGTCTTAAATAAAAATCAAGATTACACTTTAAACTTCTAAAAATGACATGCATGTACTTAAAATCATTAGATCTAGCCTTAAGACACACATGCATCAATTCTTCACAAAATAGAAAGCATGAATTCCATTTTTATCAAACATGGCCGAATGGCCTTCACCAAATATAACATGCATAAGACCAAATACTTAGGCTAAATCATGTTTATACTCAAAAATCATTTTAAAAACTTGTTACTTTAATTTCTCTTCAAAACCGTGTCACATATGGAAAGAAAAACATGATCTTTTCTTTTGAAATTAACATGCAAGACCAAAGCTCTCAACTTTTCATTCATCAAGTAAGGATCATCACATGCGCACACCTAAATCGACTAAGATCATCACCAAACTAACATGCAAGAATAAAGACTTTAACTTTTTCACTAATCAAGCCTAAATCATATATTTATTCCTCAAATAACCATAGAAATACATCATAAGTCACGGTTTAGCAAGAAGATTCAACATGCAAAGCCAAAGATTTTTACTTTATTAATAATCAAGCTTAGATCATAGATTTATTCATCACATCTTCTCATGAAAGCTTTATAAATCACGGTTTTAAGTAAGAAAACTCAACATGAAAGGAAGTTTATTTTAAGCTTCACAAAAATCTCAACTTTCTTTAGATCTTTAAAGTTTTGGTTTGAAAAACATCAAGATCCATCAAGAAAACTTTGAACCGAATCACCAAGCATAAATTTTCACATATTACAAATCACTTTTAGTCTTTAAAAGTCCATGGTCAAGAAAGAACAACACATAAACTCATCTTTCAAGCATAAAAATAAACATGCAAAGAAGAAAAGAAGGTGGATCTACAAAATAAAAAGAAAATCTAAACTATTACCATCTTCTCCAAGCTCTTCGAATCACCTACCAAGAAAAGGGTTGATCTTCTAGTCCTAGCACTCTTGATCCTCCAAGAATACCCTTGATTTAGCTTGAATCCCTCTTCTTCTTCCTTCTCTATCCCTCGGCCAACCTCTCTCTCTCTCTCCTTTTCTTTTCTTTATCTAAGAGTTGGATGGGCTCTTAGAGTGTGTTTTGGTGTGGAAATGGAGAAGTGAAAAATGAATTGAAGGAAATGAACTAAGGCCACTACTATTTATAGGCCAACGAATCATCCCTCTTTTGCCCTTAGGTTTTGGTTTCGGTCATGCACAATTGGGAAGGGTAATTTTGTCCTCTAAAAAGTTTGCATGTAAAGGATCTAATCAAGGAAACATGGTGGAGTGAATTAAGAAACTAGGGTTACTTCTTGTCTAATTACTTTTTCCACTACTTTGAATTTTCCACGAACTTAGTTTACTTATGGTTCTAACCTATCCTATAGGTTTCTTATCCAACACTTAAAATCTTAGGCTTGCCCCACATACATACATACATACATACATAGCAACCGTAGCACTCATACATACACACACATGTCTTGCATTTTTATTTCCTAGTCACATTCATTTATAATTATCAATTCACATAACAAAGCAATTAACTCTAAGAAATCACATTCACACAATCATTTTCATGCATCACTCATTACACACACATTAAACCAACACATATCACATAAAAATTTTAAGCCATATCAATAAGTTTATTTTCTACAAAATACAATTCTCAAAATTCGTATTTCACAAACTCTGGGAATAAATTTTTATAAATCAATCCAGAAAATTCCAAAAGTTACATTTTAAAATTCTACGTTTTAAGACGATCGTTTTCATATAAAGATCATAAAATTCCGAGTTACGGTTAAAAAGTTACGAATTTTCAAAGTTAACAAATCTAAATTAAAAAGGAATTTTTAAGTTCGCGTTTTAATTATGGGGTATTTAAGGGTAATAAATCCTAGGTGTTACATTATTCTTATCCCTAACAATCTCGTTTAGCTTAACGACCAACCCTATTGTCCTACGTAGCTTCTTGGATAAACTTGATAAAAATAAGGGCTTATCACGTACAGGATTTACGAAGGCAACCTTATCAGGACCTTTACGAATCCTAATTGAGTTCTTCTTCTTCACAAGCCTCATCAGAAAGGTCCACAACATACAGGTAATCCCCTATAAGAAACACCATGCTATAGGGGCTAAGGTACGCTTTCTCATCCCTAAGTTGACACTAGCACACACTTTGTTGACTAGGGAGAACCTGTTTATCCCAACTGGATATACAGAAATCCTAAGAGTCCTACATTAACATCTTGGTTGGGATCATTCCTGGAGTTTTTCCATAGCTTCAAGGGTGATTTCGATTAAGGACACTACAGTAATGGATGGACAGTGGGTATAATTTATTATATTATGTTTTGTTCTCATTTGTGAGTCAATGTGTGTATGTATTTTGGATTATAACTAAAAGTTGGATGATACAAAAAATAAAATACGTTTAGGTAAAACAATATTGTATTTTGAATTACTCAAAACTGATTGAAAAATAGTAAAGTTATCGGTCCCTCCGGATAGCTATTGCGTAAGAAAAATTATCGAAATTCAAAAGTAAATATATTTTCTCAATCTTGATATTAAACTTGATAATATATAATATTTAAAATTTTGAAGTAGAAGATTATTATATATAACTTAAACCGGTAATATATTAAATCAGTCCAGAAGCTAAAAATAAAACAGTCTCCGAACACTATGAAAATTTACAGGGACGGTCAAAATATTAAGTTAAACATATTTTTCTGAAGAAGCTATTTATAAAAATGTCTCTAAGGCTTACCACTTGAGCTCTCTGTCAAAATGTTAATTAAACTAAATAAAAGTACTACTTTATTTTTGGAAAACATATGATAACAAATTGATACTTATTTTGACTAGAAAACATATTTCAAATATAATGATGAAATCAGAATTTTATTCCGAGACTCAAATCTTGAAAACATCATATTAAATCATTTAATTATTTTGCTAGAGGTATTAGAAATAACTGGATGTTACAATTCTCCCCCACTTATTGGAATTTCATCCCCAAAATTCCGTTCAAAATCCTTAAATGGAGAACCATCCCGGATAAGGGTTTCTTAACTACGATACTCACTTCCTTTGGTTTTACTCCCCCACTTGGAAATCGGCATACCATTCTGCATTAGTACGCCGCTAAGCTCTTGCACTCAATGAAGAGTACGAATTTATGGTTTGATTTGGTTAGTCTCGACACGAAGACTCTAACAAGTTTTCTAAGGTTTACTCTCCTTGCGGCTAACATTTCAAGAGTCCCACTAATAGGACTCCCAAAATTCAGGTTTTGCTTCCCAAGGAAGTCGGAAATGGTTTCTAAGATCAGCTGGGTTTCCTCCGGAATTCTACATCAGAGGTTTGGATAGGGTACTATTAGGCCCTAAACACTAATACCCTCAAGGGTTTGATTTATAGCCTAACCCCAAAACATACAACCTATCAACTACTCCTAAATCCTAGTCAAGCACATTCATCATTTAAGCAAACATAATTCATATATACATCATTCAAAGTTCAAGCATACACACAACATTTCATATCAACATACCTCTCAAACACAAACATGACTCAACCACACTTCCTCCTAGGCTAGTCAAATTCTACCTTGTCTATCTTAGGGCTAAATCCTACCTCTACACACACATTCATAACAATCATCACACTTTTGAAAATCGGTTATAAAGGGGTTCGGGGAATAGGATTTGCATAGCTTACAACCAGAAATAAATTTTCATTGATTCAATTCTCTAATGCTACGAAAATTGTGCAAGTAGTATCCCTACATGTGAAAGATAATTATTAGAAATTTTCAGGTCAATCCGAGTTCATTAGGTTCACTTTTGACCCTACGACGACTTTGTCAAAGAGTTGTAATTGTCGAGGGTGAACCTACGTCAAGTTCACTTAAAAATAGTAGGCAAACTCCAATTGGCCTTAAAATTTTAAAGGGACATCACCAACACTTAGCCCAAGGTTGTGTAAAATTCTCAAACCGATCAAAGCACATTAAATTCACTTCATTTAAAACATTAACTTGCTCCAATTGGCTTAAAATGTTACATGAAACAATGATTCAACCTTAGGGTGCTTATGTCAAATTTTCAAAGCCGATCAAAATTCCTACACCCAAAAACTTAGTTTTTCATTTTAAGTAAAAACCCTGATTTTCCCAACAGTCACCTAGCCACAAACAAAAGATTTTAAGATCCTTGGTTTGAATAGTCACTATGCATGGGGATTTAAAATTTAGGAAGAAGATGCCATACTAGTGAAACACTTAAAAAAACAGTTATACATTTACAAAAACAAAATTATTTTAGAAATTTTGTTACTCTCTTGATGAGGAACAATTAGTTTCATTTGAAAAAAAAAATTTGATAAAACTTTCAATCGTGCACATCACCATAAAGAGCTACTCCATCTAATTCCGTAAGAACCTAGATGAAGGAGTGAAAGATTACTCAAGATTGGCAAACTCAAAGAAAAGGAAGATGTCTTGGACTTGGAAAAATTTAGTTTAGTTCATCTTCAAAAGTTGAAACAATTACATTCCCTTTGGCTTCAAGTTTGAAAATTGAGTTTCATTCCGAGTTGATTTGATTCGCCTAGGAAGAGTTCTTATTTAATCGAAGTGTGACTTGGTTAAAACAATTGAGTTAATTCACTCCTCGATTACTTAAGAATCCTTGCTTTTATTACTATTTCTTGAAAATTTGTTGTGCGACCTCACGATCCATTTGGAATGATTGTAGCCCGGTGCAACATTTTGAAATTCATTTTAAACAATCACATCATTAAACAAACCATCATAATAATATTCACCCTCAAGCATCAAATAAAATTCACTTTAAAGAAGCAATCCACATATAAACATATACACACCTATACTAGTAACAATCTAGTTAAAATTCGGTTCGGGCACCTTTCGATTGAATTAAAACCACTATCTCGATTAAATATACCTCTTTCCCTTATAAAATTTTATTATTGTAACTCGGGGTTCAAGTTCAATCGTTAGAAGCTCCAACTTATCTTTCGTTTAGTATTAACGTTATCGGAATTAAATTAGTGGTGGAACCAACTACGGGTTCAACAGAAATGTTTTTGTTGTTTTCGTGGATTCTAATCTAGTCGATGTGAACTAAATCACTCGGTTAGATTAGTATCGAGTCGATAGATTATTTTGATTTTTATGGTTTCACTTCCAATTTCCTTCCGCTTACTTTAATGCTAAACTATTCCACACATCAACATATTTTGAGGACCTTTCGGTTGAGTTCGAACGGCTTCCAAATTGAGCAAAAAGTTTCTTTTATGTTTATAAATCAAATTGGTATGGTTCAGCGGTTTGAATCGGATCAATCGGTACTCGATTCTTATTTCCCATTTAGTGTCACCGTCACTTGAATCCTAATTAGCTATGAAACCGACTATTAATTTAATTTTAAACATTATTTTTAGTTATTTTAGATACTAGTCTAATCGATGTGAATTTTATCGCTCGAGTGGATTAGTATCGAGGACAAAAATTATTTACTACATGCGGTTCCATTTCAAATCATTCGTCCAATTACTTTGACACCAAACCACTCAACAAAAACACATTCAAAACATACACAATACAATAACAAAGCAAAGTGGAACAAAATAACTAACACAAAAGTTTTATACATGGGAAATCATTTACTAATTTACGATAGTGCACAAACTCCTAGATTTCGACGACATCAGCTCCCGATAAATGTAACATCGGATTGGCCAGTTCCGACACTACATTCCATCAGATGTAATAGCCCTCGTCATCCAGTCTAAGTTACTGTACTTCGTTTTTATTAGCAAGATTTCCTTTGTAAGAAACTTCGACTCTCGATTAACTCAAAACCTGAAATTTTTCACCCTTAAACAAGTTCATCATGAACCACTTAAGTTTCCTGTTTGCAATTGGGTGAACACTTGCAATATGCAATTCTTTGAATCCCTATGGGATCCACTTAGGTTCCAAAGAATTCACTTCTCTTTTTATGTCCATAAACATTTTTCTCAATTTATGAATTGTCAGCATTCTCATTTGCAAATATAAACTTATTCCGTTGAATTCATTTAGATTACCACTCCAGTTCATCAAGCACAACAAGTATATCAATATAAGATATCAATTAGCACACATTTAATTCTCATTACATTCAACAGTAACATCAAACATATACAACCACCACTTGACATTAAAATTTTCATTTATATATATGTCTCACCTTTGGTCAGGAAGCTCGAGATGAGAGTGTTCGCAGCGAGTTAGGGACCACTTTCCCTCAGGCTGAAAGGAAGGAACTGCTCTGATACCATAAATGTACCACCCCGATTTATAATTAAAAGATTAACAAACTTAAGTTTAAAATAAAATAGTGAATTGAAAATTTCTTTTTACAAAACAAGTTTATAATTCACATTGGGGGAATTCATTCATAATATACATAGCTTCAACTGGAATTCCCTTCTTTCGACTTGTTCGCTGCGCACTCTGATCTTCAAACTTCTTGCAAAAGTACCTAAAATGATAACCACTAAGGGTGAGACCATTTCAAAACATAGTGAATTAACAAATAATAAATAGTCAATAATAAAACGCAGGAATAATAATCAAATCAAAGGATGGAATAACAAAATGCACCACATTCACATAGCAGAGAAAACATTCAATTCAATCCAAGATCCACATTCACATTCATTCATTTCCATTTTCACAATTCGTTTCATTCCATTATACTACACATATACTTCATAATGCTTTTATGCTCAAACACATGAACATGTAATGCAACTTTATACCGTTGTGATTTAATTCCTGAATCCAATGTTACCCTTTTTCCTTTCACTTATACACTTTATATACTTTAACACTTTCATTGGATTCAGTGAATTAAACCCATATATATATATATATATATATATCAATGCATGCACTTTTCTCCATTTCCTTTATAATAACACTTTTCAACCCTCACATACATTCTCCACTCTGGGGAAAAACCGACCAGGAGTAAGCATTTCTCAACCTCTAGTTGGGTGCTTCACCTCCACTTAGGAAGGTCCCTCGCTCACCCGCTTGCACAGTATGTGGAAACCTACAATCGGTGGGTGAAAGAACTAGGAAACACTAGGAGAACACCTAGAAGGGGGGGTTGAATAGGTGTTATAGAAACTTTGAAAGATTTTCGCAAGAAACAAATCTAAACGATTAAAACCAATGAAAATTAATCAATTAACAAATATTATATCAGAGATTAAGCGGAAACAATCAACACCAATATTCTTATTGATTCACCTAGTTATGAAAATGATTTTCCTCAAATTAATTTGAACAATAAAAATTCAATCCAATCGAATATAGAAAAATCACTTTTTCTAGGTTTTCAATCAAGAACACAATTAATAACAAGAATTGTAAAGAGTAGAGAGTTTAGAGATACGACACAGTGATTTATCCTGGTTCACTTTCATCCACTTGAAAGCTACTCCAGTCCCCTCTTCAACCAAGAGAGATTCTTCACTATGAGGAATTAGAGTTTCTCAAATTACAAGTAAATGCCTCACAAGACTCCCTTCTTGCTAGCCTACAAGAGATACCACACCCTTGCCTTGTAACCCTATTGATATCTAATCTAACCTCTTCTCTTGCTTGCCGATACCCCACAACAAGACTTCCAATTCTTGCTTCACTACAAGACTTCCAATTGCTTGCTTCACTCACAAGACTTCCAAATGCTTGTTCTTCAACAAGGCTTCCAAATGCTTGATGAAATGCCTCACCAAGGCTTCCAATATAACTTTGCTTGATTCACAACCAAGACTTCCAATTGTTGTAAATAGCTTGCCTAACTTGCAATGATTACAACCCAAATGAAAAACAATAACAATCCTATGAATCTCTTTCAAAAGCTATGAAATATCAACATGAGAGATTCAAGGTTCTTGATCAAAGAATGTAAAAGTTAAAGCTTTGATCTTGAGAGAGTGAGAGAGAATAGTGTGGCTTTGATTCTTTGTAAAATTGTGTATCAAAATGATTCTAGTTGATTCTAATTGATAGAAATGATTAGGAAAAGGTTTATATAGAATACCCAAAAGTTAGAGCACTTAGAATGGCTTTTGAGAAGTGAAAAACGTATTTAAAAAACCATATCTGATCGAGTTACTCGAGTGAAATGAGTGTTACTCGAGTAAGCCGAAAGCTGAAAACATTTTACTCGAGTGAAATGAGTGTTACTCGAGTAAGCCGCAAGCTTGATAAATTTTACTCGAGTGAAATATGTGCTACTCGAGTAATCAGCATAAAAATCACTAAAAACTTGTTTTCTCAAAAACTAAACCTTTTCTTTAAAACCTTTAAGCCACCTATTGATTTTAGACAAAGTGAATACTCAAAATATGATATAATCATGCAATCAAAAGAGATTCACTACCCTCTAATAAACTCTACCCAAACTCATAAACTAAAAGACTTGTAGGCAAAAGATAAAACAATAAAACATAAACTACCAAACTAAGTCTTCATGAGTTGGTTCTCTCTTCATAACTTGATGTTTGTTGTTGCTTGTTGAGCTTGAACTTGATCAACACATTTGTAGCTTGTTCAAAACCTTTTGGCATTTATCAAAACATTCTTCATGGATCTTACAATCTCCCCCTTTTTGAAAATGACAAACATGTTTTGAAATTATTTGAAGTTCATTGAAGTTGTTGATGCTTGAACCATTTGATCACTTGGTGAGACTCTTGCTCCCCCTCAATTAATGCTTTTGACATTTGAAATCCAATTGAGTTAAGCTTGATTCTCCTCCTATCTTCAACAACTTTGCTCAACCTACATAAAAACAACAAAACAACCTTTCTCCAAACATACTATTTTATTTCTCCCCAAAATGATAATATTTCTCCCCTTTTTAAAATCTTTCAAATACAAATCTCCTCTTTTTTCAAAACATCATATTTCTCCCCCTTTGGCATTATCAAAAAGAAATATATACCAATTGAAATATAAGATCTAAGCCAAAATAGAGAAATTAATGAGATATAACAACCAAAAGCATGATAATCATCTAATGATTACTCAATGATATCAATTATAACAAATTGTATACCAATAACATGATACTAATTGTAAAACAATTGTAAGAATTTGATACCAATAGTATTTTTTTAAAAGTATAAACAATATCACATTATAAGAAATAATACCAATTGAGAGAACTATGAGCAATATCCCACAATATCAAATTGAAAATACCAATTGTATAATATCAAATGTTACCAATTTGTAGGATTTTCTCCTTAATACCAATTGAAGAAGATCAATAATGTCAATTGTATCAAATGTGTATAGACCTTTATTTGCTTCTTCAATCATACCTACAAAACAATCATGCTTTGCTTTTTGGTATCCAAATGGTTTTGGATCCATTTTTGTTAGTGTAGGGACTCTCACCCTTTTTCATCCAAACAAAATCTCCTTTAGGTATACCATGCACTTTAATATAACACACATTTGAAGTATGTCCATGAGTACCACAATAGAAACATGTTGGTGCATTTGAAAAATTAACTTTAGAAAAATCAACAACATTTCTATGAGATTTACTCTTAGCATTAGTATAACCCAAACCAAACTTGTTTGAATTTTCTCTTTGAAAATTTAACAATGTGCGCAATCTAATATCACCATTTGAGAAACTTGCAAGCTTATTTTTCAAAATAGCATTTTCATCCTTAAGCAACTTGCAATTCTCACAATCAACCACAATATTCAATCTACTAGCACAATCACAAGAAGAACTAGCATATATAAGATCAAGGGTTTCATTTTCAAGATTAAGCTCATCAACTTGTTTTTGAAGATCTAAAATCTCATGTTGATGTTTCAAAATGAGCTTCTTCCTTTCAATATTTTTCAAAGCTAGTTTCTTAAATTGTTTATGCATTTCTTCATAAGCATTATATAACATTTCATAATTTGAAGAAATTTCGGATTTAGTAAGACTTACATCGCTTTCGTCACTTTGCTCACTTGATTCATCATTTGAGCTTTCCTCTTCATGTACTTGAGCTATCAAGTTGAGACAAGCGGCATGTTCATCATCCGAAGAACTACTAGTTGTGCTTTTCTTGTCTTGTTCATCATCACTATTCCAAACTATGTATGCCCTTTTGTGTTTTGCATTTTTCTTCTCTTTCTCCTTCTTCTTGAGATACTTAGAGCATGAGTACTTGAGATGACCGGGCTTTCCACATTCATGGCAAACTATACCTTCTTTTAAAGTCTTGGTCTTGTAGTGTGAGGGATCCTTCTCTTTACTTTTGTCCTTGTTCAACCTTCCTTTTCTCCTTAGAATTTTATTGAACTTTCTTAGTAGAAGCTTCATCTCCTCTTCATCAATGTCCGAATTGGAATCTTCATTATCATCATCATCATCATCGGAACTCTCTTCCTTTTTATATGACCTTTGAGCTTTAAGAGCAATTCCTTTTCTCTCTTTGTACTTATCCGACTCTTCATGCATTTGGAAAACGTCCAAGCTCCATTTCATGTTCTTGTAGCTTTCCGAAAAGTGTTGCTAAGTCCATGGTGTCCAAGTCCTTTGATTCAACAATTGCGGTAACCTTAGGTTGCCATTCCCTACTTAGACATCTTAAAACTTTGTTAACAAGTTCACAATTCACGAAAGTTTTACCAAGAGCAATGAGATGATTAACAATATGAGTAAAATGTTTTTGCATAAAACATATAGATTCATTAGGCAACATACGAAACAATTCATATTCATGCATCAAAGAATTTAATCTAGCACGCCTAACTTCACTAGTGCCTTCATGTGTGACTTGCAAGGTGTCCCACATTTCTTTGGCATCACGACATTGGGAGACTCTAAAGAACTCATCATAAGATAGAGCGGAGGTGATGATGTTCTTTGCTTTTAAATCATATTGAATTTTCCTTTTATCATCATCGGTCCACTTATCTTTGGGAGTAAGTGTAAGCACACCTTCTACATCTTTTGAGGGAATATAAGGACCATTTTCAATGGCTTCCCAAATGTTCACATCTATAGCTTCTATAAAGATTGTCATCCTAATTTTCCAATAACCATAACCCTCTCCACCAAACATAGGAGGGCGATTTATTGAAGCACCTTCACCACCAAAAGGATTCGTAGAACCCATTGTAGTTTCTCAAGGATCTTAACGAAAAAGCTCTATGCTCGTGTCTTTCGACCGAGCTCTGATACCAATTGTGGAAACCTACAATCGGTGGGTTAAAGAACTAGGAAACACTAGGAGAACACCTAGAACGGGGGGTTGAATAGGTGTTATAGAAACTTTGAAAGATTTTCGCAAGAAACAAATCTAAACGATTAAAACCAATGAAAATCAATCAATTAACAAATATTATATCAGAGATTAAGCGGAAACAATCAACACCAATATTCTTATTGATTCACCTAGTTATGAAAATGATTTTCCTCAAATTAATTTGAACAATAAAGATTCAATTCAATCAAATATAGAAAAATCACTTTTTCTAGGTTTTCAATCAAGAACACAATTAATAACAAGAATTGTAAAGAGTAGAGAGTTTAGAGATACGACACAGTGATTTATCCTGGTTCACTTTCATCCACTTGAAAGCTACTCCAGTCCCCTCTTCAACCAAGAGAGATTCTTCACTATGAGGAATTAGAGTTTCTCAAATTACAAGTAAATGCCTCACAAGACTCCCTTCTTGCTAGCCTACAAGAGATACCACACCCTTGCCTTGTAACCCTATTGATATCTAATCTAACCTCTTCTCTTGCTTGCCGATACCCCACAACAAGACTTCCAATTCTTGCTTCACTACAAGACTTCCAATTGCTTGCTTCACTCACAAGACTTCCAAATGCTTGTTCTTCAACAAGGCTTCCAAATTCTTGATGAAATGCCTCACCAAGGCTTCCAATATAACTTTGCTTGATTCACAACCAAGACTTCCAGTTGTTGTAAATAGCTTGCCTAACTTGCAATGATTACAACCCAAATGAAAAACAATAACAATCCTATGAATCTCTTTCAAAAGCTATGAAATATCAACATGAGAGATTCAAGGTTCTTGATCAAAGAATGTAAAAGTTAAAGCTTTGATCTTGAGAGAGTGAGAGAGAATAGTGTGGCTTTGATTCTTTGTAAAATTGTGTATCAAAATGATTCTAGTTGATTCTAATTGATAGAAATGATTAGGAAAAGGTTTATATAGAATACCCAAAAGTTAGAGCACTTAGAATGGCTTTTGAGAAGTGAAAAACGTATTTAAAAAACCATATCTGATCGAGTTACTCGAGTGAATTGAGTGTTACTCGAGTAAGCCGAAAGCTGAAAACATTTTACTCGAGTGAAATGAGTGTTACTCGAGTAAGCCGCAAGCTTGATAAATTTTACTCGAGTGAAATATGTGTTACTCGAGTAATCAGCATAAAAATCACTAAAAACTTGTTTTCTCAAAAACTAAACCTTTTCTTTAAAACCTTTAAGCCACCTATTGATTTTAGACAAAGTGAATACTCAAAATATGATATAATCATGCAATCAAAAGAGATTCACTACCCTCTAATAAACTCTACCCAAACACATAAACTAAAAGACTTGTGAGGCAAAAGATAAAACAATAAAACATAAACTACCAAACTAAGTCTTCATGAGTTGGTTCTCTCTTCATAACTTGATGTTTGTTGTTGCTTGTTGAGCTTGAACTTGATCAACACATTTGTAGCTTGTTCAAAACCTTTTGGCATTTATCAAAACATTCTTCATGGATCTTACACAGTAATTCACCTCCACTCCGGAAGGTCCCTCGTACAATTTGGTTTGATTCGTCCAAATTGACTTTAGAAGAAATCACCCTCAACTGGCCACGAAAAGCCAAAGTAACTGACAGAATTATTATGGTTGCATAAAACCAGTCCCCAACACGGGTTGCGAACCCGTGTCCTTTACAAGATCAAAGTTTTCCATAACAATTCTCAGCGATTGTTTCAATGACACAATCTAGTTACTTTTACCTTCATCAATCGAAAACGACGTATGTTTTTCCCCGTACTCCTAAACGTCCATCTTACTCCTTGAATAAACGTGTTTCTAGTTCATTTTAAATTGATTTTAATAATCAAACCTTTTAATACTTTATACCAATTGGGTTGGGTTTTCTAACTTAGGATAATTGGCCATACTTTATAAATAATACATATGTAGCTTCTAACCATAATTTTACACATTGTGCATTTAGCCACAATTATACACATTTAGCATATAGACACAATTTTACACATTTAGCATTTAGTTTGCACCACAAATTCTCACAGATATCAGACATTTCAGTCGACATACTCGGGTATGTCTCAGAGTGCAGTAATATAAATCAGCTCCCTAGGGTTCTTCACTTCCTACTTTAACAGCATATAAAAGCAGATTTAACATAATTATTTCCAATAATATAAAAATCAACCAAAAATACAATAATCTTCTCTGATCAAACTCTTACCAAGCATTATTTTGCATCCCACACTCTAATTTAACTATTAAACCCAAATACTATTATAAACTCTAACTATCTCTAACTCAAAGTGTAGAAAAGTGTCTCCCCTTATCTGGAAATCCTAGCAATAATGACAGAGTCACGTTTACATCTGCGACTTGCTCCAGGGTCAAGGTCAATAGCGTGTTGGATCTAAATAGGGACATATGATAAAACTAATTATAACATTAAAATATATATATATATATATATATATTTCAAATAAACTCATTTTTTCAAAACAATAAATATATATCATTATACAATAAAGATATATAACTTTTCTCTAAAACATCTCTTTATTTGAAAATATAGGGATAATAAAAATATTGACGGATCGTCGAATAAATTATATAGATGGATAGAGGGAGTTGAGGAGATTATATACCTAAGAAAGATCTGAGATTAAATGGTTAGATCTTGAATTATTGGACCGGAAAGAGAGATAAAATAAAAGTACTCCCTTCGAGTTCGTCTCAGGCCCCTCTCTCTCTCTCTCTAATTCTAATCTACCCTCTTAAGTCTGCGGATGGCTTCACGTGGTAAGCATTATACATTATATATATATATATATATATATATATATATATATATATATATATATATTATAGTCATGAGGGGTAATGGATGGACGGTGGGTATAATTTATTATATTATGTTTTGTTCTCATTTGTGAGTCAATCTGTGTATGTAAAATTATAGTTAAAAGTTGGATGATACAAAAAATAAAATACCTTTAAATAAAACAATATTGTATTTTGAATTACTCAAAACTGATTGAAAAATAGTAAAATTACCGATCCGTCCGGATAGCTATTGCGTAAGAAAAATTATCGAAATTCAAAAGTAAATATATTTTCTCAATCTTGATATTAAACTTGATAATATATAATATTTAAAATTTTGAAGTAGAACACAAGATTATTATATATAACTTAAACCGGTAATATATTGAATCAGTCCAGAAGCTAAAAATAAAACAACCTACGAATACTATGAAAATTTACAGGGACGCTCAAAATATTAAGTTAAACATATTTTTCTAAAGAAGCTATTTATAAAAATGTCTCTAAGACTTGCCACTTGAACTCCCTGTCAAAATGTTAATTAAACTAAATAAAAGTACTACTTTATTTTTGGAAAACGTATCATAACAAATTTATACTTATTTTGAGTAGAAAACATATTTCAAATATAATGATGAAATCAGAATTTTATTCCGAGACTCAAATCTTGAAAACATCATATTAAATCATTTAATTATTTTGCTAGAGGTATTAGAAATAACGGGATGTTACACATAGAATATTTCTCCGCATACAAAAAGGAGGAGACCAATTCTGGAATATATTACTCATTCTATCCATTTATGCAGGGGGAGATTTATCATGTTTTATCATTATTCCCTGACATTTGAAATTTCCTATGTTACTATTGAATTATATTATGCTATATGGTTAATAACTATGATGCAGAAACACAGAAAAGGGCTTGGAAACTCAGAAAAGGTTTGTCATCATAAAAAAGGAGGAGTGTTGGAAATCAAGCTTGCCCTAAAGGACGTAACGAGTCAATGCTAGAAGATTTCTTGAAAATAGAGTTTTGATGATAACAAACAAGTTACAAGTTTCAAACATCAAGTTGCATCAAGTCTCAAGCAGTTCAAGGCTCAAGTTTCAAGCATCATGTTTTGTATAAGCTTTGCTTAATAGGAAATTTGTAAGGTAATGAATTTTTTTTACAAGTGTGTAATGGCCAAATGAGTTTTTCAAATTAAGGAGAAGAAAAAGAGTTTTTAGTGAAAATCAGTTTTGAACTTAGGTTTTGTGGAAGTGCATGATGAAACAACTCTGGATAATTTTATCTAAGTTATGAAAATCTATTTTTACAAGTGCAAGAGAGGATAATCGATTACCTTCTCAAAGTAATCGATTACTTTTGTTGCATCATAGAAAAACCAGAGTGTGAATAATTGATAAGGTGAACTTGAATAATGTAACATCCCGCTATTTCTAATACCTTTAGCAAAATAATTAAATGATTTAATATGATATTTTCAATATTTGAGTGTTGTAATAAAATTTTGATTTCATCATTTTAATTGAAATATGTTTTCTAGTCAAAATAAGTATAAATTTATTATAATACGTTTTTTTTTTTAAATAAAATAGTACTTTTATTTAGTTTAATTAACATTTTGACAGGGAGATCAAGTGGCAAGCCTTAGAGGCTTTTTTATAAATAGTTTTTTTTAGAAAAATATGTTTAGCTTAATATTTTGAGCATCCCTGTAAATTTTCATAGCGTTCTGAGACTGTTTTATTTTTAGCTCTCGGACTGGTTTAATATATTACCAGTATAAGTTATATATATATAATAATTTTCTATTTCAAAATTATAAATATTACATTTTATCAAGTTTTATATTAGGATTGAGAAATATATTTATTTTTGAATGTCGATACTTTTTCTTATCCAATAGCTATATGTAGAGACCGGTAACATTATTATTTTTCAATCAGTTTTGAGTAATTAAAAATACAATATTATTGTAATGAAATGTATTTTATTTTTAGTATCATCCAACTTTTGGTTATAATTCAAAATATTTACACACATTGACCCACAAATAAGAACAAAACATAAAAATATAGTAATATTTCCTATTTCTACCCCTGAGCCCAGCCCAACCCGTGGAAGGAAAAAAAAAGAAGATACTAAGTGGGTTAAAAGAAGAAGAAAAGGGGAAGACAAAAAAACAAAAGGGAACAGAGAGAAAGAGGTCTGGGCGTGAGAACTGGAACGGAGGGACGGAAACGCTCATAGAAAAAAAAAAGTGTGAAATCTCAATCTTTTGGGTCCGATTATTCAAGATCCGACCGTTCAATTTCAAATTCGTCTTAGGTAAAGGGAATTAGTTCCCAAACACCAAAATTATCCCCCAAACCCCAATTTTTTAAAATATACCTAAACTACCCTTCCCCATATACTCCCTCCTAATTTTTCCCAAACCCCACACACACGTTCAACTTCCTCTTTCAACTCCCTCCTGCAACTTCTCAGTTCCTCCTCCTTCCTCATTCACTGTTTGTCCATCCTCCTCCTTCACCAGCGTTCCTCTTCCTTCCTCCTTCACCGTTCGTTCGTCCTCCTTCCTGACCAGTGTTCGACTTTGCCTACGCCGCCGCCGTCCTTCCTCCTCCTTCACAAGTGTTTGGATTTGCTGCGACCGTCCTTCCTCCTCCTTCCCAAGTGTTTGGCTTTGCCTGCGCTGCCGCCGTCCTTCCTCCTCCTTCACCGTTCGTCCTTCCTTATCCACCGTTCGAAGGTACTGTGACATTTATCTTCTTCTTCTTCTCTGTTGAGACTTAGTTTTCTTCTTCTCAAACGTGTTTCGGTGTTGCACATGTTGTATTCTTTGTGTTGTAATTTAGGTTTTGTTTAGGTTTGGTTTAGATTTCATCCATGTCTTTTTAGGGTTTTGTTCCCTTTTCTTTTTTGTTCTTTTAGGGTTGTTGCTCTTACTTTACGCCATTAACATACTTGAATCTCTGGTTTTTCTGCAATTTTCCAACACGGGTGTGTCGGATTTTAGTAAAATTCCGAATGTGGTTTATCATAAATTAAACATGGGTTGTTTTAGAAATTGTTTGTTATTTATATGTTTAATATTTTGGAGGTTTTGTGCTTAGATTATGAGAACATAATTTTGCTCTATCAATGATTGAATATAGCTTTTATTTATAACTTACACCTTTGTTAATTTTGATGAAATTTCAGATATGGCTAGAACGAAACGTACGGCTGAAACCGTGCGTGCAGAACAAGAAGAACAACAACGTAGAGAAGCAGCAGCAGAAGAACAATCTAAAGCATCAGGGGAACAATTGCGGCAGGAGAGACGACCACCGACTGCATCGTACAGGAAGGAAAAGAATGCTGAAAGTAAAATTGGTTCATCATCACAAGTGGCACCTGATATGGAAGCGGAACCGCAAGCACTGGAACCTGAACCGCAAGCACTGGAATTGCAACCTCAACCACCCACTGATAATGTGTACGAGGAGGTCATTGCATTATGCAGCAGATCGATTAATGAAGATGTTCCTCGTACGCAATCCAGAAGAAGACAAGTGAGGCGTGCTCGTGGAAGAAGAAATTTGGATTTGTAATAGCATTTGTAGTAGGTTCTGAACTTATTAGTATAGGATCAATGTTGGTTGCTTTTTGAACTTCTTAGTATATGGCTTAGATGTAGCTATTAATGAATTCTGTGATGTTTTGAACTTCTTGTTTGGATTTTGTGTAGCTATTAATGAATTAAGTTTTCAATGATTTTGTGTAGCTATTAATGATTTTGTGTGACTATTTCTCTCAACAAATACTGCAAAAGTATTAAGAGAAAGAAAAAGAAAATTTCAAATCTGATATGCCCAGTAATTCAGAAATATATGTCAGATTTAAAGGCTTTTCCGAGATATATACTTCAGAATTTAAGTAAATTCTGAAATATGTATATCGGAAAACTGTTTAATAATTGAGTTAAGATAAATTCCGAAACACATGTTTCGGAATTCTAAACTTTTCCGAATCATGTATATCGGAATTTAATTAAATTCTGAATTTAGTGTTTCGGAAAAGTCACACAGTGAGATACGTTTTCCTATGGATTTTTCATATAATCTAAGCATAAATTCCGAAAAACATGTTTCAGAATTCTAAACTTTTCCGAATCATGTATATCGGAATTTAATTAAATTCTGAATTTAGTGTTTCGGAAAAGTCACACAGTGAGTTACGTTTTCATATGGATTTTTCATATAATCTAAGTATAAATTCCGATATACCCGTGTCGGAATTTTAAAAAATTCCGACACTGGTTTTTCGGAATTCGAACAATAACGTAAAAAAAAAATAAAACAGTAGGAGAGAGGATTTTACCTTCAACAACACGAATAGATAACCCGCTGAAGCTTCCTTTACGAACAGAGAACCAAATGAAGTGGTTTGTAGGTAGAGTGAGGTAGGTTTTTGAAAAGGAAGAGATAAAGGTTAGAAGAAGAGAGAATGGGGTTTGGGAAATTATGGGATATGGAGGGGTTTGCATGGGGTATGGGGTTTTACTTGGGGTAGAAGAATGAGAAAAGATGGCTGGGGTTTGGGGTTTATTTCTTTTTTTTTATGAAGAAGGGTGTAATGGACATTTCACAATTAAAATGGGGTTTGGGGGATAATTTTGGTGTTTGGGGACTAATTCCCTTAGGTAAATAACCTTCTTAACTCCCTCTACCCTTCTATGTAATTTATTCGATAATCCGTCAATATTTTTATTATCCCTATATTCTCAAATAAAGAAATGTTTTGGGGAAAATGATATATTTTTATTGTATAATGATATATATTTATTATTTTGACAAAAATGAATTTAGTTTATTATATTTATTGATATATACATACATATATATATATATATACTTTTAATGTCATAACTAGTTTTAACGTGTGTCCCTGTTTAGACTCAACACATTATTGTCCCTGACCCTCGAGTAAGGCACGGACGCAAACGTTATATTGTTTCTATTGCTAGGATACCAGGTAAGAGGGTTGTATTACCTTAATTTAGGGGATAATTTATAGGTTGTTTATAATGGTGGCTAGGAGTAGAAAAGATTAATTAGAAAACTGAACAATAGGGTAGTTAATGTTGATAATAAGTCTATTATTAAATTAAAGAAATAAACACGCTTATGTTTTGATGAATTGATTATTTTTTTAATTGATTATTTTTACTGATTATTGGTTAATTGATTATTTGGTTAATTTTTGGTGAACTTAAAATTGGTTATGAATTGATCAATTGTATTGATTATTTTTATTGATTATGGATGATATTCGGTTGGTATTTATTTATGGAGTAAAATTTTGTCGTTTGCATGTTAGTGTGAATTATATATGTTTGAATTTAACTGGACTGGATTATTGTCATTGGGATAAATGAATTAAATAAAAGGCAGCAGCTATTGATCGCGTGACGGGTATCCGTATCCATTAGGTGCCCTGTTAGGACAGGGTCTATTTTAAGGAATAGACTCGAATTCCCAATAGGTGAAGTCCTCACTCAGGTAAGTAAATCCCATAGATCCAAAGTCTCGTTAGGTGTTTGGGACTCCCACGAGATCAATAGCTGCCTGGTAAATCGATAAAATAAATAATGAAATGTGTAAGAAAGCACGAAAAAAAAAGAATAAAGAAAAGGCCCTAACGAGCTAAAGGTCTATGCGGTAAGAAAATCCTGGGTGAAGGTAAGAAATCCTATTGGGTGAAGACACCATCCTAATATGTGCATACAAAAATACCTGATGGTACATTATAAGAAAAGACAAGAAAGAAAAGAAAAGAAGAAAGGAAAGAGGAAAGATGAGAAAAACTAAGAAAGCTGAAAAAGAAAGGTAAGAAAATAATTTTGAAGGAAATGCCACATTTTGTGATTGTGAATGATGCATGTTTGTGTTGTGAAATACTTGAAAATGATTATGATTATTACAATGTAAATATAAATGTTAGGCTTAGTTTATTATTATGACTTCTTAGAAATTATTTCCTAAGTTCTGTGTAATGCTACCCTTCTTGCTATATTTTTACAGGTACAGAAGTGAAGTTTACACAAGTCATGGCGGAACAGGGGTACACTCCATACTGTGGAGTGTAATTTAGTCACGAGAGAACCTAAATTAATTTGGTGTAATTATTATGGTTTATTTTTTTTAGAAGCCTAGAAACTTATATTATTTTTGAAAAGGGCATTAGTGCGAGGTAGCCGAATTTAAATATAATTTAGGTTTTGTAATATTTTGGATTGACAGGTTTAAAAGATGCAAATTTTTGTGAGGTCCGATAAACAGAGGAAACTCTGCCGGATTCTCGTCGAAATTTTCAAGTACGAATTTTAATAAAAACCTAATTTTAACTAATTAAAAGTGAGGGTGTTACAAATAATCCATTACTTTTTTAATGAGAGTAATCGATTACCTAGATAAAGTAATTGATTATCAATGTTGCATCATACATTTTCCTGAGGCAGAGTAATCGATTACTGCCCTGAAGTAATCGATTACATGATGTTGCATTTCACAAATTTCAGAGGCTCTGTAATCGATTATTAGATTAGTGGTAATCAATTATATGAGTTGCATCATATACTAAACAGGAGTGAAGTAATCGATTACTTGGAATGAATAATCGATTACTGGTTTTTCAAAAGGATTTCAAAGTTTCCATTTTAAAGGGGATAATCCATTACTTCAGGGAAGATAATCGATTACCTTAAGTTTTATTGAAAAACGTGTCAAAATCATTTTGATTTATTTCCAGATTTGTTTTTACCTGATTGATTCTGATTTATTTTCAAAATTCGAAATTGATTTTATTTTTGAAAATATTCCTTTTTGATTTAAGTTTCAAATCTTTTATTTTATTTCTAAAATCAATTTGATCTGGTTTTGATTTCAAAAATTATTTTGTTGCTTCTTAAGTTCTAAATCAGATTTTTATTTTTAATAAGAACAACAACACTCCTACATTTTGCTAACGTTCTAACATATCTGAGAATTACGCTTTCTCTCTTATTCTTCTTCTCCAAACTTCAAGCTTTTCAACGTTCATTCTATTTGAGAAGAAAACTTTGTATTGGCCTGCACTCTTGTGATTTAATCTCTTTATCATAGAGACCTAAATTGTTGTATCCGTGTTGTTGAGAACACACTATACGATTGTAATCACTCACATCATATTGTATTCAAACCTTAGTGGTTAGGGAGTGAATCCCTTAGTTGAACGTGTGGTACGTTCGTAGGGTGAGGAACCCTGCTATGTTATTGAGGCCCCTAGCGAACGGAGGTTCCTAGTAGTGTGTGGGGTGCTCTGGTTGTAATTGGGTGTGGCTCAATTCAAGTTTATAAAAGGCTCAAGTGGGTCGCTTGGGGACTGGACGTAGGTCTTTCGCGGGAAAGACTGAACCAGTATAAAATTGGCTTGCGTGTTCTTCTTCCTTATGTCTTTTAATTTCCGCAATTTCTATTATTTACTTTTCCGCGCAACTCTTATTTTTGTTATCTAACGCTATCGCTCTCCATCACAATATCTTAATCTCTCCTACGCGAAAATACTTTTTAATTTATACGTGCTTTCACAATAAACTAATAAAACTCGATTCAAACACCCCCCCCTCTCGAGATTTTGAGCCACAATCCTAACATTACTCACGAAGGGACCAGTGAGGTTAGACGAGCACGATTAAATACATTAATGCATGAATATGAGTTATTTCGTGTGCTGGCGAGTGAATCTATAAATGACATGCATAAACGATTTTCTCATATCATAAATCATCTTATTGCTCTCGAAAAAACATTCTTAATGTCGTGGACCAGACCTCGGTCCAACCTACCCCATCTTAACCGACCGTACGTCAAACAGAAACTACACATACTCCTCTTCCAGTCACTCGGATTCTAGTCACTCATCTTAACTGCTTGGCTAACCTTTAACTCGGCACAGGCTCAAATCGCCTTACCGAGCTAGGGGGCTTATGTAGCGGACCTGACTCCAGTCCGACCAATTCAATCTTATGTTGACAGCACACCGAGCTAGGGACACTTGAGTGAATTACAGGCTTACAGGATCAGGGCCGAGCACAGGGTCTTCACCCTTATCAGAATCAGATACGGTCCCAACAGTCTAACCGTCACTCCTATATTCTCGCACAGCTCGATAAACCACGGGATAACTACTGTGTTTATCTGTTACAGGTTCTAGAAAGGCTATCTAAATGGTACCTTTCCTAGTCCTATACAAACACATCGGGCTAACAGGCCCATACAGGCCCACATGCACACAACAACTCCCCCTATAAGTACCACCATGCTATAGGGGCTAAGGTACGTTCTCTCATCCCTACTCTCAAGAACTACGTGTGGCTTGATTCCCTTTTCACTGGGGATACGTAGGACCGGGGTCACCCTCGCCAGCTACAACAACCCCAAACGCACATCGTGGTGTTCCATTAATACCGGAACACAACATTGGCACCGTCTGTGGGAACGATAAATTTCGATCCCCATCCACATTCAAACAAAAAAAACCAGAAAAATAACAAGATTGAATTCACATTCACGGTGTTGTTGACGGTGCTGTTACGGAGCTGCCCCTGCTCTCAAAAAAAAAAAAACAACACAACGTGTTTTTGCTGGTAGGAAGGGAGGCCATTTATGGATGTTGCTACAGGTACCGTCGCCGAGGAAGAAGAGGAAGCAACAAGGCGTTGCTGCCACCGTTAACGGTGAAGAAGCCACCGTTGTTCTCTCTCGCGCCATCTTAGCACCATCGCCATTGCGATCTGGGTGGTCCACCATTGGAGGTGGAATTGGATTGGAGTTTTGGGCCTGGTCTACCAAGGGCACATGGTCTCACCACCGTTTCTGAGATCGCGACCTTCTCACCACGATTCCACCATCAACAGTGAAGCCACCACTCGCGACTTCATGGCTGATCTTCTCCGGTGCGAGCTCTTTTCTTCAAGCTCCACATTTCGAAAATCAGAGGCTTGACTCGATCCACCCCGAATCCGCCATCATCGCTCTCATGTCTCTATAGATGAAGGTAATCAGAGGTTTCAAGGTTGCATTTTCATGGATAAGTTTATCACGAAGGTAATCAGTAGTTATTCACGTAGTTCTTCTTTCCCTCCCTTTGCGAGTTCTCTTCATGACTCCCGAACCAAAGAAGGGGTCCGCGAACCAGCAAGGAAGGAACAGCACCGACGTAGGCCTCTGATTCCAGCAGGGACCACCGCCGCCGCATCGACCGCTCCCGCCGTCGTTCAAACTCACCGCGGTTCTTCTTGCTCCTAGTTCTCGCCGTTCTCGACAACACCCTCATCACCATCGCTTGGGTCTGTGCTTGCCGTACTGCTGTATCTTGGGTTCGTATTTGCCGCCGCCGCCACACCCACTTGCAAGCAGCAGCATCAACACGCAGCAGCAGATGCTGCATTAGGGTTCCAGCCCTAGTGGGCTTTGGGCCCAAAGAAAAAGAAGGGAGATCACGGTCACCGGAAGGAAGGCCAACTGCAGCACTCATCGCCCAACATTGTTACCGGTTCTATTCGTGCTCATCACTCACTGCCACCACACATGGTAATGCTACTAACACATCTAAAAGACATATGCGAACCATTATAAAAGTTGTTTTTCATCATCACCATTTCTCTATCATTCGCTGTCACCGGCACACAAATCACTATCAAAAACCTAGACACCTCAAGTCCAAATAATAAGAGATATGAACATGCACCACTGAACCGGTGTAATCCACTGCACAGTTCTGCCCCTCCACTCACTATGTCTCTGCCATCACCATCGTGGTCGCTTCCCTCCCATTTTGTTTGTGGTTCTTTCTTCGTTTCCTTGGTTGAAACCATGGCGAGCCCGTCTTCGACATTATCATCCTCCACCAGACTCGCTCGGCTCTTCAGCATTCGTCTCCGTCAAAATCGGGAGGCCCAAACCAAGAAAAAATGTTTTACGAGCTTATCTGATATAGGCATAAACAAACAAAAGGAGACAAAACATCGCTTAACTCTGAACAAGCTCATCAAAGGTGTCCGAGCTACGGGACAACCTATTTTCTCATTAATGGGTAACTCATTCTCCGAACACCACTACATTCCAGGAACATGATGATAACGATGAGGACCCCCGCGCCGAATTTTCTTCTTTGAGCTCGTCTCCGAGTATAGAGAACCTCGTGCTCGGTTCCCCACTTCGGATTCATGTGCCAACTGTGCGTGGACCCTCGACAACGTCCCCCTTTTGGTATCTCATGCATTCAGAATATCGGGAACCACACACTACCTCAGGTTCATAAGACGACTGCGGAAACCTTGCACCATGTTCCCTACTTGAGTCTCCTATTACGAGTCAACTGCTCGACGAAGCTTGTTTGGAAAGGATTAACAGAAGACTTCAATCCAATAGTCTTTGATCCGACATTCCTCACCTTAGCGAATCAGGGAAGGAATTCTCGGTCCTATATTACTCTCCTATTTACTTGGCATTTTACGTACACATGCTAATATTAATTTACTTGATGCAATACTTTTGACATATGCTCCTAATACTTTTTCTGTATTCCTTTAATTTCATTACATGTCACTTGTACTATATGTAACACCCCAAAATTTTAATCCCCGATTAATGAAATTTTAATTATAAATTAATTATAATTAATTATTTCCATATTAATCCTTGATTAAAATATGTGTTCATATAGTTGGTACATGTGTGTGAATTGATTTAATAAATATAATAAATGCCTAAGATGAGTATTTTGCATATTAGTCCCTGGGTTGGGACCTAGAGGTAATTATAGGAAAGATTTTGGAGGGAAGTAAATAAAATAATTATTTTTCAAAAACTGGGAAAAATACTCGAGTATTTTCGGAAAAACTCGAGTATTCTGGGTCAAATTGCACGAGTGAGTGCGTTTGGTGAGTCACCACGAACGATTCTCTTCTCTCGCCACGAAAACACCTTCTTGCCAACGCCATGGGTGGCGTGTCGACGTGCATGAGCTACCTCTGCTTCTATTTAAGCTCATCAACACCCCTTAGTTGAGAATTTTGGATCAAAAGTGCTTTGTTGATGAGGTTAGGGTTCTGAAATCGTTTCCTTCAATTCAGCTTCAATTTTGAGTGTTTGATTTCGAGTGATACACGATTACGAAGCTCACATCCAGGGCTTCGTAAAGATACTACGATTATTAGCTGAGATCGAGTGTAGAGGGAGAATCGAATCTGAGAAGGGAGGGAGTTGAAGCTGTTTGCAGTTTCTGGAGCTTACTAGAGCAATCGATTTTGGTAAGCTCTTGAATCCTTGATACTTCAATTTCTTTCCATTCTCTAGTATGTGTTGCAGAGAACGATTTCTAATTACTTTCCCCAATTATTTTGCATGAATTCACCACCAAAATCTCTAGTTTCATGACCTCATTCAAAACTGTGCTGCTGTCATATGGTTCTTGGGGGAAGCTAGCTTGAAGTCTGTTTTTTTGTCAAAAACCAATTCTCACATGTCTTAGAGGTAAGGGGAAGTAATTATATTCACTAGATAGAGTTTAAATTTCATTAATTGTGTTAGAGAGCCACCAAGAGGCTCTAAGGGCTTAGTTTGAATAGGAACTTTGGTTTGGAGACCAATCCATGCTCTATGACTGTGATGAGCAAGTTCTATATCATGCATGCAAGTTTAAATGAACTTTGTTTCATGAATATTGTGCTTATTTTGCAATTTGAAGTGTTGAGTTGCTAAATTGTATATTTCATGCATAATGGATTGATTCTCTGTCAAATTTGTTATTTGATATGAAATGAGTATGTTAACATGTTCAATATGTGATATATGAACTATTGTGATCACTGTTTTGGGTTAAAAATGTTTAAAAATTGAAATGGTATGTAAAAACCAAGTTTCACTCTGTTCTGTCTGCAGATACTCGAGTATTTGGCTTAATACTCGAGTATTTCGTGGTGCACCAGAGTGAAAATTGGCGCACCAACTTGGGAATCAGATTGAACACTCGAGTAATGTATGAACTACTCGAGTATTATGGGTAATGGAATACTCGAGTATCTTATGAATTACTCGAGTATATTTATGAAGACCTGAAACCCTAAATCTCTGAAAAGACATGAACGACTCGAGTATAATTATGAACAACTCGAGTAGAATCTGGAAAATGATAAACTACTCGAGTATTTTGGAAAACACTCGAGTATTTTTAGTCAGATACTTAAAAATACCATTTTCAATTCTAAGTCATTTTGTAACTCTTAGAGGACAATAAACCAAGTGATCCTGGACTTAAAGGAAATTGATTGACGTTATGATATTTTCATTTGAATAATGATACGTTGCTCGGGAGGCAAGTAATGTATTAATAAAAGGATAAAACATCAATCAATCCCTTTTAAGTAAAGTAATGCATTCATTCTGGAGTTTGGATGGTAGGACGTATATCATGTTTTTGGTAAACATGTGGATGGCCTTTGGGAGTGCCAATACGCTTGCTTGATGACACATCGTTGACGTGGTCGGCTGAGTGAATGCCGATATGGTTATACCGTTTGGATGACGGTCCGTTTGGATGACGGGATATGCTCGGGTGGCATGGATACCAAGCTTGTCGTGTACATTCTAGGTGAATGTACGAATTGTTGTATACCTAGGAATACAACGCACTGTTGAGTGCTGGGTTGTCAGGGATGGACGTCAGAGAGTGACATAGTATGATTGATTGGAGTCTAATATGTGATGTTTTTGTACCTTTTTTGCCTCCCTTTTACATAGTAAGTGGCTTGTTTCTTGAGTAAATTGGAATAAAACAATGGAATTTTGTCTTTATAAGATTTCTAGAACCTTTTGATGTGTTTGGTTTGTTTTCAGGTATTTAAGCTCTTAAAACAATGATTTTTGCAAAGGAATGAAGAATGAGAGTTTGGTACTTGATTTGGGAAGAAAAAGAGGAAAAAAATGAAGAAAAGTTGACCGTAGTGCGCCCAGGCGCAGGCAATCACGCCCAGGCGCAGGCCATCACGCCCAAGCGCAGGATTCTCACGCCTGGGCGCGCAAAAATCCGAGAAAGTGACACTGTTCGCTGTTTTGATCATAACTTGAGCTAAGCTTATCCAAATGAGGCGATCTATATATCATTTTAAAGCTAAGGAAAAGATCTACAACTTTGACAGAAATAGCCTTTCTCAAATTCGTCCATCTTGGGGACCAAAATCATTGCCGAAGTTGCTGCCAGACACAAATACGGGATTTTAGAAGGATTTTAATGATAAATTCTATTTGTAGATAAGAGTCTTAAAAATTAGTTTATTCTAATAGGATCTTATCATATTATATTCAGATTTAGGATTAGTTTTATCTTATCACATTAGATTGGAAATTAGGTTAGTTTTTATCTATATAATAATAGGATTGGAGAGGAGAGACATATATACAACTCCATAGAATAATAGTAGATGAGGATTTAAGACTTGGAGAAGGAACAAGGATTGGAGGTTTTTGTGAAGAACATGAAGTTAGCGCAAGGGTTCATGGTAATTATTTTTATCATGTTTATTGTGTTTTCTCTTGTAAGTATGAACTAATTCCATCCTTGGGATGTAGGAGTAGATGTACGGAACCTTTTCAATATTTCTAGTAATAAATTAATCTTGTTTTCCGTTATTGAATTCTGTGTTTGATTATTCTTATTTGTTTCTCATGAAAGAAGCTGTTTCATGACTTTTGAAAATCCTTTATGAATAGACATATGAATTTAGGATTTAGTCATTTAATCAAACAGTTCAATTGCATAGGCACAGACATGTTTTCTATGAATTGGATAATTTTTATAAGTTTTGATTGAACTTAATTAAGGGTTAGGTTTTTAAGACTCTCTTGAGACATCATTGAGAGATTAATATCTAAAATACGGAGACTTGCTAAGACATTAGGCGTTTTCTACCTTTGCAAAACAAATTCAGAATTTAGGAAAACAAATCAATTTGTTATGGAATATTTAGGAACCTGCATCGAAACTACATCCCGCTTTTTCTCCTTGTCAAAAAGTCATTTAATTTAATTTCTATTTTTATTTACAAATTCATAAATCCTTTGTCTCGTTCACTAAGTAATATTAATTAGGTGAAATTAATTAAACGGTCACTCCCTTGGGTACGATACTCGGACTTCATTGTCTATATTACTTGTACGATCTGGTACACTTGCCAGAACCCCAACAAGTTTTTGTTTCTCATAGATTTAGGATTCCCATCATATACACTATGCATGTACCCCCGTTTTACACTTACCATGGACCACCTCCCACGCGACCAGCTCGCTCTTATCATAGTTTTCGTTTTCGACCTACCCGCTCTCACCCTTTTACTTCGAGAGTCATCCGCGAGGAGACTCCCCTTTCTGATCCGAGGAGCCCAGTCAGGGTTTCACCATCACCTGACTCGGTACCCAGTGGTAGGGTACACTCTCCCTCGGATGAGATCGAGGAGGATCCGGTGGAGGACGAGAGTGGGGGCGAGCCTGTCGTGCATTCTACTGGGAGTGATTGGAGGGACGATGATCCCTAGGTATATGCATATGGTATGTGATGAGGATCAGTGGGTCCGATGTGTGGATGCTGTGGAGGAGACTTGCTGCTGCTGCTGTGTTGATGATGATGCTACTACCTTACTACCTATGTTTCTTGGAGACTGCTGCTATCACTACTACTACATCTGATGATGCCAGATCTACGTGACCACCCTTGGAGTTTATGTTTTGGTTATGTACATATATTGTAGATATACTTTTGGAGTACTTTGGGGGTTTAGATACACTATTATGTAGATCTGTTTATGGGCTTGTATATGTTGGATCTTGGAGACTTTGATTATGGGACTATGTACTCACTACTCTTCATATATATATATATATATATATATATATATATATATATTGAAAACTTATGTTTATCTTACCATTAAATCGCATAGTTCGATAAATTCCGCTTTACTTAATCTACTTAAGAGCTCGGCTATAAATATTATTTGATGGTATTAGTTTTATCAAAGAAAGCATGGGTAACTTTGATTACTTGTATGATACAAAGATGTTTCCAAAGAGCGAATGTTACCCTATTTGTGAAAAGGTTTTAGAGATCGCCGAACTCGATACAAATGTTTTGAAATGGTTTAAAGTTTATTCTCCAAGAATTTCAAATGACGATTTGTGCACCCGCTTTGAAAGAAAAATTTTATTCCGGTTATTTTCTTAACACTCACAAGTCCATACATTATCCAAATATGAAGGCTTAATTACTATATTATATTTGGGTAATTCGGAAGGGTGTCACACTGAGTGGTATCAGAGCAAAAGTCAGATCCTGTAGTAGTGGAAGTAGTTCAGAAAGGTAGCCATCAACATCAAGCAGGTATCTCCAAGGAAATTACATTACTTTGAATGTTTTATTTTGTTTGTTGAGGTTTAAATACCCTTGATTTGTTTGTATCTTGTCTCTTTGAGTACAAGACGCAATTGATTGTAGATTTAATAAGTTTAAGATAGAGCCTTAGAATAGGTAGTGTAATGGAAGTTTCTTTGGTTCAACATATGTGACCATAAGCCCATAGCGCAGGTCTAATATGGCAACTAGAAACCAAAATCACACTAATACGATGTTAGAAAGGATCACCACGGTGCTAGAAGCCATGCAACGACAGTCTCAACAACCATCTCAACCGGTCAACCCGTCTCATCAATGTAATGTGAGTAACAATGAGGCGTAGACTCTGGCTGATTTTAGAAGCTGTAATCCACCAAAGTTTGAAGGAGGATTTAAACCGGAAGAGGCCAACAAGTGGATTCACACCATGGACAAGATCTTGAGAACGTTGGAGTGTTCTGATGTTCAAAAGGTGGCGTATGCAACCTACATGTTGGAGGAGGAAGCTGAGAACTGGTGGAATCACACGATGCAACTTCTGCAATATGAAGGAAGAGAGGTAAGTTGGGGAGTATTTATGGAGAAGTTTCTCCAAAAGTATTTCCCTGAGGACTTGAGAAGGAAGAAGGAGGTAGAGTTCTTGCAGCTGAAGCAAGGAAACATGAGTGTGGGTGAGTACGCAGCTAAGTTTGAGGAACTGATGAAGTACTCTCCATATTATCAGAACAATCCAGATGAGAGGAGTAAATGCATTAAGTTTGAAGGAGGCTTGAGGCCAAAGTTGAAGTCGATCTTCAGTTACCAGCGGATTCAAAGCTTTCCTGCACTGGTAGACATGTGTAGGATGTATGAAGATGACACAAAGGCTGAGGAGGTGCAAGCCTCAGAGAAGAAGGACAATCATAACTATGGACCTCAAAGACGGAAAAGTTTTAACAATCGTGGCAAAGGACCGTATGATCGCCGAGGGAAAGGCAAAGGAAAAGCTGGTGGTTCTGATAGAAGAGATTATCAGAGCGAGGCTCCATTCTGTGACAAATGCAAGCGCAATCACTATGGCGGTGTGTGTTGGGGGACAAGTGGTTGTTTTAACTGTGGAAAGCCGGGACATTTTGCAAGAGACTGCAAGGAACCGGCCAAAGCCAATTCAAGAGGGGCTGCTGATAGGCCTACGGCACAAGGAAGAGTTTTCACCCTTAGTGGTGTGGAAGCAAGTCGGTCTTCTGATCTGGTGTAAGGTAAATACTTGCTTAATGGTTAGTTTTGTCATGTTTTGTTTGATTTTGGTGCAACGCATTCATTCGTTTCGTATGAATGTGTAAACCGGTTAGGCTTGATGATGTCTGAAATGCCTTATGCTCTCAAAGTTGAAACCCCTACCAATGCTCCTGTAGTTGTCTCTAGAGCATGTCTTAACTGTTGTATAGAAGTGTTAGGACAAACCTCTAAAGTAGATTTGATCTGCTTACCCTTAGTACAATTAGATGTGATCTTGGGAATGGACTGGTTAAGTCAAAACCAAGTAATCATTGATTGTGATAGAAGGATAGTAACTTATAGAAACCCAAAACCATCCGGCTACGTGTGTCTGTTCAACACTGAGGTGGAGGAAAATGGTCCAAGGATGGAAGAGATCCCTATTGTCAGAGACTTTCCGGAAGTTTTTGCGGATGAGATCCCTGGTCTGCCACCAAGAAGGGAAATTGAATTTGGTATCGATCTAGTTCCGGGAACTGGTCCCATTTCTATCGCTCCCTATAGAATGGAACCACCGGAAATGGCGGAAATGAAGAAGCAGATTGAGGAACTGTTACAGAAGCAGATGATTCGACCAAGTGTGTCACCTTGGGGTGCTCCGGTTTTGTTTGTCAAGAAGAAAGATGGTAGTATGAGGATGTGCATTGACTACCGGCAACTGAATAAGGTCACCATCAAGAACAAGCATCCATTACCGAGGATAGATGACCTTATGGATCAAGTTCGTGGAGCTTCGGTATTTTCCAAGATTGATTTGAGGTCGGGGTACCATCAGATCAGGATAAGAGACGAGGATATCTCTAAGACTGCATGTCGATCTCGATACGGACATTATGAGTATGTCGTGATGCCGTTCGGATTGACTAATGCACCAGCCATTTTCATGGACTACATGAATCGAATCTTTAGACCTTATTTAGATTCGTTCGTGGTTGTGTTCATTGATGATATTCTCATTTACTCTAAGAGCCCGGAGGAGCATGCTGAACACTTGAGGATAGTGTTGAGCATCCTAAAGGAGAAGCAATTGTACGCCAAACTTACAAAGTGTGAGTTTTGGATGAAGGAGGTTAAGTTCTTGGGGCATGTGATTTCGGACAAAGGAATAGCCGTTGATCCGACGAAAGTGAGTTCGGTTTTGCAATGGGAGCAACCAAAGTCGGTCCCGGAGGTGAGAAGCTTTCTTGGTTTGGCTGGTTATTATAGAAGGTTTATCGAAGGTTTCTCGAAGATCGCACTGCCTCTGACGAAGTTGACTCGGAAAGATCAACCATTCCTATGGGATGAGAAATGTGAAAGGAGTTTTCAAGAGTTGAAGGAAAGGTTGACATCGTCTCCTGTATTGGTTTTGCCCGATACACAAAAGAATTTTGATGTGTACTGTGACGCGTCGAAACAAGGTCTTGGGTGTGTTTTGATGCAAGAGGGACAAGTCGTCGCCTATGCCTCGAGACAGCTAAAAGTTCATGAAATGAACTATCCAACCCATGATCTGGAGCTGGCAGCTGTGGTGTTTGCATTAAAGATCTGGAGGCACTATCTCTATGGCACTACGTTCCAAGTGTTCAGTGACCATAAGAGTTTAAAGTACCTCTTCGATCAAAAAGAGTTGAATATGAGGCAGCGCCGATGGATGGAGTTTTTGAAGGATTATGAGTTTGAACTCCATTATCATCCTGGGAAGGCCAATGTTGTGGCAGATGCATTGAGTAGAAAGGCAATGCACATCAGTGCAATGATGGTCAGAGAAGCTGCATTGATGGAGGAATTCCGGGATTTGAGTCTGACGATGCAAGTAGAGCCGACAAGTATCAAGATGGGGATGCTGCAGATTGCTAATGAGTTTCTACAAAGGATTCGGGAATTGCAACGCAAGGATGAGAAGCTCATAGAAAAGAGGAAGTTGATGGAAGAAGGCAAGGAATTGGAGTTTCAAGAAGGAAAGGATGGAATCCTTCGCTTTAAAACAAGGACTTGTGTGCCTGATGATTTAGAAGTAAGAAGGATGATTCTGGATGAAGCGCATAAGAGTAAGATGAGCATGCATCCGGGAGCTACCAAAATGTACCAGGACTTAAAGAAGCTATTTTGGTGGCCTGGTTTGAAGAAAGACGCAGCTGAGTATGTGGCCTGTTGTTTGGTGTGTCAAAAGGCCAAGGTGGAACATCAAAGGCCAGGAGGAGAGTTACTTCCTTTGGAGATTCCATTGTGGAAATGGGATAGCATCTCGATGGATTTCGTGTCGGGATTGCCAAGGACATCTACTGGTCATGATGCAATCTGGGTGATCGTGGATCGTTTGACCAAGTCGGCGCATTTCATTCCTGTGAATATGCGCTATTCGTTGGAAAAGCTCACTCAGTTGTACATCAAGGAAGTTGTTCGTCTGCACGGTGTACCATCAAGCATTGTGTCAGATCGCGACCTGAGGTTTACATCGAGGTTTTGGGAAGATCTGCATAGAGCCTTGGGTTCGAGATTGAAACTGAGTTCTGCATACCATCCTCAGACTGATGGCCAAACGGAGAGGACTATTCAGTCATTGGAGGACACTCTACGAGCATATGCTTTGGAAGGACAAGGGAATTGGGAGCAGATGTTGCCACTCGTGGAGTTCACTTACAACAACAGTTACCACACGAGTATTGGGATGGCACCATTTGAGGCTCTGTATGGAAGAAAGTGTCAGACGCCGTTATGTTGGTTCCAAGTGGGGGAGAGTTCTCTGGTTGGACCAGATTTTGTGCAAGAGACCACGGAACAGATCAAGATGATACAAGAAAAGATGAGGACAGCTCAGAGTAGGCAGAAAAGCTATGCTGATAAAAGAAGAAAACCCTTAGAGTTCACCGAAGGAGACCATGTATTTATTAGAATAGTACCAACCAAAGGTGTTAGTAGGGCCTTGAAAACTCAGAAACTATCACCTAAATTCATTGGTCCTTATCAAATCCGCAAAAGGGTCGGCCCAGTAGCTTATCAATTAGCTTTGCCTCCATCATTAGCTAACCTTCATAATGTATTCCATGTGTCTCAACTAAAAAGATATGTCCATGACCCCACCATTGTCCTTAGAATCCAACCTGATGACTTAGAAATTCATGAGAACCTAACCTTCAAAGCTGTGCCAGTTCGTATTGAAGATCGAAGAATCAAGCAGCTTAGAGGGAAAGACATTCGCCTGGTCAAAGTCGTCTGGGTGTGTGGCGATGTAATGGAAGCATCGTGGGAACTAGAGGATAAGATGCGTCAGGATTATCCTGACTTGTTTGTATGAGTTGAATTTCGGGGACGAAATTCCTTGTAAGTGGGGGAGTAGTGTAACACCCCAAAATTTTAATCCCCGATTAATGAAATGTTAATTATAAATTAATTATAATTAATTATTTCCATATTAATCCTTGATTAAAATATGTGTTCATATAGTTGGTACATGTGTGTGAATTGATTTAATAAATATAATAAATGCCTAAGATGAGTATTTTGCATATTAGTCCCTGGGTTGGGACCTAGAGGTAATTATAGGAAAGATTTTGGAGGGAAGTAAATAAAATAATTATTTTTCAAAAATTGGGAAAAATACTCGAGTATTTTCGGAAAAACACGAGTATTCTGGGTCAAATTGCACGAGTGAGTGCGTTTGGTGAGTCACCACGAACGATTCTCTTCTCTCGCCACGAAAACACCTTCTTGCCAACGCCATGGGTGGCGTGTCGACGTGCATGAGCTACCTCTACTTCTATTTAAGCTCATCAACACCCCTTAGTTGAGAATTTTGGATCAAAAGTGCTTTGTTGATGAGGTTAGGGTTCTGAAATCGTTTCCTTCAATTCAGCTTCAATTTTGAGTGTTTGATTTCGAGTGATACACGATTACGAAGCTCACATCCAGGGCTTCGTAAAGATACTAAGATTATTAGCTGAGATCGAGTGTAGAGGGAGAATCGAATCTGAGAAGGGAGGGAGTTGAAGCTGTTTGCAGTTTCTGGAGCTTACTAGAGCAATCGATTTTGGTAAGCTCTTGAATCCTTGATACTTAAATTTCATTCCATTCTCTAGTATGTGTTGCAGAGAATGATTTCTAATTACTTTCCCCAATTATTTTGCATGAATTCACCACCAAAATCTCTGGTTTCATGACCTCATTCAAAACTGTGCTGCTGTCATATGGTTCTTGGGGGAAGCTAGCTTGAAGTCTGTTTTTTTGTCAAAAACCAATTCTCACACGTCTTAGAGGTAAGGGGAAGTAATTATATTCACTAGATAGAGTTTAAATTTCATTAATTGTGTTAGAGAGCCACCAAAAGGCTCTCAGGACTTAGTTTGAATAAGAACTTTGGTTTGGAGACCAATCCATGCTCTATGACTCTGATGAGCAAGTTCTATATCATGCATGCAAGCTTAAATGAACTTTGTTTCATGAATATTGTGCTTATTTTGCAATTTGAAGTGTTGAGTTGATAAATTGTATATTTCATGCATAATGGATTGATTCTCTGTCAAATTTGTTATTTGATATGAAATGAGTATGTTAACTTGTTCAATATGTGGTATATGAACTATTGTGATCACTGTTTTGGGTTAAAAATGTTTAAAAATTGAAATGGTATGTAAAAACCAAGTTTCACTCTGTTCTGTCTGCAGATACTCGAGTATTTGGCTTAATACTCGAGTATTTCGTGGTGCACCAGAGTGAAAATTGGCGCACCAACTTGGGAATCAGATTGAACACTCGAGTAATGTATGAACTACTCGAGTATTCTGGGTAATGGAATACTCGAGTATCTCATGAATTACTCGAGTATATTTATGAAGACCTGAAACCCTAAATCTCTGAAAAGACATGAACGACTCGAGTATAATTATGAACAACTCGAGTAGAATCTGGAAAATGATAAACTGCTCGAGTATTTTGGAAAACACTCGAGTATTTTTAGTCAGATACTTAAAAATACCATTTTCAATTCTAAGTCATTTTTTAACTCTTAGAGGACAATAAACCAAGTGATCCTGGACTAAAGGAAATTGATTGATGTTATGATATTTTCATTTGAATAATGATACGTTGCTCGGGAGGCATGTAATGTATTAATAAAACGATAAAACATCAATCAATCCCTTTTAAGTAAAGTAATGCATTCATTCTGGAGTTTGGATGGTAGGACGTATATCATGTTTTTGGTAAACATGTGGAGGGCCTCTGGGAGTGCCAATACGCTTGCTTGATGACACGTCGTTGACGTGGTCGGCTGAGTGAATGCCGATATGGTTATACCGTTTGGATGACGGTCCGTTTGGATGACGGGATATGCTCGAGTGGCATGGATACCAAGCTTGTCGTGTACATTCTAGGTGAATGTACGAATTGTTGTATACCTAGGAATACAACACACTGTTGAGTGCTGGGTTGTCAGGGATGGACGTCAGAGAGTGACATAGTATGATGGAGATAGGCTAGAGAGCTAAAGTCATGCATGATGCCACTCATTTAAATTAATGATGATAAATGAAATAAGTGTGAGCATCCTATGTGCATTCATTAACTGCTAAGTGTTATATGTGATTGTTGTTATTTGATGCATGTTTACATATTCATATTGCAAAATTTATTCTCTATTGGTTATGTGTATAGAATTGCTTACCCCTATGCCCTTGTAGGTCAAGTCTCGTTACATTGCTTGCATCGAGATCCGGCCACTTCCTAGTGGCACATGGATCTATGAGGACCATCGCGCGGTGTTCGAGGGTGAGGTAGAGATTACCTTCTACCACCCAAACCCGTTGATCCGATTCCGTCCTCGTAGATTTAGGATTCCCATCATATACACTATGCATGTACCCCCGTTTTACACTTACCATGGACCACCTCCCACGCGACCAACTCGCTCTTATCATAGTTTTCGTTTTTGACCTACCCGCTCTCACCCTTTTACTTCGAGAGTCGTCCGTGAGGAGACTCCCCTTTCTGATCCGACGAGCCCGGTCAGGGTTTCACCATCACCTGACCCGGTACCCAGTGGTAGGGTACACTCTCCCTCGGATGAGATCGAGGAGGATCCGGTGGAGGACGAGAGTGGGGGCGAGCCTGTCGTGCATTCTACTGGGAGTGATTGGAGGGACGATGATCCCTAGGTATATGCATATGGTATGTGATGAGGATCAGTGGGCCCGATGTGTGGATGCTGTGGAGGAGACTTGCTGCTGCTGCTGTGTTGATGATGATGCTACTACCTTACTACCTATGTTTCTTGGAGACTGCTGCTATCACTACTACTACATCTGATGATGCCAGATCTACGTGACCACCCTTGGAGTTTATGTTTTGGTTATGTACATATATTGTAGATATACTTTTGGAGTACTCTGGGGGTTTAGATACACTATTATGTAGATCTGTTTATGGGCTTGTATATGCTGGATCTTGGAGACTTTGATTATGGGACTATGTACTCACTACTCTTCATATATATATATATATATATATATTTTGAAAACTTATGTTTATCTTACCATTAAATCGCATAGTCCGATAAATTCCGCTTTACTCTGATTTAATCTACTTAAGAGCTCGGCTATAAATATTATTTGATGGTATTAGTTTTATCAAAGAAAGCATGGGTAACTTTGATTACTTGTATGATACAAAGATGTTTCCAAAGAGCGAATGTTACCCTATTTGTGAAAAGGTTTTAGAGATCGCCGAACTCGATACAAATGTTTTGAAATGGTTTAAAGTTTATTCTCCAAGAATTCCAAATGACGATTTGTGCACCCGCTTTGAAAGAAAAATTTTATTCCGGTTATTTTATTAACACTCACAAGTCCATACATTATCCAAATATGAAGGCTTAATTACTATATTATATTTGGGTAATTCGGAAGGGTGTCACACTATACTCATGGTTTTTCATATATGTTGATATGTGACGCAAACTTCCTGGCTACTGAAGATCTTTAAATGTTTGTCTTTCCTGTCATTATGGAATAATGATATCTGATGTGCATTGTCCTTTAAGTAACACTAAATAGTTCCCAACAATTAAACATTGTCATTATTCATAAATTAATGCTTTTATCTGGTTCCACACCATTAATTGCTCTGGCATATTTTTCATACGTGTCACTTATTACTACGCATGATATATTTTCTTGCATCTTTTTATTGACAATCTTGCATGACTTACGAGTATTTAATTCCCAATAATTCTCATTATTGTGTTTATTACGTGTGATATTGTTAAATCATGCTACTTTTATACTGATATTATATATAAACTCACCCGATAATTGTCATTGTTGCTATTTATTCACCATAAACTGTCAATATAATGGCGATTGCTAATTATTAATTTCGTATACACATGCGAGGTATAAGTGGGATGACCCATTTATGACAAACAGCGACATGTTCGGAATCCAGCTGACAACGGCGAGGATGAAGTGGCAAGGACCCACGTGCGAAAACTTCGCCAAAGCTTCACGATTAATCTTCGAGCTCGTATCCTGAACAAAAAGGGCTCATGTTCTATTCACAATTCTGGATGCAAGCGACAAGCACGGCAGGCCTTCATTAAGCGCCCCTTTTTCTTCGTATCCATGAATTCGATGCATCAGGAACCAGAGAATAGCATTCTCCCTTCAAAGTCGTTAGACGATTGTTGCCACTCTTCCACCGGTTTCCGACTTGCCTCCTACGCCTGTGGTTGAACACCGGGCTATGGTGATAACATTTTGTCTCTTGTGGCTCCTCTCCAAAAATGGGCGAGGAGCGAAAAGGGGAATCTATAGTCGGTAAATCCTCAACAAGGGATGCTCTAATTGCAAAAGACCGAGGATTCTCGACAATCTGGTGATGTACTCCCAACCTGCTCGATCTTGGATTAAATGTAGTGAACCAGACTTCAGTCCGATCGATATTGCTCCAGGCCGACCAGTTAAGGACTGAATCAACGAGCACCAAGCATAAATCTAGTCAAAACCATGTCTTACCGAGCTAGGGACACGAGTGGATTGAGACTTACGGGATCATGACCGAGCATAGGATCCTCATCCCTATTTAAATCGGCCACGGTCCCAACAGTCCAATGTTGATGTGCCAGCAAGTGGACTGGTCCAACGAGTAATATAGTCTATGGAAGACCGAATATTGTCCCACAGGGAGTTGTGTTTTTAGTATATTTTCACCTTAATGTAATTAAAACTAAATCCTATTACTAAAAAGTTATTTATATTAAAATTCAGATTTGAAATTATTAATTAACTAAACTAAAAGGTTGCTGAAATTAAATTAAAACTTGAGAACAATGGGAGAAAGATGGTTAGGAACGTTGGTTTCATTGTAGGTTTCACTTATTCAATTATAATTTAGATTTTCCTTTAATTCATGGACAATTCCTCTCAAATAGCAATAGTTAGATCTCTCTAACATTACCCTTATTTTCTAAATACTTAATCCTTGATCTCTCAACAAATTAAAATATAAGAAAATATCAAATTCAGCACAAGGGAATTACCAAGTCAATAATCATTTAATCATATCTCTATAACTAAACTGATTATACCGTTAATTGCAAGGCCTATTCAAAATCCCAACTCTCGTTGTGAATTAAGAAATCCAAAACATAAATTGTGCGGGTTTATGTCTGCAGTAAAAACACAATTAACGCATGAATTAAAAACAGGAAAACTCTAAATTATAAATTGAAATAAGCTTCGCCATACAAATTCACCTTGTTCCTAACACGAGGGTTTTAGTTACACAGAAATAAGAAGAAGAAAAGACACAATAGGGAAATTCATAGACAAATTACCCCAAATTCTTCAATCTCCAATTGCTCCAAATCAATGCAATCTCCCTCTTCAAATCTAATCTCTGTTTTTCTCTTCTAGTTGGCTCCTAACCTAATTCTAAATCCCTAATTTATAATTAGAAAATATCTCTAAGTAGAATCCCAATCAATTTCTGAAGTTTTGGCCCAATTGGGCTTTTTCTGGTGCACGCGCGCTCCAGGCGCACACGATAACGCGCCCCAGGTGCGCGCCTCTGCTGCTGCCCTGTTTCTCCAGTTGCGCGCCCCAGGCGCACCCGTCCACGCGCCTGGGCCAGGCGCGTGGACCTGTTCCGGCTCCGTTTTTCTCCGTTCTTTTTCCTATTTCAAGGTCTTTGAATGCTCTTTCCAATTCCATAATTATTTTTCGCATTTGAGCTCCAAAATCACCTGAAACACTGAACAAACGATCAAAAAGTTCATGGGAAACTACAACTACTAAAATTCCTAACAACTAATAAAAAGATCCTAAGATTGCTATGAAAACAAGCCAAATCAAAGTAAAAGAGGGTAAAATGATGTCCAAAAACTATATATATCAGACCCAAATCACTCCCCCAAACTTAGCATTTTGCATGTCCCAGGCAAAAGTAAAATAAAAAATCTAAACAAAAGACAAACTCCCTAAATCAACATATATATACCTCATCTAAAACTACGACTCATGACTCCAACGCATATTATCACAAACTATTTACACAATCACAAACTAGTTAGAGTAACAAACCCAATCAGAACTCAGAACTAGTGAACACTCTCAACCTCTCACATGTTCCTCTCAAAAGTGTATAAGGGTAATATTTAAATTAAGCACACAAGTTCATCAATGACAAAGTGCTACCATAGGCTTGACCATAGACCAACATTTCCACTGAATTTATCAATTGCACACAAAAATCAAAAGGTCTTTATATTGGTTGTAATGGTGCCTGGTTAAAGTGTTAGGTGGGATATAAGAAAGAAGGAATAAGGAACTAAGGGCTAAATATAAAAACAAATTCCCCTAGAATTATGAATGAGCACTAAGTAAATTACAATAAGCACAACTCAATCACAACTTTATTCTTCTCACTTTTCAATTTCAATTCCTCTACTCTCTTCCTTTTAACTTTTATTCAATTTATACATCACTTTTTTTCATTGGAAGAGAAGTAGGCACATAACACTTTACTTTTTTTTTCTTTTCTTTCTTTTCATTCCACTTAATTGCTCATCCAAAATTCCCAAGGTACTCTCAAAGAATTATGCAATCAATGCAGGGTACCAAAGAAAAATCATATATCATTATTAGGCTCTGTTGGTTTTGGCCTCAAAATCTCGAGAGGGGGGGTGAATCGAGTTTTATTATGTATTGAAAAATTCGTACCAAATTAAAAAATAGTTTTAAGACGGAGAGATTAAGCGTTGTTATGGATCGCGAAAACGTTAGAAAAATATAATCGAGTAGCGCGGAAACGTAAATAAAGTAAATATGCGGAAAGTAAAAGATAAGGGTTAGAAAAGCTTGCACCGGTGATTTTATACTGGTTCAGCCTTCCCGTCGAAAGGCCTAGTCCAGTCCCCAAGAGACCCGCCTGAGAGTTCTTATAACCAAGCAATAGAGCCGCACCCTATTACAACCAAGAGCACCCCGCACACTACTAGGAACCTCCGTTCGCTAGGGGCCTCAATCAAACAGCAGGGTTCCTCACCCTACGACGTATCACAACGTCCACTAAGGGATACTCTCCCTAATCACCAAGGTTTAGAATGAATGCGATTGCGATTACAATAGCTTTGTGTGTTCTCAAAACACAGATACAACAATAAGCTCTATGATAGTGAAGTAGTGGTTCTCTAGATGTTACTCAGCCAATAAGAGTTTGTTCTTCAAAAAGTATGAACAATGAAAAGCACAAGTCTAGAGAAGAAGATGAAGAAGAAACGTGCAACGTGAATGAAAAAATGTTCTGATCCAAAACATTCTTCTTTAACGTGTTGGAGTGAACCTTTTTAAAAAGAAATGGAATTTGGAATTAAGTAAAACAAATCAAATCAGAATAATAAAAGATTTGTAATAAGTTTTAAAATCAAAATAAAATCAAAACGATTTTCGAAATAATAAAAAGATTTGATTCTTAAAACCAAAAAGGAAATAATTCAAATTTTAATTCATTTTCGAAATAAAATAAAATATATCAGAATCTTTTATATAAAAACAAATCAGGAAATAATAAAAATGATTCTGACACGTTTTTCAATAAATCAAGAAATAATCGATTACATAGAAGCAATAATCGATTACTTCTACAAAAATAGAAATTCTTAAAACATTTGAAAAACATGTAATCGATAAGGCTAAGAATAGTTAATCGATTACATCACTCTTGTTCATTATGTGATGCAACTATAATAATCGATTACACTGAGGAATTGATCGATTACTAAGCCTCTGGTTTGCATATGATGCAACATCATGTAATCGATTACTACAAACCTTGTAATCGATTACAAAGCCTCTGAAAAATATATGATGCAACAATTATAATCGATTACCTGACCAATGTAATCGATTACTTCCATAAGAAAGTAACTGATTAACACAAATCACTTAATCGATTACAACCTCTCTGATTTTTCTATGATGCAACAAAGTTAATCGATTACTTTAGCAAATAATCGATTACTCCCTCTTGCACACATATAAATATACAGAGTTTTGTAACATCAATTATTTTACTAAGGTTAAATGCAGAAAATACATTTTTCATGCAAAAACACGTTTTTCTTCTTCTATCTAAAATGAAAAACTTATTGGCTTTGTAACTACTTAAATTAATAGAACTTCATTACCTTACATTTGATCTAAAGATAAGGCTTCTATTCTATGCTTGCTTGAGTCTTCAATCTTCTAGGCTTGCACTTGTGAGCTTGAACTTGAGTTGGTTTGTTATCATCAAAACATATAATTGTATTCCTTTGAAGTCCATAGAGAGTTTGAAACATGCCTTCTAACCAGCTTGACTTCCAACACTCCCCCTTTTTGATGATGACAAACACTCATTCTGATATGCTCTTTACTATCTGCATCACAAGTGTTATACAAGCAGAAATAGATATATAATAATGAAACCTTCCTTAGAATCATAAAATACAGGAAAAATAATGGATTATTTCATCTCCCCCTGTATGAATGCTTAAAAATATATCATTTCGATTCAAGCATCCTTCCAGAATAATGGATTATATCTTCTCCCCCTGAATGTATTAGCCAATAAAAAATTAGCCAATAATATCAGATAATATCAGAATATATCAGAATCTCTCTCCCCCTTTTGTAATCATCAAAAAGATGTGCAATCTCCCCCTGAAACACTAAGAAGATGCATCAATAATAACATGAGAGATAAAAGATTCACATATTCAAAAGAGGTGAGAGGCAGAAGCTAGACCAATTTCTCTACGAATAAAAAGAAATTTTCTTTTGGAAGCGGTTTCGTAAAGATATCAGCCAACTGCCGCGAAGTATCAACATACTCAATAATGCAATCACCTTTCTGAATATGATCACGAATAAAATGGTGTCGAATCTCGATATGCTTCGTTCGAGAATGTTGCACTGGGTTTTTGGTAATAGAAATAGCACTGGTATTATCACATTTAATAGGAATGTGATCTAGACTTACACCAAAGTCTAAGAGTTGCTGTTTTAACCATAAAATCTGAGCGCAACAACTACCCGCGGCTACATATTCAGCCTCAGCTGTAGATAGGGCAACACTAGACTGTTTCTTACTAGCCCATGATACCAATGAATTGCCAAGAAGATGACAAGTGCCGCTAGTGCTTTTTCTATCTACTTTGCACCCAGCAAAGTCAGAATCAGAATACCCAACAAGATTACAAGATGAACCTTTGGGGTACCACAAACCCATATCAGTTGTGCCAGACAGATATTTCATTATACGCTTGGCAGCAACCATGTGCGTTTCTTTTGGATTCGACTGGAATCGAGCACAAAGACACACACTAAACATGATATCCGGCCTACTTGCCGTCAAATATAGAAGGGATCCGATAGTACCTCGATACTTTGTAATTTCTACGGATTTACCTCCTTCGTCTTTGTCCAAGTAGCATGATGTACTTATCGGTGTTGCAACTGTCTTGGCTTTATCCATGCCAAATCTTTTCAATAATTCCTTGCAGTATTTAGTTTGACTAATAAAGATTCCATCCTTTGCTTGCTTTATTTGTAAGCCCAGGAAAAAGTTCAGCTCGCCCATCATAGACATTTCGAACTCTTCCTGCATCATACTAGAAAACTCCTTGCAAAGGATTTCATTAGTAGCACCAAATATAATATCATCTATATAAATCTGAACTAAAAGAATGTCCTTTCCTTTCTTTTTAATAAAAAGTGTGTTATCAACCTTCCCTCTTTCAAAGTTATTTTTTAATAAAAACTTGCTAAGACGGTCGTACCACGCTCTAGGAGCTTGTTTTAAACCGTACAAAGCCTTTTTCAACTTATAAACATAATCAGGGTGTTCATAACTTTCAAAGCCAGGAGGTTGACACACATAAACTTCCTCATTTATAAAACCATTAAGAAAGGCACTCTTTACGTCCATCAGATATAATTTAAAATCTAAAATGCATGCAAATGCTAATAGCAGTCTAATGGCTTCCAACCTAGCAACAGGGGAAAATGTTTCCTCATAATCTATCCCCTCTTCCTGGTTGTAACCTTGTGCAACTAGCCTAGATTTGTTTCGAACAATTAAACCAGCCTCATCAAGTTTATTTTTATAAATCCACTTAAGTCCAATAATCGGATGAGACTCAGGCCTAGGAACAAGTTCCCATACCTGATTTCTTTCGAACTGGTTTAATTCTTCTTGCATTGCCAAAAGCCAATGCTCATCAAGTATTGCCTCAGAATAATTCTTTGGCTCTACTTGAGAAACAAATGCAAAGAAGTTACACAGATTGCTAATAGAGTTGCGAGTACTTACACCTTTAGAAATGTGTCCGATGATTTGATCAATAGGATGATGCCTTGATGTTTTCCATTCCTTAGGTAAATTAGTGTTGAGTTCCATTGATTGTTCTTGATTTTTCTCCTCAACATTTTCAACTAAAATTTCATTGCTTCCGGATTGATCCTTTGATTTATCATTTTGCTCCTCATCCTCATCAATGAATAATTCTCCAAGAATACCAATTTTACCGATTCCAATGATCTTTCCTTGATTGTTATCTCCGAAGGTCACATATCCTTGGTCCTTAGGCACGAGATGCGAGAATTTGGATTTATCTCCAGTCATATGTTTTGAGCATCCGCTTTCCAAGTACCACCATGATTTTCTTCCTTCCGGAGTAACCTACAAGCAAAGATTCAAGGTTTCTTTTTAGGTACCCATATCTCATTTTCGTGAGCCATCAAGCACAGGTTGGCGGTTTCTTCTTGTTCGTCTGAATCCTCATCCGAACTTCCATCATTGTCCAGCCACGCCAAGTATGCTTGCTTTCCCTTCTTTGAACTTGAGGTGCCTTTTTCTGAATTCTCTTTCTTTTTCAATTGATAGCAATCTGCTCGAATATGACCAGGCTTGCCACACTCATGACATGTGATGGTTGAGCCTCCACTTTTATTGTTGTCTCTTCGGTTGAAATTCTTCTTCCTCAGAAATTTTCCGAACTTCTTCACCAATAGACCCATGTGTTCATCATTGATCAGTTCTTTGTCCGAGTCACTATCTGGTGCAGGTGCTTCAGCCTTGAAAGCCAAACTTTTGACTTTCTTGTTCTCTTCTTCATGCTGAGCTAACCTCTTCAATTCACTTTCATGTTCTTGTAATTTTCCAAACAGAGTTGCTAGCGTCATTGTTGAGAGATTTCTTGATTCAGCGATTGCTGTCACTTTAGGTTGCCAATCTCTTCCCAAACATCTTAGCACTTTGTTGATGAGATCCTCATTGGTGAATTTCTTCCCCAATGTTGTCAGTTGATTTACTATCATTGTGAAGCGTTTTTGGATCTCTTGAATTGATTCTCCATCTTTCATTCTGAACAGTTAATATTCACCAGTTAATGTATTGATTCTTGACCTCTTTACTTCCGTTGTTCCTTCATGCGTGACTTCCAATGTATCGCACATTTGTTGTGCTGTCTCGCATGTTGAAATCCTGAAAAACTCATCATAGCTCAAAGCAGATGTTATAATATTTTTCGCTTTCAAGTCGTATTGGACTCTACGTTCCTCCTCCTCCGTCCACTCAGCCATAGGCTTTTCGACGGTGTTACCATTAACCACATAGGTAGGAACATAGGGACCATTTACGACGGCATCCCAAACTTTTAATCCTACTCCTTGAATAAAAATTTTCATACGGGCTTTCCAATACGCGTACCCTACCCCATCAAACATGGGAGGACGGTTAACAGAACTCCCTTCACCTCCAAACAGAGAGTTTGAAGCCATACTCTTGAGACGGTTAAGTCTTAACACAAGAGACTAGCTCTGATGCCAATTGTTGGTTTTGGCCTCAAAATCTCGAGAGGAGGGGGGGGGGGGGTGAATCGAGTTTTATTATGTATTGAAAAATTCCTACCAAATTAAAAAATAGTTTTAAGACGGAGAGATTAAGCGTTGTTATGGATCGCGAAAACGTTAGAAAAATATAATTGAGTAGCGCAGAAACGTAAATAAAGTAAATATGCGGAAAGTAAAAGATAAGGGTTAGAAAAGCTTGCACCGGTGATTTTATACTGGTTCAGCCTTCCCGTCGAAAGGCCTAGTCCAGTCCCCAAGCGACCCGCCTAAGAGTTCTTATAACCAAGCAATAGAGCCGCACCCTATTACAACCAAGAGCACCCCGCACACTACTAGGAACCTCCGTTCACTAGGGGCCTCAATCACACAGCAGGGTTCCTCGCCCTACGGCGTATCACAACGTCCACTAAGGGATACTCTCCCTAATCACTAAGGTTTAGAATGAATGCGATTGCGATTACAATAGCTTTGTGTGTTCTCAAAACACAGATACAACAATAAGCTCTATGATAGTGAAGTAGTGGTTCTCTAGATGTTACTCAGCCAATAAGAGTTTGTTCTTCAAAAAGTATGAACAATGAAAAGCACAAGTCTAGAGAAGAAGATGAAGAAGAAACGTGCAACGTGAATGAAAAAATGTTCTGATCCAAAACATTCTTCTTTAACGTGTTGGAGTGAACCTTTTTAAAAAGAAAAGGAATTTTGAATTAAGTAAAACAAATCAAATCAGAATAATAAAAGATTTGTAATAAGTTTTAAAATAAAAATAAAATCAAAACGATTTTCGAAATAATAAAAAGATTTGATTCTTAAAACCAAAAAGGAAATAATTCAAATGTAAATTCATTTTCAAATAAATTAAAATATATCAGAATCTTTTATATAAAAAAAATCAGGAAATAATAAAAATGATTCTGACACGTTTTTCAATAAATCAAGAAATAATCGATTACATAGAAGCAATAATCGATTACTTCTACAAAAATAGAAATTCTTAAAACATTTGAAAAACATGTAATCGATTAGGCTAAGAATAGTTAATCGATTACATCACTCCTGTTCATTATGTGATGCAACTATAATAATCGATTACACTGAGGAGTTAATCGATTACTAAGCCTCTGGTTTGCATATGATGCAACATCATGTAATCGATTACTACAAACCTTGTAATCGATTACAAAGCCTCTGAAAAATATATGATGCAACAATTATAATCGATTACCTGACCAATGTAATCGATTACTTCCATAAGAAAGTAACTGATTAACACAAATCACTTAATCGATTACAACCTCTCTGATTTTTCTATGATGCAACAAAGTTAATCGATTACTTTAGCAAATAATCGATTACTCCCTCTTGCACACATATAAATATACAGAGTTTTGTAACATCAATTATTTTACTAAGGTTAAATGAAGAAAATACATTTTTCATGCAAAAACACATTTTTCTTCTTCTCTCTAAAATGAAAAACTTATTGGCTTTGTAACTACTTAAAGAAACAAAACTTCATTACCTTACATTTGATCTAAAGATAAGGCTTCTATTCTATGCTTGCTTGAGTCTTCAATCTTCTAGGCTTGCACTTGTGAGCTTGAACTTGAGTTGGTTTGTTATCATCAAAACATATAATTGTATTCCTTTGATGTCCATAGAGAGTTTGAAACATGCCTTCCAACCAGCTTGACTTCCAACAGGCTCAAAGTGGGCAACTAAGGGAACAATTTTCAATGCAAAACATCTGAAGGCCTCAAAAACACAACCTAGGTGCCTTAATCATTTTCATGCATGCAATCAATCATCAATTTTGAAATGGTCACAGGTCAAGTTCTAGAGGACAATATCAAAGAGAACACACTCAGGAAAGAATAGGGGTCTCAATATCAGAATATTTCAATAAAATTCATACCCCTCAATATAAGGCTCAAAACCTCACATGGCTAAAGTCAGTTCACTAATCACAAGTTCTGAAAGCATTTGTCAAAATAACCAGTTCACAATCATATTTACAACTCAATCAAATAGTTGAAAATCAATGAATCTAAGTCCTAAACTAAGTATGTACATGTATCAAAAGAGAAAAAGTCCTAAATCTAGAAAAATCACCTGCTTTCACTAAAGACACAAACCAACACCAAATATGGGGAAAACAATTCAAGTCTGGAAAATCAATTTTTATTTTGTATCCTCCCCCAAACTTAGAGGTTGGCTTGTCCTCAAGCAAACTACTCTACCTAAAAACTACAAAATAAAAATTAGAAAAAACCTATACTAAAAAAAAAACTAACCAAAAATGACAAGGATAAAGATTAAAAATACTACCTATCACATCCACATAAATAGCACTAGACATAAGTGAAATGTTTCTCCCCCAAACTTAATACCTGCAATGGTTAGCACTAATGCAACAAAGCACCACTAATGGTAGGAGATAACATTCACGCATGCACAAAACTCAGCCATATAGATGCAAAAAGATAATAATCGAAATAAATATCCATGCATTAAAAATAAATTAAATCCTAGAAAATGCAAAACAAGTTCTAATATCACAAGTACAGAGCGGGGTAGGGAAAATACATCAGATATAGCAAAATAAGAACAACCCTTAACTACTCCTCATCCATCCCTCTATCATCAGGCTCAGGCACATTCACCGGATAGTCCAACAGACTCCTTTCATAGTCCGAATAAGGGGGAAGATCAAAAGCATAACCCTGATAAGCACTCCAGGCCCTCATAATATCATCGCGGACCTCGTCCCTGTGTAACTGTACACGTTGGAACTCAGCCTGCTGCCGTAAATATCTCCCCTGCAGTGCTTGCTCCCTCATCATGGACTGCATCATAACCCTCAGGTCCTCCACACCATCCGACGACTGTGCCGGTCGGCGAGAAGATCCTGCTCTATCCTGGACTGGTGGCTGTGGGTCAAAAATAATGGGTGGGTGTCTATCCTCTCTAGCTGTCTTAATAGCAAGTAAAACATAATTATCCCAGACAACTTTAGTCAACATGGTGGCTCTCTTAATCTCAGTCATCTCATCATTCCCAGGCACTACCCCCACAGCAGCACACAACTGGTGTATCACCCAAGGGAATCCCACATATCCCTTATCACTCAAAGCAAAGCGGTGCAACTGATCAGAAATCAGCGACGCCGCATCAACTACAACACAGGACTTAAGGGCATACACTAAACGACATATGGTTGGTGAAATCTCAGTGTCATAGGAATGGGGGTACAAGTTGTGCATGATGAACCGGACCCAAAACCGGGCAGCCCCCTGCATATTCCTCTGAGACACATGTTTTGGCCTTTGATTAATATTGAAATTCCACGTTTTTCCAGCCAAAAACAAATGTCTCTGAAGCATATCCAGAGAATACATACCCACATCCTCAAAGCTATCCGTGTTGAACAAAGCGGGGGCCATATGAGGTGAGTAGCTAGGAAGGTGTAGGACATGTGCTATAGTAGCAGCATCATACGGCACTTCCTTGCCCCTCACATAAGCAACCCTCTTATGCTCAACCGTCCCATGCAACAACTCCTTCTTCTCTAATTGTGCACGCCACCAAGCATGCGAATAAAACTCCCACACCAATTTCTGACTCAAATACTCCGGTGGACCTCTAACCCACGATTCCCATTTGTTCACTCTAATCACCTCCATCACCTCCTCCACACCGCTAAGACCCATCACCTGCTGACCGGAAACGGTCTCATCAAGGACCATGCCCAATTCCGGCTGCATCCTTCTCTTAACCATCTTCCCATCATGAAACTCGGCGACTTTCGGATGCTCAAAAGTCGTCCTAACCTCTCCACTACTGTCCACCATAGGCCTCTTTCCTCTTCTCAACATGTTTTAGTTCAAAAATTGCAAAAGGCAATATATCGAACACCTGGCAGGCAGCACAAAACCTTCAAAATTTTAAAGAGAGAACTCAATCCTAACCTTCCAAATCTAAATAACATATCATTCCCACCACCACCATGGTTACCACCAGAAGTCAAGTTGGTGACCTCCGTGACCGCATCACCCGCACCCATGGCAGGCCCAGAAACGCTGATAACAACAACCCGCAGCCTCATTCTGTGGGTGATCTGCGCGATGTTCTCAACCATAATCGTGTAGATAATGGGCAACCGCCGCGAACCTCCCATTCTGGGGCAGGGAATAATTCCCAGTCACCAAATCATTCACAAAGTAATCCACCCCCTCATCGCAGCCATAATCGTAGTAATAATCACGCTACTCACTCCCAAACACCACAATCTTCCCATCCTAGGACTAGAAGCAACCCCCAACCACTCCAAGTTTTACGAACCATACTGCCTCCACCACCACCACCACCCCCTCCTACACCACCTCCCTCCACCCATGGTGATTCGAGCAGCACAGCCCCAACCACTCGAAACACATCCAGGACCACTAGAACCCGAGCACATCATGGCCGAAATACCCAACGTACGCCTCCTATCCCACCCAATCTCGACCACATAAGTTCAACACCCAGAACCAGACTGAATCCATGAAGAACTGCTCCTGGAAATTCTCATCATAGCCATTCCATCGGCAGGTCCTATGGAACATCTGCATCTGCTCGGGCTCGGGAGCAAGAGATGATTAACATCCTAAACAGACAAACGGCTCTAATTGAACAACAAGGTCGGGCAATTGCCGACCTTCAACAGCAAGCTATGGCAAGGATTGCACAGAGTCAACCGACCACCATACTACCCCAAAATACAATGCCTCAAACCATGGACCCACAACCACTCCCGGTAATGCAGCTCCCCCCACCACCAAATAACCATACTAACCCTATCATGAACCAGGATCAGGGTGATTTTCACCCCGGTCATCCCTTTACTCCATATATTATGGCATTCCAAACTCCTCAAGGTTACTTGGTCCCTTCTAATGTACCACATTATAACGGCCTAACCGATCCAGTGGACCATATTGTTTCTTATGAGGGAGCGATGAATTATTACGGAGGAGGGGAGGAGATGAAATGACGAGCCTTATCAATGACCCTCGAACCGTCAGTGTTACGTTGGTACTCATCCCTCCCTCGGAACTCAATAAATTCTTGGGAGGAGATGAAAAAAGTGTTTTTAAACAGATACACGGCTAGTTGCATCCAGCCTAAATCTGACCACACCTTAGCGGCAGTCACCCAAAAACAAGATGAGTCGTTGAAAGATTACCTTTCGCGATTCCATGCGGAGGCTAGCTCGGTTCCTCGATTAGAACCTGGTGTGGCAGTACTCTTGTTCACGCAGGGTCTACAGTCGGGGGATTTCAGGAAGTCTTTGATTGGAAAACCTCCGAAAGATATGGCCGAGCTAAGACAGAGGTCAAATAAGTTCATTAATTTGGAGGAATTCCATAAGGGGCAGAAAGTCAGAGAAGAAAGGCAACGAGCTGATCCTCAAAGTCAAAATAAACAAAAACGTGACGAACGTTTTGGTGGAAGACAAGATAGGAATGATCGAGACCGAAGGATTCCTCCGAGGAATAAATTTCAGGAATACACTCCTTTAACTGTTCCAAGGAGTCAAATCCTGAGGGAAACAATGCAGACTGACTTATGCTCTGCCCAAAGACCTCCGTCTTTAAGAAAGGGTGCACAGCGTGATAGGTCAAAATACTGTGACTTCCACAGGGGATACGGCCATACGACCGACGAGTGCATCTGGTTGCGGGATCTGATCGAAGAGATGATCAGATATGGCAAGCTACAACAGTACATCAGGGATGCAGCCGGCCGAAGAAGTAGGAACAGATCTCAGTCACCAGCAAAATCCAAACGACAGAGAAGTAGGTCACCAAACGATAGAAATACCGGGAGGCAAAGAACCGATCCCACTCCAGCTCCTGATACGAACGCTAATAAAAATGAATTTTTGGTTAATACTATTGCGGGAGGTTTTGCTGGAGGTGGAGAGAAGAAAGCCGACAGAAAGAAATACATCAACCAAATTTTAGCAGTCAGTCAGAAGCCCATAGCCAAGAGATCAACAAAAAACGTTCCCATTATTTTTGATGACGGCGATTTGGATGGAATCCTTCCAGGACATAATGACCCCATGGTGATCACTGCCCTTATTGGTAATTACGAGGTAAAACGAGTCTTTATCGATCAAGGGAGCTCGACAGACATCATGTTTTTCCCTCTATTCAAAGCCCTTAAACTCAGGGAGTGCAATCTCACTCCCTTTGAAGGTGAATTAATTGGTTTCACGGGGGACACCATTGAGCCAAAGGGATACATCCAACTCCTCGTAACCCTCGGACAACAGCCTTCGGCCAGAACCGAGATAGTCAAATTTTTGGTGGTTGATTGCCCAGCGGCCTACAACGCCATCCTTGGGAGAACTTCTTTGCAAGCATTTGGGGCGGTAGTATCTACAGTTCACTTGGCTATGAAATTCGTCGGAACTGATGATAGAGTGGTAACTGTCAAGGCCGAGCAAGAAGCAGCGAGAAAATGTTACAACGCCAGTTTAGGAAAAGTTAAAAACAAGGATCCAAGCAATTTGGAAAGAGTCTCTTTGGGAAAGGGAAATATTAACCTCGCAGATCTGAATATGAGAGAGCAATCCGACAGAAAAAGACCGACCCCGAAGGGACAGTGGGAATTCTTGACATTGACCAATGATCCCCTTAGGCAAGTAAAAATCGGTTCTGAAATGCCCGCAAATGTAAGAGAGGAGTTAACCACTCTGTTGATTTCAAATAAAGATCTGTTCGCGTGGACATCAGCTGATATGCCGGGAATCGACCCAAATTTTATCTGCCATAAGTTGAGTATCATTCCGGGGTCGAAACCGGTGGCACAACGCAAAAGGAAGGTTAGTGCTGAAAAGGCTGTTGCCATTGAAGAAAAGGTTGCTGAATTACTCCGAGCAGGCTTCATTAGGGAAATTGATTATACAGACTGGTTAGCTAACACCGTCTTGGTCAAAAACCCAATGGAAAGTGGAGGATTTGTGTCGACTACACGGACTTGAATAAAGTCTGTCCTAAAGACCAGTATCCACCCCCCGTTATTTACAAACTCGTCGACAGTTCAGCTGGCTACAAACTCTTGTCCTTTATGGATGCTTACTCTGGTTACAACCAGATCCCTATGTTTCCTTCCGATTAAGACAAAACCGCATTCATCACCGACAAGGCAACATATTGTTAAAATGTCATGCCTTTTGGGTTGAAGAATGCGGGTGCTACCTATCTGCGGATGATGAACAAGGTTTTTCAAGGCATGATCGGCTCAAACATGGAAGTATATATTGATGATATTATTGCAAAGAGCAGACAGCAAGAAAACCATGCCCAGGACCTCGCGACAATACTAGACCGAGTGAGAAAGTACTCCATGAGGTTGAATCTTGAAAAGTGTGTGTTCGGAGTCCCAGCCGGTTCTTTCCTCGGTTTTATGTTAACCGAGAGAGGGATTGAAGCCAATCCAGATAAATTCAAAGCAATCCTTGAAATGAGGAGCCCAACTAATCTTAAAGAAGTTCAACAACTCACGGGCCGAGTGGCGGCAATCTCCAGATTTTTATCCCAAGCTGCTCGGAAAGCCTTGCCATGGTACCAGCTCCTTAGGAAAAACAAAGAATTTCTTTGGGACGAGAACTGTGAGCAAGCTTTTGATCAATTAAAGGAGTATCTTTCCAGCCCACCCGTCCTCCACAGCCCACTTCCTGGTGAAAACCTCATTCTATACATGTCAGTGGCAGAAGCGGCGGTCAGTTCGGTTTTGGTAAGAGAGGATTCAGGTGGTATTGAGGCCCCAGTGTATTTCTTTAGCCGAGCGCTTCAAGGACCGGAGTTGAGATATCAAAAGCTGGAGAAACTTGCATATTGTTTGGTCGTGTCGGCTCGGAGATTGAGACAGTATTTTCAGGCACATAGAATATTGGTAAGAACAGCTCAACCTCTCAGACAAGTGCTTCATAAACCCGACCTAGCAGGTAGGATGGTTTCGTGGTCTGTCGAGCTATCCGAATTCGACATTGCCTATGAACCGAGGAAGGCGATGAAATCTCAAGCTCTTGCCGAATTTGTCACCGAATTCACAGATATCCCTTCGGATGTCTCTCAAAATTTATGGTTAGTATATGTTGATGGATCAAGCAATAAGAAAGGAGCTGGAGCTGGGGTCATCATTGAAAACCCCGAAGGATTATGCATGGAATACTCATTGAAGTTCGAGTTCCAAACTTCGAACAACCAAGCAGAATACGAGGCAGTTCTTCCAGGCCTCAATATGGTTCATGAGTTCGGAGCAGAGCGAGTGTAAGTTTTCAGCGATTAACAACTAGTGGTTTCTCAGGTCAAGGGTCAATACTCGGCAAAGGATCCCATCCTACAAAAGTACCTTGAAGAGGTAAAGCGAATCATCTCAAACTTTTCAGAATTTGACATTTCCCATGTCCCGAGAGATTCAAATTCCCGAGCCGACATTTTATCCAAATTGGCAAGTACAAAGGGGTCGGAAAACAATAAAACATTGATACAAGAAACTATTCCCCAACCGAGTGTCGTTTTGGCTGTCTCATTATCTCAATCATGGATGGATCCGCTTCTTACTTATTTGCAACATGGGTTCGTCCCCCAAGATCAGGCAGAGGCTCGGAAGTTGGTTAAGAAAACAGCTCAATACACAGTTCTGAATGGAGTTCTGTACAAAAGAGGCTTTGGTTCCCCCATGCTCAGATGTGTCAACCCATCTCAAGCTGAGGAGGTACTGGAGGAGATTCACGGCGGAATGTGTAGCCACCATATGGGTGGAAAATCCCTTGCGAGAAAAGTAATCCGAGCGAACTACTTTTGGCCTACACTGCAAAAAGACGCTATGGAACATGTTAAGAAGTGTGTTCAATGCCAGTTTCACAGCGACATCTATCAAAGACCTGCTGAAGAGTTACACTCACTCGGTGCCCCTTGGCCCTTTTATCAATGGGGCATGGACATCATTGGGAAGTTTCCCACCGCACCAGGGCAACTCAAATTTGCGGTAGTGGCTATCGACTACTTCACTAAGTTGATTGAGGTGGTTCTGTTAGCAACAATCTCCACGGCCCGTATTCAATCTTTCTTTGTGAAGGAAATTATCTCTCGGTTCGGAGTGCCTCATGCCATAGTTACTGATAATGGATCACAATTTGCAGCCTCTCACTTTCAACAACTAGCAGCCGACCTGGGAATCACTCACTATTTCAGTTCTGTTGAACACCCACAAACAAATGGGTTAGCCGAAGCTGCCAACAGAACCATCTTGGATGGAATTAAGAACAAACTCGGTAGCGCAGCCGGCACATGGGCGGATAAACTTCCGAGCGTCTTATGGTCACACAGGACAACTGTACACTCATCTACAGGAGAGACTCCTTTTCGTTTGACATACGGCTGCGACGCAGTCATTCCGATCGAAAAGCGAATCCCTACCTTTAGGACGCTTGAACGTCCTTTAGAAACTAACGACCATTTGATCAGCGAAGAGCTCATTTTACTTGAGGAAATTCGAAAGAACGCCGCCGCTCATGAAAGAAAAGTGAAGGAGCGGCAAGCTCGGGAATACAACAAGAAGGTTCGTCCACGAAGTTTTGAAGTAGGAGATTTAGTCCTTCACCGAGCGGATATCGACAAAGGAAATGTTGGAGTTGGAAAATTGAAGCCGAAGTGGGAAGGCCCATACCGAGTGAAGGCTAAATCCGGATCTGGTGCTTACAAATTGGAGACTCTCTCGGGCATGGAAATCAATAACAGCTGGAACGTGGCCAAACTCAGAGCTTATTACAGTTAAGCTCCTATTTTATTTTTCACTCTTTACAAATAGGTTAGTCTATTGCTCGAAAATGTTTAGGTAGAATAAACGAAGGATAACATCCTTCTCAGCTTAGAGACAATTGTTAGGAGTTAGTTGACAAACGAGCAACATCATTTTTGTATTCTTTTATCAATAAAACGTATCAATTTCCTTCAAATTCTTTTACGAACATTGTGATGTGACATACGCCTCATTTCGTTCGGCTAGCCACCGAGTGGAATCGAGATACAACTCTTTATGAGAGTTTAACAACGTATTCATAGAACGCCCGAATTCAGGAAATTACTTTCCTTGTTTCGCGGTTCGAGGGTCCCGCTTCGGCTAAAGTCGGCGATCCGAGTTCTACTCACAATAATTTATTCAATTGAAGCAATTCCTAAATTAGCCTTTTTGATCGAGAATAGCAGTAAAATCAGGGGTCACGTGACAAACGGAACCCAAAAAAAAAAATAACGAAAGTGATTTACACAACACAATTTGTATACAAGGCAAACTGATTAAAAGTTAGGAAGAGAAAAAATAAATTGTTCATGGTCATAAAGAAGTATGCTCGAATACAACGAGCAACAAGTTAAACGCTCGAGTACAACGAGCAACAAGTTAAAGCAAAAATTGTTCAGTAAAGACGCTCGGTAACAACGAGCAACAAAAAGTTAAACCCTACAGAAAAGCAACAAAAACTGATCACTACTCAATATCAGATAGAACAATGTTGGAATCATCGAAGTCAAGGGCTTCAGTCAGATCAACGAGAGGATTTGGCAGATCCTCACCTTGTAGATCGACTTCGACCTTGGTCTCGATATCAATCAGCTTCCCATTGTCGACAATATGAAATGGATGAGCTCCGACCACCCTGAATTCAGTCTCAGGATTCAGAAATTGAATTTGCCTGATGGTCGAGACAAAAGAATCATCGACGCTTTTACTCCAGTTATAGAAGTTGGTTGCCGCCTTTTTCTTGTGAAGAAGAGCTTTCTCCTTCAATTTCTGAGCAACACCAGCAGGCTTCTCAACTTCTGCCCTCAGCTCATCCATCTTCTGCCAACTCTCCTGCAATTCCTTCTTCAGTGCTTCCTCGGCCTCTTTCTTTTTATCCTCAGCAACCTTTTGGGAAACCTTCAAAGAGTCCCTCTCCTTAATCAATTCGTTTTTGTCAGCCTTTAAGTTTTCCAACTCATTCTTTATGCGGTTCAGCTCATCCGAGAGGCTAGCCTCTTGAGCAGCAGACAATTCACGAGCCTCCCTCTGCTCGGCATTATAACCAGCAAAAAGACCATCAGGTTGCTTGGCCAAAAAATATGCAAGGTTGGCACCCCGAAGCAGATATTTGGCAAGATTCATGTTGCAACGAGACCATTGGTCGGTAGAAAGAGTTCCAAAACGAGTACAGTCAGATTCAGAACAGATATATTGGCCAAATCTTTCGTCAAATTGTTGGTCCCATATAGATGTTTCTGGTGGGGTCGCAGCAGAAGAGGGAGCGTTGTCAGAAGAGGGAACAGTAGCAGCCTTAGCACTTGAACCTTCAACCCGCGGATTCACCCCTTCGGACACTTTCTCTTTTCCTTTATCAATCCGTTGGCGGCGAATTTGTGGTTGAAGGGGAGAGATGGTTTGGACTTGGCCGCTAGGGCCCAATGAAACCGTAGTGCCGACAGCCACCACGTTTGAAGTTGGCCGAGGGGATGCCTCGGATGGAGAAGCAGTTGGAGTGGAGGTACTCAAGCTTGAAGACCCGGATGCCGCGCTCGTTGCATGGGTCTTCCTCTTCTTTCCCCCTTGAACTAAAGAAGCCATCCGGGAAGCCATTTTTTCTGCAAAGAACAAGAAAAACGAAGTAACATTAGAACGAATCAACTTAACAAATGCAACAACCAAAAGAAAACAGTTTTACCAAGTTCTGCTTTAACATTCGATGAAGGGATGTTCACAATGTCCTTTGTTTCTATCCTCCCATTAGATTTCATGTAACTCTCAACTGCTCAACACACCTCATTCTCATGTTCAGCCAGTTCTTTCCAATCTGATGAGTACGAGGCAATCGATCGGTTAATAAAGCTCGCAGTCCAGTGGAGAGGAAACCGTGGAATTGGTCGGGATTCACCAGGACGGGTGAACCAGCAAAATCCATTGCCGATAAAATTGTATTTAAATAAAAAAGGTTTAAAACCCTTCCAAGATTCAGAATACTTGGTGAAAAGAGTATAGCCATTGCGGGACTTCATAGAGACCGAAGGTCGTCTTACTGATCCTTTCTCAAAGGTGTTGCATTGAGGGGCAATTAGGTAGAAAAAAATCGGAAGAGTGCAGGACCATTTCATGGCTGAACACACTTGCTGGAAGCCCCTCACAAATGCCCAAGCATTGGGATGCAGCTGGGAAGGGGCCACTCTCAAAGTACTCAAAACACCTATCTCAAAATCGGTAAAAGGCATCCTAATCCCTAACCGAGTAACAACTTCTTCATAAAAATAAAAACCAGGACTACCCACCGGAATTTGACTACAGACCCGTTCATTCAAACCCACAGGACTAATTGAGTATTGGTTCCCAGCATTATCACCAGGACACGGCAGAATTATAGCCCGGGTTTGATCTAGTGAATTTTCTGTTGAGAGCTCGGATTGAGTACCAAGAACTTCTCGGTCCACCCAATCATATTCATCTGCGTCCGACGGAAATGGATAAAGTTCAGGATTAGAGATACACTTCTTCTTCATACCTGAGGAAAAGGGGCGCACACTTGGAGTCTGAAGCAGAAAAACTTAACTATTTCAGTTCAAATACTTACGGCTATGGTCGGTTGGAGAACACCTCCCATCCAGGGCAGAATTTCCCCAAACCGACTGAAATGTCTAATACCTCTCTGTTGCTTCCTTAACCTCCTCTGTTCTACCCTCTCGGCAATCCTTCAGTGAATCACACCCTGCCTGAATTCTTTCAAAGTCTGAGGAAAAAGCGTGGCTATCGGTTTAACACAAATTTCTAGGTTTCCTCCTTTATGTGTTCTTGGAACATCAGAGTTTACAGATTCCTCACTCATGATAAACGCCGCTTCAGTACCAACCCTAAGAAGTTAAGTGCAGCAAAACGTAAAACAGACCTAAGAAACGCTACGACGATCACTCAGTAAGCATTAAAGGGGGATAAAGGACTTCGAAGGGCAAATGGGGTTTTGTTCGAAACAGTGATTTGGAGCAACAATGATTTGGGGTTTTGTTCGAACCCTAGAAAAATCTTTTCAAAATCAGGGAAGAAGGGCCAGAGCCAATGCATAAAAAAGAAAGTTCTAAGCACATATACATAGCAGATGGCAGAAACAGTCGCATGCAAAGAATCTTAAACATCAAAGAAGAAAGAGAAAATCGCCAGAAAAGAGAAGAAAGGTTCGTTACCTGTTAGTGACTAATGACCAAGAAACCGAAGAGAAATCAAGACCACAGAGATGGAAATGCACTTGATGTAGAGAAGAGAAACTTGGCAAGAACTCCTTTGAAGAACCCTGGCTTCGATGATCAAAATCTCAGAAAAATGATGAAAGAAGAATAGAGAGAAGAGCTTGAGAGGTTTCTAGAGTTTCGTTTGAAATGAATTGTGAAAACCGCTCTTTGAAATTCGTTTTAGAACTTCCCTCCACTATCTCAAAGACTTGGGCCGAATCAGGAAAAGCCCATTTTTTTATGAAACTAAATACGTGGCACATCCAGCGAGTTTGAAATCATAACGTTCCATTTCCCGGTAAAGTGAAGAACACGTGTAAACAAAGAAGAAGTGAAAGGTCACCTTGGGGTCAATCAAACGACAGCTATGATAAAAGCACAAAAATGCTCGGGTACCTCTTTCAATCAGCAAAGTTCAGTCGGAAGACGGTTCGCTCGTCTCATTAAATCGGCAGGGCTCAAATCACCCAACCGAGCTTGGGGGGCTTATGTAGTGGACTTGTAGTAGAACCGAGCGTCGACCGACCGAGAGCCTCATTACCCTTACTAGTATGATACTGATACAGGGCCAACGATCGGATACTTACACCGAGCAAACTGGGTTTCTACATGTGGATCACGTGCCGATGAGGTTAACACCGAGCACAGGACTTTCAATCTGATCCTTATCGTTTACAGCCTCATCAAGCCGTAACTACTCCTAGATTCCCACGACTCTTGGTTAGATAAAACAGCATTGGATAAGGTCTATCACTTACAGGATTTATGGATATGATCTTATCATAACCTCTACAAATCCTATTCGAATTCTACCTCTACAGAAGGCTCATCAGGACGGCCCACAAACACACAGGTAATCCCCTTTAAGAACCACCATGCTATAGGGGCTAAGGTACGTCTTCTCATCCCTAAGTTGACACTAGCACACACATTGTTGACTAGGGAGAACCTGATTATCCCAACTGGATATTCAAAAATCCTAAAAAGTCCTATATTAACATCTTAGCTGAAATCATTCTTCAAGGCTCTTCCATAACTTTAAGGTTGATCTTGGTTAAGGACACGACAATTATAAATTGAAATAAGCTACGCCATACAAATTCACCTTGTTCCTAACACGAGGGTTTTAGTTACACATAAAAATAAGAAGAAGAGAAGACATAATAGGGAAATTCATAGACAAATTACCCCAAATTCTTCAATCTCCAATTGCTCCAAATCAATGCAATCTCCCTCTTCAAATCTAATCTCTATTCTTCAATCTCCCTCTTCAATCTCCAATTGTTTCAGGTACTTATGGAGCTTAAATGCAAAATATATTGATGGACTTGGATAGAGGATGAAAAGAGCTTCGAAATGGTCCAAGAACGGAGTAAAACGAAGTCCGGAGCAGTCCGTAGCGCCCAAAACAGTCCGGGGCGCGCGTGCTGAAATTGTGCAGTACCCATGCGCGCCCCAGGCGTGAGGACAGATGCGCCCCAGGCGCGCAAACTGCGTGAAAGTGACGCTGCTCGGTATTTTGGCCATAACATGAGCTACGCTTATCCAAATAAGGCGATGTTGGTATCATTTTAAAGATAAGGAAACGATCTACAACTTTTCCAGAAATAGCCTTGCTCAAATTCGTCCATCTTCAGGGTCAAAATCAGGGCCGAAGTTGAGTGTGAAACATGAGAAAGCCCAATTGGGCCACTTCCGGATCAGTGTTGCTTTAATTCAATTAGGATTAGTTTTATCTTTTAAATATGCATATTTAGAACTAGGTTAGGCAGCCAACTAGAGAAAAAAAATAGAAATTAGAATTGAAGAGGGAGATTGCATTGATTTGGAGCAAGTGGAGATTGAAGAATTTGGGGTAATTTGTCTATGAATTTCCCTATTATGTCTTCTCTTCTTCTTATTTCTATGTGTAACTAAAACCCTCGTGTTAGGAACAAGGTGAATTTGTATGGCGTAGTTTATTTTAATTTATGATTTAGAGTTTTCCTGTTTTTAATTCATGCGTTAATTGAGTTTTTATTGCATACGTAAACCTGATCAATTTATGTTTTGGATCTCTTAATTCTAATGAAAGTTAGGATTTTGAATAGGCCTTGGAATTAACGGTATAATCAGTTTAGTTATAGAGATATGATTAAATGATTATTGACTTGGTAATTCCCTTGTGCTGAATATGATATTTTCTAATATTGTAATTTGTTGAGAGATCAAGGATTAAGTATTTAGAGAATAAGGGTAATGTTAGAGAGATCTAACTATTGCTATTTGAGAGGAATTGTCCATGAATTAAAGGAAAATCTAAATTATAATTGAATAAGTGAAACCTACAATGCAACCAACGTTCCTAACCACTTTCTCCCATAGTTTCTCAAGTTTTTATTTAATTTCAGCAACTTATTAGTTTAGTTAATCATTGATTTCAAAGCTGAATTTTAATTTAAATCAACTTTTTAGCTATAGGATTTATTTTTAATTACATTAAGGTGAAAATATACTAAAAACACAACTCCCTGTGGGACGATATTCGGTCTTCCATATACTATATTACTCGTTGACCCAGTCCACTTGCTGGCACATCAACAAGTTTTTGGCGCCGTTGCCGGGGAGTAGTATTCTTTAGTTTATTTTTGGTACTTAGTGTAATTTTTAGTGAGTTCTATATTTTTTTTTAAAAAAAAAAAACCGAAGCTACAGGTCTAAGGGGTGCAAAAGTTCAGTTTTGGGGTCAAACTCTGATTCTACCATCTTATCTCTTAGGATTAGATTTATCTTTATCTCTAGGAATTTTTTTTTGTTTATTTTATTTTTTTCAGCAATAGATATTTTTTTTATTCTTATCTTTTAGGATTAGATTAGTTTTATATCTTTTTAGGATTAGATTTATCTTCTTAGGATTATTTTTAGAATAGATTTTTTTTTATTTATTTTTTATTTTCGTTTTTTAAATTATTTTTTTAGGGATAGATTTTTTTAGGATTAGATTTGTATTTTAGGATTTGGACCCCATTAGCCCCAAAATTTTTTTCAATATTGCACTCCAGGACCTGTACCTCCCCAAAAATATTGTCTAGCTTTCTTAGGTGGTTTTAATTTTTATTTTGTAGTTTTAAGATAGATTAGTTTGCTTGAGGACAAGCCAACATCTAAGTTTGGGGGAGTATATACAAAATAAAAATTTTTCAGATCTGAATTTTTCTCTCATATTTTGGTATTGGTTTGTGTCCTTAGCAAGAGTAATTAATTTTTCTAACCTTAGGACTTTTTCTCTTTTGATGCATGCACATACTTAGTTTAGGACTGAGACTCATTGACTTTTGATTCTATTTGATTGAGCTGTAAATATGGTTGTGAACTGGTTATTTTGACAAATGCTTTTAGAACTTGTGATTAGTGAACTGACTTTAACCCTGTGAGGATTCTAGCCTTATATTGAGGGGTATGAATTTTATTGAAATATTATGATATTGAGACCCCCATTCGTTCATGAGTGTGTTCTCTTTGATAAATGTGCTCTAGAACTTGACCTGTGACCATTTCAAAATTGATGATTGATTGCATGCATGAAAATGATTAAGGCACTTAGGTGTGTTTTTGAGGCCTTCAGATGTTGCAATGAAAATTGTTCCCTTAGTTGCCCACTTTGAGCCTAATGAGATTATATGATTTTTCTTTGGTACCCTGTAATTATTGCTTTGATTTTATTGTGAGTACCTTGGGAATTTTGGATGAGCAATTAAGTGGAATGTAATGGAAAAGAAAAAAAAAGTGAAAAGTGTTATGTGCCTACTCCTCTTCCAATGAAAAAAAATGATGTAAAAAAATAAATTGAATGAAAGTGAAAAGGAAGAGAGTAGAGGAATTAAAATTGAAAAGTGAGAAGAATAATAAAGTTGTGAATTGAGTTGTGATTCATTGTAATACTACTAGTTGCTCATTCATAATTTTTGAGGGAAATTTGCTTTGCATTTAGCCCTTAGTTTTATACCTTCTTTCTTATATCTCACCTAACACTTTAGCCTGGCCCCATTACAACAAAAAATAAGACCTTTTGATTTGTGCATGCATTCAATAATTTCAGTGGCGATTTTGGTCTATGGTCAAGCCTATGGTAACACATTATCATTGTTGAACTTGAGTGAATTGAAAATATGACCCTTATACACTTTTGAGAGAAACATTTGAGAGGTTGAGAGTGTTCACCAGTCCTGAGTTCTGATTGGGTTTGTTACTCTAACTAGTTTGTGATTGCGTAAATAGTTTGTGATAATATGTGTTTGAGTCATGAGATGAAGTCTTAGATGAGGTATATATATGTTGATTTAGGGAGTTTGTCTTTTGTTTAGAATTTTATTTTACTTTTGCCTGGGACATGCAAAATGCTAAGTTTGGGGGAGTGATTTGGGTCCAATATATAGTGTTTTGAGCATTGATTTGACTCCCTTTTACTATGTGTTTAGCTTGTTTCTCAAGTATTTTGTAGGACTTTTTGTTAATCTTAGAAATAGTTCTTAGTTTTGAACCCTTGGAACGTTTTGATCCTTTTTGGGTATGTTTCAGGTACTTATGGAGCTTAAATGCAAAATATATTGATGGACTTGGATAGAGGATGAAAAGAGCTTGGAAACGGTCCAAGAACGGAGTAAAACGGAGTCCGGAGCAGTCCGTAGCGCCCAAAACAGTCCGGGGCTCGCGTGCTGAAATTGTGCACTACCCGTGCGCGCCCCAGGCGTGAGGACGGATGCGCCCCAGGCGTGAGGACGGATGCGCCCCAGGCGCGGAAACCGCGTGAAAGTGACGCTGCTCGGTATTTTGGCCATAACTTGAGCTACACTTATTCAAATAAGGAGATCTTGGTATCATTTTAAAGCTAAGGAAAAGATCTACAACTTTGCCAGAAATAGTCTTGCTCAAATTCTTCCATCTTCAGGGCCAAAATCAGGGCCGAAGTTGAGTGTCACACATGAGAAAGCCCAATTGGACCACTTCCGGATCAATTTTGCTCCAATTCAATTAGGATTAGTTTTATCTTTTAAATATGCATATTTAGAACTAGTTTAGACAGTCAACTAGAGAAAAAAAAACAGAAATTAGAATTGAAGAGGGAGATTGCATTGATTTGGAGCAAGTGGAGATTGAAGAATTTGGGGTAATTTGTCTATGAATTTCCCTATTATGTCTTCTCTTCTTCTTATTTCTATGTGTAACTAAAACCCTCGTGTTAGAAACAAGGTAAATTTGTATGGACACAATTAACGCATGAATTAAAAATAGGAAAACTCTAAATTATAAATTGAAATAAGCTACGCCATACAAATTCAACTTGTTCCTAACACGAGGGTTTTAGTTACACATAGAAATAAGAAGAAGAAAAGACACCACAATCAAGCATGATAGCAATATCAAAATTATCTGTCTTATTATCCTTGTTATTATCCTTCAATTTCTTTCTAAATTTAATTTCACATTTCTTAATTATTCTTTCTCTCTCAATCGTTTTTCCCTTTTTATACTTAGAATTCCTTCTTTTCCAATCTTATCAATTCATATCATTCTTTTACTCTGGGAATCTTCAGATATCGTCGGAGAATTCATTTCATTCTCGGCTATCATTCATGTCTACATCTCCTCGGTCATCCACCCAACCTAGTCGGAAGCATACAGGAGTACAGGACCTTTACCGTCCGGGCACGACAGCTGTCTCAACAACAAATGGTCCTAGACCAGGAGGATCTCGTCCTCAAATCAATTCAATTCATATATAACAAGGCTCACTATCTCACAGTGGCAATCAAGATGCCCCACTCCAACCCCTCTCACTATTCTAGATTTGCAATCTAGGGGGCGACAGTATGTTTCTAGTGGGCCCGCAGAACTTACCACGACATTAGACCCAGTCCCTACCACGTTAGTACGCCACATGTGGAGTTTGTTCTGCCTAGAAACATACTCTAGACTTCTTGACGTTTCACCGTCATCATCCTCCTCTAATGCAATCTCCTCCTAAGTATCCGCTGATACTTATGGTATCTTCCTCTCCACTACTTCGCACTCTCATACCTCACCGCGTATGTCTTTTAAGTCTTTTATCTTTTACTTAACCTAAGGTCGGCCCATCCTTCGTGCAACCCTTCAATGAGTCCCGACCACTATCTTTGCACAAACTTTCTATCATCACTTCTCACACAGCACAGAGCTGGGATCACATCACGGAACTCTCATCTCATATCTCAATCCTTCTCAACATCCTCGATCTTTTCAAAACAATCTCACTTTCCTCAAACACACCTTCATCACTTTTTGGAAAATCTCATATCATAAGCTTTCATAAAATATCCTTTCAAAAATTTCCACAAAAATCTTTTCACCTTCGTTCGCAAAACATTGGTTTCAGAAACTATTCTCCAAAAATATCATTTCATAAAATTTTCTCGAAATTTTTATTTCAAAAAGACTTTCTTTAAAATCGTCATTACAAAATGTATTCTCGAAGTTTATGAAAATCTTCTTTCGGAAACATTTTCAAAAGAATTTCTTTTCACAAACTCTTTTCTAAAAATTTCTTTTCACCATTCTCCACAAAATCTCTTTTCAAAAAGCTCTTCTCAAAAACTGCTTTTCAAAAACCTTTCTCCAACAATTACAACTTTGCTGGGCGCTAATGAAGGAGCAAGCTCAACTCAACACTAGTCCCAGACTAAAACCAAAAACAAAAGGAGTCTAGCTCCGCTCAAATCACATCTCATTCTCACAATCAACACCACTTTCCCCCAAGCTCTGACTCGTTATCAACATTATCATTTCATTCTTTCCCCAATCTCAACTCTTTCTTTTTTTTCTAATCCATCTTATCTCTTTACTTCTTATTCAATTTTCTTTATTTTCATTTTCTTACTCAGGACGTAACAGACGTCCATCAGCCATTCACTCATTACGATCAGCAGTAATAAGTATCATCAGATATAATTAAATAAATAAATAAAAGCATGCACACAACATCACACAATAACATTGTGGTCTTTGTCACCTTCGTATAAGTGGCCACACAAAACAAACAATTGCCACTTATACTACTGACTCCGAACCACTTAGTTCCGATCTTTGAGATGGTACGGAACGTCCTACTAAATCACCTAACTACCACGGTGTCTTAGGAAAGCTTCTCTCTCACCTGAGGTCCAGCTATTTAATGCGTACCGTCTCCTCGGATCCTTTTGCTGCCGGCTGCCCCAATCCCTCTTCTTTCAAATTCCTCGTACTAAATAAAATACGTTTTTGTTATTAACTTGTATTATGAAAATCTTTTTCATAACTCAGACACCTCTCATTCCTCTTCAAAACTAAAAACATAACCGTTTTCTTTCAAATAACTCGGATGTTTATAACACCTTAAGTACTTTCAAAAATCATTTGAAAACATTATGAAAAGTTATTTAAACTATTTAGTTTGGGTGCTGGTGCATTTTGGACAGCACCTTAAACACGTTTGAAAACACCGAAAAATTCGCCGTTTTCAATCCGGCTTTTTCTTAAATCAGTTATCACTTGAAACTTAACTTTTTAAAATTAAGAAACAAGTCCAAAACAATTCTGGACAGCAAGCATAGTTTTACAAAATCACTTTGATAAAACCCCGAAAACATCGTAAAAACACTTTTTATTTCAAATGCTTCTTTGATTCAAAACTAACACTTTAAAGCTCAAGTCTTTATCATAAAACAACTTTGGACAGCCATAAACATAATTTAAAAATTTCAAATAAAACACAATGAAATTTTCTTAAAACCAATTTATTTCAAAACCGATCACACGTTCAAACATTTTTCAAACATCCATTAACACATAAACAACAAGCAACACTTCAACAAGTATATGACCAATTAAATCAACATCAAGCCACTTATACAACACAAAACACTTAGGCATGTATAGATTCACAACCATATTGAACTAAAGATTTAGATCAAGCGTTTTTACTTCAAACATTTTAAATCCTTTTCAAAAAAGTCATTATATAAATTTGTTTTCATGTAACTAAATTCCCTAGACTCATTTATATTACATGACCGAACATAATCAAGAAAATAAGTCAAAATATACAAATCACTTGGTTTATTTTAAGTTCTAAATTTCTATTTTCTTTTTCATGCAACAACATCATTTATTCTTCCTTTTACTCTTAACTGAATGCACTTACACACACATATATGTTCATTTAAACACAAAACTCTTTCCAACCAATTAGTTCATTTATTTCCTTTATTTTTTAAATCAAAAACCGATTAGAAAATAATTATTTACAACTCAATTTCAAACAATTCATTTAACATAATTCTTCAAAACATACTCATTATTCCAAGTCAAGTCATGAGAAAAAGAACCCTAGTCTACTCATCAAACATAGGCCGAATCTCACTATGACAAAACAAGGTTCTTGGTTCATTTTTCAACATGCACAATTAAGGTTCATGGGTTTTATCATGCACTTTCTTACACAACAATTTAAAAATATTATTTCCTTTTTCAAACATAAAACAGAATGCACATTACTAAAAAATCAAGTTGGAAATTAATTTTGAAGAGTTTGTTTCCTTGATTCTTTGTAAAACCGAAATAGCCTCTAAAAAGATCAAATCTTTTTCACTTAAAAATAACATGCATGCATCTACATCTTATAGATCAAGTCATACAATCAATCATAGTGACATAAATCAAAGATAAAATCATTTTGAGTAAGAAGTGGTCAAAACCGTGGCATGCAAGGAAGAATGATTAACTCTTTTGGTTCAAAAATGACATGCTTGTACCAAAGATCAAACTTTTTCATGAGTAAGTTAAAGATCAAAACCAAAAATCAAGGATTTGTCAAGATCAAGTAGAAATCAAGCACTTTTATCCACTCAAATCAACTTTTCTAAACATGAGGTTAACATGCAATGACTTAGATTAAGTTAAAAGCATCAAGGCTTAGTTTTCTAGTCAAGGCCGAATCACTTGGCTCTTGATCTAGGGTTTTATAAGTTCTTTTACTCTTTAAAATTCAAGATCCAAGTACAAACGACACATGCAAGTACACAAAGCACCAAGATCATCATCAATTCAACATGCAACACCAAAATCTCAACATTATCGTTAAGTAAATTTAGATCGTTCATTTATTTATCAAATCCCCTCTTAAAAACTTCATGGTTTACGGTTTCAATAAAGAAAATTCAACATGCAAAGAAGTTTGCTTTAAACTTCTCAAAAATTTCATCAAAACTTTAGATCTAAAAGATTTAATTTGAAAAGCTTTAGGATCTTTTATGAAAATCTTAATAGAGTTATGAAGTCCATTGATTAGAAGTTTACAAGTTATTTTCAATCTTAAAAGTCCAAGATCAAACTTAAATAGACTTAGAAAATCAACATGCAAAGAAGAAAGAAAAGAAAAAAAATTATAAGATCAAAGAAAACTAAATTATTACAATTTCCTATATAACTTCGAGTTACCCACCAAAGGAAGGGTTGATCTCCTAGCTTCTAAAGTCTTGAAACTTTGAGTTTTTGGACTTGGCTTCTTCTTCTTCCTCTCCCTATCTCACGGCCTCTTTCTTTTCTTTGGGTGTGTGTGTGTGTGTTGAGAGCTTGATTTTTTCTCTCAACAAGTGTGTTTAGAGGGTGAAAGGAAATGAAAGAAATGAAAAGTGTGGAAGTGAAGAAATGAAGTGACCAACACTTCACCCTTCGGCCATATATAGACAAGGGCAAGGGCATGGGATTTTTTCCTCTTTTGTCCTTCATTAATTCGGCCATGGTGCAAATGGGAGGGGTAATTTTGGCACTCCAATTTGTTTCATGGGTGGTGTTTAGCAAATGAAGAGGACAAAGTGGAATAGATTAGGGTGCTAGGGGTCCTTTAGGCCTAATGGCTTGTTGGCTCCTAGTTAGGGTTTCCATCAACCTAGTTACCCCCATGGTTCTATCTTAGCCTTATTTGGTTTCTTGCCCAACAAATAGAAATTCTAGGTTTGCACCCACATACATACACACGCCATACATACACATATACACGTTACACACATACACATACGTACATTCATGCATTATCTAAAAATTTCCTAATTAATTCTATTTTAGAACATTTAATCACCACTTCACATAATAATTCAAATATTTCAAGGAATCACATTAATTCACATATCAGCCAACTCATACATTTAGAAAACAATTTCTTTCTTATAAAAATACCCTTGTTTAGAAATCACCATTCCTCTAAATTCACTCATTACCTTAAAAACGTGAATTATGAAAATCATTTAAGAAAAATACTCTTCCAAGACACTTTTCTCAAAATAAATCTCTTTAGTATTTTAAATTAAGACGAGGAATTTGCGGGGTGTTACATTCTCCCAAACTTAAAGATTTCTCGTCCCCGAGAAATACGTTGTGGATTGGGCAGCGGGCACAAAACCCTTACGTCACTGTGGTTCTCACAAGAATATTCTCCTCTCGCTTCGTGGTCGTATTTGATTTTGCCGGTCTAATTCACCTTGTCGTGCTCCACGTTCGTCGCTTTCAGACGAAGAAGTTCCACTCGTACCACCACTTGTGTGTCGAGTCGGGTTAAGTCCATCGGACGAACCGAAGAAGGCGTCGCTCCCTTAGCTGATCGTCGTCACATAGAGTCCAACCATAGGTACGGACTTAATGAAAATCAAACAAACAAAATTCAAACATCTCTAGAAACATGGGATTTCGCCTAGAAATCCTCAGATATTTGCTATCCTCTACAACTTAGGTTCTTACTAACTCACAATAATCACCCCTTCCTTCAGTTCCCCTTCTATCTCTAAGGTTTTTGTCTATCATTCCTCCATCTTAAGGGGGTTCTATTACAACTTGAGCTTATTCACTTCCCCAAACGTCCTTACTTTTCTCTCTAGATTCCTCCTAAACATCAATCAGGCCTATCAATTTCACCATCTAAACCTCTGTTTATGGCGCATGGCAATTCTAATCCTTAAACTCTCCTCAGAATTTCCCCTAATAACTGACAATACATGCCTCTTTCCTTCCTTGTGACTCCCCAACTTTGATTAAACTTATAACTAAATCCATTGCGACCTTGTATCCTCACTTGATTTCAACTATTGATACTTCCTTAACCGTTCAAGCCTAAATTATCTGGGTAACTATGCCACTTCTAATTCTGCAATTGAGACTAATGAGTCTTAAATAGGATTGATAGGGCTATAGGTAAATAGGTAAGACTCATGAAGAAAAGGTTTAAATTCTAACAATACTAACTGTTTGGTTAAAGCAATTCAACAAACATGAGGATTCAGAGATAACAAGCTACATTCCTAAGGGTAATAGCTATCCTTGTATAAAGGTATGCTAAGGTTAACAAGCTTAAGTCTTACGAATACTATTGGAACATCAAAGGGAAAGGGTCTCAGTCTTAGAATCTATTCACTGTCTACTTTTAGTCTACGTTTCTTCAAACTACAGGATGAACAGATTCCTTAAACTACAATCAAAGTCTCGCGTCCTAAAAATATGAGAACCTAAACTTAGGCCCCTAGTCTTATACTAGCAAACACACATGGTCACACAAACAAAGCATGTACGCCCATGCTTAAGGCCACTAAGGATTACCAAAAGCTCTGATACCATTCTGTAACAGCCCGATTTTCGTAACTTGAAAATAACCAACTTTATTTCCTTTAGGTTGTAAAAATGAGGCCAATTTTTTTTAATATCATTGTTGAAGTGTTCGAAGACATCATTGAAAATCTCTTTATGTTCTTCAATCCACTTCTCCGAAAATCGAGTTGTTACGAAAACCGTTCTCTTCATAAAACGTTCGTTTTCATAAAAAGAACTTGATTCAAAATCTTCTTAACAGTTTTCAAAAACTTTACATGAATTAACTTTGCATAAAGATGTGCTTCCCAAGTCAGATTAAAAACTTAGCTCAATTACATAATGGCTCATGGCATCGGTAATCCTTAACTCAACAATCATCACGACCTAATCTAACCACACTATCCTATTGAAAACAATTGGGTGAAGTTCCTTCTTCTTCTTGCGTCCTTTCTTTGCTCTTGAAGATGATTCCCTCCTTGTTGTGATTCCCTCCTTGCTAGTAGATTCGGGCTCCGCTCCATTGAGAATGGTGGAGTTCCTCCAAGCCTCACACCGAATTTCTCTTTGTAGTTCCTGTAGCCTCGTACGGTGACTTCCATCCGATACTCCATCTGCCCGTTGAGATACCAGAAGCACCGATATGCCAACGAACAGGAGAGAGTAAGCGATCCGAATGATGCATCGTCGACGGTGTGGAATTACAATAGGCAAGATAGAAGGACCATACGAACATACAGCATACAAACACACAACAATCAAGCATGATATCAATATCAATATTATCAGTCTTATTATCCTTCAATTTCTTTCTAAATTTAATTTCGCATTTCTTAATTATTCTTTCTCTCTCAATCCTTTTTCCCTTTTCATACTTAGAATTCCTTCTTTTCCAATTTTATCAATTCATATCATTCTTTTACTCTGGGAATCATCAGATATCGTCGGGGACTTCATTTCATTCTCGGCTATCACTCACGTCTACATCTCCTCGGTCATCCACCCAACCTAGTCGGAAGCAAACAGGAGTACAGGACCTTTACCGTGCGAGCACGACAGCTGTCTCAACAACAAATGGTCCCTGTAACACCCCGCGAATTCCTCGTATTAATTTAAAATACTAAAGATAATTATTTTTGATAAAAGTGTTTTGAAAGGGTATTTTCTTAAATAAATTTCTTAAATCACATTTTCAAAGTGGTAAATGATTTTAAAGAATGATTTTTCAAGAAACAATGTTATGGTTTTGAAAGTTGATTTTTGGAAATGATTATATGACTGAAATTCTTCTAAAGAAATATTGAATTCTTCCATAAGAAATTATTTAATGAAATGGTGATTTGATTTCTAAAAATATGTGTTTGATATTTTTGGGTGTTATTGTGTTTTATATGTATGAATAATTTATTTTATACGAGTATATGCATATGTATGTTCGGTTTTGTATATATGTATGTATGCCTAGGATCATGTGAAATTTAATTAGTGAAAAGTATATGATGATAAATGCATGAATGTATGATATGTGTGTGCCGTGTGTATGAGTGTAAGTGTGAGAGAGAACCTAGAAATTTCCTAAGTGCTAACTAAGTGAACCAAGACCTAACCAAATCCTAACCAAACCCTAACCAAATGGTGGAAACCCAAATGGAGTGCTAAAAAGTCTTACACCTAAGTGACCCCTAAGCCCTAATGTTCCATACCTTGTCTCCTTAAGAAATGTTAACCTCCACCCATGCAAAAATAGAGGAGGCCGAATTTACCCCTCCCTCCAAGCTCTTGGCCGAATCCAATCAAGGACAAAATAGGAAGCCATGAGTTGTTTATATAAGTCTTGACCTTAGAAGCATTTCACCCATTCTCACCTCATTTCTTCATCTCCTTCGCCCAAACACCAAACCAAATACAAGTTCTAAGAGCCTCTCAAACTCTTAGACTAAGAAATAGAAAATAGAGGAAGAGAGAAAGAAGAAGAGGAACCTTAAGATAGGAAGAAGAAGAAGAAGAGGAATCGTGAGGTAGGAAGAAGAGGAAGAGGAGTCTAAAGCCTTAAACCTAGGAGCCTTTTGAAGATCAAGTACTAGAAGGCCATCTTTTCATGGTATAAACCGAAGATCCTAGGAGAAGTAGAACTAGTTTTTGATTTGTGATCTTGTAATCTTACTTTCTTTATTTGCATGTTCATTTTCTTGGTTTGATTTAAGGTTGCATGTGATGCTTTACCTTGATCTTAACTTTTAAGAACTAAATAAATTTGTAATAAACTACATGATGGACTCTATGATTCGGTTGGTGTTAGATCTTGATGTTTTCATGATGGATCTTTATGTTTTTCAAGCTAAATCTCTTTGATCTAATGTTTTGTTTATGATTTTCGTGAACTTGAATTAGATCTCTTTGCATGTTAAATTTTTATGCTTAGAACCGTGAATCAAGAGGTGTTTATGTGTTTATTTGCTAAATAAATGTTTGATCTAAACTTATTTTTGAAATCTTGATCTTGCATGCTTCGGTTTTGATTTAATCTTAAGGAAAGTTGTGATTTTAGTTTTAATCTTGATTATGTTTTGGTTTTGAGTTTTGTAAATGATCTTTGAAACAAAAGCTTTGGTGTTCTCTTCTAAGGATGTCTCGGTTTTGACCTCCTTTCATTTAAAATGATTTTTTTTGTCTTTGATTTGTACTTTTATGTTTAATTTCATGACTTGATCTACATGATTTAAGTGCATGCATGTTGATGTTGAGCTTTGAAAAGCTATTTTCATGTTCTTTTGAAAACCAATTGAAAGTGTTTGTGTCGATCCATGATTGGTGCATGTTTTGTTATGAAAGCTTAAAATTCATTCTTGCATGTTAATTTTAAGTAAAGAGACTAGGTGTTCTTTTGTTACAATGTCTCGTGTAACACCCCGATTTGGCAACTTGAAAACCACAACTTGTTTATAGTGAAAATCTGGGCCCAAATTTTTTTTTTTAAACAAGTGTTATGCAGGATGAGAACAGTAGTATTTACAAAACATAGTTACAGATTTAAAATCTCATGTTCTCAAAATGCATAAGACCTTTCAAGTTCCAAACCGAGATGTCACAAGACATCGCACTTTGAAACTAGTTTTCAAAAACATCGTTTAAAACACGGCCCGTTTACTCATTACGAAGCATCATTACTAAAATAAACTTCAGTTGGGGGTTACAGCACTATAGAGCCAGGACTTTAAGTAACTTGCACTGGGAATACAAAACTCTGGAAGGGAATTACCTAACTTCTAGTCATCGCCACTAACGCTTCCACTGCGCTACTCTGATTCTTAGTTTGTCACACCCTCGGGTCGCAAGCAGCATCATCCCCTTTAGTCTCCTTGGAGGCACTTCCATAGTAGCTTCTCGCGTTTCCTTCTCCTCCTCATAACGAGCTAACAGTTTCTCCGTCTAAGGACCGTACAGAAATTTCCCAATACCCAATAGACATATAGGAGAGAGTGAGCTACCCAAAACATGTAATGTCGACTATGTGGATTTACGATAGGCAATTATTAAGATAAAGCAGTAAGCAGCAAGCAAATCATAACAACAACATCATCATCATCATCATCATATATACTCTAACTCATTCTCGTTTCTCGACTCAATACTCAATACTCAATACTCAATATCATTACTGTACTTTTCTTTTCAAATCTTTAAGTTATTACGTCTTATCATTTCAACTCACTCAATGACTTGGGGAGCCATCATTGAGGATAAACGGCTCTCACGTCTACATCTCCTCGGTCATCCATCCAAACCTAGTCGGAAGCTAACAGGAGTACAGGACCTTTACCACGCGGGCACGACAGCTGTCACAACACATAAATGGTCCCAGACCAGGAGGACTCAGCCTCAAATCATATCAATTCACATAATCAATGGCACGCTCTCAGCGGCAAACACAAATGCCCCGTTCCAGTCCCTCTCACTGTTCTTGAATTGCCATAGGGGGCGACAGTGCTAATTTTAGTTGATTGCGCAGAACTTACCACGGCATAGGACCGATCTGCCCGTACCACATATGGAATTCATTCCGCCTAGAATAGCACTCAAGGCTTCTTGACGTATCACCGTCTTTACCCTCCCCTATTGCAATCACAAGTCGAATATCCGCAGATACTCCGGGGTATCTTCCTCTCCACTACTTCGATACGACACTCATACCTTACCGCGCATATAAATGTCTTTTAAAATTTTATAGCTTTATTAAACGGCTTAATCCTAACAGTCGGCTCGTCCTTGGTGCAACCCTTCAACGAAACCCGACCACTAAACGCTATCTTTTTCCCCAATTCATCACATCACAATTCAACATCTCATATCTCACTCTTGCTCATCTCATGCCATCACTTTCACAAAACTCATTTCATTAACTTTCCCGAACTCATTCCATCCACTTTCCCAAGCTCACTTCCTTATCTTTCCCCAAAACACTTTTTCGTAAAACTTTTCCAGAATATAAAATCACAAAGCTTCCTTTCACAAAACTTTTTCAAAAATACTTTTTGCAAACTTCCTTGAAAACGTCCTCTCACAGGATTTCCTCAAAAGTAATATTTCCAAAAACTCACAAAAATCTAATTTCACAAACGCTCATAGAATATTGTTTTCACAAACTTTTTCTCAAAAGGGTCATTTCATAAAACGTTTCCCAAAAATATTGTTTCCAAAAAGACTTTTCTAAAAAAGGGTGTTCAAAAGGCATTTTCCAAAATATCCTTTCAAAAACTTTATCAAAAAGATTGATTCCAAAAACTTTTCTCAAAAACATTTCTTTTTACAAAAATCCTTCCCAAAGATTGGTTCACAAAACTTTCTCAAAAATATGTCCTTTAACACAAGCTTTTCAAAATCACTTTTCAAAAACCCTTTTTCAAAGACAAGTCTAAAAAACCTTTCAAAAATCTCTTCTAAAAACCGTTTTAAAAAAAATCATATTTTTGGGTGAGTGTTAATGGAGGAGCAAGCTCAACTCAACACTAAGCTTCTTCCCAAAAATAAAAACTTGCTGAGCGCTAATGGAGGAGTAAGCTCAACTCAACACTAGTGCCCAGACTAAAACCAAAGACAACAAGAGCCAAACCACATCTCAATCTCATAACTCAACTCACTCCCATACTTCATCTCAATCTCATTTCTTAACTCACTTCCATCACTTTTCAACTTCGCATCATTATTCCTTACTCATACAACATTTATCATCACTTTTCTTTCAATCACATTTTCTTTCCTTTCTTTACAATTTAATTCTTATCAACACATTATTCCTTACCCCAACAGCATGATTGCTTAAATAGTAATAGATCAGAGGGTAATTAAAGAACTCAAACATAATCAACCAGAAAACATGATATCATACTTACTATACCAATCTCAGCCGTTCGGGTGGATAGCCAAACAAACAATCAAACAATTGCTATCACATACACCACTACCGCTAAATGAGATTGGATGTCCAACCTTTGAGATGATTGGACCTCTTAATAAGTTACCTACTACCACGGCGTTTTAAGGGAAGCCCCTCTCTCACCTTAAATACCGTAGACCTTTGAAAGCTCTCCGAGATTTTCCATAGCTAATCCGTCTCGTTTCCTTTGCGTCGATCGTCCGAACTATAGCATTTTTCCCCGTGCGTTACAAACGTTTTAACGAATTCATTAATTTCTTTTAGAAAACACTTGGAAATCATTTTTATTTGAAAACACATTGTTCACTTTCAAACAGTTTTCCAAATCCAAATCAAAGATAAAAATGTTTTCATGAAAACCTCGAAACAACTTTGAATTAATTTCTTTAAAACAAGATTCATTTGTCTCGAGGAAAACTTACTTTAAAACAAAATTCAAAACTTAAGAAAATAAAATAAAATCAATTAAGTTTCTTAGATCATACTTTTCAGTAAAACATTTTTCAATTCTTTGGGAATTCAAATAAAGATTTTCAAAACACAATCAATAAAACAACACATTCACAACTTTACACAAGACTAGCCACACTTTGAATCATCAAACATCATTTATAATATTAATTTATTTATTTTATTTCTAATAAAACCGAAAATAAAATCAAAACAAACAACATATCATTCCAATCACACACATAGCATCATGCATATGAAAACACAATCATTAACAAGGTCATTTCATGAAAATAATTTTCCTAGCTACACTAGCATACAGTGACCGAATCATATATAGGAAATTTCACAAAGATTGATGCACACAGAGAAGCACACAGTAGATAAAATTATTTTATTTTCCTTTTAGGACTTAGAAACCGAGAGCATTAAAAGAAAATTCCACAAATTGAATCAAACAACAAGTTATGGCACAATCACTTCAAAGTTTCATTTTTATTTTTTTTTCTTTAAACTTAATGACTCCATGCATATATTCTATAAGCCTTTAGATTAAATTAGCCTCATTCTGGATGCAACCTAAACAAGATTCAAACATAATTTCCTATTTCTATTCCTCATGGCCGAATGCTAATCATACAAAATGCAAGGTTTTTGGTTCAATTCTCAACATACCAAAGTCACAAAATCAAGTCAAAACATGTAGGAAAACTTTTCAAAACATCACATTATATACACAAACAACTCAAGTTCATCACTCTTTCTTAAATAAAAATCAAAATCACCATTTTTTTTAGACTCTCAAAATAACATGCATGCACCTAAAACCACTAGATCTAGTCTTATCATGCACATACATCAAATTTCCACATAACAAAAGCATGAAACCTATTTTCATCAAGTATGGCCGAATGGCCTCATACAAAATATAACATACATAAACTCAATTACTCAAGCTAGATCATGTTTATACTTCAAAAATCAATTTAAAACTTGTTTGTTAAATTTTTCTCTTCTAAACCGTGACAAGCATAAAACAAAAACATGATTTTTCTACTTAAAATTAACATGCATGCTTTAAAAACTTGGATCATCAAACATATGCACATAAATCAACTTAGTCACCATCAAATTTACAAACCAAACCCAAAGATCTCAACCTTAGTTTCAAGTAAATTCAAATCATGCATTTATTCATGAAAGAATCACACAACACATCATGGATCATCTTTTAAGCAAGGGAAATTTAACATGCAAGACTAAAAGACCTTAGATCAAGTTCAAATCACAAATTCATTTATCATATTATTTCTTAAAAATACTATAGTTCACGGTTTTGGCAAGAAATCAAATCATGCAAGACCAAATAATTTTTCTTTAACTTAGATCATGAATTAATTTATCAAATAAGCATATGATCTAAAACAAGAAAAACATACATGCAAGAAGATTCATGCTAAGCTTCACAAAACTCAAACAAAACTCTAGATCTTTTGGTTTTAGTTAGAAAAATGTGTAGATCTAGCAAGAGAATACAAACCGAATCATGAACATAGGATTACACATATTACAAATTACTTCTAGTCCATGAATGTCCAAGATCAAGAATGAATAACATATAATTTCATCTTACAAACCATAAAAATAGACATGCAAGAAGAAAAGAAAGGGTTCTACAAACTAAAAATCAAAAGAAAATCTAAACTATTACATTTCTTTTTTTTTTCTTGCTCCACGGTTTTCCTACCAAGGGATTGGCTCCTTAGGCTTCTATTACTTGAATCTTCAAAAGGGAAAGGCTTGGTCTAAAGTGGATCTCCTTCTTCTTCCTCCTAAAGGCTCACGGCCACTTTCTTTCTTTCTTTCTCTATTTCTCTATTTTTCTCTAAAGGTTTGATGGCCCTTTAGAGTTGTGTATGTGTTGGAAGAGTGAAAAATGAAATGGGTGAAAGGAAATGAACTAAGCCTCACACCTAAATAAACTCACGAACTCTCCCTCTTTTACCCTTGAGTGAATTCGACCAACACAATTAGGGAGGGGCGGTTTTGTCCTATCATAAATTTGCATGGCTAAGTCTTCAAAGTCAAGGGAACATGGAGGAGTGGGCTAGGCTTTAGGGGTCATCTAGGGTGAATGGGTAATTGGCTTCCTAGTTAGGGTTTTCCTCTTAATTTAGTTTGGTTTGGTTCTAGTTTAGTTACTTAGTTGCTTACTCACTAAGCCTCCAAAGTCTTAGGCTTATGCACACACCCACGTATGACACATATACACACACAAACATGCACATGCAAACCGTGGCAATCTCACACACCTACACATGGCTTGCTAATTTTTATTTCCTAATTAATTAATTTATTCCTAATCATTTCTACTTAAAATTACTAACTCATATACTAAGGCAATTAACTTTAGTAAATCACATTTACATAACCATTTCATGCAGCACATATTAAACACACATCCAATTAAGCACACATCACACATAATTCATGCCAAAACAATCATCACAAAAACACATTTTTCTTAAAAATTCGTTTTCCTTATATTCTGAAAATAATTTTTTTATAAACCACTCTAGAAAATTTTAAAAATTACATTTTCAATTTCTAGGTTTCAAAGCGATCGTTTTCATATATGGATCATAAAATTCCGAGTTACGGTTTAAAAGTTATGGATTTTTAAAGATAGCAGACCCCAAAATCATTTTTCACAAATTCAACTTTTAATAAAAATCACAATTTTGCAAAAATTATTTTCCATCTCAATAAAATCATTCACTTTTCACTCATGAAAATATCTTGTTCACCAAAAATTCATAGAAATTAGCACTCCATTTCCCTTTTAATGAAAAACACTTTTCTGAAAAATCATAATTTCAAAGGTTCTTTCGTCAAAACCGTTTACGCACGTGCGGGAAAAATGCGGGGTGTTACATCTCGGATTTTAGAAGAAAATTAGGGAGATAGGCTTTACAATAATTTCCTTGTAAGAACATGATTTAATCTAAGTGTTAATCTTGTGCATGTGTATTCGGCTATGTTTAAATTAAAATTCATTTTTTTTATTTTATGAGAACTTGATATATGCTCTATGTTTTTGCATGATCTTTGATTTGATTATTTTCCAAGTTTAGCTCACGGTTTTGTTAAGAAAAAGAATAAATAATTTCATGATTTTGTATGCTTGATGATGAATGAATCTTGCTTGGATTTATGTGAGTTTCGGTCTATGCATGATTATTAGATTAGGATTCTTTTTTTCATGAAGTAACATAGAGATAATGAATGTATTTTGTGAAATAATGTTAAGCTAATTGATTAGGAATAAGTTTTGTATTTAAGTGACATTATGTGTGTGTGTGTATTAGGTTTGTGAGTCCAAGCATGATCAAATGTTTTTGTTTTATAAAATGAAATGTTTTGAAATCAATTATGTGTTGAGTGATTGAATTAAGTGTTTTATTTGTGAAATATTTGCTTAAGAATGAATGTTTGTTTGTGATTAAGTTAAATGCTTATGTGATTTGATTGATCAAAGTGTGTTGTTGTATGTGTGTGTAATTTGTTTTGAATTAATTTGATTTGATTTATTTGAGTTGGTGAGATTGTGTTTATGATTTTCTAAAACTTGTTTTATGACAAAAACTTGAGTTTTTAAAGTATTAATGTTGAATTAAAAAGTATTTGAAACAAAAATGAGTTTTTACGATGTTTTCGGAGTTTTATCTAAGTGATTTTTAATATAATTCTTTGCTGTCCAGAAGTATTTGGACATGCTTCTTGTGTTTAAAAATGTTTTCATGTAATTTAAAGTGTGGTTTTCAAGTGATATTTGATTTAAGAAAAACCCGGATTGAAAACGGGGCATTTTTCGATGTTTTCGAACGTAATTGAGGTGCTGTCCAAAATGGACCAGCAACCACATAAATTGATTTAAATCATTTTATGAAGTGTTTTCAAATGGTTTTAAAACATTTAAAGTGTTAGAAAATATGAGAATTGTTTTGATAAAACCACAAGTGTTTTAAGTCTTTCGATTAGGAACGGGAAGTGTCACGGATTAAGAAAAGATTTTCTTAATACACGATCGTAAAGTAAGAGTGTTTTATTTAAATACGAGGAATGAGAAGTGTCTAAGTTATGGAAACGATTTTCATAATGCGAGTTAATAACCTAAGCGTATTTTATTTAGTACGAGGAATAATCTTAAAGACGAGGGATTGGGGCAGCCGGCATCAACTAGGATCCAAGGAGACGGTACGCATTTAATAGCTGGACCTCAGGTGAGAGAGAAGCTTTCCTATGACACCGTGGTAGTTAGGTGATATATTAGGACGTTTCATATCATCTCAAAGATCGGAACTAAGTGGTTAGAGTCAGTAGTATAAGTGGCAATTGTTTGATTGTGTGGCCACTTATACGAAGGTGACGAAGACCACATTGTTATTGGGTGCTGATTGTGTGTGTGGATAGCATGTTTATATTTATTTATTTGATTATGCTTGTTCGAATTTAATGCTGTTGAATGATATGTGCAATATACTGATGGACGTCTGTTACGTCCTGAATAAGGAAATGAAATTAATGAAAGTGAAAATAAAGTTAGAAGTATGAGAAAATAATAATGATAAGATACAAAGAGAAAGGAATAATGATTGGAAACAAAGTATGTGTTGGAAAATAAAGAAAGAAATTGAGATTGGGGAAAGAACGAATGACAATGTTGAGAACGAGCCAGAGCTGGGGAGAGTGATGTTGATTATGAGAATGAGATGTGATTTTAGCGGAGCTGGGCTCCTTTTGTTTTTGGTTTTAGTCTGGGACTAGTGTTGAGTTGAGCTTGCTCCTCCATTAGCGCCCAACAAGAAGGAGGTTTTTGAAAAGATTTTCGAAAAGAGATTTTTGAAAAGATTTTTGGAAAGAGGTTTTTGAAAAGATTTTGAAAGGGATTTTTGAAAAAGATTGTGAAAAGAGATTTTTAAAGAGTTGTAAAAAGAAATTTTTGAGAAAGGGTTTTGAAAGGAAGCTTTTGGAGAATGATTATAAAAAGTATTTTCAGAAAAGTTTTTGAAAGGAAAATTTTGTGAAAGGTTGTAAAAAAAAAAGGGAATTTGAGTTGTTGTGGAACTAGATTTTTGAGAAATTACAAAAGGGAGTTTTATGAAAATGTTTATAAAGTGAGGTTTTGTAAAAGCTTATAAAATGGTGTTTTGAGGAAGTTGTGAAAAGATTATTTTGAGAAGGGATCCGGAATGTGATTGTTAAGAGAGATGGTGGAAAGTATGTTGAGAAATGAGATGAGAAAGATTGTGATGCGAGCATGTTGAGGTGATCCCAGCTCTGTGCTATGTGAGAAATGATGAGAGAAAGTTTGTGCAAAGTTAGTGGTCGGGACTCGTTGAAGGGTTGCACGAAGGACGGGCCGACCTTAGGATAATAAAAAAGATTAAAAGACTTTAAAAGACATACGCGGTGAGGTATAAGAGTGCGAAGTAGTGGAGAGGGAGGAACCATAAGTATCTGCGGATACTTAGGAGGAGATTGCATTAGGGGAGGACGATGACGGTGAAACGTCAAGAAGTCTAGAGTATATTTCTAGGCAGAACGAACTCCACATGTGGCGCACTAACGTGGTGGGGACTGGGTCTAATGCCGTGGTAAGTTCTGCGGGCCCACTAGAAATATACTGTCGCCCCCTAGATTGCAAGTCGAGAACAGTGAGAGGGACTGGAGTGGGGCATCTTGTTTGCCACTGTAGTGAGACAGTGTGCCATGTATATGAATTGATATGATTATGATTTGAGGCTGAGTCCTCCTGGTCTGGGACCATTTGAGTTTGAGACAGTTGTCGTGCCCGCACGGTAAAGGTCCTGTACTCCTGTTTGCTTCCGACTAGGTTGGGTGGATGACCGAGGAGATGTAGACGTGAGTGATTTCCGAGAACGGAAGGTATGTTATGATGATATTTTGTAATTCCCCAAATCAAGAGAAAGATGTGGACTGATAAGACTGAATAAGAAGAAATTAAGAGTATGAGTGAAAGAGAAAGAAAAAGTGTTTCAGAAGAAATAAAAGCAAATTGGCAAGAGGATGAAAAGTGATAACAAGAATGATGATAATTATAATGGATGATAATAATATGCTGGCAGTGTTGTGTGTATGTGTGTTGCTCTGTATGTTTGTGTGGTCCTATTATCTTGCCTATCGTAATCCCACACCGTCGACGATTCGTCGTTCGGAACGCTTACTCTCTCCTATTCGTTGGCATATCGGTGCTGCTGGTATCTCAACGGGCAGGTGGATTACTGCATGGATATCGTCATGTGGAATAAGTATGGAAGAGGATGGAAGCACACCCCATGGGGCTGGGCATGGACCGGCTACACAGAGATCGCGATCCCAGATTTTGAGCATAGACTAAGCGGAACTGACTTGGGGCTGCACTTGGGGCAAGTCACGGTGCGCGGATATGGGAGTTACGAAGAGAAGAAGCTGTACGAGACTCAAAGGAACTCCATCGCTTTAGATGGAGTAGAGCTGGCACCAACGAAAAAAGGGAAAGCAGTGACCGAGATGGAGTCTTCATCGGGAAACAAGAAAAGGTGCAAGACAAAGAGGAAGGAGCTACATCCGATTGTGTTCAATAGGAAAGTTTAAGAATAGGATTATGGTATATGTTTGCGATGCGTGTTTTAAGTTAAGGATTACCTAAGTGATGAATCATCCACGTAACTTAACTTGTTTTGAAGACATGCCCTACTTTTGTACCATCTTGTGAAAAATGTTCAATGGCCTTTTTAATGAAATACAAAGAACCGCTTGAATTGAAACTAAACCTTTTTCCTGAAAATGTTTTTGTAAACATAAGTGGATAAGTTTTGGTTATATTAACAACTCGGTTTTTATTGAAGAGGGGGTTGTGAATACCAAGACTTTCCCATGATGTTCTCAACTACTTCAACAATGTTTTATAAAAAAAAAATTGGCCTTAATTTTTGGCGACTTTAACACATAAAGGTTAATGATTTTGGTTTACGAAAATCGGGCTGTTACAGTCCCAGACCAAGAGGATCTCGTCCTCAAATCAATTCAATTCATTCAATTCATATATAACAAGGCTCACTGTCTCACAGTGGCAATCAAGATGCCCCACTCCAGTCCCTCTCACTGTTCTAGATTTGCAATCTAGGGGGCGATAGTATGTTTCTAGTGGGCCCGCAGAGCTTACCACGACATTAGACCCAGTCCCTACCACGTTAGTACGCCACATGTGGAGTTTGTTCTTCCTAGAAACATACTCTAGACTTCTTGACGTTTCACCGTCATTGTCCTCCCCTAATGCAATCTCCTCCTAAGTATCCGCAGATACTTATGGTATCTTCATATCCACTACTTCGCACTCTCATACCTCACCGCGTATGTCTTTTAAGTCTTTTATCTTTTACTTAACCTAAGGTCGGCCCATCCTTCGTGCAACCCTTCAATGAGTCCCGACCACTATCTTTGCACAATCTTTCTCTCATCACTTCTCACATAGCACAGAGCTGGGATCACATCACGGAACTCTCATCTCATATCTCAATCCTTCTCAACATCCTCGATCTTTTCAAAACAATCTCACTTTCCTCAAACACACCTTCATCACTTTTTGGAAAAACTCATATCATAAGCTTTCATAAAATATCCTTTCGAAAATTTCCACAAAAATCTTTTCACCTTCGTTCACATAACATTGGTTTCAGAAACTATTCTCCAAAAATATCATTTCATAAAATTTTCTCGAAATTTTTATTTCAAAAAGACTTTTTTTAAAATCGCCATTACAAAATGTATTCTCGAAGTTTATGAAAATCTTCTTTCAAAAACATTTTCAAAAGAATTTCTTTTCACAAACTCTTTTCTAAAAATTTCTTTTCACCATTCTCCACAAAACCTCTTTTAAAAAATCTTTCAAAAAGCACTTCTCAAAAACTTTTTCAAAAACTGCTTTTCAAAAACCTTTCTACAACAATTATAACTTTGCTGGGCGCTAATGGAGGAGCAAGCTCAACTCAACACTAGTCCCAGACTAAAACCAAAAACAAAAGGAGTCCAGCTCCGCTCAAATCACATCTCATTCTCATAATCAACACCACTTTCCCCCAAGCTTTGGCTCGTTCTCAACATTATCATTTCATTCTTTCCCCAATCTCAAATCTTTCTCTTTTTTTTTATAATCCATCTTATCTCTTTACTTCTTATTCAATTTTCTTTATTTTCATTTTCTTACTCAGGATGTAACAGACGTCCATCAGCCATTCACTCATTACGATCAGTAGTAATAAGTATCATCAGATATAATTAAATAAATAAATAAAAGCATGCACACAACATCACACAATAACATTGTGGTCTTTGTCATCTTCGTATAAGTGGCCACACAAAACAAACAATTGCCACTTATACTACTGACTCCGAACCACTTAGTTCCGATCTTTGAGATGATATGGAACGTCCTACTAAAACATACCGTTTTCTTTCAAATAACTCGGATGTTTATAACACCTTAAGTACTTTCAAAAATCATTTGAAAACATTATGAAAAGTTATTTAAACTATTTAGTTTGGGTGCTGCTCCGTTTTGGACAGCACCTTAAACACGTTTGAAAACACCGAAAAATTCGCCGTTTTCAATCCGGCTTTTTCTTAAATCATTTATCACTTGAAACTTCACTTTTTAAAATTAAGAAACATGTCCAAAACAATTCTGGACAGCAAGCATAGTTTTACAAAATCACTTTGATAAAACCCCGAAAACATCGTAAAAACACTTTTTATTTCAAATGCTTCTTTGATTCAAAACTAACACTTTAAAACTCAAGTCTTTATCATAAAACAACATTGGACAGCCATAAACATAATTTAAAAATTTCAAATAAAACACAATGAAATTTTTCTTAAAACCAATTTATTTCAAAACCGATCACACGTTCAAACATTTTTCAAACATCCATTAACACATAAACAACAAGCAACACTTCAACAAGTATATGACCAATTAAATCAACATCAAGGCACTTATACAACACAAAACACTTAGGCATGTATAGATTCACAACCATATTGAACTAAAGATTTAGATCAAGCGTTTTTACTTTAAACATTTTAAATCCTTTTCAAAAAAGTCATTATATAAATTTGTTTTCATGTAACTAAATTCCCTAGACTCATTTATATTACATGACCGAACATAATCAAGAAAATAAGTCAAAACATACAAATCACTTGGTTTATTTTAAGTACTAAATTTCTATTTTCTTTTTCATGCAACAACATCATTTATTCTTCCTTTTACTCTTAACCGAATGCACATACACACACATATATGTTCATTTAAACACAAAACTCTTTCCAACCAATTAGTTCATTTATTTCCTTTATTTTTTTAAATAAAAAATCAATTAGAAAATAATTATTTACAACTCAATTTCAAACAATTCATTTAACATAATTCTTCAAAACATACTCATTATTCCAAGTCAAGTCATGAGAAAAAGAACCCTAGTCTACTCATCAAACATAGGCCGAATCTCACTATGACAAAACAAGGTTCTTGGTTCATTTTTCAACATGCACAATTAAGGTTCATGGGTTTTATCATGCACTTTCTTACACAACAATTTAAAAATATTATTTTTGTAACGCCCCGATTTTCACCATCCGAAAACAACCATCGTTTGTTTAAAAAGTTTCTAAAAAATGAGGCCATTTTTTTTCAAACGTTTTGGGAAGCCATTGGTGCATCTTAACACCCATCCTTGAAAACCGGGGTGCTATGTAAAACCTTTCCGCACTTCCACTTCCAAATCCTTCAAAACGAGTTCATATTTCTTTTTAAAATAAGTTCGGCCAGTTTACAAAATAAAAGTAGGGCATAGTTACAAGAGTGATACATTGCTAAATAGTCCTTTGTCTCACACTTACAACGACTTAGACTAATCTACCCTACCTCTGGCTCTTCCTAATGAAAACTATGGGGTGCAGCTCATGATCCTCCTTCTTATGTCCTTGTTTGACACCAGAAGATGAAGCTATCTCAGTTGCAGCTTGTCCGCGATTCTTTGGCACCCATTGCATCCTGGTCAGAGTAGAAGAAATCCTCGGAGCTTCACAGCGCAGCTTCTCCTCATAGTCTCCATATCCTCGGACAGAAACTTGTCCTAGCAGCGGTCCTAGGTCAGCTCCGCAAAGTCGATGCTCAGGATCCGGAATCATGATCTGCGAGTCACCAGTCCATACCCAACCAGATAGGGTACGCTTCCAGCCGCATCCATGTTTCATCCAGGTTGAAATCTCCATGCGATAATCCATCTGCGCGTTGGAGTACCAGAAACACCGATATCCCAACGGGCAGGAGAGAGTTAGCGAACCGAACGACAAGTCGTCGACGTTGTGGATTTATCGCAGGCGGAATATCAAGACAGCACACACAAAACAAACAAACACACACAACACAGCACTCAAGCGTATTACCATATGAACGTTATTATTATCTTATTATCATTCTTTCTTCCCCTTAATTACTCTCTCAAATTCTTTCTTATCCAAAATACCCAAACCTTCACATCTTTTCTCTTCCCCTATCCAAGGGTCTCATCAATTCCTCTCACACTTTCCATCTTCATTCTCAATCATTCATAAACTTTATTTTTCTTAATTACACTTCTTTTTCTATCAAGTCTTATTGAATTATAACCATCGATGATTAAGGGGAATTTAAGAATCATCGAGGTACGCATCCGTTCGTAGTTAGCACTCACGTCTCAAGTCTACATCTCCTCGGACATCCATCCACCTAGTCGGAAGCAAACAGGAGTACAAAACCTTTACCGTGCGGGCACGACAGCTGTCACACAACAAATGGTCCCTGACCAGGAGGCCCAGCCTCAAATCATATCAATATATATAACAAGGAACGCTCTCAGCGGCAAACAAAATGCCCCACTCCAGTTCCTCTCACTGTTCTCGATTTGCAATCTAGGGGGCGCCAGTACTAATTCTAGCTGATCATGCAGAACTTGCCACGGCATTAGACCCAGTCCCCACCACGTTAGTGCGCCACTTGTGGAGTTGTTCCGCCTAGAATAGTACTCTAGACTTCTTGACGTATCACCGTCATCGTCCTCCCCTAATGCAATCTCCTCCTAAGTATCCGTAGATACCTATGGTTCCTTCCTCTCCACTACTTCGGGTTAACTCTCATACCTCACCGCATTCGCTGTTAATGTCTTTTAAAGGCTTTTATCTTTTTAACCTAATGGTCAGCTTGTAACATCCCGCGTTTTTCCGATTAGGACGAATAAAAATTTATTAAAGAAAAGTTTTAAGAAATTGTTTTTAAAAGAGTTTTCAATGAGTACTTTATTCGATTTTGAAGTAAAATGTTTATTTTACGGAATCTTGATAAATAAATATTTTTATGAAGTAAGTAAAAATGATTTTTAATGAGAAATGATTTTATTGATGGTGATTTGTGAAAATAAATTTTCTTTATAGACTTTGAAAGATTGACTAAATTAGAAAATCCATAACTTTTTAACCGTAAATCCGATTTTTATGATCTTTATATCAAAACGATCGTATCGAAATGTAGTTTTCAAAAATGTATCTTTCATAATTTTCTGGGTTGGTTTACGAAAATTATTTTTCAGGACTGTAAAGGACGAATTTCCAAGGAATAAATCATGAAAAATAATTTTTGATTTTTAATGAATTTTTCCTTTTTGAATTATCTTTAATATATTAAATTATGATTTTAGAAAATGAAATAAGGGCTATAAGTGCAACCAATAAGTGCAGTTTATTATTTAAAGGAAATGTGTTTAAGTGTTAAGATTATGTTTGATTAAGTTAATTAATTTGGTGATTGAGTGTATGTGCTTGTATGATCAAATGTGTGACTAAATATGAGTGTATGTATGATATATGAACGTGTGCTTATATGTGTATGTATAATTGTAATTTTAGAGTTAATTGCTTGATTAGGTGAATTGATTAGTAATTATAATGTGATTAAAAAAAATTGTGAGGCATGTGTATGCATATAGGTGTCACGATTTTAGTGTGTGTGTGCATGTGAAATATATGTGTGCTGTGTGTGTAAGTGACATGTGTGTGAAGGGTATGTGTATGTGTGACAGTTGTGTGTGTGACTAAGCTAGGAAAGAAATAAAAATAAAAAGAAAAGAAAACCAAGACTTGGAGACCAAGTAGCTAGTAGTAATCCTAGAATGCCAAAGTTGCCCTTCCTTTGATGAATGTTGGTAGAACTAGTCAAAGGCCAAGAAGGGAAATTGTGCCTTATTCTTAGTATACTTCCTTTCATCCATTCACTCATTCCATACGTTCCACAATTCTTCCAATTCCTCTTCCTTTTCACTTCTACACTTCCCAACCCAAACATATCTCTAAGAGCTCATCCAACTCTTAGAGAGAAAAAGAAAAAGAAATAGAGAAAGAGAGAAAAGAGAGAGGAACCGTGAGGGTAGGAAAAAGGAAGAAGGAGGTTTTCAAGCCCAACCAAATCCCATCCTTTGTAGATCAAGAGTGCTAAGTGACTAGAAGACCAACCTTTATCATGGTAGGATTTGAAGCTCAAGAAGAAGAGTTGTAATAGTTTAGTTTTTTTTTTAGTTTGTAGATCTATTTTATTTTCTTCTTGCATGTCTTATTCTATGGTTATTCTCTAATCTTGGACTTTAAGGACTCAAATAATTTGTAATATGTGATATTGATGCTTGATGTTTTCGGTTTAAAGCTTTGTTATTAGATCTAATATTTTCTAACCAAAACCTTAAAAGATCTAAAGCTTTGTTTGAGATTTTTGTGAAAACATAAAATGAATCTCTTACATGTTATTCTTCTTGTTTAGATCCGTGATCTATGTGTATGTATGTAATTATTTGACAAAAATTTCATGATCTAAACTTGTTTATTTATAAAGTGAAAATCCTTGATCTTGCATCTTTGTGATCTAAGATGTATTTTCAATGGCTAAGTACAAGATCTAAATTTGATTTGTGAAAGAGTTTAAGCCTTTATTCTTGCATGTTGATTTTTAAGTTAGATCTAGTGATTTTACTTACATGCATATCAAGATCAATGTTTAAATTATGATATGTGTGATGCTTGTGCTTTGATGAAAAGATTTTTGAAAAAGAATGAATTTTCTTGGTGATTTCTTTGTGATGGTCACGGTTTTGGTTGTTATGATTGAAAACTTGATTTTTTCTTATGTTTGATCCCTTGCATGTTAAGATCTTGGAATTGATGATGTTTTAAATGAATAAGAAATTGTGTGATATTGTGAGTTTAAGTGTAAGCCACGGTTTGCATGTCTAAATGAAAAAGATTGAAATTTTCTTGAGTCTAAATAGTAAATATGTGACTTCTATGAACTTTAAGTTGATTTTGTGTTGATTTGTATGTATATGTGTATTTTTGATTTTCATAAAAAGAAATAGATAAAACAAATTTGTTGAATAAATGTTATGCTGAAAATTGTGATTTGTGTGTTTTTATCCTTGAAAAATGATATTTATGTATGTTCAATAATTCTGAAATTCTGTCATTAATTTAAGTATGTTAAAATAAGCTTCTCTGATTTTTTAAATTATTTTTTGTAGTGATTTCCTATTTTTATGAGAACCAACTTTGTGAAGATGATTTTAAGAAAATCAGTTTTTCAGTTTAAAGAGAAATATAATTTTCGAACTTGTATTACTCTAAATTGTTTGAAATTTTTATGGTATCTTCCTGGACATCTCTAGATGTTCTCTGTAAAATTTGAAGAGATTTGTAGTTGATTTGTTATTTTTAATAAAGGCAAAACAGTGAACCACTTGGTTCAGATTTTCTGGACATAGTAACAAATTTAATTAGAAAAATGTGAGTTGCACAACTCCAAATAATCTGAAAATTTTATGAGATAGTCTTTACTGTATAAGGAATACTTATACCAATTTTTATACAATTTGGAATTGAGTAACTATTTTTAATAATAACGTTTTTGTCTCTGACCAGCAACAGTACCATGTGGTTTTCATGTGAAATTTGATTTGAAACCTAGCTTAGGGTTGTTTAAATGGCTTGAAATTTTTATATGATTAACTTTGGCATATATGTGTATGTTCTGGAAATTTTTAGGATTAAACAAATTTATTTGATATAGTTTTGAATTTTATCTTTTGTGTTTTACGTGTAATCGCACTAGGATTCTACTTGAATGTTCTTGATGAATATGAATTTTTATGTGTTATGTTATTACTTGGTTTGACTTGCATGATGATTATGATGTCTTGAAATGATTGAATAAGTGATTGTTTGATGATGTGTTTAGGATATGTATAGATTATTTAATTAGCCAAGTGTTGTGTTTGATTTTGTAATTGGTTTGAAAACCAATGGGTTTTTGAAATAGTTTAATTTTAATTTAATTAAAGAACCTTGAACTTAGTGGTTTCTGCCCTTAATTCATTTCACAATATTAAGTTTGAAAAATAAATCATTTAAGTGTTTATTTTATAACAAAGTATTATATGAACTAAAGTTTGATTTTTCGGTGTTTTCGGGTTTTCTGAAAGATAATTCATGGACTTGTGTAATTGCTGTCCAGAATTTGTTTAAATCGTTTTTCAATCCTAAAAATTTATTTGGTTGGCTTAAAGTTTAAGTTTTAAGTGGTATTTAAGTTGAGAAAGATTTGAATTGAAAAAGTTTTAACGATTTATGATTTTCCGACGAGAAATAAAAAGAGTTCTCGAAATCGCGTTTTGATCTAAGTAGGACTATTATTTAAAATGAGTTTGTAACGTAGTATCGTCTATTTAGTACAAGGTGCGTATAAGCCGAGAAGCGGAACAGCTGACTAGTTGGGAAGGAACCGCAACGATTTCAGAAGCTGGAGTGTGAGGTGAGAGATGCAGTAGGCCTAGGTCATCGTGACACGTAGACTCAGTTCTAAACTGAGTACATCGAGTCCAATTAGCGTAATTGTAATATGTTCATGCTGCATTATCATATGTGATGCATATATGTGTTAGATGTTTTCCTGTGTTTTAAGTATGCTGCATGATTGAATTCATTATGGAATGGATGTCTTTGTGATTATTATATTCTGTCTGGAAAATCTAGAAGTGTGATGGATGATAATAAGAATCATGAAAAAGAGTAAGACTCGAAGTTAAATGGAAAAGTTGAATTTAATTATATGTGGTAATGAGAAAGAGTAAGATTTGCGAAGTATGAGAAAGGATTAAGATGAGTAAATTGCAAAAAATGTGAAGAGTTGAGATTTGAAAGAGAAAGTGGTTGTGAAAGCAAGATGTGGTTTGAGTGGAGATGTGATTCCTCGTTCACGTTTTTGGGAAGAAGCTTAGTGTTGAGTTGAGATTGCTCCTCCATTAACACTCACCCAAATATGTGATTTTTGAAAAAAAGGTTTTTGAAAAGAGATTTTGAAAGAGCTTTTGTGAAAATAATATTTTGGAAACATTATTTTTGAAAAACTTTTGTGAAAGGATTTTTGAAATGAGGCTTCTGAAAAGGTTTTGTGAAGTAAAAGTTTTTGTGGAATCATGTTTTCGAAAAAGTTTTGCGAAAAGAGATTTTGAGAAAGACGAGGAAAATATGTTGATGATGTTGAGAATATGCTAAAAGTGTGCTTTTGAGAATCATGATGATGAGATGTGTGAGAAAGTGATGTGAGGCCAAGGGCCATTGAGATTTAGGGGGAAAAGATTGTGATTAGTGGTCGGGCTTCGTTGAAGGGATGCACCAAGGACGAGCCGACTGTTAGGATTAAGCCGTTTAATTAAAACTCTAAAACTTTAAAAGACTTAAAAGACATTTATAAACGCGGTGAGGTATGAGAGTCGTATCGAAGTAGTGGAGAGGAAGGAACCATAGGTATCTGCGGATACTTAGGAGGAGATTGCATGAGGGGAGGACAATGACGGTGAAACGTCAAGAAGTCTAGAGTATATTTCTAGGCGGAACGAATCCCACATGTGGTGCACTAACGTGGGGGGGACTGGGTCTAATACCGTGGTAAGTTCCGCATCGCGAACTAGAAATTATACTATCGCCCCCTTCATTGCAAATCGAGAACAGTGAGAGGGACTGGAACGGGGCATTTGTGATTGCCGTTGAGAGCGTGCATTGTTATTATGTGAATTATGATTATGATTTGAGGCAAGGCCTCCTGGTCTGGGACTATTTGTTGTGTGACTGCTGTCGTGCCCGCGTGGTAAAGGTCCCGTACTCTGTTTGCTTCCGACTAGGTTGGGTGGATGACCGAGGAGATGTAGACGTGTGCGAGCTCAATGATGTTTCCCCCTCATCATTGGTGCTAACCGAATTGATAAAACTTAATAACGATAAAAGATCCTAAGAGAGAATGTATAAAGAATTTATTGAGAGAGATTCGAAGAAGAGAGTATAAGTGCTTGAGAGAGATGATGATAAGACTGGAATATTCAAAGGCTTGTGATGCCAAGTACGGTTATGGGAATTGAGATGAGTTATGATTTTGAAGTATTTGGTTGGTTATGATGTGTTTTGTTTATGAGTGTTTCCTATATGATTATGTGAATACATTTGTCATATTCATAGCATGAGTAGTTGTTAATGCATGATCCCTATATTTTTGTGCTGAGTATTCTTTTTATAAGAAGTCGTTAGTATTCTGTCTGGTCATGTTGTACTTCGGGAATACTGACCATCTCTCCTACCATGTTGTCGTGTCGGGTTACTCTGATATTGCAACGGGTAGATGGTCGACCCTGTGGTAGGATCTGTACTTTCTTCTCGATGCGGTTTCGGCAATGGGCTTCAGCGAAGAAGATTAGAGGTCAAGACTAGTAGTAGGTAATCCCCTTCAAGCACTGTATTCCTTGCAACTACTTGGTTTACATTGTCATATCATTCTGTACCCCACTTGGTATATTATTGAGTATGGCTTTTGAAAGAATAAAGTTTTATAAAATGAAAATGTTTTCTCAAAACGGATTTATGAAACCGAGTTACAAAGTGCGATGTAACATCTCGGTTTGGAACTTGACTCGTGAGGTGTGACATGAGAATGTTATTTGATTGAGTTACTGAAATGTTTTTGAACATAAAGGTTCTCATGTCCATGTCACCTTTTAAAAAATAAAAAATTTTCCCAAATTTTTACTATATTTTTGTTAAAGAGATTATGTTTTCAAGTTGCCGAAATCGGGGTGTTACACAGCTCACCCTTTGTACAACCCTTCAATGAGTCCTGACCGCTAACTTTGCATCACCTTTCATTTCTCAAACTTGGCACAGAACGGGATCACATTCACAACTTGAATCTCATCACAAACTTTCCTCCCGACAACCTTCTCATAACAATCTCTTTTCGGAAACTTTCAAAGAAAACATCTCACTTCACAACTCCTTTTCCAAAATTTCCACTTCATAAATCTCTTCCAAAAATTCAGTTTACAAATCCTTTTCTAAAAATTTCATTTCATAAATCATTTCAAAAATCTCCTTTCTAAACGCATTTCAAAATTCTCTTTTCGAAATCCTTTTCAAAAAGTCTCTTTTCAAAATCTCTTTCAAAAAATCTATCTTGGAAAATTTTTCTCATTTTGGGAACCCTTTTCAAAGTACAAAACTCTTTTTGAAAATAAATTTCATTTCGGGAATCCCTTTCAAAAATACATTTTCAAAACTTGTTTTCAAAAATTTCAAAAGTTTTTCAAACATTTCTTTTCAAAAATTTCAAAAATCCTTTTCAAACATTTCTTTTCAAAAGTTTTTCTCAAAAACTTTCTCTTCTTGAGAGCTAATGGAGGAGCAAGCTCAACTCAACATCAGTCTCAGTCCAAAAAACAAAACCAAGGAATCAAGCTTCCATTCTCATCAACTCTTCACTTTCAGTTCCACATCATCAACATTCCTTCCCAGCTCTGGCTCACTCGCATCGTATCATTAAATCTTTTCCAACCTCAGCTCATTATCTCTTCTAAATCAACATCTCAACTCTCTTAACATAATCTCCATTCTCAATGTCTTATCGTACTAAGGCGGCCTTGCTCCACAAGGACTTAAGCCACACAAGGGTTATCTCTTTTCTTGGTATCTTTTACTTTCTAATCTCTCTTATTATCGTTATCGATTATTTCACATTAACAATTCAATATCAACATTCATAAGTAAACAAATATAAACAGCACATCATCACTCATCACACACAACAATGTGGTCTTTGTCCTATTCGTATAAGTGGCCACACAAAGCACACAATTGCCACTATACTACTGACGCAGAACCACTTAGTTCCGATCTTTGAGCTGATACGGAACGTCTTAATATAACACCTACTACCACGGTGTCTTAGGAAAGCTACTCTCTCACCTGAGGTCCAGCTATTAAATGTGTGCAGTCTTCTTTGGTCTTGGTTGCTGCCACTGCCTTACTCCCTTGTCTGTAACATTCCTCGAATTAATTAAAACGTATTTTCATTAAAAACTTTTCTTAACATAAAACGTTCCTTCGTTCCTCGTCGGAAATCATAAAAATAAGATTTCTTTCTCAAAACACTTTTAACTTTCTTAGTTCTTTAAACACTTTGAAATCATTTGGAAAACATTAATTAAAATACTTTAAATCATTCGGTTAGGTGGCTGGTCCGTCTTGGACAGCACCTTAACCCTGTTCAAAAACATCGAAAAATCCACCGGTTTCAATCCGGGTTTTGCTCAATTCAATTTTCTTTTGAAAACCAAACTTTGAGTCTCATGAACTCACTTTAGAAATCAAGAAAACAATTTTAAATAAAGGTGGTCAGCAAAGAAATACTCTGCAAAATCAATTTTATAAAACCCGAAAACATCGTAAAACTCCTTTTGTTTCAAAAACTCTTTTAGATCAATCTTAACACTTTGAAAACTCAACAAATCACAAACATTATTTCACAAATTCAAATGAATCTAACCAAATAAATTTCAAAATCAAACATACACACACACGGTCAATAACACACTTTGGTAAATCAAAGCACATAAACAATTAATCGATTATTCAAGTTAATCACGAACAAACATTCATTCTCAAGTAAACATTTTCACAATCAAACACTTAACTCAATCATGCAACACATAATTGACCTCAAAAACATTTTATCTTTATGACACAAAACACTTAGACACCTTCCAACCCACAAACCGAATACATACATATAAATTCAAGTAAATACAAGACTCATTCCTAATCAATTATTTCACAAAACACATAAATTATTCTATTTTATTTCATGGAAAAGAATTCTAACCTAATTAATATTACCTAGTCCGAAACACTTCGCATAATCAAAACAAGATTCATGCATCGTCTAACATATAAATTCATGCAATTATTTATTCCTCTCTTTAACAAAACCGTAAGCTCAATCAAGGAAAATAATTCAAACTTTAATTTGTTTCCTTTACTTAAATTAAATCAAGAAGCATGCAAGAACATAGAACATATATCAAGTTCTCACAAAATAACAAGCATGGATCTTAAATTTAAACATATCTGAATATAACATGCACTACATCAACACTTAAGTTAAATCATGATCATATAAGGAAAATTATTTTAAAAACTTATTTCCCTAATTTCTTCTAAAAACCGAAGCATGCATTCAAGAAAATATAATCATTTCATTTAAATTTAACATGCAAGGATCATAGATCAACATAAACATTTTTAAATTTATTTTCAAAGGAATCATAAAAATAACCTTTCACATGCATGCATATAAATCATGTAGATCAAGTTATGAATTTAAACATATTAACACAAATCAAAGATAAAATTATTTCATATAAGAAAAGGGTAAAACCGAGACATGCATAAGAAGAAAATATACTCTTTTCATTTAAGATTAACATGCATACACTTAGATCAAGTAGATCAAGACATGAATTCAAACATAAAAACACATATAGAAGATAAAAATCATTTTAAATAAAAAGGGACTAAAACCGAGGCACATCCAAAGAAAATACCAAAGCTTTGGTTTCAAGAAACACATGCAAAGCTCAAAATTAAAACAAAACTAAAGATCAAAACACAAAGAAAAGCTTTCATCAAACTTAAGTCAAAACCGAGACATGCAAGGGTTCAAAGTCACATAAATCATTTTCAAACAACATGCAAGACCAAAAATCAACAAACAAGTTTAGATCAAACAAATAAACACATAAACATCTCATGATCTACGGTTTTAAGCATAAAAATTAGACATGCAAGGAGATCTACTTCAAACTCACATAGATCATGAACAAAATTTTAGATCTAGAGGAAAACATCAAGATCTAACATGAAAGCATCAAGATCTACCAAGAAAAGTACTAACCGAATCATCAACATAAACTACACATATTACAAATTTGTTTGAGTCCTTAAAAGTCCATCATTAAAAAAGAGATCAACACATAAAGTGCATCAAAAAGAACATGCAAGAGAAAAGAAAATAAGATTACAAGATCAATAACTAATTCTAAGGCTTCTAGGTCTTTGGTTTATACCAAGAAAGAAAGAGTCTTCAACACTCTTAAGCACTTAATCTTCAAGAATTTCCTAGGTTTGCGGTTGATCTCCTTCCTTCTTCTTCTTCTTCTCACAGTTCCTATTCTTCTTTTTCTCCTAATTTCTATTTCTTAATCTAAGAGTTTGAGAGACTCTTAGAATTGTGTTTGTGTTTGTGTTTGAGGTGGGTGTTGAACGAAAGAGTGGAATGGGAAATGAAGTGAAGAATGAAGCTAAGGCCAAGGCTTATATAAAATCTCATGGCTTCCTATTTTAGCCTTCATGCAATTCGGCCAAGATTAAAAAGAGAGGGGCAAATTCGGCTTCCTCTAAAATTGCATGGGTGGAGGTTAGTATTCCTCAAGGAGACAAAGTGGGAGACATTAGAGTTTAGGGTTCATCCTAGGCTTTTTGACTTGTGGGTTACCTTTAGGGTTTCCTTCCATCTAGTTAGGCTTAGTTGGGTTTTGGTTAGGTCTTGGTCATTTGGTTACTTTGGTCTCCACTTAGGAAATTTCTAAGTTTCCTACACACTCACACACGGCACACACACATGCCTACACTTATTCACTTTCATGCACATACTCATTCACATGCACACTTACACGTTGCACACACATACATGCATTCATACCACCCTATATTTTACTAATTAAATTTTCTCATAGTCTTGGGCACACATACACCAAAGCCGTATAAACCTATTCATACACACACATAGAAAATAAATTATAATGACACCAAAATATCAAGCACTCATTCATGGAAAATCAATCACCTTTTCAAAGTAAATTTCAAAACTCATATGAAAAATCACCATCATTCTATACACATAATCATTTCCAAAACTTAAGCTTTAAGATTCATCACATTATTTCATGAAAAATCATTCATTTAATATCATTTATCATTTTGAAAACGTGAATAAAGAAATTTATTTAAGAAAATATCCTTTCAAAAATACTTTTCTCAAAAATAATTCTTTTTATAAATAAAAACAGTTCGAGGATTTTGAGGGGTGTTACAATTTCCTTTTTCAAACATAAAACCGAATGCACATTACTAAAAAATCAAGTTGGAAATTAATTTTCAAGAGCTTGTTTCCTTGATTCTTTGTAAAACCGAAATAGCCTCTAAAAAGATCAAATCTTTTTCACTTAAAAATAACATGCATGCATCTACATCTTATAGATCAAGTCATACAATCAATCATAGTGACGTAAATCAAAGATAAAATCATTTTGAGTAAGAAGTGGTCAAAACCGTGGCATGCAAGGAAGAATGATTAACTCTTTTGGTTCAAAAATGACATGCTTGTACCAAAGATCAAACTTTTTCATGAGTAAGTTAAAGATCAAAACCAAAAATCAAGGGTTTGTCAAGATCAAGTAGAAATCAAGCACTTTTATCCACTCAAATCAACTTTTCTAAACATGAGGTTAACATGCAATGACTTAGATTAAGTTAAAAGAATCAAGGCTTAGTTTTCTAGTCAAGGCCGAATCACTTGGCTCTTGATCTAGGGTTTTATAAGTTCTTTTACTCTTTAAAATTCAAGATCCAAGTACAAACGACACATGCAAGTACACAAAGAACCAAGATCATCATCAATTCAACATGCAACACAAAAATCTCAACATTATCGTTAAGTAAATTTAGATCGTTCATTTATTTATCAAATCCCCTCTTAAAAACTTCATGGTTTACGGTTTCAATAAAGAAAATTCAACATGCAAAGAAGTTTGCTTTAAACTTCCCAAAAATTTCATCAAACCTTTAGATCTAAAAGATTTAATTTGAAAAGCTTTAGGATCTTTTATGAAAATCGTAATAGAGTTATGAAGTCCATTGATTAGAAGTTTACAAGTTATTTTCAATCTTAAAAGTCCAAGATCAAACATAAATAGACTTAGAAAATCAACATGCAAAGAAGAAAGAAAAGAAAAAAAATTATAAGATCAAAGAAAACTAAATTATTACAATTTCCTATATAACTTCGAGCTACCCACCAAAGGAAGGGTTGATCTCCTAGCTTCTAAAGTCTTGAAACTTCGAGGAAGAACTTGAGTTTTTGGACTTGGCTTCTTCTTCTTCCTCTCCCTATCTCACGGCCTCTTTCTTTTCTTTGGGTGTGTGTGTGTGTTGAGAGCTTGATTTTTGCTCTCAACAAGTGTGTTTGGAGGGTGAAAGGAAATGAAAGAAATGAAGTTTGGAAGTGAAGAAATGAAGTGACCAACACTTCACCCTTCGGCCATATATAGACAAGGGCAAGGGCATGGGATTTTTTCCTCTTTTGTCCTTCATTAATTCGACCATGGTGCAAATGGGAGGGGTAATTTTGGCACTCCAATTTGTTGCATGGGTGGTGTTTAACAAATGAAGGGGACAAAGTGGAATAGATTAGGGTGCTAGGGGTCCTTTAGGCCTAATGGCTTGTTGGCTCCTAGTTAGGGTTTCCATTAACCTAGTTACCCCCATGGTTCTATCTTAGGCTTATTTGGTTTCTTGCCCAACAAATAGAAATTCTAGGTTTGCACCCACATACATACACACGCCATACATACACATATACACGTTACACACATACACATACGTACATTCATGCATTATCTAAAAATTTCCTAATTAATTCTATTTTAGAACATTTAATCACCACTTCACATAATAATTCAAATATTTCAAGGAATCACATTAATTCACATATCAGCCAACTCATACATTTAGAAAACAATTTCTTTCTTATAAAAATACCCTTGTTTAGAAATCACCATTCCTCTAAATTCACTCATTACCTTAAAAACGTGAATTATGAAAATCATTTAAGAAAAATACTCTTCCAAGACACTTTTCTCAAAATAAATCTCTTTAGTATTTTAAATTAATACGAGGAATTTGCGGGGTGTTACATTCTTCCCAACTTAAAGATTTCTCGTCCCCGAGAAATACGTTGTGGATTGGGCAGCGGGCACAAAACCCTTACGTCACTGTGGTTCTCACAAGAATATTCTCCTCTCGCTTCGTGGTCGTATTTCATTTTGCCGGTCTAATTCACCTTGTCGTGCTCCTCGTTCGTCGCTTTCAGACGAAGAAGTTCCACTCGTACCACCACTTGTGTGTCGAGTCGAGTTAAGTCCATCGAACGAACCGAAGAAGGCGTCGCTCCCTTAGCTGATCGTCGTCACATAGAGTCCAACCATAGGTACGGACTTAGGGAAAATCAAACAAACAAAATTCAAACATCTCTAGAAACATGGGATTTCGCCTAGAAATCCTCGAATGTTTGCTATCCTCTACAACTTAGGTTCTTACTAACTCACAATAATCACCCCTTCCTTCAGTTCCCCTTCTATCTCTAAGGTTTTCGTCTATCATTTCTCCAGCTTAAGGGGGTTTTATTACAACTTGAGCTTATTCACTTCCCCAAACGTCCTTACTTTTCTCTCTAGATTCCTCCTAAACATCAATCAGGCCTATCAATTTCACCATCTAAACCTCTGTTTATGGCGCATGGCAATTCTAATCCTTAAACTCTCCTCAGAATTTCCCCTAATAACTAGCAATACATGCCTCTTTCCTTCCTTGTGACTCCCCAACTTTGATTAAACTTATAACTAAATCCATTGCGATCTTGTATCCTCACTTGATTTCAACTATTGATACTTCCTTAACCGTTCAAGCCTAAATTATCTGGGTAACTATGCCACTTCTAATTCTGCAATTGAGACTAATGAGTCTTAAATAGGATTGATAGGGCTACAGGTAAATAGGTAAGACTCATGAAGAAAAGGTTTAAATTCTAACAATACTAACTGTTTGGTTGAAGCAATTCAACAAACATGAGGATTCAGAGATAACAAGCTACATTCCTAAGGGTAATAGCTATCCTTGTATAAAGGTATGCTAAGGTTAACAAGCTTAAGTCATACGAATACTATTGGAACATCAAAGGGCAAGGGTCTCAGTCTTAGAATCTATTCACTGTCTACTTTTAGTCTACGTTTCTTCAAACTACAGGATGAACAGATTCCTTAAACTACAATCAAAGTCTCGCGTCCTAAAAATATGAGAATCTAAACTAAGGCCCCTAGTCTTATACTAGCAAACACACAGAGTCACACAAACAAAGCATGTAAGCCCATGCTTAAGGCCACTAAGGATTACCATAAGCTTTGATACCATTCTGTAACAGCCCGATTTTCGTAACTTGAAAATAACCAACTTTATCTCCTTTAGGTTGTAAAAATGAGGCCAATTTTTTTTAATATCATTGTTGAAGTGTTCAAAGACATCATTGAAAATCACTTTATGTTCTTCAATCCACTTCTCCGAAAACCGAGTTGTTACAAAAACCGTTCTCTTCATAAGACGTTCGTTTTCATAAAAGAACTTGATTCAAAATCTTCTTAACAGTTTTCAAAAACTTTACATGAATTAACTTTGCATAAAGATGTGCTTCCCAAGTCAGTTTAAAAACTTAGCTCAATTACATAATGGCTCATGGCATCGGTAATCCTTAACTCAACAATCATCACGACCTAATCTAACCACACTATCCTTAAACTATCCTATTGAAAACAATTGGGTGATGTTCCTTCTTCTTCTTACGTCCTTTCTTTGCTCTTGAAGATGATGCCCTCCTTGTTGTGATTCCCTCCTTGCTAGTAGATTCTGGATCCGCTCCATTGAGAATGGTGGAGTTCCTCCGAGCCTCACACCGAATTTCTCTTTGTAGTTCCTGTAGCCTCGTATGGTGACTTCCATCCGATACTCCATCTGCCCTTTGAGATACCAGCAGCACCGATATGCCAACGAACAGGAGAGAGTAAGTGATCTGAACGACGCATCGTCGACGGTGTGGAATTACGATAGGCAAGATAGAAGGACCATACAAACATACGGCATACAAACACACAACAATCAAGCATGATATCAATATCAATATTATCAGTCTTATTATCCTTGTTATTATCCTTCAATTTATTTCTAAATTTAATTTCGCATTTCTTAATTATTCTTTCTCTCTCAATCCTTTTTCCCTTTTCATACTTAGAATTCCTTCTTTTCCAATCTTATCAATTCATATCATTCTTTTACTCTGGGAATCATCAGATATCGTCGGGGAATTCATTTCATTCTCGGCTATCACTCACGTCTACATCTCCTCGGTCATCCACCCAACCTAGTCGGAAGCAAACAGGAGTACAGGACCTTTACCGTGCGGGCACGACAGCTGTTTCAACAACAAATGGTCCCAGACCAGGAGGATCTCGTCCTCAAATCAATTCAATTCATATATAACAAGGCTCACTGTCTCACAGTGGCAATCAAGATGCCCCACTCTAGTCCCTCTCACTGTTCTAGATTTGCAATCTAGGGGGCGACAATATGTTTCTAGTGGGCCCGCAGAACTTACCACGACATTAGACCCAGTCCCTACCACGTTAGTACGCCACATGTGGAGTTTGTTCTGCCTAGAAACATACTCTAGACTTCTTGACGTTTCACCGTCATCGTCCTCCCCTAATGCAATCTCCTCCTCAGTATCCGCAGATACTTATGGTATCTTCCTCTCCACTACTTCGCACTCTCATACCTCACCGCGTATGTCTTTTAAGTCTTTTATCTTTTACTTAACCTAAGGTCAGGCCATCCTTCGTGCAACCCTTCAATGAGTCGCGACCACTATCTCTGAACAAACTTTCTCTCATCACTTCTCACATAGCACAGAGCTGGGATCACATCACGGAACTCTCATCTCATATCTCAATCCTTCTCAACATCCTCGATCTTTTCAAAACAATCTCACTTTCCTCAAACACACCTTCATCACTTTTTGGAAAATCTCATATCATAAGCTTTCATAAAATATCCTTTCGAAAATTTCCACAAAAATCTTTTCCCCTTCGTTCACAAAACATTGGTTTCAGAAACTATTCTCCAAAAATATCATTTCATAAAATTTTCTCGAAATTTTTATTTCAAAAAGACTTTCTTTAAAATCGTCATTACAAAATGTATTCTCGAAGTTTATGAAAATCTTCTTTCGGAAACATTTTCAAAAGAATTTCTTTTCACAAACTCTTTTCTAAAAATTTCTTTTCACCATTCTCCACAAAACCTCTTTTCAAAAATCTTTCAAAAAGCTCTTCTCAAAAACTTTTTCAAAAACTGCTTTTCAAAAACCTTTCTCCAACAATTACAACTTTGCTGGGCGCTAATGGAGGAGCAAACTCAACTCAACACTAGTCCCAGACTAAAACCAAAAACAAAAGGAGACCAGCTCCGCTCAAATCACATCTCATTCTCATAATCAACACCACTTTCCCCCAAGCTCTGGCTCGTTCTCAACATTATCATTTCATTCTTTCCCCAATCTCAACTCTTTCTCTTTTTTTTTCTAATCCATCTTATCTCTTTACTTCTTATTCAATTTTCTTTATTTTCATTTTCTTATTCAGGACGTAACAGACGTCCATCAGCCATTCACTCATTACGATCAACAGTAATAAGTATCATCAGATATAATTAAATAAATAAATAAAAGCATGCACACAACATCACACAATAACATTGTGGTCTTTGTCACCTTCGTATAAGTGGCCACACAAAACAAACAATTGCCACTTATACTACTGACTCCGAACCACTTAGTTCTGATAATTGAGATGATACGGAACGTCCTACTAAGTCACCTAACTACCACGGTGTCTTAGGAAAGCTTCTCTCTCACCTGAGGTCCAGCTATTTAATGCGTACCGTCTCCTCGGATCCTTTTGCTGCCGGCTGCCCCAATCCCTCTTCTTTCAAATTCCTCGTACTAAATAAAATACGTTTTTGTTATTAACTTGTATTATGAAAATCTGTTTCATAACTCAGGCACCTCTCATTATTCGTCAAAACTTAAAACATAACCGTTTTCTTTCAAATAACTCGGATGTTTATAACACCTTAAGTACTTTCAAAAATCATTTGAAAACATTATGAAAAGTTATTTAAACTATTTAGTTTGGGTGCTGGTCCGTTTTGGAAAGCACCTTAAACATGTTTGAAAACACCGAAAATTTTGCCGTTTTCAATCCGGTTTTTTCTTAAATCAGTTATCACTTAAAACTTCACTTTTTAAAATTAAGAAACAAGTCCAAAACAATTCTGGACAGCAAGCATAGTTTTACAAAATCACTTTCATAAAACCTCGAAAACATCGTAAAAACACTTTTTATTTCAAATGCTTCTTTGATTCAAAACTAACACTTTAAAAATCAAGTCTTTATCATAAAACAACTTTGGACAGCCATAAACATAATTTAAAAATTTCAAATAAAACACAATGAAATTTTCTTAAAACCAATTTATTTCAAAACCGATCACACGTTCAAACATTTTTCAAACATCCATTAACACATAAACAACAAGCAACACTTCAACAAGTATATGACCAATTAAATCAACATCAAGGCACTTATACAACACAAAACACTTAGGCATGTACAGATTCACAACCATATTGAACTAAAGATTTAGATCAAGCGTTTTTACTTCAAACATTTTAAATCCTTTTCAAAAAAGTCATTATATAAATTAGTTTTCATGTAACTAAATTCCCTAGACTCATTTATATTACATGACCGAACATAATCAAGAAAATAAGTCAAAACATACAAATCACTTGGTTTATTTTAAGTACAAAATTTCTATTTGTTGGAAGTCAAGCTGGTTGGAAGGCATGTTTCAAACTCTCTATGGACTTCAAAGGAATACAATTATATGTTTTGATGATAACAAACCAACTCAAGTTCAAGCTCACAAGTGCAAGCCTAGAAGATTGAAGACTCAAGCAAGCATAGAATAGAAGCCTTATCTTTAGATCAAATGTAAGGTAATGAAGTTCTGTTTCTTTAAGTAGTTACAAAGCCAATAAGTTTTTCATTTTAGAGAGAAGAAGAAAAACGTGTTTTTGCATGAAAAATGTATTTTCTGCATTTAACCTTAGTAAAATAATTGATGTTACAAAACTCTGTATATTTATATGTGTGCAAGAGGGAGTAATCGATTATTTGCTAAAGTAATCGATTAACTTTGTTGCATCATAGAAAAATCAGAGAGGTTGTAATCGATTAAGTGATTTGTGTTAATCGGTTACTTTCTTATGGAAGTAATCGATTACATTGGTCAGGTAATCGATTATAATTGTTGCATCATATATTTTTCAGAGGCTTTGTAATCGATTACAAGGTTTGTGGTCATTGATTACATGATGTTGGATCATATGCAAACCAGAGGCTTAGTAATCGATTAACTCCTCAGTGTAATCGATTATTATAGTTGCATCACATAATGAACAGGAGTGATGTAATCGATTAACTATTCTTAGCCTAATCGATTACATGTTTTTCAAATGTTTTAAGAATTTCTATTTTTGTAGAAGTAATCGATTATTGCTTCTATGTAATCGATTATTTCTTGATTTATTGAAAAACGTGTCAGAATCATTTTTATTATTTCCTGATTTGTTTTTATATAAAAGATTCTGATATATTTTATTTTATTTCGAAAATGAATTTAAATTTGAATTATTTCCTTTTTGGTTTTAAGAATCAAATCTTTTTATTATTTCGAAAATCGTTTTGATTTTATTTTGATTTTAAAACTTATTACAAATCTTTTATTATTCTGATTTGATTTGTTTTACTTAATTCAAAATTCCTTTTCTTTTTAAAAAGGTTCACTCCAACACGTTAAAGAAGAATTTTTTGGATCAGAACATTTTTTCATTCACGTTGCACGTTTCTTCTTCATCTTCTTCTCTAGACTTGTGCTTTTCATTGTTCATACTTTTTGAACAACAAACTCTTATTGGCTGAGTAACAGCTAGAGAACCACTACTTCACTATCATAGAGCTTATTGTTGTATCTGTGTTTTGAGAACACACAAAGCTATTGTAATCGCAATCGCATTCATTCTAAACCTTAGTGATTAGGGAGAGTATCCCTTAGTGGACGTTGTGATACGTCGTAGGGCGAGGAACCCTGCTGTGTGATTGAGGCCCCTAGCGAACGGAGGTTCCTAGTAGTGTGCGGGGGTGCTCTTGGTTGTAATAGGGTGCGGCTCTATTGCTTGGTTATAAGAACTCGTCGCTTGGGGACTGGACTAGGCCTTTCGACGGGAAGGCTGAACCAGTATAAAATCACCGGTGCAAGCTTTTCTAACCCTTATCTTTTACTTTCCGCATATTTACTTTACTTACGTTTCCGCGCTACTCGATTATATTTTTCTAACGTTTTCGCGATCCATAACAACGCTTAATCTCTCCGTCTTAAAACTATTTTTTAATTTGGTACAAATTTTTCAATACATAATAAAACTCGATTCACCCCCCTCTCTCGAGATTTTGAGGCCAAAACCAACACTATTTTCTTTTTCATGCAACAACATCATTTATTCTTCCTTTTATTCTTAACCGAATGCACATACACACACATATATGTTCATTTAAACACAAAACTCTTTCCAACCAATTAGTTCATTTATTTCCTTTATTTTTTAAATCAAAAACCGATTAGAAAATAATTATTTACAACTCAATTTCAAACAATTCATTTAACATAATTCTTCAAAACATACTCATTATTCCAAGTCAAGTCATGAGAAAAAGAACCCTAGGAGAACACCTAGAAGGGGGGTTGAATAGGTGTAAAAGAAACCTTGAAAGATTTTCGAAAGAAATGAATCGAAACAATCAAAACAAATGATTTTTGCAAATTATACAGCCTTTAATCGATTATTCTGAAGTTTAATCGATTAAGCCTGAAAGTTTAAAAGTCCTTAATCGATTAAGAATGTGCTTAATCAATTAAATCTATCAGAAACTGAAAAATCACTTTTTCATTCACATACGAAAATCAATCAATCAACACATAAGATCAGAGATTCAACGAAAACAATTTAACACCTATATTCTTATTGATTACCTAGGTTATGAAAATGATTTTCCCCAAGTTAATTTGAACAATAAAGATTCAATTCAATCAATTATGAAAAATCAATCTTTCTCTAAGTTTTAAACCAAGAACACAATGAATTGACTTGAATATAAAGAGTTAAGGGTTTAGAGATACGACACAGCGATTTATCCTGGTTCACTTTCATCCGCTTGAAAGCTACATCCAGTCCCCTCTTCAACCAAGAGAGATTCTTCACTATGAGGAATTAGAGTTCTCAAATTACAAGTAAATGCCTCACAAGACTCCCTTCTTGCTAGCCTACAAGAGATACTCCACACCCTTGCCTTGTAATCCTATTGATCTTCTCTCTAATCTAACCTCTACCCCTTGTTGATAATCGACACAACAAGTCTTCTTTGCTTGATGATAATCCACACACCAAGGCTTCACTTTGCTTGATTCACAACCAAGACTTTCTTCTTCTTCAATTGCTTGAATGAACTTGCTTGATGATAAACGACACACCAAGTCTTCTTTGTTGTTGTAGATGGCTTGCCTTCTTGCAAAGATTACAACACAATTGAAAACACAAATGACAATCCTATGAATCTCAATCAATAGCTATGACAATTCACAATAAGAGATTCAAAGGTTCTTGATCAAAGAATATGAAAATATGAAAGCTTTGATCTTTGAAATTGAAAGAGAATAGAATGGCTTGATTCTTGTAAAATTGATTATGAAAGTGTTCTAATTAATCACAAAGGTTAGGAAAAGGTTTATATAGAATACCCAAAAGTTGTAGCACTTGAAAACTGATTTTGAGAAGTGAAAATCGTATTTTAAAAAACCAGATCTGCAGTATTTAATCGATTATATTTCAGCTTAATCGAGTATTAATCGATTAAATTTTGACTTAATCGATTAAATCCACACTGCACATGTTAGAAACTTGTTTTCTCAAAACTAAACCTTTCCTTTCAAACCTTTAAGCCACCTATTGATTCTAGGTTAAGTGAAAACTCAAATTATGATTTAATCATGACCTTGATAGAGATTCACCACCCTCTATTAACTCTAACCAAACTCATCAAAATAGAAGACCTAAGAAGCTTGAGAGGCAAAAGATAAAACAATTACAATTACACTCAAACTAAGTCTTCATGAGCTTGCTTTCTCTCTTCTTCATTTGATGTTTGTTGTTGCTGGTTGAACTTGAAACTTGATCAACATCTTTGTAGCTTGTTCAAAACACTTTGTCATTATCAAAACATTCAACATGGAACTTACATGACAAAACAAGGTTCTTGGTTCATTTTTCAACATGCACAATATAGGTTCATGGGTTTTATCATGCACTTTCTTACACAACAATTTAAAAATATTATTTCCTTTTTCAAACATAAAACCGAATGCACATTACTAAAAAATCAAGTTGGAAATTAATTTTCAAGAGCTTGTTTCCTTGATTCTTTGTAAAACCAAAATAGCCTCTAAAAAGATCAAATCTTTTTCACTTAAAAATAACATGCGTGCATCTACATCTTATAGATCAAGTCATACAATCAATCATAGTGACAAAAATCAAAGATAAAATCATTTTGAGTAAGAAGTGGTCAAAACCGTGGCATGCAAGGAAGAATGATTAACTATTTTGGTTCAAAAATGACATGCTTGTACCAAAGATCAAACTTTTTCATGAGTAAGTTAAAGATCAAAACCAAAAATCAAGGATTTGTCAAGATCAAGTAGAAATCAAGCACTTTTATCCACTCAAATCAACTTTTCTAACATGAGGTTAACATGCAATGACTTAAATTAAGTTAAAAGCATCAAGGCTTAGTTTTCTAGTCAAGGCCGAATCACTTGGCTCTTGATCTAGGGTTTTATAAGTTCTTTTACTCTTTAAAATTCAAGATCCAAGTACAAACGACACATGCAAGTACACAAAGCACCAAGATCATCATCAATTCAACATGCAACACCAAAATCTCAACATTATCGTTAAGTAAATTTAGATCGTTCATTTATTTATCAAATCCCCTCTTAAAAACTTCATGGTTTACGGTTTCAATAAAGAAAATTCAACATGCAAAGAAGTTTGCTTTAAACTTCTCAAAAATTTCATCAAACCTTTAGATCTAAAAGATTTAATTTGAAAAGCTTTAGGATCTTTTATGAAAATCTTAATAGAGTTATGAAGTCCATTGATTAGAAGTTTACAAGTTATTTTCAATCTTAAAAGTCCAAGATCAAACATAAATAGACTTAGAAAATCAACATGCAAAGAAGAAAGAAAAGAAAAAAATTATAAGATCAAAGAAAACTAAATTATTACAATTTCCTATATAACTTCGAGCTACCCACCAAAGGAAGGGTTGATCTCCTAGCTTCTAAAGTCTTGAAACTTCGAGGAAGAACTTGAGTTTTTGGACTTGGCTTCTTCTTCTTCCTCTCCCTATCTCACGGCCTCTTTCGTTTCTTTGGGTGTGTGTGTGTGTTGAGATCTTGATTTTTTCACTCAACAAGTGTGTTTGGAGGGTGAAAGGAAATGAAAGAAATAAAGTGTGGAAGTGAAGAAATGAAGTGACCAACACTTCACCCTTCGGCCATATATAGACAAGGGCAAGGGCATGGGATTTTTTCCTCTTTTGTCCTTCATTAATTCGACCATGGTGCAAATGGGAGGGGTAATTTTGGCACTCCAATTTGTTGCATGGGTGGTGTTTAGCAAATGAAGGGGACAAAGTGGAACAGATTAGGGTGCTAGGGGTCCTTTAGGCCTAATGGCTTGTTGGCTCCTATTTAGGGTTTCCATCAACCTAGTTACCCCCATGGTTCTATCTTAGCCTTATTTGGTTTGTTGCCCAACAAATAGAAATTCTAGGTTTGCACCCACATACATACACACGCCATACATACACATATACACGTTACACACATACACATACGTCCATTCATGCATTATCTTTTTATTTCCTAATTAATTCTATTTTAGAACATTTAATCACCACTTCACATAATAATTCAAATATTTCAAGGAATCACATTAATTCACATATCAGCCAACTCATACATTTAGAAAACAATTTCTTTCTTATAAAAATACCCTTGTTTAGAAATCACCATTCCTCTAAATTCACTCATTACCTTAAAAACGTGAATTATGAAAATCATTTAAGAAAAATACTCTTCCAAGACACTTTTCGCAAAATAAATCTCTTTAGTATTTTAAATTAATACGAGGAATTTGCGGGGTGTTACAAGCTATACTATATTATTGAGAAGACAATGATCTTGATTTGAAACCCTATGTTATTTTGGTTTGTGAATTATAATTAAATGATTGCGTAATTTGGAAAACTAACGAAATACTCTGCTTTGAAATATTTTAACTATTGAGATTTCAAATTGAGTCGGTTTTGGCGCATCCCATTGACTACTATCTGATTTAATAATATTGTTAGACGATGAAGAACTTTAGGATCAGCAGGGATGCGAACATTGAACCACGTTATATTTGGGCATCGTTGCACGAAAAGAATTAGGTCTAAGGAAACGCAAGTAAGGGGTTTTTTTACCTTGCTTTAGAGAGTATTTTCTAATTAGCTCATAGTGCTTGCTAAGAGTATATGTATATATTTGGTTTGGGATTTAGATAGTTATTATAGGCTTAACAATCAAGAATGAAATTAAATGAAATAGTTGTTAAATTGATATATGTGATAAATTTGGTATGCTAAGTGCTAAATGTCGTTATTTATGCCTAACTGAAGTATATGGAGACTTGGTTGGTTTAACAATCTCTGGACATTCAATGTTAAGATTACTTCCTTTTAGAGTTGTGACTTATCAATGAAAGACAATTGTATGAGTTATATGGTTAGTGGAATGTTTATCATATAAAATGTTTTCTTTGATCAGTTGATGCTGGCTTTGCATTTAAAATTTAGTGTTTAGCTTTAGATGTATCAATTTGTTCTGGGACTGTATAATGTGGTGTTTTGTTAATTTATATTGGAATTTGGAAATATAAAAGGATAATGAAATTTGATAATTTTATGGAAGAGTTTGCAAAGGAAATAATTGTAAATGGAATTAAAAGATTTAAAGGAAATGAATAAGGAAACTACATGAATGCTATTTGGGGAAGATTCGATAATTAACAGATGAAATGAGTATGGATGAGTTATGCATGGGTAACTGTAATTATGTGTAAAATTACGTATACATGCTAAGTGATGATTCATGCCTTTGGAATGATGTCCGTGCTTGAATAATGTATGTTGTGGTGGTATGAGGTACCTTCCTATGTGGAGGTGAAGTATCATCAGGCCAAATTGTATGTGTAGTGTCCTTGAACACTATGTCCTTAACCCTCTAAGTGCTCAAGATTATGGAACCAGGAGCCCAAGAGAGGATCAAGTGTTGATATGTGACTTCGTGGTGTTTCTGCAGTTCCAGTTGGGAAAAGCAGGATCTCCCTAGTCAACAAGTGTGTGCAGAGTGTCTACTTAGGATAGAGGTATTTATAGGGTTTGGAGGAGGCTGATATGGACCGTATGGGCCCTGTATCAGGGTTGAGCTGAACCAGGATTCTGTGAGATAATATCGGAGGTTTATACCCTTAGAATCTGGATAGGATCAGCTCAAGATCTCATGTCTAGGCTGTTAGCGAGAATCCAAGAGAGATTTGCGGAGGGGATAAGAAGCCTAAATGAGTCTGAGTCTATCCCCAAGCCGACGGTATGTCTCGGCCCTAGAGTTCCGAGCCTGATGAGTGGAAGACAGTTTGTAAGGCTCGGCCCCATAAAGTCCGAGCCTAGTCCTTTTGTGTGCTCGGAGCCAATGATTCCGTGCGAGGGACGTTTGTGCTGAGTAAACCGAGGGAAAGGTCCTTGAAGAATTCCTTCAATAAGACTTGAGTCCTTATATGGTCGGCAGACCCTACAAGCCCCCCAGCTCATAAGACTTTATAAAGTTTGTGAAAAGGTAGCATGTGTTTAGGGTTGGACCTTCTAGATGTCTTAGTTCGAATGTGCGATAGCTGTCCGAGGTGACGTTTTGGTTTCTCTAGGTACGACGCGTTTTCTTGTAAGTTGTGCCAAATCATTGCAATTTTTGAAATTTGAAAAAGTACCTGTTGAAACCGCCACGTCGCATCCAGCGAGTGGTTGCATGGGTTGACGGGCTTTCGGCCCAAATGCGTAACATGGAGGGAAACCGAAAAGTTTCCTTCATTAATTCGAATCCTTTCAAACTCTTACTACCCACATTCATCGTTCCTTTCCTCACTCCAGAATCTTCTCAAATCAGAATCCCATTATTCTCTTTCCAATCTCCTTTCCACCGTCTCCGCCTTCGAATCCACAACCTTCTCCCATCATCCTTTTCAGCAACTGAAAGCAAGTAACTTCCTCTACTCTTCTTATTTCTATTTCTGCGATTTCCTCTTTTTGTGCGATTTCTGCTTTTTGTAAAGGGGTTTTGGTTCTGGGTTTTGCAGGGAGTTTGGATTTAGGGAATTTCTGGGTTCTGGGTTTTTGTTCTGGGTAAGCTGTGTTTAGGATTCTTTACCTTTAGACCATGAGAGGATGGATACGTTTGAGGAGAGTTTATCATGAACTCTGCAGGAGATTAAGAGAGGAACCTTCTAGTGATAGTGATTCTTCAAGTTCTTCTGGGAATTCTGGGGATGAGGGAAACTCTGATATTGACGATTCTATACACCCTTCTACTCCCCCTTCTAACCAACGATCCACCGAGGCAAAACCGTTAGTTGTAGAGTACCCGTCGAATCCCGCAGATGAGAATTAGTGGTTACTAGCGTATAGGTTCGCTGAGCGTCGGGCTCAAGTTAGGACTAGCCCCGATCGTCGCACCGAGGAAAAACCTTTAGGAAGTCCACCGAGGGAGGGGGGAAAAGGTCCAGGGCTCGGCCTTAATTTTAAAATAAAAACATGTGCTGTAAAAAATCCAAACGCCGAGCCTTTTGCTTTTTCCCCAGATATGGTGGAGCGCAGGTGTGTTACCAACCCTGAAGAATATCCTCTGCCGCCCAATCATGCGCAGTACGACGCCGTTTTTGATCGGGAAGTACTAGGGACGAGACCTTCATTGCTGACAACAGATAGTCTTAACCATCTTCGACCAATTTTAACACCTCCGATCGCCGATGGAAATGCCTCAGAATTCGTATTGAGACCTTTGGGAATCGACGACCGAATATGCTTTCAAGTACCGGAAAATCGTCAATTTTTCGTGTTGCGGATGGTTGATAGTGCTCTTTTGTGCTCGGATGATGAAACTGAACGATTGCAAGCTCGGTGAGGTACATCTCGAACCGAGTACAAGCTCGGTGAGGAACATCTCGAACCGAGTGCAAGCTCGGTGAGGCTCATCTCGAACCGAGTACAAGCTCGGTGAGGAACATCTCGAACCGAGTGCAAGCTTGGTGAGGTACATCTCTAACCGAGGTCCCGCAGGGAAGTTATGAGATGAGGGTGATGAAGTTATGAGTGTAGGTCGGACCGGAGTCCGGTCCACGACACAAGCCCCCCAGCTCGGGAAGAGTCATAGAGACTGTGCCGAGTTTAGAGCCCTTTTGGATCGATCAGTCGTTCTTTTCTGAGGCTTGGTGGTGACGTAAAAGAATGTTCGCAGCCAAGGTCTTTTACTCGAAAGAGTATCGCGATTCAGAGATTCATACACCTCTCTCATCGGGGTGTGTTAAAAGTAATATCATGAATTGGATCGTAACGTCTACGGGGATGCTGTCGGAATGACTGCCTTGGCCGAGGTGCATTCCTCGATCCTGCGACGTATTTGGCCGATGGCCAAGTTATCGAGGTAGCAATTCCCGTTTTCACTTGTAGCCACGCCGATCTGGTCGGCCAACCGAGATCGTAGGCAAGTGCGTTAGGACGTGATCCGAAATGAGTGAATATTTATAATATCCGTTATGATTTTGTGCTTCTTTTTGTTCTTTTTGTTAAGAATTCAAGTGTTAAGACCTCTATCCGCGATGTATAAAATGATTTTAAGAAATCATGTTTGAATCAGGAATCTTTTTAAAGTACTTGACGAGTTATAAGCTCTTGTTCGAGCTGTTTATAATCGTTCGCGTCATAAACGGTGGCTAATCGGTTATGACGAAAAGTACGTAAATACAATGAATTCAATAACAGAACTTTTATTTAATTGAAGCAGTAAACACAATGGGCTTGTGGATTTAGACCTGTGGTCAGCTTGTGCATGTTTTCGGATGATAGGAATCCTGACTTGGGTTATGCGTGAAACACTCTAATCATTTTTGGCTATCGTGCTCGAGCTATCGCGCCCGGTGGTTCCGAGCATCAAATTTGTACCTTTACATGACATACTAGTCCCATACTCGATAAAGCCTGAAGAGGCTTGTGCCGAGCTAAGAAGTCCTTTAAGGTGTGAGTTGTTTTCCGCCAATTAGATCGTGTTCATCCAAGCCTCTTTGAGAGACGGTCGGATTCAGATCTGTGTAGGCGAACGCTGAGCGAAGGTTGAATTAGGTCGTCATACTCGGACTCGAATTAACATAGGTCCTTATGCTCGGCAGATCCGATCGTTATGTTTGTACCTTTTTATGATGCATAAAAATAACGATTAGAATATCAAGTAATAGATTATATGTAATGACATTAATTAGCGAAGTATGAATTAATTCACTGTTAATTACGATTATTATCTGAGATAACACATGTCATGTGGTAAGTGATTCAATAGTACTGAATATGACAGTTAAACCATAAAATTGAAATAATATTAATGGGGTAATGAGAAAGATCCTTCCCTGTTAGTCTTCGTGGTTAGACTATTTCTGAATAATGTTGATATGCCCGACATCCTTTTGGCATTGAGGCCTTCCTTCTTCTATCACTAGAATTTGTGGTTAGCCGGTATTCCTCACCCTTTTTCTTCCAAAACCCCTGTACGCCATTATGGGCGAATCACTGTGTAGCACTCGTGTGAGCAACGCTGGATCCCGAGGAGGGATGTTAACAAGGATGTCTTTTGGCTGTAAGTAACCGTGAGAGGCAAGGGTGTCATGGCAGAGGGTGCGAGGATGTGGCAGGCTTTGGCACGTTGAAGATGCTAATATTAGACGCCAATAGTGGCTGAGCAGTTTAGCACCAATTAATTTTGAGGATATCTTTTGGCGGTCTGAAGCTCGGAATGGGCTTTGTTTAAAAAGGTCACTACTCGAAATGGGCCTTTTAGAGAAGTGGGCTATTATACTCGTACCTCGCATATGTAAGATAATTGGTAATCGTCGTTAAATTGACAATTTATAGCAATCAAACAACAATAATGAAAATTATTGGCAAAGATACGATGTATAATATCGGTATAGAGGTAGTATGATTTAGTGATATCACACGTAATAATATAAGAGATATTGTGACTGAAAAGACAATAGTTAAATATCGTGCAAATAGACAGGATTGCCCATGAAAAGACGCATAATTTCAGGTGTATTATGCGCAATAATTGTAATTGAAGGACATTTATAAATATGTCAAAGCATTTAATGACAACAAATCAAATGATGAAAGCTTATCTATGAAAAACGACAATGCACAATTGTCGAAAACTGCCTAATGCCATTCGAAAGGCAATGTATATCAAATATTATTATCCTATCGCGACAGGAAAGACAGACATTTAGGGATATTTGTAATTTGGCTAACGATATGCTACATATCCGCATGTATACAAAAAATTCATAATTAGGGAACATCAAATAATTAGTGACATGTAATGAAGTTATAAGGAATAAGCATTAAAAGCACATGTCAAAAGTATTGCATCTGGTAAAATAATTTCAGCATGTGTAAAGTAATCACGTAAAATGCCAAGTAAAAAGGAAAATAATACAGGAACGAGAATTCCTTCCCTGAATCGCTGAGGTGAGGAATGTTGGATTGAAGACTGTTGGATTGAAGTCTTCTGTTAATCCTTTCCAAATGAGCTCCGTGGAGCAGTTGACTTAAGTAGGGAACATTGTGCGAGGTTTCCGTAGTCGTCTTATGAACCCGAGGTAGTGCATGGCTTCCGCTATTCTGAATGTATGAGATACCAATAGGGGGACGCTGTCGAGGGTCCGCGCGCAGTTGGCACCTGTATTCGAAGTGGGGAACCGAGCACGAGGTTCTTTATACTCGGGGATGAGATCAAAGAAGGAAACTTGGCACGAGGGTCTTCGCCACTATCACCATGTTCCGAATAGATTGACTTGATTGTATTCATCGTGCTCGGAAAGTAATATGTCCATTGATAAGAATTTTGAAATGGGTGGTCTAATAGCTCGGACCATGTACCTCGTATATGCGTAAAAAAAATAATTTTAGCGGTTGTCGTTCGACAATTTATAATAAGGGAATTGCAATAATGAAAATTATTGGCAGGTGAATATAAAATATCATACTAGAAGTAGTGTGATTTAAAAATATCGCACGTAATAAATAGGATAGTCTACGAAAACCATAGAAGATTGTCTACGAAAAAAACATGATTATAAATATATCACGCGTTATAAAAATAATAATAATGATGTTAATAATCGTAAATAATAGATAATGACATTTTATTGTGAAGAATATTTTACACCATGTCATGTATTTTAAAAGAAAGAAAGATAAAATGATCATTTACTAAGAAGCATATTATGAAAATAATTAGCAAAAATATTTAATTGTAATTCTTCAGATAATTACAAAGAGCATATCAAGATATTTATTTAAATTAATCGGAATTACATTGAACAATATCAGGTAGTCAAATAGTAGCATCGTGATATGAATGATGATATGACAATATACAAAATAAAAAGACTACTTCCCTGGATTTGAAGCGTGAGTCAGTCTTGTTTTGCTGATGAGGCGGCTCCTTATTTGAAGGCGGCTTCTTATTTGAAGGTTGAATTTTGTTTGGGCCCCCCCTTTTTTTTTTTGGTCTAGGCCTGTTGAGGCCTTTTTTTTTGTTTGGGCCTATATCTCTTAAACCCGTACAATATATTTTTTTTTTGGTCTGGGCCTGTGGAGGCCTTTTTTTTTTTGGTCTAGGCCTGTTGAGGCCTTTACTCCTTCATTTTATTTTTGTTTGGGTCTGTATCTCTTAAGCCCGTACAATATTTTTTTTTTGTTTGGGCCTGTGGAGGCCCTTTTTTTTTTATTGTTTGGGTCAACCTGTTGTAATTGCTTTGCTCTTGCGAATCTCTAGAATTTTTTTATTTATTTATTTATTTTTTTTAACTGTTGGGCTTCAGCCCAGATATTTCTTTCTTTTTTTTTTATGGAATTGGGATTGGGCCATTAGCCCAATAGGGTTTGGGAACCCTAAGGCTCCTTCATGCTCGAGCAGTAGCAGCAGCTGCTAGGTACAACCAAAATTGCTGCAACCGGTTTCCTGCCATCACCGTCGTGCAGCTACGGTTCAAGCCTGAGTGGAGTGGCGGATCCCCCTGCGGTTCTCGGTTGTTCGAGTTTTGTTCGAACTTGATGGTGGAGGCTCGGTTCTGGTGGTTTGGGGCTTTGGCTTCTCGGTGATGGAACTCGATTTCCCGCCGTCACCGTCGTTTACTTTACTGGACCGAAGTTTCATCTTCATCTTCAGTTCCTTTAAGTTCGGTGATGGAGCATTAATAGATTTTCATCTTCAGTTCCTTTACTGGACCGAAGTTTGGCAAAGGAGATGCTGCCATCATCATCATCCATCGTTCGTAGTCGAACGTTTCTAGGAGAGGGGTGCTGTGAACGACGGTGGCCGTGCCAGACTCGGTGGCGATTAGTTGGAACACCGATCTCGACCGAAACGTAGAGCCCTTTGCGATGGTTCCTACGATCTGGTTCTGGGTTGTGTCGCAGATCTCATCATCCGTACCTGATCGTTGGGCTCTTCGTTTTTTTCGTAGATCTTTGTTTTTTTTTCAGATCTGGTTTGGTGTCCTCTGCTCCCAGCAGCCGTAATCCGAAACCAGTGAGGTGAAGAACACTCCTGCGACTCAGATCTGGATGCAGCAAACGAGAACAGTAACCTCACGACGAGCCGCACCGTTGTAGTACCGTGAACAGCCCTGTGAACGGCGACGTGATAGCCACCGAGAACGGCACCGGTGGTAACCGTCAAGGGGATGCCTCCCTCAAAAACAGCAGTAATTATTTTTATTTTTTTAATTTTTTTGGTGGATGGGAATCAAAGTTTATCGTCCCCACAGACGGCGCCAATGTAGTGTCCCGGTATTGATGGAACACCACGAAGTGTGTTTGGGGTTGTTGCAGCTGACGAGGGTGACCCCGGTCCTACGTACCCCTAGTGATAAGGGGATCAAGCCACACGTAGTTCTTGAGAGTAGGATGAGAGAACATACCTTAGCCCCTATAGCATGGCGATACTTATAGGGGAAGTTGTGTTGTTGTGCCTTATGGGCCTGTTCGGCCCAGTAGGGCTGACGTGGCTCTTAGAGGATAAGAAGGATGAGTTATTCACCCTTATCCTGTACTAGAGAGCTCATGCTTATCCTGTAGAGGTAGGATTTATTATTGGTTAACCCTACAAGATGGATAGTAGGGCTCGTGAAGAAAAGGTTCGAGTTTAACAACATTAACTGTTTTGTTGAAGCAATTCAACAAAAACGGGAATTTAAAAATAACAATCCTTTGTCTTTTAGAGGCACTAAGGGAATATCATAGGGTATGGGGTCTTAGTCTTAGAGTATATTCACTGTCCACTTTTAGCCTACGATTATTCAAACTACAGGATGAACAGGTTCCTTAAACTACAATCGAAGTCTCACATTCAAAAAGTATGGGAACCTAAACTTATGCTCCTAGTCTTATGCTAGCAAACATACTACACACAGAGTCAGACAAACAAAGCATGTAAGACCAAGCTTAAGGCCACTAAGGATTACCATAAGCTCTGATACCATTCTGTAACAGCCCGATTTTCGTAAGCCGAAAATATTTACTTTTACTTATCAAAGATACCAAAAATTGAGGCAATTTTTTTTTTTTGTAAAACATTGTTGACATGTTTGAATACATTATTGGAAAGTCCTTGGTGTTCTCAACACCCTTTTAGAAAACCGAGTTGTTACTAAAACCGTTCACGTCATAAAAACTTTAATTTCACAAAATTACATGTTTCAAAAGTATCATAATAGTTTTTTCAAAGGCTTGCATTGTTCGATCTTCCAAAATAATATATTCCACATTACATAATTAAAAACTTAGCTGAAATACATAAGTGGCACATTGCTTGGTAATCCTTGACTCAGAACACAAACGACAAACTTAAACTAGACACACCGCTCTCGCCTCCTTCCGATGAAGACAACCAGATACGGTTTCCTTTCCTTCTTGCGCCCTTTCTTCGCTCCCGAGGATGAAGCCACCTCTGCTACTGCTTCCCCGTTGTCTTTAAACTCCAGCACCAATTCATCTAAAGTGGTGATCTCCAAGCGATGCTCCGTCTGCCCGTTGAGATATCAGCAGCCCCGATATGCCAACGAACAGGAGAGAGTAAGCGATCCGGACGACGTATCGTCGACGGTGTGGAATTACGATAGGCAAGATAGAAGGACTATACAACATACTAAACAACATACAACATACAAATACATAACAATCATGATATCAATATCAATATTATCAGTCTTATTGTCTTTGCTATTATCTTTAACTTTTTCTTCTAAATTTAATTCCGCTTCTCTTAATTATTCTTTCTTTCTCAATTTCTTTTCCATTATCATTCTTAGAATTTCTTCTTTTCCGATCTCATCATTTCATCTCATCCCTTTACTCTGGGGAATCATAAGATATTATCGGAAAATTCATTTCGTTCTCGGCTATCACTCACGTATACATCTCCTCGGTCATCCAACCAACCTAGTCGGAAGCAAAGAAGAGTACAGGACCTTTACCACACGGGCACGACAGCTGTCTCACAAATAAATGGTCCCTGACCAGGAGGCCCAGCCTCAATAATATCAATTCATAATAATCATGGCACACTGAAAAACACAATGCCCCGTTCCAGTCCCTCTCACTGTTCTCGATTTGCAATCTAGGGGGCGACAGTATGTTTCTAGTGGGCCCGCAGAACTTACCACGACATTAGACCCAGTCCCCACCACGTTAGTGCACCACATGTGGAGTTCGTTCTGCCCAGAAACATACTCTAGACTTCTTGACGTTTCACCGTCATCGTCCTCCCCTAATGCAATCTCGTCCTAAGTATCCGCAGATACTTATCGTTCCTTCCTCTCCACTACTTCGCACTCTCATATCTCACCGCGTATGTCTTTTGATTCTTTTATCTTTAATTATCCTAAGGTCGGCCCGTCCTTCGTGCAACCCTTCAACGAGTCCCAACCGCTAACTTTGCACAGCCTTTCTCACATCGCGCAGAGCTGGGATCACATCACAAATCTCATATCTCATTTCTCAAAATTTCTCAACATTCCCCATTTCTCATACTCATTTCATTTCAAAACCCTTTCTCAAAACCATCTTTTCAAGTTCTATCCCAAAGACACCTTCACAAAATCTCCTTTCGTAAGCTTTCAAACTTTTCTCAAAAAGTGTTATCACAAAATTCCTCTCAAAATATTCTCTCGTAAAGTTTCGCAAAACATTAATTCAAGAAGACTCCTCCCCCCCAAAGTATCATTTCCAAAAAGGCTTTCAGTAATTGTTTTATCAAAGATCATTTCCCCCAAAGCTCCCTCAAGATACATCTTTTCACAAAACACTTTCAAAAGATCGTTGCACAAAACTTTTTCCAAAATCTTCTTTTACAAGTCCTTTAAAATCTCTCTTCCAAAAGTCTTTTCGAAAATCTTTTGTCAAAAACCTTTTCACAAACTGTTTTTCAAAAACCTTTTTAAAAGTTACAACTTTGCTGGGTGCTAATGGAGGAGCAAGCTCAACTCAACACTAGTTCCCAGTCTAAAACCAAAAACCAAGGAGCCCAGCTCCACTCAATTCACGCCTCATATCAACATCACTCTTCCCAGCTCTGGCTCGTTCTCCACACTATCATTTCATTCCTTCCCCAATCTCAACTCGTATCTCTTTCTATTCCATCTTATATCTTTATATCTTTCATCATTATTCCTTTCTCACTGTGTTTTTACTTTCAATCTCATTACTTTCTCAACTTATTCCTTTCATTCTTATTTCTCATTCGGGACGTATCCATCAGCATTTTACTCATTTAATTTAACAGCAATAAATATCATCAGGCATAATGGCATAAAGATATAAAAGCATACTAACAATCACACACTCATCACACAATACCATTGTAGTCTTCGTCACCTTCGTATAAGTGGCCACACAATCAAACAATTGCCACTTATACTACTGACTCTAACCACTTAGTTCCGATCTTTGAGATGATACGAAACTTCCTACTAAATCACCTAACTACCACGATGTCTTAGGAAAGCTTCTCTCTCACCTGAGGTCCAACTATTAAGGGTGTACCGTCGCTTCGGATCCTTTGTGCTGCCGGCTGCCCCAATCCTTCGTCTTTAAGATTCCCTCGTACTAAATGAAATACACTTATGTTATTTTCTTGCATTAAGAAAATCTTTTCTTAGTTCATGACACTTTCCGTTCTTAGTCGAAAGGCTTAAAACATTATCGTCTTATCAAAACACTCTCATATTTCCTAGCATTTTATTTATTTTAAAATCATTTGAAAACATTAAATAGAATGGTTTAAATCATTTGGTTTGACTGCTGGCCCGATTTGGGCAGCCCCTTAAATACGTTCGAAAACACCGAAAAATGTCCCGTTTTCCATCCGGGTTTTTCTTGAATCAAATATCACTTGAAAATTCTATTGTAAATTAGTTGAACACATTTTCAAAGTTAGAAAACAATTTCAAATATTCTTGGACAGCAAGGATTATCCCATGAAAGCACTTTACTAAAGGTTTGAAAACCTCAAATAAGTCAAATGGAATTTTCTTAAAATCAATTAATTTCAAACCACTTTTACGTTCACATACTTTTCAAACATCAACTAACACATAATCGGCAAACAACGTTTCATAAAACAAACTTAGTTGTCATCAAAGCAATCATACAACTCACTAATAATCCAATCTTATAAGACAAACCTCTAGTCATGCAAACAAACCGAATAGATTCAGAGATATAAACCAAACGTATTTTATATTTTTCTTTCTTACTTTAGACAACTTTATCCTTATCATGTGCATTTTCTTTCATGCAATTAAACTTCCTAAATGTATTTACCCTATGTGGCCGAATGATATCAAAGAAAACAAGTTAGAAATTACAATTTGAAACACATAAAGCAACTTGATTTATTTCAAGCACTTAAATTCTATTTTCTTTTTCATGCAACAAAATTATTTATTCCTTTTTCCTGGACAAACCGTGAGTTGCATCTTTGGAAATTAGTCAAACTTTAATTTATCTTTCTTAGCTTAAATCAAATCAAAAATCATCCAAGAATACAAAACATATATCAAGTCTTCACAACATAAGAGCATGGATTTGATTTTCATTAGTCATGGCCAAATACATCATGCATGAAATCAATACTTAAATTAATTCATGTTCATGCAAGGAGAATAATTTCAAAGCTCATTTTCCTAATTTCGTTCTAAAACCGAGGCATGCATCCAAGAAAACATGGTTTTTCATTTGAATTTATCATGCAAGAATTAAGTCCTTAAGTTTTCTTAGGAAATCATGCAAGAATCATATATTAAAACAAACACTTTCAACTCATTTCTCAAAAGAATATGAAAATAACTTTTCAATATTCCACACTCACATGCATGTACTTGAATCATGTAGATCAAGTCATCACATGAAACATAAGAACACAAATCAAGGACAAAAGTCATTTTAAATGAAAAGGGACCAAAACCGAGACATGGTCTAAGAAAATAAGAAAACTTTTATTTCAAAATTTACATGCAAAGCTTAAAATCAAAACAAAGTAAAGATAAAAACACAAATCAAAGATCAAGAATCATTGTGAGCAAGAAAGGATCAAGCCGTGACATATATTAAGAAAACACTAAAACTTTGGTTTTAAGATCACACATAAAACTCAAGATCAAAACAAAATCAAAGATCGGAGCAAGAGTTACAAATCAAGGCCAAAAATCGAGACATGCAAAGGTTAAGATCAAGGCAAAACCGAGAATCAAAGCACAAATTAAGACCTTTATCAAGATTAAATCAAAACCGAATCATGCAAGGGTTCAAAACCATATAAATCATCATCAATCAACATGCAAGAACAAAAATTTTAAAACAAGTTTAGATCAACATTGATGCACCAAATAAACACCTAAACACTTCATAGTTCACGGTTTTTAAACCTCAAAACCACACATGCAAGAAGATCTATTCTAAATTCACAAAGATCATAAACAAAACTTTAGATCTAAAAGAAAATATCAAGATCAAGGTAAACAACACCAACCGAATCATCAAACATAATCTACACATATTACAAAAAAGTCCATAATTAAGAAAGATCAACACATAGAGTCATTCTCAAAACATAAAATGAACATGCAAAGAAAATAAACAAGGATTACAAGATTACAAAATTACAAAACAAGTACTAGTCTAAACACTTCTAGGATCTTCGGTTTTTATACCAAGGAAAAGGTCTTCTAATCTCCTAAGCTCTTAATCTTCAAGGAACTCCTAGGTTTAGGGCTTGATCTCCTCTTCTTCTCCTCTTGGTTTTGCTACGGTCTCTCCTCTTCTAAGGTTGATGGGGTTTCCTCCTTGATCTTTGAAAAGAGATGTGTGTGGAAGGAAGAAATCAAGGATGTTTAGGTTAAGGGTTTGGATTCTCACTCTTTTTTCCTTCTCTTCTTCTCACGGTCTCCTCTCTTCTCTCTTTGTCCCAAGAGCTTAATGATGCTCTTGAGAGAAAGTGTGTTGGGGTGTGTTAAGGGAAGTGGAAATGAACTTAGCTAAACACATACTCACCCACACGGTTTTACCTAGGCCAAAGGGTGTGGAGATGTTTCCCATTTTGTCCTCGGTCCAAGGTGTAGAAGGAAGGGCAATTTGGTCCACTCCAAATGTGGCATGGGGGTCTTCTTCGTGGGGGACAAGGAGGAGAGAAAAGTATCTCTTAGGCTTCATGAGTCACCACCCTAGGTTTCCACTTGTTTGCCATTTGAATTTCTATTTTCTTTCCATCTAAATTCTATTTTCTTAATGGCTAAGTTTCTCTTGGTTCCCTCATCTTCTCATGGCCGAACAATGTACACACATGCACATCATACACATATTTTCTTTTCATCATAGCAACACATAGCATTTAGGTCATGGAATCATGCATGTAGTAACACATATCATTGAATCATGGGGTGATGCATACATTTAACACATATTTATGCATGCATATCACACATGCACATACTCATGCACACACACACACACACACCATCACGCATTACACATACATATTCACCTACATATATTATACATTCATGCATCACACATCCCTCACGTATATTCATTCACATACACTTACACATACATTATATTCTTTTTCATAGTTAAATACTCACATAATCCTAAGCATACCAAAACCGTATACACACCTAGGAATTGATTCTTGTTCATCATATAGTGATTCACACAATTATCACAAATACTTTTACAAAAATATCAAGCATATAGATTTTAAAGACAAACCCAATTTCTAGATATTGAATATTACTTTAGGAAATCATTTCTTGAAAATCATTTATTATCTTAAAAACGTGAAGTTAAGAAAGTCATCCAAGAAAATACTCTTTCAAAGTACTTTTCTCAAAAATAAATTTCTTTAGTGTTTTTAATTAATACGAGGAATTTACGGGGTGTTACATTCTCCCCAACTTAAAGATTTCTCGTCCCCGAGAAATACACTGTGGATTGGGCAGCAGGGCACTAACATTCTTTTGTCATTCTGATTCCCATAAGAGCATCCTCCTTCCGCTTCATGGTCGTACCCCTTTTTGCTGACCTCTTTCACCTTGCTGTGTTCCTTGTTGTTTGCTTCCAGGTGAATAAATCTCCTTCGCACATCCGCTCGTGTGTCGAGTCGGGTTAAGTCCAACGGACTAACCGAAGAAGATGTCGCTCTCCTAGCCGGTCATTGTTGCAGAAAGTCCAACCATAGGTACGGACTTAGGGAAAACCAAGCAAACTAACATTCATACGTCTCCAAAAGCAAGGATTTTACTTAGAATCCTTAGATATTTTCTAGTTTCTACAACTTGGGTTCTTAAGAACTCACTATTATCACTCCTTCCTTTAGTTCTCCTTCTAACTTTAGGGCTTTCGCCTATCATTTTCTTAGCTTAGGGGGTCTAGTACAACTTGAGTTTACTTACTTCCTTTAACAATCCTCACTTTCCTCCTTAAATTCATCCTAAACATTAATCAACCTATCACTCCTATCGTCTAAATCCCTAATTATTATGTATGACAATTCTAACCCTCAATCTTTCCTCAAAATTTCCTCTAATAACGGTTAACATACACCTCTTTCCTTCCTTGTGACTCCCCAACTTTGATCAAACTTATAACTAAATCTATTGTGATCTTACATCCTTACTTAACTTAAACCGTTTATCCTTCCTTAATCGTTCAAGCCTAAACTATCTGGGGAGCTATGGCACTCCTAATTCTACAGTTTGACTAAGGAGTCTCAAATAGAACCGATAAGGCTACAGATGGATAGTAGGGCTCATGAAGAAAAGGTTTGAGTTTAACAACATTAACTGTTTTGTTGAAGCAATTCAACAAAAACGGGAATTTAAAAATAACAATCCTATGTCTTTTAGAGGCACTAAGGGAATATCATAGGGTATGGGGTCTTAGTCTTAGAGTCTATTCACTGTCCACTTTTAGCCTACGATTATTCAAACTACAGGATGAACAGGTTCCTTAAACTACAATCGAAGTCTCACATTCGAAAAGTATGGGAACCTAAACTTATGCTCCTAGTCTTATGCTAGCAAACATACAACACACAGAGTCAGACAAACAAAGCATGTAAGACCAAGCTTAAGGCCACTAAGGATTACCATAAGCTCTGATACCATTCTGTAACAGCCCGATTTTCGTAAGCCGAAAATATTTACCTTTACTTATCAAAGATACCAAAAATTGAGGCCAAATTTTTTTTTTTGTAAAACATTGTTGACATGTTTGAATACATTATTGGAAAGTCCTTGGTGTTCTCAACACCCTTTTAGAAAACCGAGTTGTTACTAAAACCGTTCACGTCATAAAAACTTTAATTTCACAAAATTACATGTTTCAAAAGTATCATAATAGTTTTTTCAAAGGCTTGCATTGTTCGATCTTCCAAAATAAAATATTCCACATTACATAATTAAAAACTTAGCTGAAATACATAAGTGGCACATTGCTTGGTAATCCTTGACTCAGAACACAAACGACAAACTTAAACTAGACACACCGCTCTCGCTTCCTTTCGATGAAAACAACCGGATACGGTTTCCTTTCCTTCTTGCGCCCTTTCTTCGCTCCCAAGGATGAAGCCACCTCTGCTACTGCTTCCCCGTTGTCTTTAAACTCCAGCACCAATTCATCTAAAGTGGTGATCTCCAAGCGATGCTCCGTCTGCCCGTTGAGATATCAGCAGCCCCGATATGCCAACGAACAGGAGAGAGTAAGCGATCTGGACGACGTATCGTCGACGGTGTGGAATTACGATAGGCAAGATAGAAGGACTATACAACATACTAAACAACATACAGCATACAAATACACAACAATCATGATATCAATATCAATATTATCAGTCTTATTGTCTTTGCTATTATCTTTAACTTTTTCTTCTAAATTTAATTCCGCTTCTCTTAATTATTCTTTCTTTCTCAATTTCTTTTCCATTATCATTCTCAGAATTTCTTCTTTTCCGATCTCATCATTTCATCTCATCCCTTTACTCTGGGGAATCATAAGATATTATCGGAAAATTCATTTCGTTCTCGGCTATCACTCACGTATACATCTCCTCGGTCATCCACCCAACCTAGTCGGAAGCAAACAGGAGTACAGGACCTTTACCACACGGGCACGATAGCTGTCTCACACATAAATGGTCCCTGACCAGGAGGCCCAGCCTCAATAATATCAATTCATAATAATCATGGCACACTGAAAAACACAATGCCCCGTTCCAGTCCCTCTCACTGTTCTCGATTTGCAATCTAGGGGGCGACAGTATGTTTCTAGTGGGCCCGCAGAACTTACCACGACATTAGACCCAGTCCCCACCACGTTAGTGCGCCACATGTGGAGTTCGTTCTGCCCAGAAACATACTCTAGACTTCTTGACATTTCACCGTCATCGTCCTCCCCTAATGCAATCTCGTCCTAAGTATCCGCAGATACTTATCATTCCTTCCTCTCCACTACTTCGCACTCTCATATCTCACCGCGTATGTCTTTTGAGTCTTTTATCTTTAATTATCCTAAGGTCGGCCCGTCCTTCGTGCAACCCTTCAACGAGTCCCGACCGCTAAATTTGCACAGCCTTTCTCACATCGCGGAGAGCTGGGATCACATCACAAATCTCATATCTCATTTCTCAAAATTTATCAACATTCCCCATTTCTCATACTCATTTCATTTCAAAACCCTTTCTCAAAACCATCTTTTCAAGTGCTATCCCAAAGACACCTTCACAAAATCTCCTTTCGTAAGCTTTCAAACTTTTCTCAAAAAGTGTTATCACAAAATTCCTCTCAAAATATTCTCTCGTAAAGTTTCGCAAAACATTAATTCAAGAAGACTCCCCCCCCCCAAAGTATCATTTCCAAAAAGGCTTTCAGTAATTGTTTTATCAAAGATCATTTCCCCCAAAGCTCCCTCAAGATACATCTTTTCACAAAACACTTTCAAAAGATCGTTGCACAAAACTTTTTCCAAAATCTTCTTTTACAAGTCCTTTAAAATCTCTCTTAAAAAGTCTTTTCGAAAATCTTTTGTCAAAAACCTTTTCACAAACTGTTTTTCAAAAACCTTTTTAAAAGTTACAACTTTGCTGGGTGCTAATGGAGGAGCAAGCTCAACTCAACACTAGTTCCCAGTCTAAAACCAAAAACCAAGGAGCCCAGCTCCACTCAATTCACGCCTCATATCAACATCACTCTTCCCAGCTCTGGCTCGTTCTCCACACTATCATTTCATTCCTTCCCCAATCTCAACTCGTATCTCTTTCTATTCCATCTTATATCTTTCATCATTATTCCTTTCTCACTGTGTTTTTACTTTCAATCTCATTACTTTCTCAACTTATTCCTTTCATTCTTATTTCTCATTCGGGACGTATCCATCAGCATTTTACTCATTTAATTTAACAGCAATAAATATCATCAGGCATAATGGCATAAAGATATAAAAGCATACTAACAATCACACACTCATCACACAATACCAATGTAGTCTTCGTCACCTTCGTATAAGTGGCCACACAATCAAACAATTGCCACTTATACTACTGACTCTAACCACTTAGTTCCGATCTTTGAGATGATACGAAACTTCCTACTAAATCACCTAACTACCACGATGTCTTAGGAAAGCTTCTCTCTCACCTGAGGTCCAGCTATTAAGGGTGTACCGTCGCTTCGGATCCTTTGTGCTGCCGGCTGCCCCAATCCTTCGTCTTTAAGATTCCCTCGTACTAAATGAAATACACTTATGTTATTTTCTTGCATTAAGAAAATCTTTTCTTAGTTCGTGACACTTTCCGTTCTTAGTCGAAAGGCTTAAAACATTATCGTCTTATCAAAACACTCTCATATTTCCTAGCATTTTATTTATTTTAAAATCATTTGAAAACATTAAATAGAATGGTTTAAATCATTTGGTTTGACTGCTGGCCCGATTTGGGCAGCCCCTTAAATACGTTCGAAAACACCGAAAAATGTCCCGTTTTCCATCCGGGTTTTTCTTGAATCAAATATCACTTGAAAATTCTATTGTAAATTAGTTGAACACATTTTCAAAGTTAGAAAACAATTTCAAATAATCTTGGACAGCAAGGATTATCCCATGAAAGCACTTTACTAAAGTTTTGAAAACCTCAAATAAGTCAAATGGAATTTTTTTAAAATCAATTAATTTCAAACCACTTTTACATTCACATACTTTTCAAACATCAACTAACACATAATCGGCAAACAACGTTTCATAAAACAAACATAGTTGTCATCAAAGCAATCATACAACTCACTAATAATCCAATCTTATAAGACAAACCTCTAGTCATGCATACAAACCGAATAGATTCAGAGATATAAACCAAACGTATTTTATATTTTTCTTTCTTACTTTAGACAACTTTATCCTTATCATGTGCATTTTATTTCATGCAATTAAACTTCCTAAATGTATTTACCCTATGTGGCCGAATGATATCAAAGAAAACAAGTTAGAAATTACAATTTGAAACACATAAAGCAACTTGATTTATTTCAAGCACTTAAATTCTATTTTCTTTTTCATGCAACAAAATTATTTATTCCTTTTTCCTGGACAAACCATGAGCTGCATCTTTGGAAATTAGTCAAACTTTAATTTATCTTTCTTAGCTTAAATCAAATCAAAAATTATCCAAGAATACAAAACATATATCAAGTCTTCACAACATAAGAGCATGGATTTGATTTTCATTAGTCATGGCCAAATACATCATGCATGAAATCAATACTTAAATTAATTCATGTTCATGCAAGGAGAATAATTTCAAAGCTCATTTTCCTAATTTCGTTCTAAAACCGAGGCATGCATCCAAGAAAACATGGTTTTTCATTTGAATTTATCATGCAAGAATTAAGTCCTTAAGTTTTCTTAGCAAATCATGAAAGAATCATATATTAACACAAACACTTTCAACTCATTTCTCAAAAGAATATGAAAATAACTTTTCAATATTCCACACTCACATGCATGTACTTGAATCATGTAGAACAAGTCATCACATGAAATATAAGAACACAAATCAAGGACAAAAGTCATTTTAAATGAAAAGGGACCAAAACCGAGACATGGTCTAAGAAAATAAGAAAACTTTTATTTCAAAATTTACATGCAAAGCTTAAAATAAAAACAAAATTAAGGATCAAAACACAAATCAAAGATCAAGAATCATTGTGAACAAGAAAGGATCAAGCCGTGACATATATTAAGAAAACACTAAAACTTTGGTTTTAAGATCACACATAAAACTCAAGATCAAAACAAAATCAAAGATCGGAGCAAGAGTTACAAATCAAGGCCAAAAATCGAGACATGCAAAGGTTAAGATCAAGGCAAAAACGAGAATCAAAGCACAAATTAAGACCTTTATCAAGATTAAATCAAAACCGAATCATGCAAGGGTTCAAAACCATATAAATCATCATCAATCAACATGCAAGAACAAAAATTTTAAAACAAGTTTAGATCAACATTGATGCACCAAATAAACACATAAACACTTCATAGTTCACGGTTTTTAAACATCAAAACCACACATGCAAGAAGATCTATTCTAAATTCACAAAGATCATAAACAAAACTTTAGATCTAAAAGAAAATATCAAGATCAAGGTAAACAACACCAACCGAATCATCAAACATAATCTACACATATTACAAAAAGTCCATAATTAAGAAAGATCAACACATAGAGTCATTCTCAAAACATAAAATGAACATGCAAAGAAAATAAACAAGGATTACAAGATTACAAAATTACAAAACAAGTACTAGTCTAAACACTTCTAGGATCTTCGGTTTTTATACCAAGGAAAAGGTCTTCTAATCTCCTAAGCTCTTAATCTTCAAGGAACTCCTAGGTTTAGGGCTTGATCTCCTCTTCTTCTCCTCTTGGTTTTGCTACGGTCTCTCCTCTTCTAAGGTTGATGGGGTTTCCTCCTTGATCTTTGAAAAGAGATGTGTGTGGAAGGAAGAAATCAAGGATGTTTAGGTTAAGGGTTTGGATTCTCACTCTTTTTTCCTTCTATTCTCCTCACGGTCTCCTCTCTTCTCTCTTTGTCCCAAGAGCTTAATGATGCTCTTGAGAGAAAGTGTGTTGGGGTGTGTTAAGGGAAGTGGAAATGAACTTAGCTAAACACATACTCACCCACACAGTTTTACCTAGGCCAAAGGGTGTGGAGATGTTTCCCATTTTGTCCTCGGTCCAAGGTGTAGAAGGAAGGGCAATTTGGTCCACTCCAAATGTGGCATGGGGGTCTTCTTCGTGGGGGACAAGGAGGAGAGAAAAGTATCTCTTAGGCTTCATGAGTCACCATCCTAGGTTTCCACTTGTTTGCCATTTGAATTTCTATTTTCTTTCCATCTAAATTCTATTTTCTTAATGGCTAAGCTTCTCTTGGTTCCCTCATCTTCTCATGGCCGAACAATGTACACACATGCACATCATACACATATTTTCTTTTGATCATAGCAACACATAGCATTTAGGTCATGGAATCATGCATGTAGTAACACATATCATTGAATCATGGGGTGATGCATACATTTAACACATATTTAAGCATGCATATCACACATGCACATACTCATGCACATACTCATGCACACACACACACACACACCATCACGCATTACACATACATATTCACCTACATATATTATACATTCATGCATCACACATCCCTCACGTATATTCATTCACATACACTTACACATACATTATATTCTTTTTCATAGTTAAATACTCACATAATCCTAAGCATACCAAAACCGTATACACACCTAGGAATTGATTCTTGTTCATCATATAGTGATTCACACAATTATCACAAATACTTTTACAAAAATATCAAGCATATAGATTTTAAAGACAAACCCAATTTCTAGATATTGAATATTACTTTAGGAAATCATTTCTTGAAAATCATTTATTATCTTAAAAACGTGAAGTTAAGAAAGTCATCCAAGAAAATACTCTTTCAAAGTAATTTTCTCAAAAATAAATTTCTTTAGTGTTTTAAATTAATACGAGGATTTTACGGGGTGTTACAAGCGGCCTCATCTCCATGCAGAACATGTTTCTCGCCATCACCTACACAAGGGACTGGGAGTGAGTCATAGCTAAAAGCAATAACAAATGAGCATAACAGTGGCTAGAAATAACAAGCACAATTTTCTCAATTAGCAATAATGGATGCAAGTACATATGCTCAAACTGTCTTTGATAATATCTTAGTTAGTGTCGTGATGCATGCCTACTCGTCATTCATGCCACGCGGTTTGGCATCCGAGTATCTCAGGCTCGGGATATTCTCAATCCTGTGTTTCATCAAACCGGAGCGATTCACATTCAAGCTTCACGATCGATTGGGAACTCGGTCTTCCTAGCATCCTTCTGCTAGGGATATTCTGATTTAACCTATACCGAAGTTCTGAATCTAGATCGGAGCAACTCCTTCTCCATGCATGATAATGCCACACAAACTTTTCTTTTTATTCTTTACATGCTTTTATTCTTTGATCACATCCTTGAACATCATGTCTCCAATATAGAGACCCAAAGTTCATAATCCTTCTCAATCTCAAATCCATCTTTTCTTTTGGCATTAACTGGTGCTAGTGCTTTTCTGAAAATTCCATCAGCGGCCTTGCCACTTTGTGATGGTTTTATATAATAGGAGTTAATCATTTTATTATTTAATTAATGCAACGACCCCATTTAGGACTCCCAAAATATCAACCAGGTGGGTAAAGACTTCCACTGGGACATGGGAAAATAATCAACCAAATGGGTGTACGCACTTCCATTGGGATATCCTCTCCGAATATGTCAACCACTGAATAAAATTCCAGTAGGACTCATCCAGGATAAAAAATCTACCAATGGGAATCAAATAAACTTATACATTTATCCGTTGGGACTCCTGTCCGAATATATCAACCACTGGATGAGATTCCAGTAGGACTCTTTCAGGATAATTCTTTGAATTACTCGAGTAGTTCTTGCCTACTCGAGTGTTCTTATGAATTTACTCGAGTCTTTAAGAAATACTCGAGTGTTCTTCAGTTTTTCCAGAATACTCGAGTCCTCCTTAATTTACTCGAGTGTTTTTACTGCAACAGCACCAGTTTCTGCACCTTTCAATGTCAATTCGAATTCCTTGCATTGTATTTCCATTCTTATGCAAAACAGAGGCATAAACACATATACTGCACATGTTAGAAGACATAAACAAGTACCTAACAACATAAATCAACATCAAATCACAGAATCAATACAAACTTGGAATATAACCATTTCAAGACATGAAATTCAATTCCACTTGTTTTTAACTTCGAAAATTAATCCAGTGAGCATTATTAGGTCCATTTAAACTTGTTTGAATCAGAAAACCTTGGGTTTATGAACTCCATGTCATATTCCCAATTCCAACTTCATCCCTTGATGAACCTTGTGAGGTTCCTACATTTCTAGCTTGAGATTACTCATTCTAGCAATTAGATAACACCTCCCTTACCTCAGAGAAGCTAAACAACAGATTAAACAATAAGGAAATTGGCTGGACCAAAAACTCGAATTCTGGACTTGTGAAAAAGGGGTTGAACAGACTGACTTTTGCCACAGATTCCACCACGGATTTGGCATGAAAAAGAGTGAAACAAGTTAGTTTAACAAACTAGTATATACTAACTTCAATCAGGAACAAGTTTGACACAAAAAGGGTTCATGAAATTACCAAACGAATTCAATGAAGATGAATACTTGATGCTGAAAACTACTCTGTTTTCACAGCTTTGAACTTCAAACTTTGATGATCTAGAACTCGAACTACAAGGGCTTATTTGAAGTGATTCTTGATTCTAATTCAAAGATGGAACTAGAACCTTTAGTTTTGTCTTGGTTTCGAAGGATTTGATTGAGAAACGAAGGAGAAATCAGAGATCAAAGTGTGCTCTGAAAAACTGAAAGTCTGAAACTTAGAATTCGGGTTTTGGATGATTAAAGGTGTTGGATGCTTCAACTAAGCACTCATTTATAGCCTAGGAATGCTTCAAATCGAAGTAAAGTCCAGCTCTGTGCTTGAAGATTCGAGAAACCGCGTTTTGGTGCGAAAATTAAATGAAAACCGACTTATACACTTTCAGGTCTGCACGAAATACTCGAATGTTTTCAAATATACTCGAGTGTTTATTTAAAAATTCAAATTTCCAAACAGCTACTTATAATACTCGAGTCTTACCTAAAATACTCGAGTGTTTTTGCTAAAATAGGGAAAATTAACTATTTTAATGATATCAATATTGATAAAATACTTTTATTTCATATATTAAAATATAGGACATTACAGCGGACCTGACTCCAGTCCGACCAATTCTGTAACATCACGCGTTTTTCCGATTGGGACGAATAAAAATTTATTAAAGAAAAGTTTTAAGAAATTGTTTTTCAAAGAGTTTTCGGTGAATATTTTATTCGATTTCGAAGTAAAGTATTTATTTTACGGAGTTTTGATAAACAAGTATTTTTATGGAATTAGTAAAAATGATTTTTAATGAAAAATGATTTTTATTAATGATGATTTGTCAAAATGAATTTTCTTTATAGACTTTGAAAGATTGACTAACTTAGAAAATCCATAACTTTTTAACCGTAACTCCGATTTTGATGATCTTCATATCAAAACGATCGCATCGAAATGTAGTTTTCAAAAATATATCTTTCATAATTTCTGATTTGGTTTTCGAAAATTATTTTCAGAGCTGTAAAGGACGAATTTTCAAGGAAATAATCATGAAAAATAGCTTTTGATTTTAAATAAATTTTTCCTTTTGGGATTATCCTTAATATATTAAATTATGATTTTAGAAAATGAAATAAGGGCAATAAGTGCAACTAATAAGTGCAGTTTATTATTTAAAAGAAATTGTGTTAAACATTGCTAATGTGTATGTTTGGTTATTATTTTGTGATTAAAGAGTATGATTGATTGATAAATGTATGCCTATATGTGAATGTGTGATGGATTGATGAATGTAATTTCTTAGAGTTAATTGCCTTGTGTGTGTGAATGATGGTATAAGTATGATTTATTAAGTAGTGATTGCATCATTAGTAATTAAAATGTGATTAGGAAATAATAAAAAAAAGTAGTAGGACATGTGTTTGCCTAAGGGGGTGCCACGGTTGGGATTGGTGTGTGCATGGAGAGTGTGTGTGTGATGTGTATGAGGGTGACAAGTGTAAGGGTGTGTGCATGTGTAAGTTCATGAAGCAAGGGCTTGATGATTAAGCTAGGAAAGGGAAATAAAAATAAAAAGAAAAGAAAATGAAGGACTTGGAAACCAAGCATGTGTTTTAGTGTTGACAAAATGTCCTCCCTTGAGGAATGCATAGGCGAACCAAATGGAAGGCCATAGAAGAGAAACCAAATTCTACCCTTAGTTATTTCCCCATCTTTCCATTCTTTCCTTCGTTCCTTTCATTCCATTCCTTCATTCCACTTCTTTCTTTCACACCAACACACATACCTAGTCTCAAAGGGCCACACTAGCTCTTGAGACATATACAAAAAAAAAAGAGAGAACCGTGAGCATAGGGAAGAAGAAGGAAGGAATTAGGATCTTGATCAACCTCACATCCTTGAAGACCTAAGTGCTAGGAGATTAGAAGACCAACCCTCCTCATGGTAGGACTTGGAGATCAAGATGAAAATTTTGTAATAGAATAGATTTTTCCTTTCTAGTTGAAGATCTACTTCTTGTTCTTCATTGCATGTTAATTTTTATAAGTTTAAAGATGATTTTATGTGTTATTCATCTTTGATTTTGGACTTTATGGACTTAAGAATAATTTGTAATATGTTAAACTTATGATTGATCTTCGTTGATTCTTTCTTCTCTAACATTTTTATTCTTAAATCTACATGTTTTAATTTAAAAGTGTTAAATTACCCAAAGCTTGTTCATGCATGTTAATTTTTGTTGTTGATCTATGTTTTTCAAAGACTAATAAATGAAGATTTAAAGTTTTAAAACAAAAATAAACATGCAAAAATGATTAAAAGGTGATTCGGTTTTTATGAATATTTTGTGTAAAGAATTTTGTTTTGTGCATGTCTTTGAGAATGAAATTGATTTTTAAAGTTGATCTTAATTTTTTTCTCACTTGCATGAAAAGATTTAGTGAAAAGGAGTGTGTTTTAATGTTTGTTTTGATCTCTCTCTTGAAATCTTGATTTTTGGCTCTTAAATGTGGATGCATGTATGTTTCCCTTTTTGATCTATAAAATTTAAGTATGTGCATGTTAGGATCTAGGATAGTCTAGTTTGATTCTTGAATTTTAGTTAAAAGGCTTAAAAATTTTATTTGTAAACGTGATGCATGGTGTGTTTGGAAATTATTTTCATGAAATATATTAATTCGGTTTTTGAAGGAAAATAAGTGAGGATTGATTTTGTGTTGATTTGTATGTGTGTTTTTTTAATTCTCATGAAAAGAAATGGTTGAATAAATTGAATAAAGTTTTGTGCTGAAAATTGTAATATATGTGTTTTGATCTTGATAAATGATATTCATGTATGTGAAAAAATTCTGGAATTTTGTCACTGGCTTGAGTATGTTATAATAAGCTTCTCTGAATTTTTGGATGATTTTTGGAATTTATTTTCTATTTTTATGTGAGCCAACTTTGTGAAAACACTTTTAAGAAAATGAGTTTTCCAGTCTAAAGAGAAATATAATTTTCGAACTTGTGCTACTTGAAATGCTTTAAAATTTTTATGGTAGCTTCCTGGACATCTCTAGATGTTCTCTCTAAAATTTGAAGAGATTTGGAGTTGAATTTATATTTTTACCAAAGACAAAACAGTGAACCACTTGGTTCAGATTTTATGGACTTAGTGACAATTTTAATTAGAAAAATATGACTTTCACAACTCCAAATAATCTTAAAATTTTATGAGATAGTCTTGATTGTATAAGGAAGGATTATGCCAATTTTCATGAAAGTCTGAATTGAGGAACTATTTTTAATTGTAACGTTTTTGTCTCTGACCAGCAACAGTACCATGTTGTTTTTCATGTGAAATTTGATTTGAAACCTAACTTAGGATTGTTTAAGTGACTTGAAAATTTTATATGATGAACTTTGATATGCATGTGTGTGTACTGGAAATTTTCAAGATTAAATAAATTTATTTGATATAGTTGTGGATTTTATCTTTTGTGTTTTACTTTTAATCACACTAAGATTTCATTTGTATGTTTTTGATAAATATGAATTTTTATACTTGATGTTATGACTTGGTTTGACTTGCATGATGATTATGATGTCTTGAAATGATTGAATAAGTGATTGTTTGATGATGTGTTTAGGATATGTATAGATTATTTAATTAACCAAGTGTTGTGTTTGATTTTGTAATTGGTTTGAAAACCAATGGGTTTTTGAAATAGTTTAACTTTAATTTAATTAAAGAACCTTGGACTTAGTGGTTTCTGCCCTTAATTCATTTCACAATGTTAAGTTTGAAAAATAAATCCTTTAAGTGTTTATTTTATAACAAAGTATTATATGAACTAAAGTTTGATTTTTCGGTGTTTTCGGATTTTTCTGAAAAATGATTTATGGACTTGTGTAATTGCTGTCCAGATTTTATGAAATTGTTTTTAAATCCTAAAAATTTATTTCGTTGGTTTAAAGTTTAAGTTTTAAGTGGTATTTGTCGTGTCTAAGACACGGTGTATCAGATGCACCCCTAGCTCAAAGGTATAGATAGAGCCAAGAACTAGTGGATGGACTGAGGTTAGTGTATGATTGTTTAGGTATGCTAGAGGTCCAGTTGGGACAACTAGGGTTTCCCTAATCACAGTGTGTGCAAATGTGCAATTAGGGAGAGAGAGAACGTACCAGAGCCCCTTGCTGGAGACAGCTATTTATAGGGGTGGCATTGTACCTTGTGGGCCTGTACGGAGGGCCAGCAAGGCAGCTTACGTGTCCCATTTAGGATGTAGGATGAGTCATTCATCCTTATCCTGTAGTAGAGAATCTTATCTCTGTTGGCAAGTTAGGCTCACGCGCCCCTAGCTCGGACTCCTCGGGGGGTAAGCCCCATGTGGTCGGTCCAGAGGTCCTAGGATGGGCCCTAGGACAATCGCTCGGCCTGGTATGGTGTGACCTATCAGATAGGGTAATCTGGTCGGCTGAGTATACTAAGGGTAGACCGAGGGTCGGTCTACCACAGTATTTAAGTTGAGAAAGATTTGAATTGAAAAAGTTTTAACGATTTACGATTTTCCGACAAGAAATAAAAAGGGTTTTCGAAAACGCGTTTTAATACTGAGTAAGACGACTATTTAAGATAGACTTATAACGTTAGTATCGTCTGTTCAGCACGAGGTACGTATAAGCCAAGAAACAGAACGACCGACTTGTTGGGAAGGACTCGCAACGATTTCAGATGCTGGAATTGAGGTGAGAGATGCAGTAGGCCTAAGTCGTCGTGATGTTTAGACTCAGTTCTAAACTGAGTCCGTCAAGCGTAATTAGAGTCAATGTCATATGATACATGCTGCATTATCATACGTGATGCATATACGTGTTAGATGTTTACCTATTTGTTAAATATGATGCATGATTGGTTTTATTATGTATTGGATATATTTCTCTGTGAGTATACTGTTGGATATGTAGTATTCTGTTTGGAAAATCTGGAAGTGTGATTAACAATAATAAGAATAATGGGAAAGACTAAGACTCAAAGTAAATGGAAAAGTTGAATGTGGTAATGAGAAAGAGAAAGACTTCAGAAGTATGAGAAAGAGATAAGATGAGTAAATTGTAAAAGATGTGAAGAGTTGAGATTTGAAAGAGTAAGGTTGTTGTGAAAGTGAGATATGGCTAAGTGAAGATGTGATTCCTCGTTCACGTTTTTGGGAAGAAGCTTAGTGTTGAGTTGAGCTTTCTCCTCCATTAACACTCACTCAAAAGTGTGATTTTTGAACAAGGTTTTGAAAAAGAGATTTTTGAAAAGCTTTTTGTGAAAATAATATTTTTGTGAAAGTCTTTGGAAACATTATTTTTGAAAAAGTTTTGTGAAAGGATTTTTGAAATGAGGTTTCTGAAAAGGTTTTATGAAGCAAAAGTTTTGTAAAATCAAGCTTTCGAAAAAGTTTTGCAAAAAGAGATTTTGAGAAAAGACGAGGAAAAGATGTTGATGATATTGATGAGAATATGCTGAGCATGAGAATTGAGATGATGAGAATGTTGAGAATGAGATGAAATTGATATGAGGCAAGATGCCATTGAGAAATTAGGGGGAAAGGATTGCGATTAGTGGTCGGGCTTCGTTGAAGGGATGCACTAAGGACGAGCCGACTGTTAGGATTAAGTCGCTAACTAAAACTCTAAAACTTTAAAAGACTTAAAAGACATTTATATACGCGGTGAGGTATGAGTGTCGTATTGAAGTAGTGGAGAGGAAGATACTATGGGTATCTGCGGATACTCAGGTGGAGATTGCAGGAGGGGAGGACGATGACGGTGAAACGTCAAGAAGTCTAGAGTATATTTCTAGGCGGAACGAACTCCACATGTGGTGCACTAACGTGGTGGGGACTGGGTCTAATACCGTGGTAAGCTCCGCATCGCGAACTAGAAATTATACTGTCGCCCCCTCGATGCAAGTCTAGAACAGTGAGAGAGACTGGAACGGGGCATTTGTGATTGCCGCTGAGAGCGTGCATTGTTATTATGTGAATTATGATTATGATTTGAGGCAGGGCCTCCTGGTCTGGGACCATTTGTTTGTGTGACAGCTGTCGTGCCCGCGTGGTAAAGGTCATGTACTCCTGTTTGCTTCCGACTAGGTTTGGTGGATGACCGAGGAGATGTAGACGTGTGCGAGCTCAATGATGTTTTCCCCCTCATCATTGATGCTAACCATTTGATAAGATTTAATAATGATAAAAAAAAGATTATAATAAAGAAAGCAATAAGAATTTATGAAGAGTTGAGAAAGATTCAAAGAAAGAAAGTATATTGATTGTTGGAAAGAATGAGAAAGAGGATGATGAGAATGGAAAGTTCGAAGGCTTGTGATGCCAAGTGAAGTGATGTGTGTTGTGATGGTTTATGATTTTGTATGTTTCATTTATAAGTGTTTCCTATGTGCTTACGTGAGTATATTTGTCATATGCATAGCATGAGTAGTTGTTATTGCATGAGTCTTATATTCTGAGTATTCTTTTTAATACGAAGTCATTAGTATTCTGTCTGGTCATGTTGTACTTCGGGAATACTGACCATCTCTCCTACCATGTTGTCGTGTCGGGTTACTCTGATATTGCAACGGGTAGATGGTCGACCCTGCAGCAAATCGGTACGTCATCTTGATGAGGCTACTGCAGTGGACTTCAGATTAGAGGTCAAGACTAGTAGTAGGTAATTTCCCTTCAAGCACTGTATCTCTTGCAACTACTTGGTTACATTGTCGTATCATTCTGTACCCCACTTGTTATTTTATTGAGTATGGCTTTTGAAAGTATAAAGTTTTATAAAATGAAAATGTTTTCTCCAAGTAGATTTATGAAGCCAAGTTACAAAGTGCGATGTTAAGTAACATCTCGGTTTGGAACTTGACTTGTGATGTGTGACATGAGAATATTATTACAATCAAGTCAATGAAATGTTTTTGGACTTAAAGGTTCTCATGTCCATGTCACCTTTAAAAAAAAAATTCCCAAAATTTTTACTACAAAATAGTTAAAGAGATGATGTTTTAAAGTTGCCGAAATCGAGGTGTTACAGAATGGTATCAGAGCAATGGTTGACCAAAGTAGCCTGATGCATGGGCTTACATGTTTGCTCGTGTGTGTCTGTCTGTGTGTTAGTGTTAGACCTACGATGAGTAAGAATAGGAGTACGAAGTCACGTGAGCATCTCTATCATACCACCTCTATCGTTCGTTCTATCTCTATTGGAAAGTGTCAAGAATTTTTTTACGATGGTACGAGGAATGTAACATCCCTGGCAGGCAAATGGATTGCAACTGTCCCCACATACCAACACGAGTCTTTTCAGCGTGCTTTGTCCTCACTTGCACGCTTCCCGGGAAACTTCCCAGGAGGTCACCCATCCCAGAATTACCCCAGGTCAAGCACGCTTAACCATGGAGTTCTTAAGTGATGGGCTACCGAAAAGAAGATGCATCTTGTTGATATGGGTAGTACAGATCAATTCATTTAAGCCTTCCTGTACTATGTAGTCCCATACCTACACAGTCTCAGGATCACCCTCTCATTTCGGTGCGTCGGTTCATTCATGCACCCCTCCCTTAGATGTCTGCCAGGAGCCGCTCCTTGTCCGTGCCTCTTGCACCGGCGATCACTCCCCTCCCTCATCAGCCCGGGTCTTACATGCCCACCAGCTTCCGCCTGGTTCGTCCCCGAACCACACCGTACTGGGAGAGGAGCCGCTCTGATACCATTTGTAACATCCCTGGCAGGCAAATGGATTGCAACTGTCCCCACATACCAACACGAGTCTTTTTAGTGTGCTTTGTCCTCACTTGCACGCTTCCCGGGAAACTTCCCAGGAGGTCACCCATCCCAGAATTACCCCAGGTCAAGCACGCTTAACCATGGAGTTCTTAAGTGATGGGCTACCGAAAAGAAGATGCATCTTGTTGATATGGGTAGTACCAATCAATTCATTTAAGCCTTCATGTACTATGTAGTCCCATACCTACACAGTCTCAGGATCACCCTCTCATTCCGGTGCGTCGGTTCATTCATGTACCCCTCCCTTAGAAGTCTGCCAGGAGCCGCTCCTTGTCCGTGCCTCTTGCACCGGCGATCACTCCCCTCCCTCATCAGCCCGGGTCTTACATTGTAACATCCCAAACATTATTTTAAATTGGATTATTAATTAAAAACCTTATAAAAATTGGAAAAGCGATTTAATGAATTTTTCTAGATATGTGAGTGGTGATTATAGGTCCTAGGAGTTGTATAGAAGGCATTTATGGCTTTGGGCTGAGTCAAATAAGCGAGATCGGGAGTTAAATCGGCGTTTTAGATGTTAGAAATCGACCGAAAAGAGAAAATTAGAAATTTATTAAAGGAAGCTAAGAAAATAAATTCCACCGTTGGATGTGAAGTTTATGGGGTATAGAAGCATGTCAAAAAATTTGGACTCGATCCGACGATTAACGAAAAAGTTACGGCGAATCGAAGATTTGGAATTCTGGTGCACGCCCAGGCGCACCGGTGCACGCCCAGGCGGGTGCACTGTTCATGGTGCACCAATCCAGTGAAAAACCCGCCCAGGCCAGCCAGCCGTGCGCCAAGGCGAGCCAAAATCCGCACCAGCCGCACCAGTTGCATGTTGGCGCACCAGAAATCCCCACCTGGCGCACCATTTCCCTTTCTGGCGCATCAGCCATGCACCAGCTTGGTGCTGGTGCTGAATCTCCCGCCCAGGCGAGGCACCAGCTCGCCCAGGCGCGCCCCAGGCGCATCAGACGCACCACAACCCACGTTTTGGCGCGCCAAACTTCCACCCGACCGCACCAGCTCCCTCCTGACCGCACCAGCGTGCGCACCAGCTGCACCAGCTGGTGCTTGAGCTCGCCCAAGCGAGTATAAAGCTCGCCCAAGCGAGTGGCGCATACCAGATTTAATCTGGTGCGTCCAGTTAGAACTTGGGGGCCAAGTTGTGGCCTCTTGGCCACACGATTTTGCTTTTCTTTGGCAAGAACAAGCACCCAACAACAAGAACACCACTTCCTCCTCACATTCCATCATCAACATCATCTCTTCATCCATTTTCTCTCCATCTCCAACACATTTCCATCATCAAACCACCATAAACACTTGATCTTGGGCACCCCAAACCCAAAATCAAACACACCCATCAAGCTTGCATCATGGACTTTGGCTAGGAGCTCATTCATTTCTCTTCCTTGGCACACGAATTTCACCTCTTTCACTCTTCTTGGTCTTTCAATTTCTCCACCACTAATTGGGTAAGCTAGCTTTATATCATGAATCAATTTCCTTTCCATTCCGACTTTCCTTAGTTCATGGAAATTGAGTTTAAATCCTTAGGGTTCTTGCACTCATGAATGTATAGGACTCTATTTCATGCTTTCCAACTCAAAACCAAGTCAAGGGCAAGGAACTCACATACCAAGGAATCAAGGAGCTAGAACTTGAATTTATCATCATCCTCCATTAAGAAGGTAAGAGGGTTTGTATTACCTTAGCTTAGGAAGTAGATTCTCTTTAGTTATAGTGATGGCTAGGGGTAGAGAGGGAGTATAGCATGAAAACCTTAGGGTATTGATAATGAAAATAAAAGAAATAATTAATGGAGAATAGATAGAGTAATTAGTGAAATTTGTGAGAACAAATGCATGAATAATAATGGATAGGAAGTGAATAATGGACAAAGTTGATATATATAATTAGAGAGTAATGAGAATAACTGGTTGGCAAATCATAAGGAAAATTATAAAGGAAATTAAGAGGGGATAATGGAGCGAAAATAATTAGAGACTCGGGATAAGCTTGAAAAGATTTGGAGATTGTCAAAGGAATGAAACATTATATTGATGGGATAACCATGAGATAGGTAAATAAAAGGGAAAGTAATGATGGATTGGTTCTAATTCGGAAAGATGACGGATAAAATGTATGGATAGTATAGAAGAATGTATGTTAAGAGGAATCGATAAATGAATACTAGAGTAAAATGTTGATTTAATGCTAAGTAAATAATGTGAGTGATAAATGTGTATAAAAAGGGAATTAATAACACAAAAGGGCATTTATGGATAAAACGGACTACGAGTGCTAAAATGTGCAAATGAAATTGAATGGAAATCATATAGGGAATGAGTTAAGAGCGAGTGAATACTTGAACAATGGAATTATATGGTTAATGTGAGAAGAACCCACCTATTGAGGTGTGAATATAGGAATGTGAAAGGGTGAATTTATGTTGTGAATAATGATTTATATACGAATGACCCTCCCAAAGGGAGTGAGAATATGATAATGTTTATGAATGACCCTTCCTATGGAAGTGGAAATATGTATAGTATATAATGGACCCTCCATAGCGGAGCGTGTATATAATGGACCCTCCATAGCGGAGCGTGTATATAATGGACCCTCCATAGCGGAGCGTGTATATAATGGACCCTTCATAGCGGAGCGTGTATATAATGGACCCTCCATAGCGGAGCGTGTATATAATGGACCCTCCATAGCGGAGCGTGTATATAATGGACCCTCCATAGCGGAGCGTGTATATAATGGACCCTCCTTAGCGGAGCGTGTATATGATGGACCCTCCATTACGGAGCGTGATTGATGGACCCTCCATATAGGAGTGGATATGTATATGATTTATGGACCCTCCTCAAAGGAGTGGATAGATGCATGATATGGACCCTCCCTATGGGAGCGTGATAATGTGAAATGATGGACCCGCCTATATGGCGTGAGTAGATGTGATTAGAACCTGCCCTTGTGGCGTGAGAATGAATGGAAATAATACCCGCCGAAAGGTGTGCGAAAGAATGGAAAATAACGGAAAGACTTGAAAGGCATAGGAAAGTACGTAACTGAAAACTTAGGGAAAAGTTGAGTTGTATAAAAGGAAAGTGAAGTAGTATGTGATCTGGTTAGTATGGTGTAGGGGTAGGTCCTTGGTTTATTACTATGCTTTTGTAGAAGCTATATTTCTAAGTTCTGTGTAATGCTACCCTTCTTGATATATTTTTACAGGTACCGAAGCGGAGCATGCACTAGTCGTGGCCGAGCAGGGGCGCACTCCACAACGTGGAGTGTGAATATTAGGGGGGTGATATTATGATATTCCGAGAATTAAGCTTTGGCTTTTGATGTATAAAACTTTAAGTTTATCTTTTGGGGAAATTAAACTATTTCATAACTTGATTATTATTATCTTGGAGACGATGTTCTCGAATGTATCGAACTGATTTGTAATTTGCCCTGTTGGCATACTGCTGGTTATATAACAATGTTAAACAGGTTTTCAAGGAGAACTCCTATTTTTGGAATGTCCATAAAACAAAGGAAACTCTGTCCGTTTTGGCAGAGATTTTTTTACAAGCAAAAATGGTTTTAAAAAGAAATTTTCAAGTCACTAAATAAATCGGGGTAATTAGAGTATTATTTAAGATAGGGTGTTACAAGGAACAGTGATCAGAATCGTGCGGAGGCTTTATTCTTTGTGGCCTGAACCTCTCTTCATTGTTGAAACCCCTTTTTGTTGAGAATCCTTTTTGTTTGTAACTACCTCTGAGCTATTGACATGCGACTTTGTTTTGTGATTTGAACCCTCTTTTCCTTGCTGAAACTTCTCCTTATGTAAACCCTATGTGTTGTTGAGTTGTCTTGACAATACGTTTGTTTTCTCTAAAAGCCTTTCATGAAAACCTTAGACCCTGACACCTTATGCCAATCAACTAGATATATCTAAGTTATAGAGTGGACGGTGAGATGTTGTTATAATGATTGAGGAAGGAATAAATATGACCGGATGTGATACATTAGAATAAGGATACCCTTAGAACCTTCAGTAAGATAGTGGAGTGTATAAAGAGGATTAAAACTGAAAGGTTTGATAGTAGTCTAACCCAAGTAATGGTACAGATGGTGTTAAGATGGTGAATATCTGGGATGAGTTCGAGAGAGTTGGAGTTAGAAAAGCTCTAGTTGGAGTAGGTAAATGATTGAGGTAAGTGTAAACCTATGATAGAACCATAAGATCAACTGAATGGAGTGATGAAATTAATAGATGGAACCTGTAAGTGACGACCAAAATTAGGATAAATGACCAAGATTTGATGTTTTAATGGACATAGATGACTATAAGCTGTGGAATTAAGGGTGTCATTAGGAGTTAAGATCGTTAATCTGGAGGATCAAACCCTAAGTCGGAGAGTTTTTAATGGTTTAGAGCACCAAAAATTTGGTTTAGTTAGCGAAATTTAGGATGATGCTAAGATAGGCTTGAACAAAGTAATGGGAAGTTTTGTAAGACAAACTAGAATTGGTAAAGGTTGGGAAGTTTATGACCTTAATCCCTATCAAATGTTGTTGGATAGATCTGATGTATAGGAATATGATCCGTTAAAGTTGGGGAGTAAGTGGAGATTTTGAGGTTTGTAGTAACCCACCTAGGCTTAAAAGGATGAGAAGAGTCAAATTAAGGCAGAAAGACCGTGAGAACAATAGTACCCCTATAAGGATTGGCATAAGTGTGATATTCTTTTTGAACTTTGTTTCGAAACCATTGAACCCTTTAAACTCTTGTTGACAAGCTATACCATTTGTATCCCATTGTGTCCGACGTTGAAATGGCCTACGAAGATTACCTTTGAGGAAACGATGCATATGCGACGATTTGAAGGGGACGACTGCTGTCATAAATTGAGAGAAACACTTCGAGGAATCTGACATCCGTTGATCGTGGAATTCTGCGTAGCATTTCTCGAGGACGAGAAATCTGCAAGTTGGGGAGAATGTAACATCCCGCGTTTTTCCGATTGGGACGAATAAAAATTTATTAAAGAAAAGTTTTAAGAAATTGTTTTTCAAAGAGTTTTCGGTGAATATTTTATTCGATTTCGAAGTAAAGTATTTATTTTACGGAGTTTTGATAAACAAGTATTTTTATGGAGTTAGTAAAAATGATTTTTAATGAAAAATGATTTTTATTAATGATGATTTGTCAATGAATTTTCTTTATAGACTTTGAAAGATTGACTAACTTAGAAAATCCATAACTTTTTAACCGTAACTCCGATTTTGATGATATTTATATCAAAACGATCGCAACGAAATGTAGTTTTCAAAAATATATCTTTCATAATTTTCTGATTTGGTTTGCGAAAATTATTTTTCAGAGCTGTAAAGGACGAATTTTCAAGGAAATAATCATGAAAAATAGCTTTTGATTTTAAATAAATTTTTCCTTTTGGGATTATCCTTAATATATTAAATTATTATTTTAGAAAATGAAATAAGGGCAATAAGTGCAACTAATAAGTGCAGTTTATTATTTAAAAGAAATTGTGTTAAACATTGCTAATGTGTATGTTTGGTTATTATTTTGTGATTAAAGAGTGTGATTGATTGATAAATGTATGCCTATATGTGAATGTGTGATGGATTGATGAATATAATTTCTTAGAGTTAATTGCCTTGTGTGTGTGAATGATGGTATAAGTATGATTTATTAAGTAATGATTGCATCATTAGTAATTAAAATGTGATTAGGAAATAATAAAAAAAAAAGTAGTAGGACATGTGTTTGCCTAAGGGGGTGTCACGGTTGGGATTGGTGTGTGCATGGAGAGTGTGTGTGTGATGTGTATGAGGGTGACAAGTGTAAGGGTGTGTGCATGTGTAAGTTCATGAAGCAAGGGCTTGATGATTAAGCTAGGAAAGGGAAATAAAAATAAAAAGAAAAGAAAATGAAGGACTTGGAAACCAAGCATGTGTTTTAGAGTTCACAAAATGTCCTCCCTTGAGGCATGCATAGGCGAACCAAATGGAAGGCCATAGAAGAGAAACCAAATTCTACCCTTAGTTATTTCCCCATCTTTCCATTCTTTCCTTCGTTCCTTTCATTCCATTCCTCCATTCCACTTCTTTCTTTCACACCAACACACACACCTAGTCTCAAAGGGTCACACTAGCTTTTGAGACATATACAAAAAAAAAACAGAGAGAACCGTGAGCATAGGGAAGAAGAAGGAAGGAATTAGGAGCTTGATCAACCTCACATCCTTGAAGACCTAAGTGCTAGGAGATTAGAAGACCAACCCTCCTCATGTAGGACTTGGAGATCAAGATGAAAATTTTGTAATAGAATAGATTTTTCATTTCTAGTTGAAGATCTACTTCTTGTTCTTCATTGCATGTTAATTTTTATAAGTTTAAAGATGATTTTATGTGTTATTCATCTTTGATTTTGGACTTTATGGACTTAAAAATAATTTGTAATATGTTAAACTTATGATTGATCTTTGTTGACTCTTTCTTCTCTAACATTTTTATTCTTAGATCTACATGTTTTAATTTAAAAGTGTTAAATTACCCAAAGCTTGTTCATGCATGTTCATTTTTGTTGTTGATCTATGTTTTTCAAAGACTAATAAATGAAGATTTAAAGTTTTAAAACAAAAATGAACATGCAAAATTGATTAAAAGGTGATTCGGTTTTTATGAATATTTTGTGTAAAGAATTTTGTTTTGTGCATGTCTTTGAGAATGAAATTGATTTTTAAAGTTGATCTTAATTTTTTTCTCACTTGCATGAAAAGATTTAGTGAAAAGGAGTGTGTTTTAATGTTTGTTTTGATCTCTCTCTTGAAATCTTGATTTTTGGCTCTTAAATGTGGATGCATGTATGTTTCCCTTTTTGATCTATAAAATTTAAGTATGTGCATGTTAGGATCTAGGATAGTCTAGTTTGATTCTTGAATTTTAGTTAAAAGGCTTAAAAATTTTATTTGTAAACGTGATGCATGGTGTGTTTGGAAATTATTTTCATGAAATATATTAATTCGGTTTTTGAAGGAAAATAAGTGAGGATTGATTTTGTGTTGATTTGTATGTGTGTGTTTTTAATTCTCATGAAAAGAAATGGTTGAATAAATTGAATAAAGTTTTGTGCTGAAAATTGTAATATATGTGTTTTGATCTTGATAAATGATATTCATGTATGTGAAAAAATTCTGGAATTTTTTCAATGGCTTGAGTATGTTATAATAAGCTTCTCTAAATTTTTGGATGATTTTTGGAATTTATTTTCTATTTTTATGTGAGCCAACTTTGTGAAAACACTTTTATGAAAATGAGTTTTCCAGTCTAAAGAGAAATATAATTTTCGAACTTGTGCTACTTGAAATTCTTTGAAATTTTTATGGTAGCTTCCTGGACATCTCTAGATGTTCTCTCTAAAATTTGAAGAGAGTTGGAGTTGAATTTATATTTTTACCAAAGACAAAACAGTGAACCACTTGGTTCAGATTTTATGGACTTAGTGACAATTTTAATTAGAAAAATATGACTTGAACAACTCCAAATAATCTTAAAATTTTATGAGATAGTCTTGATTGTATAAGGAAGGTTTATGCCAATTTTAATGAAAGTATGAATTGAGGAACAATTTTTAATTGTAACGTTTTTGTCTCTGACCAGCAACAGTACCATGTTGTTTTTCATGTGAAATTTGATTTGAAACCTAACTTAGGATTGTTTAAGTGACTTGAAAATTTTATATGATGAACTTTGATATGCATGTGTGTGTACTGGAAATTTTCAAGATTAAATAAATTTATTTGATATAGTTGTGGATTTTATCTTTTGTGTTTTACTTTTAATCACACTTAGATTTCATTTGTATGTTTTTGATAAATATGAATTTTTATACTTGATGTTATGACTTGGTTTGACTTGCATGATGATTATGATGTCTTGAAATGATTGAATAAGTGATTGTTTGATGATGTGTTTAGGATATGTATAGATTATTTAATTAACCAAGTGTTGTGTTTGATTTTGTAATTGGTTTGAAAACCAATGGGTTTTTGAAATAGTTTAACTTTAATTTAATTAAAGAACCTTGGACTTAGTGGTTGCTGCCCTTAATTCATTTCACAATGTTAAGTTTGAAAAATAAATCCTTTAAGTGTTTATTTTATAACAAAGTATTATATGAACTAAAGTTTGATTTTTCGGTGTTTTCGGATTTTTCTGAAAAATGATTTATGGACTTGTGTAATTGCTGTCCAGATTTTATGAAATTGTTTTTCAATCCTAAAAATTTATTTAGTTGGTTTAAAGTTTAAGTTTTAAGTGGTATTTATGTTGAGAAAGATTTGAATTGAAAAAGTTTTAACGATTTACGATTTTCCGACAAGAAAAAAAAGGGTTTTCGAAAACGCATTTTAATACTGAGTAAGACGACTATTTAAGATAGACTTATAACGTTAGTATCGTCTGTTCAGCACGAGGTACGTATAAGCCAAGAAACGTGTAGTGTCCTGGAACACTAGATGTCCTTAACCCTCTAAGTGCTCAAGACTATGGAATCAGGAGCCCTAGAGAGGATGAAGAGTTAAAGTGTGACTTATGGTATTTCTGCAGTTCCAGTTGGGAAAAGCAGGTTCTCTCTAGTCAACGTGTGTGTGCAGAGTGTCAACTTAGGGATGAGAGTACGTACCTGAAACCCTAGCTGTAATGAGCTATTTATAGGGTTTGGAGGAGGCTGATATGGGCCGTCTGGGCCCTGTATCAGGGTTGAGCTGAACCAGGATTCTGTGAGATAATACCGGAGTATTATGCTTAGAATCCGGATAGGATCAGCTGGAGATCTCATGTCTAGGATGTTGCGAGAATCCAGGAGAGATTTGCAGAAGGGATAAGAAGCCTCGGTGGGTTTGAACTTATCTGCTGGCCGACGGTATGTCTCGGCCTAGAATCTCAAGCCTGATGGATTGAGGACCGATGATGAGCCTTGGTTCCATCAAGTCCGAGCTTGGACCTTTGGGGATGCTCGGAGTCCATGAGTCCGAGCGAGGGACGTTTATGCTAAGTGAACCGAGGGAAGTGCCCTTAGAAGACTCTTTTGACAAGGCTTAGATCCGTATCAGGTCGGCAGACCCTACAAGCCCCCCAGCTCGTAAGACATTGAGAAGTCTGTCACGAGGTAGCAAGTGTTCAGGGTTGACCTTTTCAGATGCCTCGTTCCGGGAATGTGTGGCAGCTGTAACCAGGTAGCCCTTCGAGGTGACGTTTTGGGTTCTCTAGGTACGGCGCGTTCCATTGTAAACTGTGCCAAATCATTTCGAATTTTGAAATTTGAAAAAGTGCCTTTTTGGTAACTACCACGTCTCATCACCGTGTGGTTGAGTGGTGTAATGGGCTCTCGATCCGCATAGGCCCATACGTGCATCGTGGGGGAAACTGAAAGGTTTTAAGGGTTTTTTTTCGAATCCCTTACACCCCCCACTCACTTCTCAATCGCCCTATCAGACTTGCACCAAAAGCTCCCAAACTCTCTAACTTGCTCCTTGACTACTTCTTTGTTACTCCCAGGAAACCAAAAACTCACTCCCTTCTCAAGTTTATTTCTGCCACTACCTTCACATCGCTTCCAGTTTTCCAGAGACTCAGAATCAAAAACAGGTAGTCTTTCTTCTTCTAACTCAAATACTCTATTTCTGGTTCTGCTCTTTTCTGGTTCTGCTCTTTTCTATTTGTTGAAAGGGTTTCGCATTTCTGGGTTTTGTAGGGATTTTGGGGTTTTTTTTTCTGGGTAGTGTAGTGTTTAAGGCTTTGGATTTCTGAATCATGAGAGGTTGGAGGGAGTTGAGGAGAATTTATCATGAACTTTGTAGGAAATTAGGAGAGGAACCTTCTAGTGATAGCGATTCGGACATTTTTGGGGATTTTGGGGATTCTGGGAGTAGTGATGACGCAGTAGACCCTTCCTCTCCTCCCATCAGCCAGGGATCCACCATGACAAAACCGTTAGCTGTAGAACACCCCTCGGACCCTGCTGAAGAAAGCAAGTGGCTGTTGGCTTATAGGTTTGCTGAACGGAGAGCTCAGGTTAGGGTTAGTCCCGAGCGCTGTATAGTGGAGGAAGAGCCTTTGGGAAATCCGAGGAAAGAGGGGGGAAAAGTCCAAGGCTCGGCCTTAATTTTAAAATTAAAACTTCTGCTATAAAAAATCATAACGCCGAGCCTTTTACTTTTTCCCCTGGTGGAGCGCAGGTGCGAGACCAACCCTGAAGAATATCCCTTGCCGCCAAATCACGCGCAGTATGATGAAGTCTTTGATCGGGAGGTGCTTGGAACGAGGCCTTCGTTGCTGACAAGGAATAGTGTAAACCATATTCGTCCACTCCTCACACCTCCGAGAGAAGATGGGAATGCCTCAGACTTCGTACTAAGGCACATGGGCATAGATGACCGGATATGCCTCCAAATTCCGGAAAATTGATAGCTTTTTTATTTCTACGAGGAGATAGCTACCAAGGTCGAAGTCCGAATGCCCTTTTCCACCCTCGAGATAGAAGTCCTGAAGCACTTAAACATAGCCCCGAGTCAACTACATCCGAGTGGTTGGGCCTTTGTAAGGGCGTTTCAACAGTTCTGCAACGCTGAAAATTTGGTCGCTACATTACGATCTTTCTTTTGGTTGTACGCCCCCCAAGTGAACAAGTTTGGCGATTCAAAGGGGCTTTGGGTGTCCTTAAAAGCTCGAAGGGATCACACCCTCTTTGCAAAAGTGACCGATTCTTGGAAATCCTTTAAACCTCTCTTCTTTCAATACGAATACACTGGAGCAGAAGTTTGCTGGTTTACGGAACAAATTGAGGCCGAAGGGGAAATTAAAGTTGTACCCTGGTTCCCTTTGAGCTGGTCGAATAGTATCTACAATCAAGGGGCCTCGTTATATCAATTTGATTACAAAACTGATTTGACAAAAGCCGAGAGACGATTGTGCGACCGAGTTTGGGAATACCTTGAGGCGAATGGTCAAATTGATACCAAAAAATATTGCTGAAGAGGACACGAGCCGAAGTGAAGGACGAGCTGGGTATTTTTATTTTTATTTTTATTTTTATTTTTTTTTTGCTCGGTTTAACACTTATTCTCTTGCAGAAAAAATGGGGAAGAAAGCCACCAAAGCTAAGAAGAGCGAGGCTGCCGCAGATCGAGTGAGTAAACTGGCAGCATGAAAAGCTGGTTCGAGTTCCTCTATTAAGAGCCAGTCTTCCGAGCCAACACCGGTGGTTGCCGCAGATCGGGTGAGTAAGCTGGCAGCACGAAAAGCTGGTTCGAGTTCCTCGATTAAGAGCCAGTCTTCGAGCCAACACCGGTGGACAAACCAACCTTGGTCCTCGTGCCGTCACCCCCGAGGTAATTGAGGCCATTGAAGGAGTCCAAAAAATTGTCCAGTCGGATGCACAACAAGACGCTCAAGGTACCACCGAGCGTCCAGCCAAGAGGATTCGGGTAGAGAAAGGGAAGGGCTTGGCTGGGGATTGGTTTAATTTGAGTAAATCCCATAAAGATACTCAGTTTGAGGAGGGTACCGAGGAAGCCGCTGTCAAGACTGTATGGGCCAAGAAGACTCCTGAGGGCTATTACGCAACAGTCTTCCCTCCCGAGGATGCACAGGTGATGGATGTCTGGCATCCTTCGACTTGGGGGAACAACTGCACCGCCCTGGTGAAGGGTCTTCTTCGAAGTGCAAGTGTTCTTCATTACCTCGGCCGCCGCGACGAGGATGTTCATGCTGGGGTCGCCCCTGATGAGAAGAAGAAGAGGAGGGAAGCGAATGATCGGGAGGATTATTATCAGCTTCAAGTGGAAGGCCTTGAGAGAAAGCTTCAAATCCTGGCCAAAGAGAACGAGGAGCTGAAGAAGGGAATGCAAGATGCTGAAGAGGCCAAGTCCAGGGCCGAGGTCGAGAAGGAGAAAGCGGAGAAAACCCTTCAAAATGTCCAAGAGGGGATGAGGAAAGCCGAAGAAATCTTGAAGAAGGCCGAAGAGGATGCTGCCACATTGCAGGAGGCCCAGGAGAAGGCTCGGAAAGCTGAGGAACTGTTGAAGAAGGCTGAAGAGGACAAAGCAACTTTGCAAGTGGCAATGAAAAAACTCGGAAGGCCGAGGAAGATGCCGCGGTAGCTCGAGAACAACTCGAGTATACTAAGGATGAGGTTGTCGGACTCCGAGCCTCCTTGGACAAAGTGAAGGCACAAGCTCTTAAGCACAAAATAGCAGCTGAGGAGAATCTTTATAATTGGGATCATGCAATTGAGGATTCTTTCTTTAATACCGCCGAGCAACTCCGCATCCTGAATCCTGGCCTTGTGACCAAGGGTGCTGACACCAACCATGCTGTAAAGAACGGGCAGATCATAGGCACAAATGGGCGCCCCATCGACATGGGTAGCAAAGATCTTCCTGACCCTTTGGCCGAAGAATTCGAGGAAGAAGGGGTTGAAGACGCTAAAGACGACGAGGAGGCAGATGACAAGTTTGATCCTGAAAGTGTCGTTCTTTCCGACGTAGAATAGATTTTTGCTTTTTAGCTTGTATTTCCCCCAATAGATGGGTTGAAATCTTGTTGCTATAACTTTTTTGGAATATTTATAATATCCGTTTTTATTTTATGCTTCTTTCGGAACTTTTTGTTAAGAATTCAAGTGTTAAGACCTCGGAACTCCAGCACTTTAGCCGAGGTGGGTTCCTCTATCCGCGATGTAAAAATGATTTTAAAACAAATCATGTTTGAATCGGGAATCTTTCTAGGGTATTTGACGAGTTATAAGCTCTTGTTTGAGCTGTTTATAATCGTTCGCGTCATAAACGGTGGCTAATCGATTATAAGGAAAAGTACATGAAAACAATGAATTCAATAACAGCACTTTTATTCATTCAAAGCATTAACAATAAGTACAATGGGCTCGGAGTTCCACCGAGCGTACACCATCATTAAAAATAAACAATCCTATAACAGCAAGGGAAATAGTAAAACTAAAACAATTGAAAACGGAATTGAAATGGGTATAAATTTCTAACTGAAATATGCTCTAAGTTTTGCCACGTTCCATGTGTTGTTGATGAGGGCCCCCGAGAGAGTTTCGAGTTTGTAGGCTCTTGTTCCTGTTTTAGAAGCTACTCGGTAAGGACCTTCCCAATTCTGAGCCAGTTTACCATCCTTAGCATTTTTGAGGCCGATGTCAGCTCTTCGTAGGACGAGGTCACCTACCTCGAATTCTCTGGGTACCACTGAGCGGTTATACCCTTTCGCTTGCATCAACTTGGCATGTTTTTCCCGTTCGGCAGCTAAATCCCTGACTTCTTCTGAAAGAACTAGGTCCTCACACAGTAAAGTGTTATTGAGGGGGTTCGGTTGTTGTAAAGCTCGGAAAGATGGGATGATCCTTTCCATTGGGATGACAGCGTCGCAGCCATAAGTGAGACGATAAGGGGTTTCTCCCGTGGAAGTCTGTATGGTGGTGCGGTACGACCAAAGCACTTCATGCAGGTTTTCCAGCCAATTTCCCTTAGCACCAATGAGTCTTTTCTTGATCCCCTGAATGATACTTCGGTTCACCGATTCTACTTGTCCGTTGGTCTGAGGGTGCTCGACTGAAGAAAAGTAGTGTTCAATGTTCAAGGCGTTAACCAAGTCCTGGAATGCCTTTGCCGCAAATTGAGTTCCATTGTCGGTTACCAAGACCTGTGGCACTCCAAACCGAGCTATAACCTGTCTCTCAAAGAACTTCTGAACCTTGGCCGAGGAAATAGTTGCTAGTGGTTCGGCTTCGATCCACTTGGTAAAATAATCGATGGCCACTATCACCCATTTGAGCTGTCCTGGTGCGGTGGGGAACTGGCCAATCAAATCCATTCCCCACTGATAGAAGGGGTAGGGAGATGAAAGTGAATGAAGTTCCTCGGCTGGCTTTTGGTAGACGTCACTGTGGAACTGACATCTTTCACATTTCTTTACATGACCGATTGCATCCTGTTGTAAGGTCGTCCAGTAGTATCCTGCCCTTAGAATTTTCTTGGCCAACGATTTCCCTCCGACATGATGACTTCCTATACCACCATGGACTTCTTCCAGTGCCTGCTTTGCTTCGGCGGGGTCTAAGCACCTAAGCATTGGGCCGCTGACCCCACGGCGAAACAGAATTCCATCGATCGTAGCGAACTGGGAGGCTTTTCTGACAAGCTTTTTGGCCTCGGCTGGATCTGTCGGCACGATTCCTTGTTCCGAGAAGTTTATGATCGGAGAGGTCCAACTTGGATCCATAGAAACGGAGAGGACAACGCTAGGTCCATGCACCATTTCTTGGATCAACGTCTTATTGTTTCCAGGACCCTTTATTGAGGCAAGTTTAGAAAGAATGTCCGCTCGGGCATTGCTTTCCCTCGGGATGTGGCAGAATTCGACCTTGTCAAACTCTGAAGATAGGAACTTCACCTTTTCCAAATATTTTTGTAGGATGGGTTCCTTGGCTTGATAATCACCCTTCACTTGTGATATCACCAACTGAGAGTCACTGAAAACCTTCACTTCTCGGGCCCCAACTTCTTTCGCCATCCTCAGACCAGCCATCACAGCTTCATATTCCGCTTGATTATTCGAAGTCGGAAATCCGAACTTCAACGAATATTCAAGGGTAAGTCCCTCTGATTTCTCCAAAATTATTCCCGCTCCTGCTCCGAGCTTGTTGCTTGACCCATCGACATAAATGTTCCAATCCAAGTTTGAGCTCGTCGATGGCTCAGTAAACTCGGTGAGAAAGTCAGCTAAGACCTGGGACTTCATCGCTTTCCGAGGTTCAAAGTAATGTCGAACTCGGAAAGTTCAATAGCCCAAGTCACCATTCTGCCTGCCAGGTCGGGTTTTTGAAGGATCTGTCGGATTGGCTGAGCATTTCTGACCGTGATATGGTGGCTTTGGAAGTATTGACGCAGCCTCCTAGCCGTAATAACCAAACAAAACGCCAACTTTTCAACCTTCTGATACCTCAACTCTGGTCCTTGAAGTGCTCGGCTGACGAAGTAGACAGGAGATTCTTTGCCTGATTCTTCCCTAACTTGAACCGAACTGACCACTGAATCCCCTACTGATAAGTACAGGAATAAAACCTCTCGTGCTGCCGGACTAGATAGGATTGGAGGAGAGGCCAGGTATTTCTTAAGGTCAGTAAAGGCCTTTTCGCATGCCTCATTCCAGTCGAACGTCTTTTCTTTTTCCTTCTTCAACAGTTGGTACCATGGCAAGGCCTTCCGAGCTGACTGAGACAAAAACCTGGAGAGAGCTGCTACCCGACCTGCTAGCTGCTATACTCCCTTGATGTCGGAAGGGCTCTTCATCTCAAGGATGGCTCGGCACTTCTCTGGGTTTGCCTCAATTCCCCGTTCGGTGAGCATGAACCCGAGGAACGAACCAGCAGGAACCCCAAAAGTGCATTTTTCTGGGTTTAACCTCATGTCAAACTGTCGAATTCTATCAAGTATAACCTTCAAATCCTTAGCATGGTGCTCCTCCTTCAGACTTTTCGCAATCATATCGTCGATGTATACTTCCATTTTTGGCCCAATAAGCGGACCGAAGACCTTGTTCATCATTCGCTGGTAAGTTGCCCCAGCGTTCTTCAGTCCGAACGGCATGACGTTGTAACAATATGTAGCATTTTCTGTGACGAAAGAGGTCTTCACCTGTTCCGGGGGATACATGGGGATCTGATTGCACCCCGAATAAGTATCCATGAAGGATAGCCTTTGATACCCTGCCGAGCTATCTACGAGTTTGTCTATGCAGGGAAGCGGGTATTGATCTTTGGGGCAGACCTTGTTCAGGTCTGTGTAATCCACGCACATCCTCCATTTTCCATTGGATTTCTTGACTAGAACGGGATTAGCCAACCAATCTGTGTACACCACCTCCCTGATAAATCCTGCCTCCAATAGCTCGGACACCTTCTCCTCTGTTGCTTGTGCCTTCTCTGTTCCGACCCGCCTTTTCTTCTGACACACTGGCTTGGCGCCAGGATATACACTTAGCCTATGGTAGATAAAATTCGGATCGATCCCCGGCATGTCTTCCGAAGTCCAAGCAAACAAGTCTTTGTTTTCTACCAGCAGTTCCGTTAGTTCTTTTTCCAATTCTTCGGCAAGTCCAACGCCAATCTTGACACAGCGGGACGGATCGGGACCCAGAATTATCTTTTTGAAGTCTCGCTGAGGGGTTGGCCTAGTTTCATCCTCGTCCCGTACGTCAAGATCTGCCAAGTTCACACTTCCTTTGTTGAGTGGCTCCTTCATGATCTTCTCATCATCATCCAGCTTCAGCTTTCCCAGGCTAATATTGTAACATTTCCGAGCCAATTCTTGTTCGGACCATACCGTTACCACCTGGTCATCGGACCCTGGAAACTTCATGGCCAAGTGAACGGTTGATACAACGGCACCAAATGATTGAAGTGTTGTTCGGCCAAGAATAGCCTTGTATGCCGACGGTGCTTGTACAACTAGCCACATTACCATCTCGGTTCGAGCAGACGGTTGTTCACCCATGGTCACTGGGAGATGAATGTGGCCTAAGGGAACAATGGAATGTCATGTAAAGCCAATCAAACTGCCCTCAAATGGAGTTAGGTCAGATTTCTTCAACCTTAGCCTCTCGAACAGATCCAAAAACATAATGTCTGCTGAACTCCCCTGATCGACGAGAATCCTTTTCACTTCGTAATTGTCGAGCCTGGCTGTAACTACCATAGGATCATTGTGATCCTGAATAATATCAGCAAAGTCATCGTCACTGAAACTGATGACAATATTCTTCTTTTTGGGCTTTTGGATAGGTCGGCTGGCCACCGAAAGGATCTGTCCCACATACTTTTTCCTGTCACTTCTTTTCTCTCCACCACCCGCAAATCCACCAACAATGGTGTTGATCAGAAACTCGTCACGACCCTTATTTTGCTCGGACGGTAAGGCGGGGGCTCCCCCTACAGGTGGCGTAGGGCTTTTATTCATTTTTTCTTCGGTTTTGGGAGGTGAATGACTTCTTCTCCTTGAATGCTTCCGCATTGCTTCCCCGATGTACTGTTGAAGCTTCCCATCCCTAACCATTTCCTCAATCAGATCTTTAAGTTGGGCACATTGATCGGTGGTATGCCCCCATCCGCCATGATGGTCGTAGTACTTTGTCCTATCCTTTTGAGCAGTTTTTCTCAAAGCTGGAGGCCGAGTGATGTTACGCATCTCGGTATGCATAGTCTCACGAAGGATTTGACTCCTCGGGACTGTGAGCTGGGTATATTCATCATACTTTCCTTTTGGAGGCAGTTTTTCTCCTCTTTCTCTCATGTCCTTCCTCCCCCTGTTATCCCGAAAACGATCAGTTTGACGGGAATCATTCTGACGAGGACGCTGTTCCAGACCCCGAGCCGCGGTGCTGATTCTATGGAATTCCTCCAAATTAACAAATTTCCTAGATCTTTCCCTGAGTTCAGCCATATCCCTCGGTGGTTCTCCGATCAGACAATCCTTGAAATCACCATCTCGCAACCCTTGGGTGAGTAAGAGGACAGATACTCCCGATTGCAGGCCTGATATGCCACTAGCTTCTTGCTGATACCGAGCTAGGTAATCGCGAAGAGACTCGTCAGGTCTCTGTGCAACTCCAGCCAATGAATGGTCCGACTTGGGTTGTGACATACTGGCTGTGTATCGATTCAAAAATGCTGTCCTTAGCTCGGCCCATGAGTGAATCGAGTTGGCAGGTAGGGAATTGAACCATCTCAAAGGTGCCGATCCCAGAGTCATTGAGAATGCTCGGCATTTCATGAAATCCCCTCCTCCATAAAACATCATGGAGGATTCGTAAGCCGTGATGTGATCCATCGGATCAGTCGTCCCATTGTACCGAGGGATATTCTGATGACGCACATAAGTCTGCGGGGTTTGAAATGCCATTATCTCATCTATGAAAGGATGTCCAGGGTGGGGTTCCCCCATAACACGCTCAGGAACTAATCCCGGGTTAAGGGGTGGGGGCGGAGGAAGGATATTAGGGTTGCCGAGAGCCACGTTAGGGCCTTGCTCGACTATTCTTGCCATGCTTTGCTGCTGAAGAGCAGCAATAGCCTGATTCTGCTTTTCAATCAAAGAAGTTTGAGTCCTGAAGATCTCCATGATTGATTCCTCTCTCCTACGGGCCGACGAAGTAGTCATGTAAGATCTACCTTGTGTTTCGGAACGTTCACCACCTTGAAGTGTTCCAAAACGACCCCTGGTAAATTGGGGGACTTCCCTGTTGGATCGCTCGGCACGGGAATGGTCATGTCGAGCGGAATGCTCAACTCGCCGATCCTCACCAGTTCGTGATCCAACAGGGGCCCTTCGAGATCGATGTGGTCCAGAGTCCGCAGTATCGTGCCAATCTGAAACATGGCCATCCGGGACAGTGCGGGGGTTGGATCGCCTTCCGCCGCCTTCCACGAGGGGAGGAACAGTGGCTTGAACCACCGGAGGAACTGGAGGAGCATCACCCTGAACTGGAGGAATCGGGGAACGACCGTCTGACCCACCGGAGGAACCGGTGGAGTGTTACCCCGATTGCCTCCAGTAGGTCTTCCTGGGGCGATTCTGTCCCTAACGTTTCCTGCGTTCTTAGGTGGCCTCCCACGAAGGCGACGACGGAGATCCCCTTGTTCTTGGTTATCGTGGTTGTTTACCATGAGTACGGTGGAAGTGGGAATACTGGTTAATCGATTCCCATAGATGGCGCCAATTTAGTGTCCTGGAACACTAGATGTCCTTAACCCTCTAAGTGCTCAAGACTATGGAATCAGGAGCCCTAGAGAGGATCAAGAGTTAATGTGTGACTTATGGTATTTCTGCAGTTCCAGTTGGGAAAAGCAGGTTCTCCCTAGTCAACGTGTGTGTGCAGAGTGTCAACTTAGGGATGAGAGTACGTACCTGAAACCCTAGCTGTAATGAGCTATTTATAGGGTTTGGAGGAGGCTGATATGGTCGTTTGGGCCCTGTATCAGGGTTGAGCTGAACCAGGATTCTGTGAGATAATACCGAAGGATTATGCTTAGAATCCGGATAGGATCAGCTGGAGATCTCATGTCTAGGCTGTTGCGAGAATCCAGTAGAGATTTGCGGAAGGGATAAAAAGCCTCGGTGGGTTTGTACTTATCCGCTGGCCGACGGTATGTCTCGGCCTAGAATCTCAAGCCTGATGGATTGAGGACCGATGATGAGGCTCGGTTCCATCAAGTCTGAGCCTGGTCCTTTGGGGATGCTCGGAGTCCATGAGTCCGAGCGAGGGACGTTTATGCTAAGTGAACCGAGGGAAGTGCCCTTAGAAGACTCTTTTGACAAGGCTTAGATCCGTATCAGGTCGGCAGACCCTACAAAACGGAACGACCGACTTGTTGGGAAGGACTCGCAACGATTTCATATGCTGGAATTGAGGTGAGAGATGCAGTAGGCCTAAGTCGTCGTGACGTTTAGACTCGGTTCTAAACTGAGTCCGTCAAGCGTAATTAGAGTCAATGTCATATGATACATGCTGCATTATCATACGTGATGCATATACGTGTTAGAGGTTTACCTATTTGTTAAATATGATGCATGATTGGTTTTATTATGTATTGGATATATTTCTCTGTGAGTATACTGTTGGATATGTAGTATTCTTTTTGGAAAATCTGGAAGTGTGATTAACAATAATAAGAATAATGAGAAAGAGTAAGACTCAAAGTAAATGGAAAAGTTGAATGTGGTAATGAGAAAGAGAAAGACTTCAGAAGTATGAGAAAGAGATAAGATGAGTAAATTGTAAAAGATGTGAAGAGTTGAGATTTGAAAGAGTAAGGTTGCTGTGAAAGTGAGATATGGCTAAGTGGATATGTGATTCCTCGTTCACGTTTTTGGGAAGAAGATTAGTGTTGAGTTGAGCTTGCTCCTCCATTAACACTCACCCAAAAATGTGATTTTTGAACAAGGTTTTGAAAAAGAGATTTTTGAAAAGCTTTTTGTGAAAATAATATTTTTGTGAAAGTCTTTGGAAACATTATTTTTGAAAAAGTTTTGTGAAAGGATTTTTGAAATGAGGTTTCTGAAAAGGTTTTATGAAGCAAAAGTTTTGTAAAATCAAGCTTTCGAAAAAGTTTTGCGAAAAGAGATTTTGAGAAAAGACGAGGAAAAGATGTTGATGATATTGATGAGAATATGCTGAGCATGAGAATTGAGATGATGAGAATGTTGAGAATGAGATGACATTGATATGAGGCAAGATGCCATTGAGAAATTAGGGGGAAAGGATTGCGATTAGTGGTCGGGCTTCGTTGAAGGGATGCACTAAGGACGAGCCGACTGTTAGGATTAAGCTTCTAACTAAAACTATAAAACTTTAAAAGACTTCAAAGACATTTATATACGCGGTGAGGTATGAGTGTCGTATCGAAGTAGTGGAGAGGAAGATACTATGGGTATCTGCGGATACTCAGGTGGAGATTGCAGGAGGGGAGGACGATGACGGTGAAACGTCAAGAAGTCTAGAGTATATTTCTAGGCGGAATGAACTCCACATGTGGTGCACTAACGTGGTGGGGACTGGGTCTAATACCATGGTAAGTTCCGCATCGCGAACTAGGAATTATACTCTCGCCCCCTCGATGCAAGTCTAGAACAGTGAGAGGGACTGGAACGGGGCATTTGTGATTGCCGCTGAGAGCGTGCATTGTTATTATGTGAATTATGATTATGATTTGAGGCAGGGCCTCCTGGTCTGGGACCATTTGTTTGTGTGACAGCTGTCGTGCCCGCGTGGTAAAGGTCCTGTACTCCTGTTTGCTTCCGACTAGGTTTGGTGGATGACCGAGGAGATGTAGACGTGTGCGAGCTCAGTGATGTTTTCCCCCTCATCATTGATGCTAACCGTTTGATAAGATTTAATAATGATAAAAAAAAAGATTATAAGAAAGAAAGCAATAAGAATTTATGAAGAGTTGAGAAAGATTCAAAGAAAGAAAGTATATTGATTGTTGGAAAGAATGAGAAAGAGGATGATGAGAATGGAAAGTTCGAAGGCTTGTGATGCCAAGTGAAGTGATGTGTGTTGTGATGGTTTATGATTTTGTATGTTTCATTTGTAAGTGTTTCCTATGTGCTTACGTGAGTATATTTGTCATATGCATAGCATGAGTAGTTGTTAATGCATGAATCTTATATTCTGAGTATTCTTTTTAATACGAAGTCATTAGTATTCTGTCTGGTCATGTTGTACTTCGGGAATACTGACCATCTCTCCTACCATGTTGTCGTGTCGGGTTACTCTGATATTGCAACGGGTAGATGGTCGACCATGCAGCAAATCGGTACGTCATCTTGATGAGGCTACTGCAGTGGACTTCAGATTAGAGGTCAAGAGTAGTAGTAGGTAATTTCCCTTCAAGCAATGTATCTCTTGCAACTACTTGGTTACATTGTCGTATCATTCTGTACCCCACTTGGTATTTTATTGAGTATGGCTTTTGAAAGAATAAAGTTTTATAAAATGAAAATGTTTTCTCCAAGTAGATTTATGAAGCCAAGTTACAAAGTGCGATGTTAAGTAACATCTCGGTTTGGAACTTGACTTGTGATGTGTGACATGAGAATATTATTACAATCAAGTCAATGAAATGTTTTTGGACTTAAAGGTTCTCATGTCCATGTCACCTTTAAAAAAAAAAAATTTCCCAAAATTTTTACTACAAAATGGTTAAAGAGATGATGTTTTAAAATTGCCGAAATCGAGGTGTTACAAATTCAATCTTATGTTGACAGCACACCGAGCTAGGGACACTTGAGTGAATTACAGGCTTACAGGATCGGGGCCGAGCACAGGGTCTTCACCCTTATCAGAATCAGATACGGTCCCAACAGTCTAACCGTCACTCCTATATTCTCGCACAGCTCGATAAACCACGGGATAACTACTGTGTTTATCTGTTACAGGTTCTAGAAAGGCTATCTAAATGGTACCTTTCCTAGTCCTATACAAACACATCGGGCTAACAGGCCCATACAGGCCCACATGCACACAACAACTCCCCCTATAAGTACCACCATGCTATATGGGCTAAGGTACGTTCTCTCATCCCTACTCTCAAGAACTACGTGTGGCTTGATTCCCTTTTCACTGGGGATACGTAGGACCGATGTCACCCTCGCCAGCTACAACAACCCCAAACGCACATCGTGGTGTTCCATCAATACCGGAACACAACACTTAAATTCTGAAATTATTAACAAAGTGTTGAGATGTCTGAGCAGGGAATGGCAGCCGAAGGTGACAGCCATCATGGAATCAAAAAACTTGGACTTCCTGGACTTAGCAACACTGTTCGGAAAACTTCAAGAGCATGAGATGGAGCTCGGCCATTAACAATGCACGAAGAATTCGAGAAAACGAAGAAGGGGATCTCGCTCAAGGCTTCTACTCAGTCGGCTGAAGACTCCTCGGCCAGCGATTCTGATTCAGACACGGAGAAGGAAACCTTCGGGGAAATGGTCAAACAGTACGTGAAATTTTTTAAAAATAATCGTCAAAGCCCCTCAAAAGATAAAATAAAATGCCATGAATGTGGTAAGAGTGGACACATCACACCCAAATGCCCAGATTATATCAAGAAAAAGAAAAAGGGCAAAAGAGCATACATTTTCTGGGATGCTTCCGAAGAAAGTAACAAATCTAAATCAAGCTTGGCTGATGATGAAGAGGAGGTAAATCTGTGCTTAATAGGTAAGTATGCTGTGGAAGCTTCGCCGAGCTCAGTGGTCGGCTTAACCGAGCAGGAAAGTGAGTATCTGTGCTTAATGGGAAGACATGACGTGGAAGCCTCGCCGAGCCCGGTGTTCGGCTCAACCGAGCAAAGAAATGAGGTAACCTCTGATTCTGATAATGAGTCCGAATTTAATGATTATGAAGAATTATATACTGCATATATTGAAATGCAATCTGAATTCAAGAAACTTGCCAAAAAATATGTTAAACTGAAAAAGAATCTTTTAAACCATAAAGAGCAAGTTCTTGAATTGGAAAAATGCATTGAAAATTTAAAAAGCAGCAATAATTCTTTAGATCATACTATCACTTCTCTGAAAAATCAAAAGTGTGAAAGTTGCATCAAGTATGAGAACGAAATTCAAAAACTGAAAACGACTTGTGCAACTTTCTCAAAACGTGATAATATGTTAAATTGTTTAATTGCCAATCAATGAATTAGTTCAAACAAAAACGGTTTAGGTTACGCCAATGCCAAAAAGAAAAATTTCAGAAAAGTTGGCTCATTTTCTAATGTAGATTTCTCTAAAAAGCCAACCTGTTTTTATTGTGGCATTCATGGTCACACCTCAAATATTTGTAAAATCAAAGGGCTTGGTGTACCCAACGGTTCCTATGTTTGGATTGAGAAGGGAAGAGATCCCAATGCTAACACACATGGACCCAAAACAATTTGGGTACCAAAAAGCAAAAATTAATTGTCTTTGCAGGTATCTTTGAAGGGCAAAAATGCTAAAGTGGAGTCAAATCAAATTTCCTCTTCAAAGCTTGTGGTCTAGTATGTAAAAAGCCCCTACAAAGTTGCACAACAAGTGATTTACAACAAGTGGTTCACAACAAGTGGGACCAGTTGTGCCTATTTTAATCTTTAAAATTGATCACGTTCCTGTTTATTCATTCAAATTTTTTCTTAAATTATGTTTTTGGGGGAGAAAGGCAAATATATGATCTTTTCAAAGTTTTTTTTGCCCTCTATCGAATTTTTCTTTTATACTCGTTTGGCATATGTTTAAAATTCTTCGGCTCCTTTTTTATCATGCCAAAAAGGGGAGAAAGGTTGTTGTTTATGTTTGATTCTGGAAAACAGGTTTTGCGAGCATTCACTCAGGGGGAGTCTCCGAGCTACTTTATGACATGTGAAAATTTAGCTCGGAACACAGCTCGATCAAATCAACAAGGTATCAGCTCAGTCAAAACAACAAGCATTTGTCATCATAAAAAAGGGGGAGATTTTAGAATCAGCAAGGAATGCTATGTTTTGATTAAGACAAATTTCATGGAAGAACTTGTTTTGAGAAATAAGAAAACAACAACAACCCAGATTCCAAGTCTGCTGACGTACCATACCTTTAGATATCAAGCAGCGGTAGACTCAGGTGGTTAGCTCAGCTCGGACAGCAAGAAAGCTCAGTTCGGAAGATGCTCGGAAGAACTGGATGTCGAACTAGCAACAAAGTAAGAAGCTCAGTTCGGAAGATGCTCGAAAGAACTAAAGTTGAACCAGAAGCAGTCAGAAACTCAGAAGCAAGATTGAAGATGCTCAGCGAATGCAGTCGAACCATCAGCTCGACCTTCGTTACGTCCGAGGTAAAATAGTAAAGTATCAGCACATCAGATGTTAAGCTCGGCAAAAAGCTTGGATCTCAAACTTTAGTTCAATCTCGCATATAATGCTCGGCCTAAGCTCGGATGTCAAAGTTGAACTCTATCTCTAATACAAAGCTTGACCATAGCTCGGACATCAAGGTCAAGGTCAAGGTCAAGATCGGTTCACACTTGGTAAATGGCTGTGCAAGCATCATTAAAAAGCACAAGCTCGATTCTCGTCAAGTTATCCGTTATGGAAGCTCAGTCCAACAGGAAGGTCGGAGTTCGCTAATCATCAGAATCTATCTATAAATGAATTGACATTAAATGAAAGATCTGATTCAGAATTAAACAAAATCAGAATATGAATGTTGGAGAGGGAATCTCGTCAGCATTAATTAATCACGTGGTAATTTTTATTCCTCCCTAATTCTTGGGGATTGTTGATGAAAAAAAAAGGTGATTGTCTCCTCCAGCATCAAGTGACGAAATTGTTAAAAATAAATAGAGAACAGAACACAAGACAAAGAAAAGACAGGCGAAAAACAAAGTGTAAAATCATCTCTGTCAAATCGAATACTCATTTGGTCTTATACTTTCAGATTAATATTCAATTGAGGTTCTACGTGTGAATTTGGGTTGTAATCCGCACAAATCAAGAAGGTGCAAGTTCATACAACAAACCACGATCTTGGCTGGTGAAGGTTTCACCGCTGTATTGGAAGTCTTGAGAGGTTCTCAAGCATTGGAAGTCTTGGGAGGTTCCTAAGCAGAAGTCGAAGAGGTTCTTCGCCCGGTGGAGCTACTTGAAGGTTTCAAGGAGGCTTTGGAAGAGGTTCTTCCTATTCGTATCAAATTCGGTAGAATCCAAGAGTTTGGTACGCTCTTGGAAGGGTTAGGTTGAGTGAGGTTCATTCAATAGTTCTTGTGTAATTCTATCAATTTGATTTTAATTAAAAGCTCCCTAAGGTTTAGGGAGGACTGGACGTAGCTCTCAAGTGGGTGAGAGTGAACCAGTATAAAAATTCTTGTGCCTCTTCTTTTTATCGCTTTCTCTTTACTGATTTCTGTACTTTATCTGTATACTGCATTGTCCAACCATTTTGCACGTTCCGAGCTTTTTCGTCGGTCTGGCCGAACCTCATATTGGTTGATTTCTGTTTGCTAAGATTTAGCTGCAAAACTGGTTTTTTGTGTGTTGCAGGTCGGATAATCGGTGGTCAGCCTAGATAACCGATTATCTCATTATGCTCGGCACTAAATCCGACTATTTTATAAAAACAACAAACATCATTTTAAACTATTTCAATTATATCCGAGAAATTTCTATCACTGCTTCAAACTAATATTCACCCCCTCTAGTAGATTGTTAGGCCGATTGTTGGTTTCCAACAACGCAATCTTTCGTTCCAAGATAAATAAACTCAACTATCAAGTATTTTATAAATATGTTGGTAACCGCTTTAAGTCTTATAAAGATTTTTATGATCCATATTCTATATACAAATAAAGTCCTTACAACTTTTATTAAGAGAACCATTTACTTAACTTATAAGGTTAATTAAGAGAGCGTGACACTAACTAACTAGAAATTCAAAACCTACACTACTACATAACTAAAAAGAATCCACCAGGATCCCAAATCCTATAGGTTAACTCCCATGTGATACAGCAACAACAAGTTATTCCCACATCCCATGGGACAAAGCATATATGATGGTAGAGTAAGGAAGTTTTAAAAATAAGCTGAATCCCACTAGGGTCAAAAGGTGCATTCCTTACTCCATGCATCATCTCAGAAAAATTCCATGAATTAGGAAAACTACCTTTTCAGGTTCCCTATTGTTCAACAATGAGTTAGAGTGATTTTGAGATTTTTCATGAAAGCACAGAGATTGAATATAGTGGAAAAATTTTGAGTCATCCAAGCATGCAATAGATTTAACCAAATTTTTTAGTGCAAGAAATTCAGCATGCAAGGATGAATCAAATTTTTCTACCACATTCACATCTTCTATTGTTGTATTTCGGTCCACTCCCTCAAACTTATTATGCACATTTTCTTCAACTTGCTCCTCCATAAGGGTTTCATCATTGGTCATATCTATCACCACCACTTTTTTCTCTCTTTGAAGAGAGTCAAAAATTGTTGGTGATGCTTGTGACTCTTCATCTAACTTCTTTGAAATGTGTTCAACTTTGGTTTCAAGGTTCCTTGAACTGGGACCTTGAATCTGGTAATTGGTTCTGACTTCTTCAACAAAATCTTTAGTGGTTTGAGCACATTTTTCTAAAGCTATTTCCCATGGAGCTTTCTCCACAGAAATTGGCTTCACATGACTTTTTTTTCTCAAGTGTAGTTTGTATTTTTTCTAAATCTATTTCCCATGGGGCCTTCCTATCACTTATATTTTGTGCATAATAGTATGAAGAAAGGGGATCCGATCGGCGAAATAAATTTATTACAATCTAAATCATTATTAAAATAATAGTTATACATGAAAAAGTAACACAAGTAATTACAAATAAGTACAAAAAAAAATAGAATCAAATTTCAGTCCCCGGCAACGGTGTAACACCCCAAATTTTCGTCTCCCGAATAATAGGAAATTAATAATAAAAAAGTTTTATTATTAATTTATAGAATTTTCCAAGTTTATGTTTTGTGTTTAATTAGCCTTAAATATAAAAATAAGTTAAAATATTTTTATATGGCAATTAAATGCAGAATATAAGGAAATTGCATTTTGATCCCTGAAGGAGGGCTAAAAGGCAAAATTAGAAAGGTTCTTGGAGGGAAAGATTTAAAAATGATAATTTTTAAATTTTGAACTGACCTAACCGGTTAGTAATGCCCTGTAACCGGTTAGACGATGAACTCAGAAACTGGTTTAGTGGATTTTGATGAGTAATCACTGGGTTAATTCGTTTAATCGCCACGATTACTGCATGAATTGAGTGGAGAACCACACGTCGCCCTGCATGTTACCTTCAATTGTCTATAAATAGGGGAAAATCTAAGGAATTAGGGGTTGATCAACTGATTTCTGGTTGAAGAAGGGAGATTAGGGTTTCTGAATTGTTCTGAGCAATTCGTCTTCGTTGTTGAGTGTTAGTAATCGAGTGATACACGATTGTGAAGCTTACATCAAGAGCTTTACAAAGATCTAAACACTGTGAGCTGAGGGTTAGTGTGGAAGGAGAAATCAAGCTTGGAAGTTGGAGGTAGAAATCTGGGTTCTCTGTGATTCTGATTCTGGGAGCTGACTTCTAGACTCGATTTTGGTAAGCATAGTCAATCTCTAAGCCTCAAACTTCTTTGATTCTCTAGTGCATGTACCCTACTTTGAGTCCTAACTGTTTTCCCCAATTTCTTTGGTCATTTGCTATGTCAAAATCTCTGGTTTTTGGACCCTGTTGCTGGGAAACGAATCTGGAAACAGAGCTGTGAGTTTGTGAGAAATCAGTGGTGTTTCTTCAATTTCAGTGTTCAATCTTCATCAAAATCAACTTAGAGGTATGGGAGAAGTCTTCACTATACTAGATTTAGACTAAATGTCAAATGATTTAGGATTTGAGTTCACAAAACTCAAAAGGGCATTATGTGTTTTTAAGCTCAAAGGCTTGGAGGCCAATTTCTTGCTCACTATGGTTTTGAGCAAATTTCAAGTGAAGTTTCTGGGGCATGTAATCTCTAAAGAGGGAATTGTGGTGGATCCAGCGAAGGTAAGTTCAGTGCTAAGTTGGGAACAGCCTAAGACGGTGACGGAGGTGAGAAGTTTCTTAGGGCTGGCTGGATACTATCGTCGATTCATTGAAGGATTTTCTAAGATTGCATTGCCTTTAACTAAGTTGACTCGGAAGGATCAATTGTTCGTGTGGGACGATCGGTGCGAAGCTAGTTTTCGTGAGTTGAAGGAAAGGTTAACATCGTCTCCTGTGTTAATCTTACCTGATCCTCACAAGAGCTTTGAAGTTTACTGTGATGCATCTAAGCAAGGACTGGGTTGTGTATTGATGCAAGAAGGAAGAGTAGTGGCGTATGGATCGAGGCAATTGAAGAACCATGAGGTGAATTACCCGACACACGATTTGGAATTGGCGGCGATCGTGTTTGCCTTGAAGATATGGAGACATCATCTCTATGGCACTACATTCCAAGTATTTAGTGACCATAAGAGTTTGAAATATCTGTTCGACCAGAAAGAGTTAAACATGAGGCAAAGAAGATGGATGGAGTTCTCGAAGGATTATGATTTTAAACTCCATTATCATCCGGATAAAGTGAATGTGGTTGCAGACGCGTTGAGTCGGAAAGCAATCCATGTTAGTGCGATGATGGTCAAGGAAGAAGCATTGATTGAAGAATTCAGAGACTTGAGCTTGTTGATGCAAGTGGAGCCATCAAGTATCAAGTTGGGGACGTTGCAGATCACAAACGAGTTCTTGGAAAGAATTCGGGAATTGCAACGAGCAGATGAAGAGTTGATGGAAAATTTTAGACTAGGTTTGGAAGGAAAGGAACCTGATTTCAAGATAGGGAAGGATGGAATCCTTCGTTTCAGGACAAGGATTTGTGTACCAAGAGATCAAGAAGTTAGGAGACTAATTCTGGATGAAGCTCATAAGAGTCGGATGAGTATGCATCCCGGATCGACCAAAATGTATCAGGATTTGAAGAAGATATTTTGGTGGTCGGGATTGAAAAGAGATGTGGCAGAATATGTGGCGGCGTGCTTGATCTGTCAGAAAGCGAAGGTAGAACATCAGAAACCGGGAGGACAGTTGCAACCTCTGAGGATTCCCCAGTGGAAGTGGGATAGTATCTCAATGGATTTTGTGTCTGGTTTGCCAAGAACAGCAGCAAATCATGATGCAATCTGGGTGTTTGTGGATAGGTTAACAAAGTCGGCGCATTTTATTCCGATAAATATGCGTTATTCCTTGAACAAGCTTACCCAGACCTATATCAAGGAGGTAGTTCGTCTTCACGGAGTGCCTTCGAGCATTGTATCAGACCGAGATCCGAGATTTTCGTCACAATTCTGGAAGAGTTTGCATGAAGCTATGGGAACAAGGTTGAAATTGAGTTCTGCGTATCATCCACAGACGGATGGCCAGACGGAGAGAACAATTCAATCTTTGGAAGATATGTTGCGAGCGTGTGCACTTGAAGAACAAGGAAGTTGGGATCAAGTGTTACCTCTTGTAGAGTTCACATATAACAATAGTTACCATGCGAGCATTGGAATGGCACCGTTCGAGGCGTTGTATGGAAGGAAGTGTCAGACCCCGCTATGTTGGTTCCAAGTGGGGGAGGACTTGATTGTTGGACCAGAAATGATTCAACAGACGTCTGAAAAGATCAAGATGGTTCAGACTAAGATGAAAGCGGCTCAGAGTCGACAGAAGAGTTATGCAGATAAGAGGAGAAAACCATTGGAGTTTTCTGAGGGAGATCATGTGTTCCTTCGGGTAGTTCCGATGAAAGGAATTAGTAGAGCCTTGAGAACCCAAAAGCTTTCGCCTAAGTGTATAGGTCCATATCAGATTCTTAAGAGAGTTGGCCCTGTTGCTTATCAATTGGCCTTACCACCCTCTCTATCCAATTTTCATAACGTCTTTCACGTTTCGCAATTGAAAAAGTATGTTCATGACCCATCTGTTGTTCTGAAACTCCAACCCGATGATCTAACTTTGAGAGAAAACCTGACCTTTGAGACCAGACCGGTTCAGATAGAAGATCGTGAAGTCAAGCGACTCAGAGGAAAGGAAATACCTTTGGTCAAGGTAATTTGGGAGAATGCTGACGTATCTGAAGCTACATGGGAATTAGAGTAGAAGATGCGTCAAGAGTATCCGGAGTTATTTTTGTAATCTAGAATTTCGGAGACGAAATTCCTTTTAAGTGGGGGAGTAGTGTAACACCCCTAATTTTCGTCTCCCGAATAATAGGAAATTAATAATAAAAAAGTTTTATTATTAATTTATAGAATTTTCCAAGTTTATGTTTTGTGTTTAATTAGCCTTAAATATAAAAATAAGTTAAAATATTTTTATATGGCAATTAAATGCAGAATATAAGGAAATTGCATTTTGGTCCCTGAAGGAGGGCTAAAAGGCAAAATTAGAAAGGTTCTTGGAGGGAAAGATTTAAAAATGATAATTTTTAAATTTTGAACTGACCTAACCGGTTAGTAATGCCCTGTAACCGGTTAGACGATGAACTCAGAAACTGGTTTAGTGGATTTTGATGAGTAATCACTGGGTCAATTCGTTTAATCGCCACGATTACTGCATGAATTGAGTGGAAAACCACGCGTCGCCCTGCATGTTACCTTCAATTGTCTATAAATAGGGGAAAATATGAGGAATTAGGGGTTGATCAACTGATTTCTGGTTGAAGAAGGGAGATTAGGGTTTCTGAATTGTTCTGAGCAATTCGTCTTCGTTGTTGAGTGTTAGTAATCGAGTGATACACGATTGTGAAGCTTACATCAAGAGCTTTACAAAGATCTAAACACTGTGAGCTGAGGGTTAGTGTGGAAGGAGAAATCAAGCTTGGAAGTTGGAGGTAGAAATCTGGGTTCTCTGTGATTCTGATTCTGGGAGCTGACTTCCAGACTCGATTTTGGTAAGCATAGTCAATCTCTAAGCCTCAAACTTCTTTGATTCTCTAGTGCATGTACCCTACTTTGAGTCCTAACTATTTTCCCCAATTTCTTTGGTCATTTGCTATGTCAAAATCTCTGGTTTTTGGACCTTGTTGCTGGGAAACGAATCTGGAAACAGAGCTGTGAGTTTGTGAGAAATCAGTGGAGTTTCTTCAATTTCAGTGTTCAATCTTCATCAAAATCAACTTAGAGGTATGGGAGAAGTCTTCACTATACTAGATTTAGACTAAATGTCAAATGATTTAGGATTTGAGTTCACAAAACTCAAAAGGGCATTATGTGTTTTTAAGCACAAAGGCTTGGAGGCGAATTTCTTGCTCACTGTGGTTTTGAGCAAATTTCAATTGATGCATGCAGCTATATAAATGTTGAATTCTGTGGTTGAGTGCTTGATTTAAGTTTTGATGTGTTAAATTGTGTTTATGTGATTTTTCATACAATTTGATACAATAAACTTGATGCTTGCAATATGAACGTGTTTCTGGGTGTAAACATGTTTATTTTAAGGCATATGAACTTGGTGTATACTGGAAATTGGTTAGATTTGAGAAAGAAAGAAAATGAGTTGTTAAAACTCTTGTTTTAATGGTCTGACTGCATAACCTAACCGGTTACACGATTTTCGTAACCGATTAGACACTATAAATTTTCAAAGAAAAATCAGTTTGCAAATCAGTCCTGAAACTTTAATTGTTTTTACTCAAATCTAAGCCTTAATTTCTATACACAAGGTCTGAATATGAGTTGTGGTAATGTCAACAAATTCAGATTGGAAAGATTTCCATTTATGCCTTAAATTGATGGAATAATTTGAAGTGAAATTATGTTCATTGGAAAAGGATATGTGATTTGGAGTTTTGAATGATAAACAATGGTTTTTGAGGTATAAAATAAAGTTAAAAAAAAAGTGTTTTGGATTGGGTAGAGAATTAGTCTATACTATGCATGTTCCACCTTTTTACACTTATAGAGGACCACCCCCGGCTCGACCTATGCGTCGTTTTCATAGTTTTAGATTTAGAGCTGCCACTCGTTCCCATCCTTCATCCCATAGAGTTGTTACTGAGGAGACTCCTTCTCCTGGTCCGACTGATTATGATAGGACTGCTTCTGCAGACCCTAGACCCAGTGGTGGGGTCTCTACTCAGTCAGGCGAGGTCGAGGAGGACCTTGTGGAGGATGAGAGCGAGGAGGAGGTGCATGTTGAGCCGACTGTTTCTGCTAGAGGTGGACCCGCTGGTTCATAGGAGCCTGCATAGCATAGGGGTTTTGGATCCTGGATCCTAGGGATAGAGCGGTGGAGGATCTGAGGAGCTGCTGAGGACATGGAGGACTTGCTTTGAGACTTCTGTTTTTGGACTTTTGTTATATATTGTATATATTGAGAGGTCTTAGAGTGAGCTTTTATTTTAGTGCAGCTGGTCTGTATATGTTTTATCAAAACTTGCTATCTCGACTTTTATCACTTGCTACTGTTAGTACTGATGGGGTTATATGTCATGACTTTTATCACATATATATATATGCTTTATTTTCCTCAGCAGTGCCCCATGAGTATTGTTTTTCTTCCGCGAACTCTGATTTCACTTTACAAAGGATTCGGCGTTAAGTTTATATTTTATATACTCAAATCTGACTCTAGAGGCAAATCATATGTTTAAATAATAACTACTAAGGTTTCCTATAAATAAGGGCGTGCTTTCTCGAGAGTCTTTTTCAAATCTAAGATCATACTAAGCCGAATTCATGAAACGGTTTATGTCAAAAGAGGTTTTGATTAAGCAAGTAGTAATATTAAAAAGGAAAAATTTTCTAGTCGTAATTTTGATAGCAACTAGTAAACAATTTGGAAATATTAATTATTTTCAAGTTAAAAAGAGAGCGTCACAAACGGCGCCAAAAACTTTTTGGGTCACCGGCAAATGTACCGAGTCAGCAAGTAATACAGTAAGTAAGACCAGTTATCGTTCCCAGGAGGATTGCAAATTGTTTCTAATTTCTTTCACCTAATTGCGATTACTATGTGAAACTTGTATTGGTTTTGAGTTTTGAGAAAGAAGTGCAAATTAATGGAATAAGACAAAACAGAAAATAAAAAGGGTTTAGAAACAAATGTGGAAAAGGTTAGGAACGTGATTTCGTTGTAGGATCAGGTTACTAATTATGAAAATCTGTTTTCCAATAAATCAACAACTTCAGAAACAATAAAAGCTAGATCCCACATGGCTATTACATTTCTTACTAAACTTTACCCCTTAATCCCTTAAGTGAGTTTAGTTTATGAAAGTTATACAATTACCCAAAAGTATTCCTACGAGTTGAATAATTGTATTGTTTGATTGAAAGGCCTAATCTAAATCCTAATCTTTCAATTATGGTTCAGATTACCAAAGCAAAACATATAGCTAATTCTATGAATTGTAATTAAAACGCAGTCAAACAATTGATTTAAAAGGAAAAACATTAATTCATAAATAAATAGCCAAATTAAGATCCATACAAACACTACTGCATGGTGAGAGCAAGAGCAAAACCGTGAGGGTGAAGGATGCCCAAAGCGGACAATATCCACGTGGCGGTGCCAGGGACCTAGTGCCCAGTACCGTACGGCTGGCTGGGGCTGGGTTGTTACATTTGGTATCAGAGCCAAGGCCGGTCGGTGTGCCAACCGCGACGTTGGGCCTCCAAGGGGGGTGGATATAAGGTACGCCTTAGTCCCACATTGGCTAGTAAGGTGAACGAAGCGTGCCTTATATAGGGTGTGGATACCTTACCTCATGTGGACACGTTTTGGGGCTCATCACTACGCTACGGCACGGTGAGACCAAGAGCAAAACCGTGAGGGTAAAGGATGTCCAAAGCGGACAATATCCACGTGGCGGTGCTAGGGACCTAGTGCCCAATACCGTACGGCTGGCTGGGGCTGGGTTGTTACAAGGGATACCTTTGAAAATAGAGTAAAGTTGTACACAATTGATGAAATACTTTCAATTAATAGTGAAAATATAAAAGTTAAAGAAATTTGGCATGTAGTAGCATTTCTAATACTTAAGCTTTCAAAGAATGTGACTATGGAGAAGAATAGTGCAAGAGAGAAGAAGAAGAGTGCTTCGTGTTTTTCCTCAAAAGATATGATTAGGATTTTGACAGTAATGAATGAGTTAAAAGGAAAACATATTCCTTGATCAATTTAATCAGAAAATTGAGCATAAATAAATAAAAAAATAATTCATGTAAGAAATTCAATTAATTCAAAGTCGCTATTTTATTTGTCAAAAAAGTAATTGATTTATGGAAAAAGTAATTGATTCATATATTTAAATAAAAGTAATGGATTCAATCATCATGTAAAAGTGATCGATTCAAAACTCTTTGGATAATTGTATGATGCAACAAATTAATCGATTCATCATAGAGTAATTGATTACTTGAGGAACAAGTAACTGATTGCACTATCATTGGTAATCAATTCAAGACTCCCTGGAATTCGTATGATTCAATAGAGTAATCAATTCACTCATAAAATTAATTTATTACTTCATGTTTGTTTTCATGAAAACTTATTTTCTCACTCCATACAATCAAGATATTGATCAAAAACCATTGATACATTTACAGTTACTGAATTAATAATTTACAAAGAGTTTTAACTACTTTTTCTCCATATTCTAGATTTATAATAAAGGCAAGCTTTAATTTCAGGTATACAGTGCCTTAGATGATTTTCCTAGATGAAATGCATGACCTTGGTCTCCTTCTGAAGGTTTTGTTTGTTGTCATCAAAACTTTAGAATACATTATTTTATCTTAATATTAGGTTGGGTTTTTTTTTTCATCAACCCAATCACGTACAGGTTGGATATCGAGTGTGATATTATGAAGACCGATTAACCCAACCCAACCCATTGACTCAAATTTATTTTATTTTTTTAATGCTTGGTAAATGTTATGTTAGTAACTTAGTATGCTGTACGTAAGGACAAGGAAACAATTTTAATTATTTTTATCTATTTTTTAAAAATAATTTAATAACTTAGCATATTAATTTTCTTTTATCTATTTAGATTTATTTATTTTTTTTCCAAAATAAGGATACATAAACCCAAATCACCCGAATCAATGTAACTCATATTTTTACATGTTGGGTTGGTCCGGTTTTGGAATTCAAATATGAGTGGGGCTTTTGATACCCCACTAATGACTAGGCATTGTTGGAAAACAAGCGGGTAGTACTATTCCCTATAAAGAAGGTGAATAGCCGAAGAGTACGAATCTTCACCAATTAAAATTTATCGCTTACTAAGGCCTTTAAAATAATCAGAGTAAAAACATATAAAACGCATATACTTAAATATATGAAAATTAAGCATGCGGAGTTGTAAAGAGATAATGAAAGAGAAGCGAACACAAGGATTTTATCCTGGTTCACATTACTGTGTTTGTAACAGCCCGATTTTCGTAAACCAAAATAATTAGCTTTTACTTGTTAAAGTTGTAAAAATGAGGCCAATTTTTTTTTTGTTTTTTTTGTAAAACATCGTTGACATGATTGAAAAGTCCTTGGTTTTCTCAACACCCTTTTTCGAAAACCGAGTTGTTACTAAAAACTTTTCTTTTTATAAAACATTTGTTTCAATAGAAGAACTTGGTTCTAAATCATCTTGACAATCTTTCAAAAACTTTACATGAGTTACTTAGCATGAAATGCATTCCATCAATCAGTTTGAAAACTTAGCTTGATTACATAAATGGTTCATGGCTTGGTAATCCTTACTTCAAACTTTCACAACAAACTTAAATTAATAACCCTATCCTTAAACTATCCTATTGAACACGATCGGATGAAGTCCCTCCTTCTTGCGTTCTCTCCTCACTTCCGAGGATGATGCCCTTCTTGTTGTTGTCCCCTCATTGCTGATGGATTCCGGCTCCGCCTCATGAAGAAGGGAAGTATTCCTCCGAGTCTTGTACCGAAACTTCTCCGCGTAGTTCCTATACCCTCGTACGGTGACTTGCCCTATGTGCGGCTCCAGGTTAGCTCCACTGAGTAGATGTTCCGGATCGGGAATCATGATCTGGGAATAGCCAATCCATACCCAGCCGTATGGGGTACGCTTCCATCCTCGTCCATACTTACTCCACGTGGTGACATCCATGCAGTACTCCATATGCCCATTGAAATACCAGCAGCACCGATATGCCAACGAACAGGAGAGAGTAAGCGATCCGAACGACGCATCGTTGACGGTGTGGAATTACGATAGGCAATATAATAGGACCACGCAAACACACAATACAATATACAAGCACACAACAAACAAACAGATTATTGACATCTTCATCATTATTATCTTACATTATTAGCATTATTGTTATTCTTTCTCATTTCTTCTTTACTTTCACATCTTATGAACATTCTTTCCTTTTCTCATTCACTTCTATTTCACCACTGTATTCTCTTTTCCTCCATTCTTATCAATTCATAACCTCTGGTGATTGGGGAGTGTTAAAATACCATCAAAGTATTCATTTCAATCTCGGCGATCACTCATGTCTACATCTCCTCGGTCATCCACCCAACCTAGTCGGAAGCAAACAGGAGTACAGGACCTTTACCGTGCGGGCACGACAGCTGTCACACATCAAATGGTCCCAGACCAGGAGGACTCAGCCTCAAATCATAATCATATCAATTCATATACATGGCACACTGTCTCACTACATTGGCAAACAAGATGCCCCACTCCAGTCCCTCTCACTGTTCTAGATTTGCAATCTAGGGGGCGACAGTATGTTTCTAGTGGGCCCGCAGAACTTACCACGGAATTAGACCCAGTCCCCACCACATTAGTGCGCCACATGTGGAGTTCGTTCTTCCTAGAAACACACTCTAGACTTCTTGACGTTTCACCGTCATCGTCCTCCCCTAATGCAATCTCCTCCTAAGTATCCCCAGATACTTATGGTTCCTTTCTCTCCACTACTTCGCACTCTCATAGCTCACCGCGTATGTCTTTTAAGTCTTTTATCTTTTAATTATCCTAAGATCGGCCCGTCCTTCGTGCAACCCTTCAACGAGTCCCGACCACTAACTTTGCACAATCTTTCTCTCATCATTTCTCACATAGCGCAGAGCTGGGATCACATCACAATTTCCAATCTCATTTCTCAAACTTTCTCAACATAATCCATTTCTCACAATCATCTCATTTCAACATCTTTTCTCAAAACAATCTTTTCACAACTTTCTCAAATGCCATTTCATAAGCTTCCACAAAACCTTGTTTCATAAACGTTTTCATAAAATTCCCTTTTGTAAATTTTCTCAAAAATCTAGTTCCACAACTGCTCAAATTCTCTTTTCACAACCGTTCACAAAATTTTCCTTTCAAAAACTTTTCTGAAAATACTTTTTATAATCATTCTCAAAAAAACTTCTTTTCAAAACCCCTTTTTCCAAAATTTTCTTTTCACGAACTCTTTTTCAAAACCTCCTTTTTAAAAATTTCTTTTCACAACTCTTTGCAGAAATCTCTTTTCAAAAACCTTTTTCAAAAACCACTTTTTTAAAAAACTTTTTCAAAAATAATATCTTTGCTGAGCACTAATGGAGGAGCAAGCTCAACTCAACACTAGTCCCAGACTAAAACCAAAAACAAAGGAGCCCTGCTCCACTCAATTCACACTTTGTTCCAACAGTCAATATCACTCTTCCCAGCTCTGGCTCGTTCTCAACATTATCATTCATTCATTCTTTCCCCAATCTCAATTCTTTCTTTCTTTCCAACACATACTTTTTTCCACTCATTATCCCTTTCTCTTTGCATCTTATCATTATTATTTTCTCATACTTCTAACTTTACTTTCTCTTTCATTAATTTCATATCCTTATTCAGGACGTAGTAGACGTCCATCAGTATATTACACATATCCATCAACAGCATTAAATTCCAACAGGCATAATCAAATAAATTAATATAAACATGCTATCCACACACACAACCAGCACACAATAACAATGTGGTCTTTGCACCTTCGTATGAGTGGCCACACAAAGCAAACAATTGCCACTATACTATTGACTCCGAACCACTTAGTTCCGATCTTTGAGATGATACGGAATGTCCTAATAAATCACCTAACTACCACGGTGTCTTAGGAAAGCTTCTCTCTCACCTGAGGTCCAGCAATTTAATGCGTACCTTTTCCTCGGATCCTTTGCGCTGCCAGCTGCCCCAATCCCTCGTCTTTAAGGTTCCTCGTACTAAATAAAATACGTTTTTGTTATTAACTTGTATTAGGAAAATCTTTTTCTTAGTTCGTGACTTTCTGTTCCTTATTACAAAACTTGAAACACTATTGTTTTATCGGAACAACACTCATTCTTACTGTAAACCTTTTAAAACCGTTTGAAAACATTTCATAAAATGATTTAAATCAATTTACGTGGTTGCTGGTCCATTTTGGACAGCACCTCAACTACGTTCGAAAACACCGAAAAATGCCCCATTTTCAATCCGTTTTTTTCTTAAATCAAATATCACTTGAAAACCACACTTTAAGTTACATGAAAACATTTTTAAACACAAGAAGCATGTCCAAATAATTCTGGACAGCAAAGAGTTATTTTATAAAAATCATTTTGATAAAACCCCGAGAACATCGTAAAAATACTTTTTCGTTTAAAACAACTCCTTTATTTAAATTAACCTTTTAAAAACTCAAGTCTTCATCACAAAACAATTTTGGACAGCCATAAATACAATTTTAAAAACCTCAAGTAAATTAAATCAAATTTTCTTAAAATCAATTTATTTTAAAACCGTTCACACACTAACACACAACCACAATATAATTTCAACAAATCAAACCAAATCATTTCATGATCAATAAATTTCAACATTAACCACATATTTAATCATCTTCCAAGCACTACTCCACATACCACAATAAACAATACTTTAATAATTTCATTAAAAGCATTTAAACAAGTTAGTCAACATCAAAGCAATCATGCAACTCATACATAATTCATTTTCACAACATAAAGCACTTAGGCATGCAAGTATTCATAAACCATTTGGAGTCAAATTTCAAACCAAACATATTTATATTTATTTTCCTTACTTTAAACAATCATCATGCACCTTTTATCTCATGTAATTAAGCTCCTTAAACCTATTTACCTATAAAACCGTATGGAATCAAAGAAAACAAATCAACATCACAATTTAAATCACATGAATCAACTTGGTTAGTTTTAGGAATTTAAATTCCATTTTCTTTTTCATGCACAAAATTGTTTACTCTTCTTTTTGCTCATAACCAAATGCACATAAGCACCACACTCACACACATATATTCATTTCTTTTAAGTCAATTCATAGAAAAGGAATCCTAGTCTAGCTAGTATGAGTAGGCCGAATATCATCATGATACAACAAGGCTTAACTTTTAAATATTCATCATGCATGCACATAGAACATGGATCAAATCAAAGATCATTTTCCAAGAACTTGTTTCCTTGTTTTTTTTCTTGGCAAAACCGTGAGATCTTTGAGGGAAAATAAAAATCTTTTATTCAAAAACAAATGGATGTTCCTAAATCTCAAGTCATGAATTCAATCAATCGATACAACAAGAGATGAAAATGTTTTAAGTTGAAAAGAAGCAAAACCGTGACATGCAAAGAAGGATGAGCAACTCTTTTGGTTTAAAAACATCACGCATGCACCAAAGATCAAGCTTTTCAAAGATCAACACAAGATTAAAGCTTAGATCAAGTTAAAAATCACATCAAGCATTTTCACTACTTAGATTAACTTTTCTAAACATAAAAATAGCATGAAAACACTTGGACCAAATTAAAAGCATCTAGACCTACTTCTTTTACTCATGGCCGAATCACTTAGTTTTGATTTGGTGATTTATGGGTTCATTCATTCTTAGAAATCCAAGATCAAGGCATAAAGAGAACATGCAAAGAAGAATAAGAATTATAAGGCCACAAAATCAACATGCAAGGTAAGATCAAAGCAATATATGAATTTTAAACACAACTTTAAACAAAAACCGTGGTGAAGAAACCACAAGTGAGAGATCAAAACTTTTCAACATCAACATTCAAGATCAAAGCATAGAAATAACATGCATGACACTTAGACCTCAAGATCACTCAAAAATAATTACATGCATCACAAAAATCAAACAAAGTCCACTAAAAGTCTTTTACAACATAAAAATCACTTAATCAAGCTCTCTCTCTACCTTAATTCCTAACTTAAATCTTCAAATCTCCTCTCCTCTTCCTTTTGGTTTGCTTCGGCTTCTCCTCTTCTAGGGTTGATGGGTGTTTCTCTCCTTTGATCTTTGAGGAAGATGATGGTTGAGAAAGAAACCAAGAGATATTGGGTTAAGGGTTTTTGATTTTTCACGCTTTCTCTCCTCTCCTTTCTCACGGTCTCATTCTCTTTCTCTAAGTTCTTCACTAAGAGTTTTACTTTGCTCTTAGTGTTGGTGTTTGTAAAGAAATAAGAAACGAAAGAAAGGAAATGAAGAAGTGAAGGTGAAGATGAACTAAGGTGTAGGGCTTATATATGCAATTCATGGGTTTCCCTTTATGCCCTCATGCAATTCGGCCCTTGTTCAAATGGGAAGGGTAGTTTTGGCTCTTCATATTTTTGCATGGGCGGAGGTTAACATTTCTAAGGAGACAATGTAGGGGGTATTAGGGTGCTAGGGGTCATTCTAGATTTAATGGCTTGTTGGCTCATCCTTAGGGTTTCCACCAATTTAGTTAGGGCATGGTTAGGACTTGGTTCATTTGGTTACTTGTCCTACACTTAGGAAAATTCTAGGCTTGTGCATACTCACTGTTGATTGTCTAGCAAGAGGACTAGGTCGACAAGTAATACAGATAGTAAGTGAGTATCGTTCCACTCGGGGATTACAAATTGTTTCTAATAACTTTTCACCAATTCATATGCAACTTGTTATTGAATTTCAGAAGGAGAAGGAGAATTTAAAATAAAATAAAATAAAAAGATTGAGGAGATAAGATGTATAGAAAGCAATAGAAAAAGGTTAGGAACGTGGTTTCGTTGTATGATTCACTTATTTAACTATGAATTATATTTTCCTTTAATTATCCTTTAATTCATGGACAATTCCTCTCAAATAGCAATAGTTAGATCTCTCTAACATTACCCTTATTTTCTAAATACTTAATCCTTGATCTCTCAACAAATTACAATATAAGAAAATATCAAATTCAGCACAAGGGAATTACAAAGTCATATAATCATTTAATCATATCTCTATAACTAAACTGATTATACCGTTAATTGCAAGGCCTATTCAAAATCCCAACTCTCGTTGCGAATTAAGAGATCCATAACATAAATTGCACAGGTTTATGTATGCAATAAAAACTCAATTAACGCATGAATTAAAAACAGCAAAATACTAAATCATAAATTGAAATAAGATACATCATACAATTTACACCATGTTCCTAACAAGAGATTTTAGTTACACATACATATAGAAATAAAGAAAACAGAAGCAAAGAGAAAACCTCATATCATAGACAATACAGGTTAACTCTCCAAGAGACCTTCAATCCTCATGCAGATCTCTCTTGTAGTGATGATCTCCAATCTTTGTGCCTTGCCTCCTTGCTCTCAATAGATGTTACTAACCTCTCACTCTAATCCTAATTGAATTCTATGATCTCAAAACCTCTGAAAACTATTTACAAATCCTCTATTTAAAGAGTAAAACAAATCCTAAAATAAATCTTAATTAAATCTAGTAGATAAGGTCCATGTTTATCTTCTAATTTCTGACCAAATCTAAGATATGAAGCCAAATTAGACTTCTCTTCTTCTATTTTGTTCAGAATCTGGTCAAATTGGGCCTCCAACATGCACGTGCGCCTGGCCTCGCGCCCCAGGCGCGCAGGTCTGATGCAATTTCCTTTCCACACAGGCGCGCCTCAGGCGCACCTGTCCTCGCGCCTCAGGCGCGTGGGACCTACTCCGACTCCGTTTTGCTCTGTTCTTTTTCCATTTGCAAGATCTTTTTGTTCGCTTTTCAGGTCCATAAATATTTTATCCATTTAAGCTCCAAAAAGTACCTGAAACACTAACAAACGGATCAAAACGCTCAAAGGACCCTAAACTACTAAAAATAATTAAAATCTACAAAAAAGTCCTAAATTTGCTAGAGAAACAAGCCAAATACATAGTAAAAGGGAATCCAAATAATGCTCAAAACACTATATATTGGACCTAAATCACTCACTCATATACATACGGCACACACACTTACACATATGCACATACACATATACATTCATACATGCATTATATTTTTATTTTTCCACTAATTAAATTTCTATTTAATCCTATGCATATTCATATGCATCCATACACACATAACATACACACACATACCTATTCATACACGTAGCACATATACCCGTACCATACATATACACACACATAGAAAATAGATCTTTTCATCATAAAATGACTCATACAAAATCACAAATATCAAGCACATAGATTTTTCCAAAACTCAATTTCTAAACTTTTGGCATTATTTCAGGAAATCATTTTTCAAAAGTCATTTATTACCTTGAAAACGTGAATTAGGAAAATCATTTAAGAAAAATACTCTTTCAAAACACTTTTCTCAAAAATAAATCTCTTTAGTATTTTAAATTAATACGAGGAATTTGCGGGGTGTTACAGTGTTCACGAACACTAATGCTACATTCAGTCCTCCCTCTCTGAGATAGGAGATTTGCTTCATTATGAATAAGAATTGTAAGTACAAGTAATGTGTAAGAGAAAACCTTTCCCTTAGACTTGTCCCTCCAAAGAATCTATTTGGCACTTGTGTCTTCACAAACAATTTCTCGAACCACAGCGAACCTTGTGCTTGAAGAAACCTTCTTCAATTCCACTCGAAACCTTCAAGTATACTTGATGAAAACCTTTCACCAATTTGCGTTTGTCAAAGTTGTAACACCCCAAAATTTTAATCCCCGATTAATGAAATGTTAATTATAAATTAATTATAATTAATTATTTCCATATTAATCCTTGATTAAAATATGTGTTCATATAGTTGGTACATGTGTGTGAATTGATTTAATAAATATAATAAATGCCTAAGATGAGTATTTTGCATATTAGTCCCTGGGTTGGGACCTAGAGGTAATTATAGGAAAGATTTTGGAGGGAAGTAAATAAAATAATTATTTTTCAAAAATTGGGAAAAATACTCGAGTATTTTCGGAAAAACTTGAGTATTCTGGGTCAAATTGCACGAGTGAGTGCGTTTGGTGAGTCACCACGAACGATTCTCTTCTCTCGCCACGAAAACACCTTCTTGCCAACGCCATGGGTGGCGTGTCGACGTGCATGAGCTACCTCTACTTCTATTTAAGCTCATCAACACCCTTTAGTTGAGAATTTTGGATCAAAAGTGCTTTGTTGATGAGGTTAGGGTTCTGAAATCGTTTCCTTCAATTCAGCTTCAATTTTGAGTGTTTGATTTCGAGTGATACACGATTACGAAGCTCACATCCAGGGCTTCGTAAAGATACTAGGATTATTAGCTGAGATCGAGTGTAGAGGGAGAATCGAATCTGAGAAGGGAGGGAGTTGAAGCTGTTTGCAGTTTCTGGAGCTTACTAGAGCAATCGATTTTGGTAAGCTCTTGAATCCTTGATACTTCAATTTCATTCCATTCTCTAGTATGTGTTGCAGAGAACGATTTCTAATTACTTTCCCCAATTATTTTGCATGAATTCACCACCAAAATCTCTGGTTTCATGACCTCATTCAAAACTGTGCTACTGTAATATGGTTCTTGGGGGAAGCTAGCTTGAAGTCTGTTTTTTTTTTCAAAAACCAATTCTAACACGTCTTAGAGGTAAGGGGAAGTAATTATATTCACTAGATAGAGTTTAAATTTCATTAATTGTGTTAGAGAGCCACCAAGAGGCTCTAAGGGCTTAGTTTGAATAGGAACTTTGGTTTGGAGACCAATCCATGCTCTATGACTGTGATGAGCAAGTTCTATATCATGCATGCAAGCTTAAATGAACTTTGTTTCATGAATATTGTGCTTATTTTTCAATTTGAAGTGTTGAGTTGCTAAATTGTATATTTCATGCATAATGGATTGATTCTCTGTCAAATTTGTTATTTGATATGAAATGAGTATGTTAACATGTTCAATATGTGGTATATGAACTATTGTGATCACTGTTTTGGGTTAAAAATGTTTAGAAATTGAAATGGTATGTAAAAACCAAGTTTCACTCTGTTCTGTATGCAGATACTCGAGTATTTGGCTTAATACTCGAGTATTTCGTGGTGCACCAGAGTGAAAATTGGCGCACCAACTTGGGAATCAGATTGAACACTCGAGTAATGTATGAACTACTCGAGTATTCTGGGTAATGGAATACTCGAGTATCTCATGAATTACTCGAGTATATTTATGAAGACCTGAAACCCTAAATCTCTGAAAAGACATGAACGACTCGAGTATAATTATGAACAACTCGAGTAGAATCTGGAAAATGATAAACTACTCGAGTATTTTGGAAAACACTCGAGTATTTTTAGTCAGATACTTAAAAATACCATTTTCAATTCTAAGTCATTTTGTAACTCTTAGAGGACAATAAACCATGTGATCCTGGACTTAAAGGAAATTGATTGACGTTATGATATTTTCATTTGAATAATGATACGTTGCTCGGGAGGCATGTAATGTATTAATAAAAGGATAAAACATCAATCAATCCCTTTTAAGTAAAGTAATGCATTCATTCTGGAGTTTGGATGGTATGACGTATATCATGTTTTTGGTAAACATGTGGAGGGTCTCTGGGAGTGCCAATACGCTTGCTTGATGACACGTCGTTGACGTGGTCGGCTGAGTGAATGCCGATATGGTTATATCGTTTGGATGACGGTCCGTTTGGATGACGGGATATGCTCGGGTGGCATGGATACCAAGCTTGTCGTGTACATTCTAGGTGAATGTACGAATTGTTGTATACCTAGGAATACAACGCACTGTTGAGTGCTGGGTTGTCGGGGATGGACGTCAGAGAGTGACATAGTATGATGGAGATAGGCTTGAGAGCTAAAGTCATGCATCATGCCACTCATTTAAATTAATGATGATTAATGAAATAAGTGTGAGCATCCTATGTGCATTCATTAACTGCTAAGTGTTATATGTGATTGTTGTTATTTGATGCATGTTTACATATTCATATTGCACAATTTATTCTCTATTGGTTATGTGTATAGAATTGCTTACCCCTATGCCCTTGTAGGTGATGTCTCGTTACATTGCTTGCATCGAGATCCGACCACTTCCTAGTGGCACATGGATCTATGAGGACCATCGCGCGGTGTTCGAGGGTGAGGTAGAGATTACCTTCTACCACCCGAACCCGTTGATCCGATTCCGTCCTCGTAGATTTAGGATTCCCATCATATACACTATGCATGTACCCCCTTTTTACACTTACCATGGACCACCTCCCACGCGACCAGCTCGCTCTTATCATAGTTTTCGTTTTCGACCTACCCGCTCTCACCCTTTTACTTCGAGAGTCGTCCGCGAGGAGACTCCCCTTTCTGATCCGAGGAGCCCAGTCAGGGTTTCACCATCACCTGACTCGGTACCCAGTGGTAGGGTACACTCTCCCTCGGATGAGATCGAGGAGGATCCGGTGGAGGACGAGAGTGGGGGCGAGCCTGTCGTGCATTCTACTGGGAGTGATTGGAGGGACGATGATCCCTAGGTATATGCATATGGTATGTGATGAGGATCAGTGGGTCCGATGTGTGGATGCTGTGGAGGAGACTTGCTGCTGCTGCTGTGTTGATGATGATGCTACTACCTTACTACCTATGTTTCTTGGAGACTGCTGCTATCACTACTACTACATCTGATGATGCCAGATCTATGTGACCACCCTTGGAGTTTATGTTTTGGTTATGTACATATATTGTAGATATACTTTTGGAGTACTCTGGGGGTTTAGATACACTATTATATAGATCTGTTTATGGGCTTGTATATGTTGGATCTTGGAGACTTTGATTATGGGACTATGTACTCACTACTCTTCATATATATATATTGAAAACTTATGTTTATCTTACCATTAAATCGCATAGTCCGATAAATTCCGCTTTACTTTGATTTAATCTACTTAAGAGCTCGGCTATAAATATTATTTGATGGTATTAGTTTTATCAAACAAAGCATGAGTAACTTTGATTACTTGTATGATACAAAGATGTTTCCAAAGAGCGAATGTTACCCTATTTGTGAAAAGGTTTTAGAGATCGCCGAACTCGATACAAATGTTTTGAAATGGTTTAAAGTTTATTCTCCAAGAATTCCAAGTGACGATTTGTGCACCCGCTTTGAAAGAAAAATTTTATTTCGGTTATTTTCTTAACACTCACAAGTCCATACATTATCCAAATATGAAGGCTTAATTACTATATTATATTTGGGTAATTCGGAAGGGTGTCACAAAAGTCTTGTTGTTGGCACTTTACACCTCGTTGTGCGGATGAACAACTCCAATGAAGATCAATGGTACTTGCACCTTTCTTGTGTGGATTAGCAATTCAATTAAGAACACTTTAAGTACTGGATCAAAATCTAGAACAATGAGAATGAACGCAAGTGTATATCAAAGTGGGTATTTGAAAGTTTAAGATCAACACTTGAATAGTTCTTCAATTATGTGTGAAAATGTTGTTTAATCATTAAGAACACTCAATGATTCTAGAAAATATGTTTTTCGGAAAGTTCAAAGCAGATAGAGAGGTGTTGGAATGTTGTATTCTGGTTTAAAAACGTTTGAATATGTATATATAAAGGTTTGGACAACAAACGGCTAGTTTTAGACAGTTTTAACTGTCAGTATCCTGATACTTTTGAAAAGTATTCGGATACATCGTGTTTAAATTCAAAATTCCGAGTGTTGTAAAAGACGAGATATCAAGATACTTTCAGATGTATCCGGATACTTTCAAAATATCCAGACTTCGATTCAAAATTTTCAAAAGCAACATTTTTACTTGTTAACACTTATAGTATTATATTTAAAACATTTTCTTCACTTCCAAAACACTTTAATTTATTAGAAAAATATTTTCAAATTATTTTCTCAATATTTTTCTTATATTTATAAAATCACATATTTTTCTTTTAATTTTGAAAAGCACCCACTTCGATTTTACTTAACATGCAAACCATTTTCTTTTAGATTATGATTAGTTTCATTCTAATTAGACTCTATAATAATATGCACCTAGGGGACTTAATAAAGAATAAATAATATATTACATTACAATAAGAACCCCTTTGTTGACTTTGTTGAGCCTTAAGTTGAGTTGTGGACTTTTGCCTTGACTTGCACTTTGTAATCATCAAAACTACCTATGCTTAGGCATTTTCTCAACAATCTCCCCATTTTTGATGATGACAAATTTTGTTGATTTGTGCTCCCCCTTAGTATGTGCATTAGATTATTGGATAATAATAAGAAGCTTCAATCAACCTGCAAAAGTCAACAACATACATTTTCCCCCTTTTGGCATGATCAAAAAGAGAGTTATATAAATAAGCAAGAAAATTATAAACTTTCTCCCCCTTAACATTTGAGCTCACTCCCCCTTAATGTTAAGCCAAAAAATACCTTGCATATTTTAGGTAACTTTGGTACCTAATTGATTAGCATTAGGATCAAACCCTTTCTTAATCAAAACAAATGAACCATTTTGGATACCTTTAAGTTTAATATTACAAGTATTTGAAGTATGCCCAAAAATTCCACAATAATGGCAAGTTGGTGTTTAGAGTAATTGACATTTGAAAATGATACCAACTTGTTGTAATTGCAGTTTTTGGGTTTTTGATATCCCAAACCAGTTTTATTTGTATTTTCTCTTTGATTGGAAATTAAATTATTTAAGTTCATATCACCTTTAGTGAAACTTGTAACACCTACACTTAATTATCCTTAAATACCCTTAGTAAAATAGTGAATCTGAAATTTTCTCTTTAACTTATAAAAATCTTCCGTCAAACGGACGGAGTTTCGTTTGTTTTTCTGACTTTCCCAAAATTGTGGTTTCCCTGTAACCTGATAAACATCAACATTTTCAATGACCAGAAGCCAACAGGGCTATATACATATATCACAGCTAGTGCAACTTCGTGCACCCATCAGAATAGCAAAGTATAAGACGTCAGAGTTTCAGCAGATATATATACAAGTCATGGAAAATAGTATTTTTCCCAAAAAGGACTCCTACCCAAAAGGAGTCGTCCTGGGCCCCCAAAAAGCTATGTACAATATATACAAAAAAAACAGATCACATGATATCATCGGGCCCAAGATATTCCCATGTCCTAAAATATAAGTAACCTACTCTCCCTATGAGGGAGAGTACTCCTGCTCGGCCTGGTCAAGTGCAAACTTTGCCTCAGTACCTTTGGAAATAGTAAGGAGTGAGTATTACACATAAAATGGGGAAGCAGTTTCCAGTTACGACATAATGCTATACCAAGCCAAACACATTTAACAATTCGATCACAATATAATAAGACTCAACATATCACAATTCATTATCAAAGTATCCATTGGTTTCTCAAGTCAATCATACCTCTTCATTCTTATCCATTATTTTCATAAAGTCCTTTATTCTCTATTCATACTTTATATCCATATTTCTCTTTCAGTATGTCCCAGTCACGACTTACTGCGCCACACCCACGGGCATGGCACGTCTTACCGCGTCTGGACAATACTCCCGGTTACAACCGGTTTGCATCACTAGGATTTTAATGCTCCTGCCAGGGATTTGGAACACCCAAGGGTCTCTCGCTCAACCAAGACTTTTACACCCAAAAGGCTTCACCCTGTCAAGCTATGCTATCATATTTTCCACATATCATTGTACAATTCAATTATTTGATTTCATTCTCTTTTTCACATTTCCAACACATTTTATATCTTTTATTTCGGCAGTAAATTAAGTCTTGGTGCATTGACGCCTAACAGGGCATTTGGACCTAATGGGCATTTGGCCTGGTGAGCACTTGGCCCTTGGGACTTTGATACACCCGGTAGGGGCACCTAGTCTATTAATGCACCAATACTCAATTCAACTGCACTTTCCATTATCACTTAATTCATACTTGATTTCCATTCTTTGCCTTGGTTTCTAAATAACAACATATCACAATCGTTTAACAAAATAAGCACTTAAATTATAAACATCACCAAATCACAAGCTTATATACCAAATATAAAAAATGAAGCATATCATCATCTAATTATTTTCCCTATGTCATAAGTTCTAGTTATTAACTACCCTATGGTGCAATATACTAACTAACAATTAATACTTAGTACCCATTATATGTGTATCGTAAACTAATCCCCAGAGTATGGTAATACCCACTAATACCCACTCCTTACCTCAAAATAGCAAGAAGTAAGAAAAACCATTGTGTGCCCTAACTCAAAACCTTGGAACTTTGAACCTCCTAAGCCTTGCTTGCCACCTCAACAAAGCTATGACCAAATAATGATAAACAACTCTATTAGGGGTATCACAGGATGATTGATTGTTGCTCTTCTCTTGATTTTGATTGGAAGGCATGAGATAAAGATTTCTAATAGTCATGGATTCATGAAAGCCCTAAGGAAATTAAATACAACTTCCATGAGTAACGAAGAATTGGAAAGGATTCATAACTTGACATAGGATTTCACTTACCTAATTGATGATAAACTTGAAAATCCAAGAGGGAGAAGAGGGAGGCAATTCGTGTGAGAGAGAGGGAGGAGAGGGAAGGAACTTCAACCCATTTTCATGATGCTAGCTTGGTGGGGTTTGATGATTTTGAGTTTGATTGCCCAAAAATCCAAGTGTGTGAGAAGAGGATGATGGAATTGCTCTTGGGTTTGTGAGAAATGGTGAGGATGATGGGATGATGGAATTGCTCTTGGGTTTGTGAGAAATGGTGAGGATGATGGGATGATGTTGATGATGGAGTGTGAGGGAGTGCCATGCCTTTGGTGTTTTATTTTTTTTGCCTTGAAGCCAGCCACAATCGTGTGTAGAATGAAACTTTGGCCCCAAGTTTGAAAATCAACGCACCAGATTTGATCTGGTCTGCGCGCGCGCCTGGGCGGGAGATCAGCGCGCCTGAGCGCGAGGACAGCACCAGCCACGCATCTGGTGCATGGCGCATGGAGCTGGTGCGGGTGGCAGCAGCACTGGGGCGCCAACTCGCGAGCTGGTGCATCAGGGGCGCGCCTGGGCGCACGGGAGGGCGCGCCTGAGCGTAAATCTATCTGATCTTGCACCAATGAACAGTGGTGCACGCCTGGGCACAGGCTGGCGCGCCTGGGCGTGGGTCAGAGTTTTCGAACTTCGATTCGCCGTAACTTTTTCATTAACCGTCGGACCGGGTCCAAATTTTTAGACAAGCTTCTTAATCCCTTAAACTTCATATCCAACAGTGGAATTTAATTTCTTGGCATCCTATAATAAATTCCTAATTTTCTCTTTTCGGTTGATTTCTAACATCTAAAACGCCGATTTAACCCCCGATTTCGCTTAGATAACTTGCCCGTTGCTACAAATGCCTCCTACACAACCCCCAGTACTTATAATTACTACTCACCTATCTCCCAAAATTCTTTAAGCCATTAATCCAATTATTTTTGGGTTTTAATATTAATTTCTCTTAAAATAAAGCTTAGGATGTTACAAAACTTGCAAGCTTAGCTTTTAAATGGTGTATTTCCTTTTCAAATTGCTTGCAACTACACATTCGGCGACGGCATTACCCTTTAGTTCACAATTACAGGAAGCATTTTCATAATTAATATCAAGAGTTTCAATTTGGAGTTGAAGTTCATCAATAAATTTTTGAATTTCCAAAATTTTTGCTTCATGCTCCAAGATAATCCTCTTGCTTTCAATGTTTATTTTAGCTAGCTTCCTTAATTCCTTATACATTTCTACATAAGATTCATATAGTTCATTATAAGTTGAATTTTCAGAATCAGAGTCGGAGTCAGAATATGTTACCCGTTTGGAGTTCATTGGCTCAGATGATTCTATGCTTGATGAAGTTTCTTCATCAAACTTTCCCATTAAGCACAAGTGATTAACCAATTCCTCCTCATCTGAACTACTAGCATCTTGCTTTTCTGAATTTTCGGGCAAATCCCATACAATATAAGCCTTCTTCGATTTGAATTCTTTGCTTTCCTTTTTGTCATTCTCTTTTCTCTTGAGATATGCAACACATTCAATTTTGACATGACCTATATTACCACATTCGTGACATTGAATTTTGTCCTTTGGAGACTTTCTTCTTGAAGTTCCTTCATTTTGACTTCTTTGTTGTCTAATCTTAAGGAACTTGCTGAATTTACTAGGTAAAAGCTCCATGGTCTCATCGTCGATAACGGAATCTGAATTTTCATCATTGGATAATTCTTCAAGAGTCTGCAGCATCTTGAATGAAACCCTATCCTTTTTGCACATGTCCGAGTCTTCATGCAATTTTAGCCTTCCCAATTCCATTTTGTGCTCTTGCAGTTTTCCGAACAGAGTGGCTAGGTCCATATCACTTAGATCTTTTGACTCCACTATTGCTGTAACCTTTGGTTGCCACTGTATGTCTAAACATCTCAAAACTTTGTTAATAATTTCACCATCAATAAAAGTTTTTCCAAGAGCAAGTAAATGATTTATAATATGTGTAAACTGTTTTTGCATATTCGAAATTGGTTCATTAGGAAACATTCTAAACAGTTCATATTCATGCATGAGGGCATTTATTAATCTAGCCCCTTTGACTTCACTAGTACCTTCATAAGTCACTTGTAAAGTGTCCCACATCTCTTTCGCACTAGTACACTGAGAGACCCTAAAAATTCATCATACGAGAGAGCGGATGTGATGATGTTCTTTCCTTTCAAATCATAACTTACTTTTTTCTTATCATCATCATTCCAACTCTTCATGGGCTTTACAAGGACAGAGTCATTGACCTTATGTTGTGGTACAAAAGGGTCATTTTCTATAGCATTCCAAATTTTTACATCTATTGCTTCAATGAAGATTTTCATCCTAACCTTCCAATAGGTATAACCCTCGCCCGAAAACATAGGGGGCGATTAATGGAAGAACCTTCACCACAGAAGGGATTACTAGAACCCATTGTTAACCAACCTAAGGATCGTACGGAAAAGCAGTTATGCTCGATCGTTTCCGACCGAGCTCTAATACCACTTGTAACATCCCGAATTTTAATCCTAAGAGTAATTAGAATAATGATAAGATTTGGAAGTAAGGATTATTCTAAAAAGGATTTAAAATGATGGATTAGGAGTTCTTTGAATGCCATAAAGGAATCACGAAGCATTGGCATCAGAAAGGAGGTTGGAAGATGAACAAAAGAGCGTTAGAAGCGATGTTTTTGGTGTAATAAACACCCTATATTAGGAAATTCAAAATAAAAGATTTACATCTCTAAACCCAAATTCCACCGTTGGATGTGAAGTTACGTGTCTTAGGAAGCTTGCTTTAAACTTTGAGGAAGATCCAACGGGTAACGAAGAAGTTATGGCCTTTCAAAGTCTGGATACTGCAAAATTGTGCAGCTTAATCGCCTCTTAATCGATTAAGCTGCAATTTAATCGATTAACGTTAGTATGAGTGAAAAGTCTTAATCGCCTCTTAATCGATTAAATTGTGTTGCTGCTGAAAAAAAAATAAAAGGGAATCAAACCCCATTTCATTCCCAATTCGTCCCTTCTTCTTCCCCCACCCCAAGAACACTTATTCCATGCCTTGAGACCCTAAAACCTCAAGCTATTGTGGCCATCCATCATCATCCTCAAGGTCCCAAGTGTCATCCTCTCTTCTCCCTTTCTTTTGGTGCTTCTCTCTCTCCCTGGCTTCCTCCATCTCTAGCTCCAACACTCCCATCAAATCCTAGGTATGTGAGAACAAGTTCTCTTCCTTCTATTTCTTCCATTACAAGAGCTAATCATCATCACCTCTAACTCTTGTCTCTCTCTTTGTGTGTTAGGGTTTTATTGGCCCTTTCTCTCTCTTACGTTCCCATCACCGTGGCCGCCGCTCTTGGACCACCGCCACCACCTCCATAAGCCCAACACCATAGCCACACGTTCACCCTAACTTCCCTCCTCTCTCATCCGCGAGTTCTCTCTCTCCACGGATCTCACCGACGCCGTCATCGTCGCCGAGCCACAACCCAGGTTCTTTTTAAAAAGAAAGCCCGAGGTAAGAAGGGTCGTATTACCTCTACTTAAGAAGTAAATTCTAGGATGCTATAGTGGTGACTAAGAATAGGGTAATATGTTAATGAACCTTAGGATAGTCCCTACTGACATAAATGAAATATTTAGGATTATTAATGGAAATCACACCTTAGGGAATGGAATATGTACGTGTAGGACAAGATCCGGAATAAATGAGTGTATTTAGGATATGAGTTGGTTAATATTGAACGAAAATGTAGAAAAGTATACACTGTAACACAAGGGAGAATTTAAGGATAAACAAACTAAACTTGGGAGTAAAAGAATAAAAGGGTAAACATAATAGGTAAAAAGAATAGAACTAGTAAGCTGAAAGACAATAAAGTAAAATAGTAAGTGAAGATTAAATGGGATAAAAGAGGGATTAGAATGTGGAATAAGGAATATGTGGGGAGTCGAATATGGGAATAAAAACAAAATAGTGAATTAGATGTGAAGAAAAATAGATAACCGGTAAAGGAAATTAGTAAAAAGATACTAAAGTAAAGAGAGAGTACGTTGTTAGGGAAGTTAGATAAAATGTTGTAAATGATAGGGGAATTGAGCTAAGTTAAAAAGGGTAATCAATTAAAATAGAGTAATGGAATAGGAATAATAAGTAAATAAAAAAAATGTGAGATAAGGGAAACAAGGAGATAACTAATAGCCAGTAATGAGAGTTAAAATATAGAGTATATGACCAAGTTAAGAGTCAATTGAAAGTAAGAATAACATTAGTAAGGAGGAACACTTAAATAGAAAAAGATAAAAGAAAAGGGGCTAATGGTGTATGCAGATCATCTGCTTGTGGTTGCATACATCGTAAATAAAATTGTGGGTGTATAAAGATCATCTGCTTGTGGTTGTATACATCGTAAATAAATGGTGGGTGTATGCAGATCATCTGCTTGTGGTTGCATACATCGTAAATAAATTGTGGGTGTATACAGATCATCTGTTTGTGGTTGTATACATCGTAAATAAATGGTGGGTGTATGCAGATCATCTGCTTGTGGTTGCATACATCGTAAATAAATTGTGGATGTATACAGATCATCTGCTTGTGGTTGTATACATCGTAAATAAATGGTGGGTGTATGCAGATCATCTGCTTGTGGTTGCATACATCGTAAATAAATTGTGGGTGTATACAGATCATCTGCTTGTGGTTGTATACATCGTAAATAAAGTGTGGTGTGTATGCAGATCATCTGCTTGTGGTTGCATACACTGAAAGGCGTAGATCTCTGACTTGAGGTTACGCATAATAAAAAGAGAAGAAGAGAAAAAGAAAAGGAAGAGAAGAAGAAAAAGAAAAGAAAAGAGAATGTAGAAATGATTAAAGAACAAAGAATGGAAAGAGAAATGATATAGAAATGAATAATAGATTAAAAGTGGAATATATTGTGGGAAAACGAAAAGAGAATTAAGAATTAAAAGCATGTGAGAATAAGAGAAGAACTAATGGAAATTAAATGTATGGAAAATTATGAGCAACTGATGTCAATAATAGGGTAGGCTTAGTTTATTGCTATGTCTCTTGTAGAATTTATCTTTTTAAGTTTTGTGTAATGCTACCCTTCTTGCTATATTTTGCAGGTACTGAAGTGGAGCTTACATAGGACATGGCCGAGCAGGATTTTCATTCCACTACGTGGAATGTATGTTGAATATTTTGAGTGGACAATCACTTTTTGTAATTTATAATATGAAATAGTCATTTTCCCTAAAACTTGTACTAATCGGGCGTTAGGATCTGATCTGTTTATTAGACTGTGGAGGTTTGTGTTTTTAAATATTTCTGGACTGACAGGTTTTAAGAAGAAAATTTTTGGGAAGTCCAGAAAACAGAGGAAACTCTGCCGGATTTTCGTAAAAAGTTTTTATAAGTAATCAAGTTTAAAAAGGAATTTTCTAACACCTACTTTAATAGAACCTAAAATTAACTAATCAATGTGAGGGTGTTACACCACTTGTTGGAAAACAAGCGGGTAGTACTATTCCCTAGAAAGGGGGTGAATAGGCGAAGAGTACGAATCTTCACCAATTAAAAATTTATCGCTTACTAAGGCCTTTAAAATAATCAGAGTAAAAACATATAAAACGCATATACTTAAATATATGAAAATTAAGCGCGCGGAATTGTAAAGAGATAATGAAAGAGAAGCGAACACAAGGATTTTATCCTGGTTCACATTACTATGTTAACGAACACTAATGCTACATCCAGTCCTCCCTCTATGAGATAGGAGATTTGCTTCACTATGAACAAGAATTGTAAGTACAAGTAATGTGTAGAGAAAACATTTCTTTTAGACTTGTCCCTCCAAAGAACCTCTTTGGAACTTGTGTCTTCACAAACAATTCCTCAAACCACAGCGAACCTTGTGCTTGAAGAAACCTTCTTCAATTCCACTTGAAACCTTCAAGTATACTTGATGAAAACCTTTCACCAATTTGTGTTTGTCAAAGTCTTGTAGTTGGCACTTTACACCTCGTTGTGCGGATGAACAACTCCAATGAAGATCAATGGTACTTGCACCTTTATTGTGTGGATTAGAAATTCACTTAAGAACACTTTAAGTACTGGATCAAAATCTAAAACAATGAGAATGAATGCAAGTGTATATCAAAGTCGGTATTTGAAAGTTTAAGATCAACACTTGAATAGTTCTTCAATTATGTGTGAAAATGTCGTTTAATCATGAAAAACACTCGGTGATTCTGGAAAATATGTTTTTCGGAAAGTTCAAAGCAGATAGAGAGGTGTTGGAATGTTCTATTCTTGTTTAAAAACGTTTGAATATGTATATATAAAGGTTTGGACAGCAAACGGCTAATTTTAGAGAGTTTTAACTGTCAGTATCCGGACACTTTTGAAAAGTATTCGGATAAATCGTGTTTAAATTCAAAAATTTGACTGTTGTAAAAGATGATATATCCAGATACTTTCAGATGTATCCGGATACTTTTAGATGTATCCGTATACTTTCAAAATATCCAGATACTTCGGTTCAAAATTTCCAAAAGCAAAATTTTTACTTGTTAACACTTATAGTATTATATTTAAAACATTTTCTTCACTTCCAAAACACTTTAATTTATTAGAAAAATATTTTCAAATTATTTTCTCAATATTTTTCTTATATTTATAAAATCACATATTTTTCTTTTAATTTTGAAAAGCACCCACTTCGATTTTACTTAGCATGCAAACCATTTTCTTTTTTATTATGATTAGTTTCATTCTAATTAGACTCTATAATAATATGCACCTAGGGTACTTAATAAAGAATAAATAATACATTACATTACAATAAGAACCCCTTTGTTGACTTTGTTGAGCCTTAAGTTGATTTGTGGACTTTTGCCTTGACTTCCACTTTGTAATCATCAAAACTACCTATGCTCGGGCATTTTCTCAACAGGCATACCCCACATAATTATTTATTTCCAATATTAAAATTTGAATCGTTGGATACTTCCAATGGTCAAAATTCAAAGGAGGAATAATCTCGTGGTTCATGTCTAAATGCGTTGAGAGAAATAACCAATGAAAATAGGTCACATGGCACTTAATGGAGGGATTGACAGATTGATGGACGAATGGACTAACGTGATGCCATTATGATCTTTGGGGATTTAATTAATTCCTAAAATATTTCGGGGACTAAGCTAATACCAGGTGTATCTTTTTGTGACCTAATAGACTATTAACTCTATACATTAATCCTATTTTCCAAAGGTATCCCATTCTCATAGTGTTTGGGAAGAAGCTTCCCTAGTGAAAAGGTGTGACACCTTCATTGTTATAAAGTGAGGCACCCTATTGAGTTTGATTGAGAATTCTTACGAACGGTGGGGACCTAGTAGTTTGGTATCCTTAGAATTTAGGGGGACACATCCCCATAGTGAGAAGGTGTGGCACCTTCATTGTAATAGGGATAAGCATCATATTTTGTATTTGTGTGGTCCCTTACGAACGATTGAGCCTAGTACTTTGCAGGGTTCTAGGTTTAAAATTGGTGTTCGAATCTACAATTGGTTAATATAACAAATCCAAAGAAAGAAGGTGGTTATTGCATCCAATTCCACCCCAAAGGCTCCTCATCCCTTAAAACTTGCTACCTCTGTCAATAATCCTGATTACAAACGAAGGAGAGCCTTGATCATACAGACCTCCTCAAGAGTAAGGAACATAACCCCCAATTATTCTTAAGGGCAACCCTGATCAGTCTAGCTCTCCCCCTTTAATGCACTGCTCATGCGTGCATAACATAATTACGTAGTCTTGATTCCCAAAACCACAATTCGAACAGGTATGTAGGAGCAAGAACAACAGGACATAGAGCCCGCTCTTTCCAGACTAAATATCCTTTACAAGAACTCTTGTCCTAAGCTAGGAACATCCATCATACCTAAGGGAGCTTTGTCTAAATAGGACAGAATAGTGATAGTTTACTATTTTTATTTTTGGCTTAAATATGTCAGGGATCCTTGTAGTTTGGGTCTCTTTTGTCAGGTACCCCAGATCTTGTTTTTTTAATGAAATTACCCCTTAACTATTTTCCGGTTTGAAATATACCTCTCCATGCCATTTTTGGCCACCGGTGTTGATGTGGATGACCGAAAAATCATGTCATCCACTCGTTTTTTGACACGTGGATATTAAAAATTAAAAATATTATTTTTATTTGAAATAAATAATTTATATTAAAAAATTATATAAAATTTAAAATGAAGAGTAGAAGCAGATCTGCGAAGAAGAAGAGCAGGGGAGGGAAGGGGCGGAAGAAACTGCCGCCACCGGCGGTAGCGGAAGGAAGAGGGAAGGAAAAAGAGGAGCAGCGACGGCAGAGGCGTAAGAAGAGGAATGACGACGGCAGAAGGAAGAGGGAAGGAAGAGAGAGAAACAGAGAGAGAAAGAGAGATCGAGAGAGAGAGTTGCCGCCGTCGGCTTCCTCTTCTTCCTTCCCTCTTCCATCCGCCGGCGGCAGCGGCGATTCTTCCTCCCCCTCCCTCCCCTGCTCTTCATCTTCGCAGATCTGCTGTTGCTTCTTCTTTTTTTTTAAAAAAAATTATATAATTTTTTAATATAAATTATTTATTTTAAAGAAAAACAAATTTTTAATTTTTAATTTTAAAATAAATAATAATATCCACATGTCAAAAAAAGAGTGGATGACATGATTTTCTGGTCATCCACGTCAGCATTGGTGGCCGGAAATGGCATGGAGGGGTATATTTCAAATCAAAGAATAGTTTAGGGGTAATTTCGTTAAAGAAAAAAGAACAGGGGTACCTGAAAAAAGAAGCCCAAACTACAAGTACCCCTGACATATTTAAGACATATATAAAATAATTTGCAACAACGAAAATACTTTTCTTTGCTAAACCACCCTCTTCTTTTTCTTTTTTGAACTACTCTGTTATTAAAGTCTAGGTTAAAAAAAACCACTTTACCTTCTTCGTCTCGTCTTTTTATTCTCATTCTCGTTCTTTCTTTTTCAATCACCACTCACCCTCGCTCACAGGCCACAATTCACCACTTGATTTCGTGAATCACCACCACTCTTTGACCAGGTAATCGAGATGCTGACTTTTCCTGTTTGATTTTGTTTTTGAGGATAGTTTTCAATTTAATTTCGATTTCATTTTCATTTTAGGGATTCTATTTCGTTTTTGGTTTTGATTTCGTTTAGGGTTTCCCTTTCGTTTTCGATTTCGTTTTCGTTTCATTTTTAATGTAAATTTTTTGTTTGTGATTTTACTTTTTGATCTTTGATTTATTTCGAGCATTCAAGCACTGCATTTTTTCATCATCATCCAAAATGGTTACAAATAAACGAGATTTGATTATTTATGAAGGGAATAAATACTGGATGATTTGTTGAAAAATCTTGAGGGTGATTTTGCATGCTTCTTATTAATCTAGCTTGCATTTCAATTTCTTAAAGAGAATCTTTGTTTCTTTGTGTTGGTTTTCAATATTTGAAATCTATCTTTTGTTTATTTGTTTCACGTTCAGGTTCAGGAACATAATAAGGTCAATCCCTACATTATGGATTACCTAAAAGTGAAGGTATGTACAAATGTTTTTGATAAGTGAAACTCCAAACTTTTCACTAAGCAAACCTTAATTGTATATTCCCAATATCTTTCAACACTGTTTTGATTTTTTTTATTATAATCTTTTTATCTTTATTATTTACTATGCATGTTCGTGAATTAATATGGTTTCAGAATCCAAGAACACCAGGGGCAACTCCTAAGTCCACACAGAAAACCATTCGTAAAGAAAAGATATACAGTGCAAATTGGGATATTGAAGCGACACAAAGACCTACAGGAAGTTGGGATAAGGTATGTAGTTAAGACTTGATGTTCATCGTGATTATTCTTGACCTTGAAGGAATATAAAATCACACACACACATATACATATTTGTGTGTATGTACAGGTAGATAGATGTCTCTTCCTACGCTCTCAACTATAAGTTAGGGAGAAAACAATCTTGTTTGGTAGGAAACTAGAACTTGTTATTAAGAACATTGAAATGAAGTAAACAAGGGAAAATAGTTTGCTACATGATCATGATCATGGTTTGCAACTGTTCACTTTCTTTTGTTTAGTTGCACCAAAAAGGATAGTATCATTGATGAATGAAATCATAACATATTCCATTTTTTTTACAATGAAACAAAAATTAGAAATGATTTCATAAATGCTTAGATTTTTTTTGGTAAAAAATAATAAATTTATTACCAACCAAGCAAAATATAACACATCCTAGGTCATATACCCAATCAAGTATTGGTCTGTAATCAATAATGGAAATTTGCACAGTCTGTTTTAGGAATTAGCACCAAATTAGTGGCATTCATCTCAGTAAGGAGTTTGCCAGAATGAAAAAACTCAGATATTGCTAAGCAGCAGTCAGTTCCAATGATCTCCCAAGCATCTTGGTAGAAACCAGCTCCAAAACCATTTGGACCTGGACTACTCTCTCTGTGAATGGAGAACACACAATTCTTTATTTCCTCTTCTGAAAAAGGTTGAATGAGTCTCAACTACTGTTCTACAGACAGCACATTGCCCATAGCTATTTCCTCAGGAGATACATTCCAATCTTTGTGATTACCATTAAATAAATCACCATAGTAATCCAGAAAGGCCTGTTGAATGTCTGAATTGCTTGTGCACAAGTTACCATGAATATCATTCACCCTCAAAACTTTATTCCTATAGCATCTAGCTTTGATAGCTTTATGAAAAAATGCAGTATTCTGATCTCCCTCATGAATCCATTTCTGCTTGGCCTTTTGCTTCAAGAATTGCAAATTTTTCTGAGCAACAACTCTGTAAAGAATATAGAGCTCCCTCTCTTGCCTCTGAAGATTAAGATTACCAGGATCAGCATGCAGCTTTCTCTAAGTATCTTCCAATTGACCCTTAATGGCAGGTTCCTTTTTGTCTATGCTGCTGAATTTCTCTTTATTCAATTGAATTAAAGCTTCTCTGACCTTCTTTAGCTTTCTGCTGAATCTGTACATGTGGTAGCCATCAACATCTATCTCCCAAGCTTCTTGAACCAGCTTTTTAAAATCACAATCAGCAGCCCACATATTGAAATACTTGAAGCTGCCCCTCTTCCAAGCCTCAAACTGATGCCATCTCACAATCATTGGGCTATGGTCTGAAATACCACCCTGCATGAATTCAGTTTGAGTATTAGGCCATTCCTATATCCAGGCTTCATTTATCAAGGTCCTATCCAACTTGCAAAATACCCTAGCATCATTCATTTGCTTGTTATCCCATGTGTAGAAGCAACCAGTATAACTCATGTCAAAAAGTTGGCCTTGATCAATACAGTTCCTGAAATCTGAAAGGCTATTTACATCAACCTGATTACCACCAAGTTTTTCATGTGGCTCAAGGAAGGCACTAAAGTCTCCCAAGACAATCCAGGGTCTGGAGATAGTGGTACTCACATTAATCAGAGCATTCCACAGCAGGTTCCTAAGTTGAATGTCATTTGCAGCATACACCATAGTCATTTCAAACTCCTTATTCATTCTTTTATCTTTCACCAAACCATGAATAAACTGAGCATCATGATGAACAATTTGAACATCATAGATATCAGGTTTCCAAATTAACCAAATCCTTCCTCTTACATTGTTGCCAAAATCCAGGAAAGAACCCCATCCAGGAGCTATTCTCTCTTTTATTTCACTGAAGTTATCACTTCTTATTTTATTTTCCAAAATTCCAAATAAACTAATATTATTATTCTTACGCAACATGCTAATATCATTTTGTTTATTAGGGTGATTAGCTCCCCTAATGTTCCAAGCACCAATATTATTCATGATCTGGCTTAACCAGATGAGGAGGGGAGTTACCTTTTCCTTTGTTTCTCTGTCTTGTCACAATCTGCCATTGATTCTCAGGAGAATTAACTTGATTAGTCACAGCCGGGATTCCAACTCCTTCATAACTGTTCAAATCTTTCTGCTTTAATTTGGGTCATGTTCAGAAGGTTCTGGTTGAGTTTTCTGCTTGGGAGTATCATCACCTTCCTTAGCTGCTACTTCATAAATTGTTTTAACCTCCGTAGCTTTAGCCTCATCTGCAATTGCCAAAACCTCTTCTTGTGTTGGTTTTTTTTCACAATCCACACCTTCTTAGTGTCCTTCCTACACATTTTTTTTGTCATGGCCAAACATTTGACACTGCTCACAGAAGACAAGTTTCCATTCATATGTTACTGCTTGGTTAATGATATGCTCATTCTCATCTTCAAAGAAAATTTCATCTGGCAAAATGTGAGGGTTAACCTCAACTAGAACTCGAGCAAAGTTAATCCTTTCTCTATCTTGCGTCATCTTGTCAACCATGATTGGATGCCCAACTAGACTGGCTATTTTACTCAGAGATTTGGTTCCCCAAAATTTCACATCCAAATCCTTTAATTGAATCCAGACTGGAATCTTATCAGGTCTGCCTTTGGAAATGAATTTCCCATGCCAAGGAAACATCATGACTGGTTTTCCATCAAAATGGAAAATGCCAATCTCATGTAAACTATTTCTGGCTTCTACAGTATTGAACCTAACCACAAAAGTTCCATCAGAGTTCATTAATACTTTGTCAATTCCATGTTTTCCCCATATTCTTCTGATAAATCCATTGAAAACCAGATAAGGGGGCTTAGCACCAAGTATATAACACGTCAGAGCAGATTCCCAATACTTGATCTCATCTTCAATGTCATCTCTTAGCTTCTTTAATCAAGGGCTCATGATAATCAAGTTTTCCCCCTGCATTTCTCAGTTTGCTAATGTCAAAATTTTCCCATATTGTTGATTTTTTGACTGGATCTGTTTTCTTTGGGTCATCAACGTTTCCCGGTTTCTCAAATTGTGTTTCTGACACCAATTCAACATCATCAGGCATCACTTGTTTCCCTTTCAATTTTTCCTTGATCACATCAAGGCTCTTCATCAGTTCAAACGCTTGCTTGCTGCTCAAGTCATCTAAATCCTCAAGGTTTAAGAGACGATCTTGAAGCAGAGAGAGGTCGAGAGACACAGAATCATGCTTAGGCAGTGAAGGAGGGGTTTGTTTGCTAGAAGAAGAAGGAGATTTGGGTGGACGGCCGCGTTTTTTCGGCATGATTTTGCCAGTAGTGGTGACGGAACGCCACCGTGAGAAAAACACAACCAAAACCCTAAGAGAGCTTAATTCCAAACTATTATTCGGCCTAAAATTAATAAATATATAAATGCTTATATTAGTTGTTATGAAACTTGGTTATTTTCGAAAATGGTGTTTTTGATCTAGTTGTTGTTCTGCACTGTTGGAAAACTACACTCGGTGGGTGAAATAACTAGGAACACTAGGAGAACACCTAGAAGGGGGGGTTGAATAGGTGTTATAGAAACTTTGAAAGATTTTCGCAAGAAACAAATCTAAACGATTAAAACCAATGAAAATCAATCAATTAACAAATATTATATGAGAGATTAAGCGGAAACAATCAACACCAATATTCTTATTGATTCACCTAGGTTATGAAAATGATTTTCCCTTTATCAATTTTGCACAATAAAGATTCAATTCAATCAAATATAGAAAAATCACTTTTTCTAGGTTTTCAATCAAGAACACAATTAATAACAAGAATTGTAAAGAGTAGAGAGTTTAGAGATATGACACAGTGATTTATCCTGGTTCACTTTCATCCACTTGAAAGCTACTCCAGTCCCCTCTTCAACCAAGAGAGATTCTTCACTATGAGGAATTAGAGTTTCTCAAATTACAAGTAAATGCCTCACAAGACTTCCTTCTTGCTAGCCTACAAGAGATACCACACCCTTGCCTTGTAACCCTATTGATATCTAATCTAACCTCTACTTGCTTGTTGATAACCCCACAACAAGTCTTCTTTGCTTGCTTCACTCACAAGACTTCCAAGTACTTTGAGATTCTTCAAAGTGCCTTCCAAATGCTTGATGAAATGCTTCTTCAAGACTTTCAACTAAACTTGCTTGATTCACAAAATCAAGGCTTCCAATGTTGTAGAATGTTTGCCTCTTGCAATGATTACAACTCAAATAAAAACAAAATAACAATCCTATGAATCTCTTTCAAAAGCTATGAAAAGATCAACATGAGAGATTCAAGATTCTTGATCAAAGAATATAAAAACGAGAGCTTTGATCTTGAGAGAGTGAGAGAGAATAGTGTGGCTTTGATTCTTTGTAAAATTGTGTATCAAAATGATTCTAGTTGATAGAAATGATTAGGAAAAGGTTTATATAGAATACCCAAAAGTTGGAGCACTTAGAATGGCTTTTGAGAAGTGAAAAACGTATTTAAAAAACCATACCTGATCAAGTTACTCGAGTGAAATGAGTGTTACTCGAGTAATACGAAAGCTGCATAAATTTCACTCGAGTGAAAAAGGTTTTACTCGAGTAAACGTTCAGATAATCGATTATCAAAAGTTTGTTAATCGATTATCAGTACAAAATACACTGTTAATCAATTATCAAAATCTGTTAATCGATTATTAACATTAAAAATCACTTAAAACTTGTTTTCTCAAAAACTAAACCTTTTCTTTCAAACCTTTAAGCCACCTATTGATTTTAGGCAAAGTGAATACTCAAAATATGATATAATCATGCAATCAAAAGAGATTCACTACCCTCTAATAAATTCTACCCAAACTCATAAACTAAAAGACTTGTGAGGCAAAAGATAAAACATTAAAACACAAACTACCAAACTAAGTCTTCATGAGTTGGCTGTCTCTTCATAACTTGATGTTTGTTGTTGCTTGTTGAGCTTGAACTTGATCAACACACTTGAAGCTTGTTCAAAACCTTTTGGCATTTATCAAAACATTCTTCATGGATCTTACATGCACTTGATGAAAGTGATCTTCTAGTCTTGAGTTTCGGATGCATGTAATAATACTATTTTATCAATTTCATTTTGGGCGTGTATAAATCCAAAGTAAAGCCTATATTTTTATTTGGTGTTTCCCTTACACTCATTTTAGTTTAGCACTTTGGCTTATTAAAATTTCCCAAAAGCAAACATATTGTAATGTATTTTCATTCTCGTTTTTTCCTTTTAACCAAACATATGCAACCATATTCTCATATCACTTTTTTTTTAAATAATTTTCCACAACATCAATTCATCTTTGCTTCATTATGATAAATTGAGTAATTTAATGACCATTTTTTTTTGTAATGTAGACTTATCGCCACAAGGTTCACAATGTCAGATGTCAATCCTTAAAAGGGGTTGAAAGATATGAGGCCAAACTTAGGCAAAGAGAAAAAGGCAAAAAGAAGAAATGTGCCTCGGAAAAAATCGAAGTGAGTTTACAAATTTTGATAAATTTATATATGATTTCAAAAATTTCATTAATATATTTGAGGTTTGCAACTAAATTTTCAGGAATCGGGTGCTAACAAGCCTGAGGAGGGGATCACTGTTGAAATGTTTTTGGCTAATGCTTATAATAATCTAATGAATCTATAGGTAAACTTATTCGAAGGTAAACTTTTTGGAGATACAAGTAATAGAAAATATTTGAGGAAAAATTAATCTAAGCACGCACATATACAATATCTATGAAAGCTAAGTCTAGTCTTAAAACTAAATGAAAAGAGACAAAATTTATGAATCAGTACGTGACTGATTACTTGTTTTGCTCGATCATTAATTTTTAGATTTAAAAAATGCCTACATTACCTTCCATATCTTTCATTTTTCTTAATTCTATTTTAATTATTGTTGTTTTGTTATTTTCACACTTGTAGAAGACTACTCCTCCTCCCGGTTCTATTTGATGGCATGAAATATGAAGGTTGGATTTCTTTTTTAAGATTGAACTCATTATAATATGCTCTGCATTTGAAAAACATCCTTTATGTATTTAACTAATTAATTATATGAATATATCCTCATGAATTTTTCATTATAGCTTATGAACTTATGAAGGTTGAAATTCACAACAGACATATTTGGTTTAAATATATTATGTGGAGGCTAATGCCTGATAACTTGGTTCTCATTTTGAGTACTATTTTTTGCATACTTAAAAATTTCTAAAATTAATCATGTTAAGGATACCAGAATTTGTATATTATACTCATTTACTTGGAGTACCATGTTTTATACTTTTGCTATAGGTGTATTATCTTAATTTTTTTCACTTACAAGATTGTTTGTTTATGTTGTTCAAATTAGGTACTTGTTGCATGTCCTGTTGGAAACCAACAAGCGGCTCAAAATAGTCTAGAGGGGGGGTGAATAGAATATTGAAGCCTTATTACAGATTTTTCGTCCGCCTAAGAGAATGGTTTTATGAAAATAAATTTTCTTAAGAATTCAGTTCAGATTACTCGAGTAACTCAAGCCTTCACTCGAGTAATACGCAACCAAAAATAATTTCACTCGAGTATTCAGCAAATCACTCGAGTATTACGAAAGCAAATTTTAAATCACTCGAGTAACAGAAAACCTACTCGAGTAATGTTTATAAACTGAAAGCAGATTACTCGAGTGACAAGAACTTTACTCGAGTAAACTGGGTAAAATTCAATTTAAAACTTAGTTTTCAATGGAGTTCTTCAAGAATAACAATGCTATGATGATTCAACAAGTTATGAATGATTAATATGAACAATTTCAAGTAATATTAACATGCAATTTTAGATCAATTGAGTAGAATTAAGAAAACCCCAATTCTAACCTAAAAATGCAAATGTTAATGAATTAATGAAATACAAGGAATGAAAATAAAAGAGACACAAGGATTTATCCTGGTTCACTTTCACCCACTTGAAAGCTACTCCAGTCCCCTCTTAAATCAAGAGAGATTCTTCACTAGAAATCTTCAAATGTAGATTTTACAATGTTTTAAGATGCAACTAGATTCTTAGTTCTCCTATCTTAAAACCCAACTCAAAGTGTGTACCAAACACTTTGATCTAATCTACCCCTTTTGAGTATTCTAGATTTCCTTGCTAATTGATTGAAGATGCTTCCAACCAATCCTCTTTTCTTGCTTTGATTTGATCCTCAAAGTCTTCCTTGTGAGATTCTTCACTTGTGTTGAAACTTCAATGATGCAATCACAAATTGCAAATATTCAACAACCACTAAGAACAAAAATATGATCTCAAGAATATTTGAACAATGATAGAAAATAGAGTGAAGAATGAAAAGTTCTTTGTTGAATCTTGATAGCTCTTGAAAGATGTAAAATAGCTCTTGAATTACTTTTCAAAGTGTATTAGAAAATTGTAAGAATGAAAGTCTCTATTTTGAAAGAGAAAATTAAGTTCTTTTAAAATTTTCCCAACACTGATTGAATTACTCGAGTAAACCAAACAACGTCACTCGAGTGAAACATGTCAGATTAAGTTACTCGAGTGATGTGTAAACCATTACTCGATTAACCTGTCAGAACATAAATTACTCGAGTGAACCAATACTCATTACTCGAGTAAACTGATCAGAATCTGAATAAAAACAAAGTTTTTCTAAAATGATTTTCACAAGCTATTTAATCAAGATTTAAAGTATCTTCACTCTTAATCAGACATTATTTAAATATTCTTAAAATCACCTAAGCTACCCACACCAATGAGATGCATTGCATAAAATAAAGATTACATTGAAATAGAATTAATAAAAATCCTAATTCTAATCTTCATGTGGTGTAGCTTGCTTGTTGCCAATGTTGTTGCTTGGAGAGAGATTGTTAGCATCAAAACATGAGAATCCTACAAACTCCCCCTTTTTGATGATGACAAACCTCCTTTCAAATTAAGCACTAAGTTTTAACATACTCCCCCTAAATGTAAAACATCTAGGAAAAAATATAATAAAACTTAACCTACAAGAACAACATCAACAAAATATTCTCCCCCTTTTGGCATCATTAAAAAGATAATATTTTTGAGAAAAGTCCTTTGCCAAAAGTTGAAGGTAAGTAGTTCACAATGGTATAGAAAATATATAACAATAAAGACAATACCAAAATAAACCACAATAGTGCCTCAACGTATATAAACAACGAATACAAACGAACAACTAATATAGCACCATAAATCAGAGTATCAGAGCATCACACTATGAAGCAAATCATAGCAGATAATCAAAACGAAAACTAAACAAACTAGACCATACACAAGGTCCTAAAGTCATAGTAGCAACAGAGTCAGAAACATGAAACAGAAACATAAACAGAGAATATGCAAATGAAACATGCAACAGAAATCAACAGCAAACATCATCAGCATCCACAGGTCTAGGAATCAGGTGGAGGAGGAGGAAAATGATGAGAAAATAATCCAGACATGTAATCCATCAAACGATGCTCCATGGCAATATTCTTCACATCCTGTCTCATCTCCAACTGAGTGAATTGAGCATTGATGTGCTCAACTAATGACTCATGAGCAGCTTGTGCATCAAATGGAGTACCAAGATTATCCAAATCGATAAAGTCCTCAATACGATCGGTATCCATCGGATCAGTAGAAGTAGGAGGAACAGAAGAGGATGCACCAGCCCTATCACCAAGTAAATTCCTTTTCCTAGTACCTGAAACTCTTGCAGCCTTTGCAGCTTCAGCCATTTCCTTAATCTGTGATTTCCATAACCAAGTGCGACTGTCCCTATGCCAAGCAATTTTCATATAACTAATGTGCGAATCATTAAGACACCAGTTATTTTTCTTTTCCTTTTCAGCTGGCTCATCATCAGGGATTGGAACACGATAATACCTCATGATCTTGGTGACATGCATAGGATATGGCAAGAATTGGGTAGGAGGAGATTGAGCAGCAGCTTCCATACGAGCTAAAAACATTTTATTCCAATTCATCTCATACCTCTTTTTAATCCCATGAAACAAAGTAAGATCATCATCTCCCAATTGAGCATAATTTTGATTGCATTTTGGAATCAAACAATAAGAGATAATATACATGAGCACCCTATCCACAGCATGCAAAGGTGATACAGTTCTAGTAGTTCTATCACCCCAAGATTCACCAGTACGCAACAAATCAGTATAAATCTTATTAGTATCCACATCCAAATCCAGACATTCAGTATCACCAATAAAAGTTCCCTTGTTTTCTAAACCAAACATCATAGTCAAATCCGCAGGCTTTATAACAAAATGATGTCCTCTAACCATTGTTTGATACTCACCATCTAGCTTAGTAAAATTTTGATAAAATTGTCTGACAAGCCTAGGGTAATAATGAGTCTCAAATTCCAAAAACCTCTTCAAATTCTGAAATTCTAAATCCTCTACAAACGGAAATTGCTCCTTATGCAACCAAGCAAATTTAACATACCTTGTAAGACCAAAAGAGCGATTGATAAATGCCGGTTCCCGCAAATCGCGGTTGATTCCAGAAAACCAAGTATCATTACGACCTGCTCCTTGCTTTGCTTTCTTTTGAGGAGGTTGATAGTGAGAGGAAGAAGCCATTGATTCAGAAAAAGCAAATTCGGTTTTGGGGGTTAGGGTTTTGATTTGGGGTTTTCGGATTTTTGGATAAAATTGGTGAAATTGATGAATGAAAGGAGTAGAAATGATGATATAATGATGAAATATGGAAGAAATTTGTATGATTTGTGAGTTTTGTGGCTGAAAGATGATGATTTGATGAAGACCCGTATGAGAGAGAAGAGAGAAAGACGAACAAGAGAGAGAAAAAATCGTGAAAATGATGCAGATTTCAACAGTTCAGCTTTTAAAATCACGTAAGTTACTCGAGTAATGTTCATACGTTACTCGAGTGATTCGAGCAGTACTCGAGTGAAAGAGTATGTTACTCGAGTATGCCGAAAGATAAAAAGATTTTACTCGAGTGATGGATGAACTTAATCGAGTGATACGCAAGTCATTTTAAAATTAATCGAGTGACAGACAGAATTACTCGAGTAATACGAAAGAGTTTTTAAAATTACTCGAGTGAAATTTCTGTTACTCGAGTGAACTGTCCAGAATTTCAAAAATTTCAATTTTTCATGCAAAATCATTTTTCATGCACAAACACAGAGAAACACTTAGCATGTAGCAAGTAACACACATACAAATAAAGCAATTAGCATATTATAGAAAACATACACACATAACTGCATAAAAAAAATAATAAACACTTTAATAAGATACAACAACTCAAAATACAAGTCACATTGAAATAGGCTTGAAGGTGAGTATAAAAAGCATCAAATACAATTAGCTAATAGTTAATTCATCAAGAATACCAAGTTCTCTTCGAATCTTATAAAATGTGTCCCTTGGTAATGGTTTTGTAAAGATATCAGCTAATTGATCCGAAGTTTGAACAAACTCAATAACACAATCACCTTTTTGAACATGATCTCTCAAAAAGTGATGCCTAATTTCAATATGCTTTGTCCTTGAGTGTAATACTGGATTTTTAGTCAAATTAATTGCCGAAGTGTTATCACACTTTATAGGGATATTTGTTAAATTTAAACCAAAGTCAGATAATTGTTGCTTCATCCATAAAATTTGAGCACAACAACTACCTGCAGCTATGTATTCGGCCTCCGCGGTTGATAAAGCTACACAATTTTGCTTTTTAGAAAACCACGATACAAGTGAATTACCAATTAAATGGCATGTTCCGCTTGTACTTTTTCGCTCAACTTTACAACCGGCAAAGTCAGAGTCCGAATATCCTATAAGTTTTAGAAAAGCATCCCTAGGATAATAAAGTCCAGTATTCGTTGTACCCTTTAAGTATTTCATTATTCTTTTGACAGCAGTTAGATGCGACTCTTTCGGTTTTGCTTGAAAACGTGCACACATACATACACTAAACATGATATCAGGCCTAGATGCAGTTAAGTATAACAAACTACCAATAATACCACGATACTTCGTTACCTCTACCGCTTTTCCAGCCTCATCTTGATCTAGGTAGCATGCAACGCTCATTGGTGTAGAAGCGGATTTGCACGAATCCATTCCAAAACGTTTGAGAAGCTCTATACAATATTTACTCTGATGAATATAAATGCCATCATTAAGCTGCTTTATTTGAAGGCCAAGAAAGAATGTAAGCTCTCCCATCATCGACATCTCGAATTCACTTTGCATCAATTCTGAAAACTTCTTACACAAGTTATCGTTAGTAGCACCAAATATAATATCGTCAACATATATTTGAACCAATAAAATATCCTTACCGGAACGTTCAATAAAAAGTGTAGTGTCAACAGTGCCTCGTTTAAAACCTTTTTGTAATAAAAAATTGCTTAGTCGGTCGTACCAAGCTCTAGGAGCTTGTTTCAAACCGTACAAAGCCTTTTTCAGTTTGAAAACGTAGTCCGGATGCTCAAAACTCTCGAATCCGGGAGGTTGTGACACATAAACTTCCTCTTGAATGTATCCGTTAAGAAAGGCGCTCTTAACATCCATTTGAAACAATTTAAAATTCATAATTGAAGCAAAAGCGAGAAGAATACGAATAGCTTCTAATCTAGCAACGGGAGCATATGTCTCATCGTAATCGATTCCTTCTTCTTGACTATAACCTTGTGCTACCAACCTAGCTTTATTCCTAACAATAATACCCGATTCATCTAACTTATTCCTATAGACCCACCGAGTACCAATTTCAGGACGATCATCGGGTTTTGGCACAAGCTCCCAAACTTGGTTTCTTTCAAATTGATTTAATTCTTCTTGCATGGCCATAATCCAATGATCATCTTGAAGAGCCTCTTTGATATTCTTAGGTTCTATTTGAGATACAAAGGCAACATAATAACAAAAATTATTTAAAGTGCGTCGGGTTACCACTCCCTTCGCAATGTCACCTAAGATATTAGAAATCGGATGATTTTTGTTGGACTTCCAAGCTATTGGTAATTGAGGTTGTATCTCTTGTGCTAAGTCTTTATCTTGTGCTTGCACCTCTCGATCTTCATTTTGATTCTCTTCCATTTGTTGTGGTGTTGAATTCTCATGATCCAAAAATGTACCTATATAATCATCACAAGAAACAACACAATCTCCTTTCGAAGATTCATCAAATACAACATGCACGGATTCCTCAACGGTTAATGTTCTTTTATTGTAGACTCTATATGCTTTGCTATGAGTTGAATAACCTATGAATATGCCTTCGTCGGCTTTAGAGTCAAACTTGCCGACCGGTTCCTTTCCGTTATTTAAAACAAACACCTTACACCCAAAAACATGAAAATGTGAGATATTTGGCTTTCGCCCTTTTAAAAGTTCATAAGGTGTTTTATTTAAATGCGGATGAATAAGAACCCTATTAAGCACATAGCAAGCGGTGTTTACCGCATCAGCCCAAAAATATTTAGGAACATTTGATTCTATCAACATAGTACGAGCAAGTTCCACTAATATTCTATTTTTCCTTTCTACAACTCCGTTTTGCTCCGGAGTCCTAGGGGCCGAAAATTGATGATCAATACCAAACTTATCACAAAACGCATCAATCCTAGTGTTTTCAAACTCACCTCCGTGATCACTTCTAATAGACACAATTTTCAAACTTAGTTGATTTTGGATGAGTTTGGCAAATTTTTTAAAACATTTATAAACTTCACTTTTTGCGGATAAAAATAAAGTCCATGTGAATCTAGTAAAATCGTCTACTAAAACAAATCAATAGTAATTGCCACCTAAACTTTTAATTTGTGAAGGGCCAAACAAATCCATATGGATTAGCTCCAAAGGCTTTGTTGTGCTTATCACATTTTTAGGTTTAAAAGAACTTTTAACTTGCTTGCACTTTTGACAAGAGTCACAAATGCCATCAAGCTTAAAGTTTAGTTTAGGCAAACCAATCACTAAATCTTTTCGCAAAAGTTTGTTCAATTGATTCACATTCACATGAGCAATTCGTCTATGCCAAAGACGAATTTCATCATCAAAAGATTTGAAACATTTTGAAAATAGTGAAGTTATCTCATCCAAATCAATTAAGTAAGTGTTATTAGAGCGACGACCAACAAACTTAACACTATCATCTATAGAAGACTTAATGAAACATAATTCCGGAGTAAATGTCACATAATTGCCCATATCGCATAGTTGGCTTATACTAAGCAAGTTGTGTTCTAAGCCTTCTACGTATAGGACATTTTCTATGACAAGGTTAGATACGTTACCGATTTTCCCGACTCCTAGAATTTTGCCCTTGTTGTTGTCGCCGTATGTCACAAATCCATCACTTTTTGGAGTAAGTTCCATGAAGTGCGTTTTGTCTCCCGTCATGTGTCTCGAACAACCACTATCCAAGTACCATTTTCGCTCTTTGGTTCGAAGACACACCTACAAGAAAGATATCATTTGGTTGACTTAGGTACCCAAGTGGTCTTGGGTCCTTTGTTGTTAGCATGAGGAGAAGTCCCCTTAACAATCCAAATATATTCACCGCTTGGTATACCAAATTTCTTTATATTACATTTATTCGTGGTATGCCCAAAGATTCCACAATAATGACAAGTTGGGTTTTTAGAAATCTTATTCTTTGAAAATCCACCAACTTTGCGATAATTGCGTTTCTTAGGTTTGGTATAGCCAAGACCGGATCTATTGCTATTGTTCCTTTGAGTTGAAAGCAAATGATCTAAAGAAGTATCTCCTTTCATGAGCCTTGCAAGTCGATCATTCAAATTAAAAACTTCTTTTTCCAAAGACTTGCAATTTTCACAAGATGGAGTCTCATTTGATTTCAATTCACAATTGCATGTAGAGTTTGCATAAATGAGTTCCAGAGTTTCATTTTGAAGCTTAAGTTCTTCTAAATCTTTTTGAAGTTCAATTATCTTTTCATGTTGCTTCATTATGAAATTCTTTCTTTCAACATTTATTTTAGCAAGTTTCTTCAACTCTTTATGCATCTCTACATACACATTGGACAATTCATTGAATGAAGGAGAATTAGAACTTGAGCTAGCATCGGAAAGATAATCTACCTCATTGACGTTCTCACTTGATTTAATGCTCGAAGATTCCTCTTCATCAAGCTTTGTCATTAAACATAGATTTGCAAGTTCTTCATCATCCGATGAGCTAGATGTTGATTGACTCTCCACTTCATCCCATACTATGTAAGCCCTTTTTCCTTTAGAAGAATTGAATTTTGAGTTGTCACCTTCCGACTTCTTAGAATGAGTTGGACAATTCGATCGATAGTGACCAAGCTTTCCACATCCATGACACTTGATGTGATCCTTGTTAGTCTTATTTCTTGGTTGTGAGTCCTTAGAATCTCTTTGTCTATTTCTATTAAAGTTCCCCTTTTTCTTAAGGAACCTACCAAGCTTTTTAACTAGCAAGCCAAGGGTCTCATCATCTATATCGGAGTCCGAGTCATCCACTTGAAAGTTTTCCTCTTGTGCCTTAAGGGATTTTGAAGTTGATTTAAGAGCTATCCCCTTTTTCTTCCTATCAGCATCTTCATTCATGGATAACCGTCCAAGCTCCATTTCATGCTCTTGAAGCTTTCCGAATAGAGTTGCTAAATCAATTTGATCCACGTCTCTAGCTTCCATAATGGCCGTCACCTTAGGTTGCCATTCCCTGCTAAGACATCTCAAAATCTTATTAACAACTTCACCATTAGATATAACTTTTCCAAGTGCAGAAAGATGATTAATGATATGAGTGAACCGCTTTTGCATGTCACCTATGTTTTCATTAGGTAACATACGAAAGAGTTCATATTCATGCATGAGTGTATTTAGCCTAGCCCTTCTAACCTCCGAAGTGCCCTCATGTGTGACTTGTAATGTGTCCCACATTTGTTTAGCATCAACACATTGAGATACTCGAAAGAACTCATCATAAGAAAGAGCGGACGTGATGATATTTTTAGCTTTTAAATCAAATGCAACTTTCTTCTTATCATCATTGTCCCAACTCGATTGAGGTTTAATTGAAACAACATCATTTACTTTCGTTTGAGGAACAAAAGGTCCATTCTCTATGGCGTTCCAAATTTCCATATCTATGGCTTGAATAAAAATTTTCATGCGGACCTTCCAATAAGCGTAACCCTCACCACTAAATAGTGGAGGACGATTAATGGAAGTTCCTTCACCACCGAAAGGATTTGAAATTGAGCCCATTGTTTCCAAGTAAAAAGGATCTTTTCGAAAAAGCTTTTTAAGGCTCGGATTTTTCGTCCGAGCTCTGATACCACTTGTTGGAAACCAACAAGCGGCTCAAAATAGTCTAGAGGGGGGGTGAATAGAATATTGAAGCCTTATTACAGATTTTTCGTCCGCCTAAGAGAATGGTTTTATGAAAATAAATTTTCTTAAGAATTCAGTTCAGATTACTCGAGTAACTCAAGCCTTCACTCGAGTAATACGCAACCAAAAATAATTTCACTCGAGTATTCAGCAAATCACTCGAGTATTACGAAAGCAAATTTTAAATCACTCGAGTAACAGAAAACCTACTCGAGTAATGTTTATAAACTGAAAGCAGATTACTCGAGTGACAAGAACTTTACTCGAGTAAACTGGGTAAAATTCAATTTAAAACTTAGTTTTCAATGGAGTTCTTCAAGAATAACAATGCTATGATGATTCAACAAGTTATGAATGATTAATATGAACAATTTCAAGTAATATTAACATGCAATTTTAGATCAATTGAGTAGAATTAAGAAAACCCCAATTCTAACCTAAAAATGCAAATGTTAATGAATTAATGAAATACAAGGAATGAAAATAAAAGAGACACAAGGATTTATCCTGGTTCACTTTCACCCACTTGAAAGCTACTCCAGTCCCCTCTTAAATCAAGAGAGATTCTTCACTAGAAATCTTCAAATGTAGATTTTACAATGTTTTAAGATGCAACTAGATTCTTAGTTCTCCTATCTTAAAACCCAACTCAAAGTGTGTACCAAACACTTTGATCTAATCTACCCCTTTTGAGTATTCTAGATTTCCTTGCTAATTGATTGAAGATGCTTCCAACCAATCCTCTTTTCTTGCTTTGATTTGATCCTCAAAGTCTTCCTTGTGAGATTCTTCACTTGTGTTGAAACTTCAATGATGCAATCACAAATTGCAAATATTCAACAACCACTAAGAACAAAAATATGATCTCAAGAATATTTGAACAATGATAGAAAATAGAGTGAAGAATGAAAAGTTCTTTGTTGAATCTTGATAGCTCTTGAAAGATGTAAAATAGCTCTTGAATTACTTTTCAAAGTGTATTAGAAAATTGTAAGAATGAAAGTCTCTATTTTGAAAGAGAAAATTAAGTTCTTTTAAAATTTTCCCAACACTGATTGAATTACTCGAGTAAACCAAACAACGTCACTCGAGTGAAACATGTCAGATTAAGTTACTCGAGTGATGTGTAAACCATTACTCGATTAACCTGTCAGAACATAAATTACTCGAGTGAACCAATACTCATTACTCGAGTAAACTGATCAGAATCTGAATAAAAACAAAGTTTTTCTAAAATGATTTTCACAAGCTATTTAATCAAGATTTAAAGTATCTTCACTCTTAATCAGACATTATTTAAATATTCTTAAAATCACCTAAGCTACCCACACCAATGAGATGCATTGCATAAAATAAAGATTACATTGAAATAGAATTAATAAAAATCCTAATTCTAATCTTCATGTGGTGTAGCTTGCTTGTTGCCAATGTTGTTGCTTGGAGAGAGATTGTTAGCATCAAAACATGAGAATCCTACATGTCCAACATCTCATGCCTAGATGGAAGTTGTTCCTGTCACTGCAAACTTCATTGTTGAATTGCATTATTATTCATCTTAAGTAACTGAATTTGAATGATGTAACTTTGACTTGTGGGTATGTATTTATACATGTATACCTATATCTTATGTTGTTATTTCGAAAATAATATTTTGTGGTTTAGACTTTAGATATATATCATTGGTTCCCTTCCTTATTTCAAATATATTGGTAGAAGCATACTTATTTTTTTTTTTTGGTGAACCGGTAGAAGCATACTTATTTGCTTATTAAATTTGGATTATTTTTATGTATTTGTTAGGTCACGAGCCAGGTAAAACTAAGGATGGTTCGTTTTTCTTGGTGATAGGAAAGAAATTTAATCATAAGCAATGTTTTAAATTTGGGTCTATAACCACATTATGGTTTTAGTAGCTAGTCTCCATGATCACATTGTGACCATAATTGTGATTACATTTTTTCATAATAGTTTGTAATTACATTAAAATTGTAGCATAATGGTATCCGCAATCACAATTTCAAACATTATCCTACTATGTAACACATTAGTTTGAATATGAATAGTTAGAATATATTTATCTTGTTGTATTATAAAAAAGTTGATCGATTAAGAAAATGATAATATTAAAATGGTATGTGAATACGATAATCTTAAAAAGACTTAATTATGTTACAAGTCTTTGAAGTTTGGGGTACTTTTGTCAGATACCCTTATTCTTTTTTTTTCAATATCTGACTCCCTTAAATTTACTTCTGGATTTGTCATATACCCCACTATCAATTCTGACCAATTTTGTTGACATGTAACATCATAATCTTGGTCAGAGGCAGTAGATTAGGCACGTGGTGCCCGTGGGCGAAGATTTATTTTTTAAAATTAAAAACTAAAAAACTTAATAATTTTATATTTTTAGTTAAATTAAAAAAAATGGATTGAAGAGAGAGGTTGTCTTCGCCCGTGTGACATCACGCTGCACGACATATCAACCTCCTGCGTCTGACTAGGATTCTGATGTTACGTGTCAGTAAAATTGGCTAGAATTGGTAGTAGGGTATATGACAAACCCAAAAGTATCTTCACGGAGTCAAACATTGAAAAAAAAAGAATAAGGGTATCTGGCAAAAGTACCACAAACTTCAGGGACTTGTGACATAATTAAGCCATTATTTTTTAGTAGGTTGTATAGGCACGTGACAAAAAAAACTATGATGTCACGATTTTATTATTTTGACGCCGAGGATTTGTTTAGACTTGCCAATGATTGCATGTACGATGGCGTGCAAAGAGGAAGTGTCATACATGCCCTAATGCATACTACGATCATTCGTGCTCTTCGTCACAAAACGTCACCCATTTTTATGCTTGTAAGGACTATCTTAGCTTAGACAAACACAGTGGCACAGTGCTCTTCTTTTGCTTTGCGGTTGAGTTTCATTGGACAAAAAGTCAAACAACATGAAGAGCTAGTCAGGGAGTTGGATAAGCTTCCATTCCGATCCAAAGCACCCCGTAGGCCATAACCACCTTCTCTGTCTTTGTTTTATATTACATCTTGTTGTTAATATAAAATTATTTTAGAAAAATTCAAGTTCATCAAAAATTGATAATTAATTAATTAAATCAATATGGGTTGGAACGAATGGTAAGTAATTTGATCGGTCTCACTTAAGCAAGGTCTCAGGTTCAATTTCTAGTAGATGCAAAAAATTCATGTTGCGACACTCATATGTCATAGCAAGACACGCGACTTTGGTCGAATCCGGATGTACCTATGTAGTACTTGGAGAACTGGATAGGCAACCAAAAAACTTGATAATTAATATTGTTATTGTTGATATTACAAATATAAATATTTTATATATTTTTTTAAAAATTATTCTTGTAATTTTTATTGGAATTTTAGAAAAATTTTAATAAATAAAAATATTAATGAAAAAATAATTAAATATTATTAAAAAATAGGATAAAATCTTATCAATAGAATTAAAAAAAACAACAAAGCCCACAGTTGGTAGATAGTTGGGTTCCTTAAACATGATGTCAAGGGTTCGACCCCTGCCGTGGGCATGGAAAAGGCTTTGTTGGTAGAGGCAAAACCCACTTCGGTGATCTCTACGTCTCGGAGGGGATTAGCTAGTCTTCGACTGTCGGCTGGAGGATAACCTTGGTGTACACAAAAAAAATAAAATTAAAAAAAATCATAGATTAAAGATTGTATGAATTATATTTTATGTTGATAATATAAAAATTAATTAATAGGTTATGTAAAGTGTAAAACCTAGAAGGAGCCCACATGTTTTTATATAAGCAACAAGCGCATATATAAACCAGTGAAAGTTTAATTGATTTAGCTTAAACTTTCACTCTTCGAGTCCTTTTTAGATGAGTTAAATATTTTTATGAAGAGTTTTTTGATTCACAATTATGTTTTTTTTTTTTTTTTTGACATGCTCACAATTATGTTACCTTGCATGAACAGGATTATTTTTGATGGACGGTAAATACGAATGGTTTAGGAGGAAAAAAGAAAGACAAAGAAAGGCTAAAATATTATTTAGTAATTTTGGTACAGTACATTTTAGTATTTTATTCAGAATCTTATGTCTAGTACAATGTTGAATGAAATAAGAAAGCTTTAGCGGAATTTATTCCGAATCTTATGGTGGGGTTTGACTATTTTATACTCCCTTCGATCCATATTATAAGCATCCTTTTTGTGAAAGAGAAAATGTGCTTATAATATGGACACGAGGAAGTAGCAAAATCAGAGGGGATGTCATGTGGCACCAAGGGCCACCCAATGCGAACGCGTAACTATTTTAATTCTTGCACTTAACCACCTCTTTTGCATTGGGATTTGGGTACTTTATTATTTCTTTATTAGTTTTTTATTTATATTTTCTTACGAGTACCAAATGCTCATCATTTTTACAAATTTAAGAAAATATAAATCAATAACAAAATTAGGGATGAAATTGAATAATAATATATATACTCTCTTGACAAGTGAGTGTAGCTCACATGGTCATGTACCAACCCTTAAGGCTTGGAGTAACGCTTGGAGTTGGAAGTCTCGGGTTCGATCTTGGGTGTCACAATTCGATAAATTTAAATCCCTTTCCCTTATCTCTGTAAAAAAAATCAAAAATACTTTGCCTATAAAAAAATAATAATATACTCTCTCCGTCACAGTAATTTTTTGGTGAGACTAGTCAAGAGCTTTTTTTTTTTAAAAAAAAAAGCATGTAATGCATAATTCATTTATTAATTATTAAATGTTAGTATTACATAAATTTTTTTCTAACACCAAGGGTATCATTTAGTTGATAGTTAAAAACTAATTTCGCCCGAGCAATGATTGAAAGACCTACATAAAGACACATACTCATAAGCTTACACATTAGGATATTGACATTTGTCATTTAAGTTTTTTTATTTAATTTTTTTAACTTGAAAATAACAAGTGTCATAATCTTATGTGTAGGTTTGTAGGCTTGTCGGTCTCTAAATAATTTTTCTTTCCTCCATGGTATAGAGATCATCGATATGGATTTTGCCTCTATTACATAAATTTTTTATATCGTTGCATTTAATACGTATGGCTCTAATTGTCCATAAAAACATTTAGATAATTAAAAGTAATAATAAGACTTTAAAAATAATGATCATCATACTTTTTAAATAAATGTGTCTTTCATTACTTACTCGATCATTAACATAAGAGTTTAATATTTGTACATTGACAGTGTAATGTTTTTTACACTGGTGGTGCATCATCCATCATCGATATGCATTACTTTTACATTGTCAGTGCATGCACTATTTTCTCTTAATATAGTACATAATTTTTATTATTTTTACTTTAGAGTTAATAGTCACATAGGTCCCTGAAAGATACCTATGGAATCAACTAGGTCTTTGAAAGATTAGTGGAATCTCTTAAACCCCCCAAAGATCGTTTTGGAATCAGTTAGGTCCCTGAAAGATTTTTGGAATCTCTTAAACCCCGCAAAGATCAATTTGGCATCACATTGGTGCCCCATGAGGGACCTAACGGGATCCTATGTGACATATTAAATGCTTTGTTGGCCCAAACGTGACACCTTCTTATCATTCCAACATCGCATTGGGACCGACAAAGCATTTAACATGCAATATAGAATTACGTCAGGTCCATCTTGACGAAATTGAATGGGGGGCGCGCTAATGTAACGCCAAAATGATCTTTGGGGGTTTAAGAGATTCCACAAATCTTTCAGGGACCTAACTGATTCCACAGGTATCTTTCAGGGATCTATGTGACTATTAACTCTTTACTTTAATTTGAGACAAATATTTTTTTTAATAAAATAATGAAATGGAAGAAGTACAAAATATTAGGAACCAAATTGATTCTCATGAAAGGAATTGGGCAGTGATGTTAATGAACAGCTTTTGTTATCATTTTGAATTTTGGAATTTTTTCTTGCGATGGACGTATAAAAATAAAAATTACATGAGAAGGAGTGCCTAAAAAAAGTGAGACATAAAAGCTAAGTTTATTATCATATGTCAAAATTATCAAATTTGATATTCAAATAATTGAAGGCAAAAAATGAACATATTATATTTTTACAAGTTCTTACGTATATATAACTCGAGGAAACATATTGTCACTATTGAACAATATAACATTGGAGCAACATGGTGATAATTTTAGAGATTGGTGATAGTTGAATTTACATTGTTGAGATGTGGATTAAAGGAGGATAAAAATTATGGTTGAAATATTAAATATTATTCCCTCCGTTTCATTTATATATAGAGTTTTTGTCTCATGTTTCATATGTATTGTTTTTTACAAAACCCAATACATAATTAATGTTATTTTCCGCAACACACTCTTATTTATTACACACTTTTTTTTTCACTAACAATATAGTTATATCTCTCTTCAATAATGATTATATAGGGACATTAGAGTCAAAATACCTCAAATTCTTATATCATTTAACCATTTTTTAAAACCTGTGCATAACATTAAAAAACACCACCTATGAAACGGAGGGAGTAAGAATGTGAGTAAGAAGTTATTAATTAGTATTGCACTTGAATAGATAGTTTTACAATTGCTTAGCTTACATGTGATGCCGTAGGGCTGTTTAATGGCTTGTTACGTTTCTTTTTAAGTTCATAGAGAATTCTACATTTTTCTCATACAAATTGCTATATTACTTTGAGGTAAAAAGCTCTAGATGCATCTATACAACTCTAGATATTTTACTACATTATGTTACAATACTCTCGAAAATACTAGAGAACAATTTGTTTATCACCAAATTAATTAGTTGCTAGATATTTGTAGATTCTTCTAGAAAATGTGCAATAATATTTTAACACTCCTCCTCTATGCAAATTTTTGTAATTCCAAGCATTGTTCCTAGTTGCTCATACTTTGGTCTTGATAATACTTTTGTGAATATGTCTGCAACTTGTTTTTCAGTCTGACAATATTTGAGCTTTATTTTCTTGCTCTCAATTGTTTCTTTGATAACGTGATATTTAATTGCTATATCTATATGTTTTGTCCTATTGTGATGGAGTGGATTACTTGATTTTGCTATTGCTGATTTGTTGTCGCAGTAGATCGTAGTCGACTACATTTGTTGATCTCCCATATAACCAAGTATTAATTGAAGCCATATAGCTTGATTTGTAGTCTCTACAAAAGCTACGTACTCTACTTCAGCATTTGATTGCATGTGCAATGCTATTACTTGACTTTTTGATTCCCAAGTGATTACTCCTGAACCAAGTGAGAAGACAAAGCCCGATGTGCTCTTCATGCCATCTATCGAACCTACCCAATCATTGTCGGTGTAGCCATGCAATCTTGAGTTGGTGTTAGTTGTATACCATATATCGAAGTCCTTCGTTCATGGCAAGTATATTAATATTCTTTTGTCTACTCAAAAGTGAATTTGACTTGGGCTCTGCATAAACCTGGATAGAAGACTTGTTACGTACATGATGTTTGGTCGTGTAGCAGTGAGATATATAGAAGGCTTCCGATCAAACATCTATAAAGTGATGCATCTGCCTTTGGAGAAGCATCACTTGTTGGTTAAACAAGCGGTAATACCCGCAATTTTCTCCATTTCAATAAATTGATTTTTGAAAATTTGTGATTGGGCAATTCTTTTTAAATTTATATACAGACATTATTAGATTTATAACTATGAGTGAAAATAATTATTTGGAATTTATTTTATCGTAGTAAATTGTTTTATTTTTGTGTTTTTTGAGGAATTGTTATTTGTTGGTTTAAAAGGGATTTATTTAACTTTGAAAATTCATAACTTTTGACTGGTAAATCGGAATTTGAAAAAAAATTACAGGTAAAACGATTATATTGAAATGTAGAATTTATTTTTAAGAAGTTTGGTATTAAGTTATGCTGCTACGAATTTCTCATTATTTTTGGGAAAATTATAATGTTTTATTTTTAAGAAAATTTGAATATGATTTTCAAGTGTTATTTATTGAGTTGGAAAAATATTATTGCATAACTATGTTACACGGTTTCAATATGTATTTCTGTATTTTGAATTTTGAATTGTGAGACATCCATTTATTAGTGCACAAGACCCTAGGGTAACCTAATTAAATGTAGCCTACCCTATATGTACCCTATAGGAGACATATCATTAATGGCCCTATCTAGAGTGGATTCTTGGCCAATGCATGTCTTCCCTTTTTATCCATTCACTCTTCTCAACATAACCTCATTTAAACCTACCTACACACTATTAAACTAATACTCATAAACATAAAATAAAAATGAAAAGTCCTACCCCAAAGTACATGATGAAACTGTGAAGGGCTAAGAGGAGTATGAGAGAAGCCTCTTTGATTCTTTTAGACCCCACTTTTATTATGTGCACCCCCTTTCTAGTCCCCATTATAAATATCCTCCTTACCCCATTCTTGCATTCATTTTTGGCACATAGAGAAAATAATAAGATAGGGAGAAGAGAGGGAGGGAGGCCGTAGCAATGGGTAAGAGGGAGTGCATCTCCACCAACTCATTTCCTCTCCCATTTTCTTTGTTTTCACATATACCTACACACATGAACACATTAATACTCATAAGAAATTAAGAAGCCAAGCCCTAACCCCCATTAGAGAAGGAGGTCGTGAGCTTGTAGGAGGGAGGAAGGAGACATTTGTAACACCCTATAATTAATTACCCTTAATTCCCCTTATATTAAAATACGGACTTAAAAATTCCTTTTTAATTCATGAAAATCAACCGTCAAACGGATGAGGTTTTGTTTGTTTCTCGAACTTTTCTAAATCTTCAACCTGATAAACACATTTATATAATATCAACAGTAGCCAACAGGGCTCAAATATAAGTATATATGCATCACATCGTTGCCCCATGGGTTCAAGAGTGAGACATCAGTATCAGTTTGTCAGAGTGCCAGCAAAAATGCAAAGTATGTGAATCAAAAGGCCATAACCACAACTATGCTCAAAATAAATCATAAACCCTGCCTTAAATGGAACTATCCTAAGCCTCACACAAAAAAAAGATATACAGCACATATACATCAAATAATACGGAGGCTTAGGTCAAAATAAATGTATCTAAATCCCAACCCTACTCTCCCTGTGAGGGAGAGTAATCCTGCTCGGCCAATCCAGGTGTATACTCCAACTCAGTACCTAAAAAATGGTAAGGAGGTGAGTATTACACAATAAAATAGGGAAGCAGTTTCTATCATGCTATACTGAACCACCAAGCCAAACACATCTAGTCATGTAGTGCATATAAACCAATAAGCATTTCCAAACAATTCAATTATTTCTTTTCCGTATTAAAATAGTTCTCCCACATTTTGATTCCATAATTACATACTCTTCCCAAGATACACAAACTTACATCTTCATCAATCTCATATACAATAACAGAATTCTCTTTTCATACTCTTTGAATATTTTACATAGCTTCTTAGAATTTATCACGGGGATCCATCACTGCGTACAGTCTCCTAAGGACAACGTCTTACAGCTGCACACAATGTGTGTCTTACGCGGTCTATGCGTACAGTCTCCTAAGGACAACGTCTTACAAGACCTGGATTCCCAAAATAAGAAGGTGCGTCCATCAGTGCGTACAGTCTCCTAAGGACAACGTCTTACAGCTGCGCATCATGTGCGTCTTACGCGATCTATGCGTACAGTCTCCTAAGGACAACGTCTTACAAGATCTGGATTCGCACAATCCAAATTATACCTTTATTAATATATGGCGTGTGTGTCCATAACTGCGTACAGTCTCCTAAGGACAACGTCTTACAGCTGCGCACAATGTGCGTCTTACGCGATCTATGCGTACAGTCTCCTAAGGACAACGTCTTACAAGATCTGGATCACACACTCTTTTTCCTTTAATCTTTTAACGACCCATTTCACTCATTTCATTTTCGTTGAAATCTCTCTTTCATTAATTTCTCAATTTTATAAACTCATTATACGTTTAAATTCCAATTTCACAGGTCACTACCAACAATACAATCATCTTTATTTCAATTATCCTACTCATAATCACATTATAATTCCAAGTCCAACATAATTTAGCAAAACATCAAACCACATCAACCAAGTATCAATAATAATATTTAATCATCACATAATACAAATAATCGCATTTAATCACCACATAATACCAATAATCACATTTAATCACCACATAATACATTTAAATACTTGTATACCATGTTATCAATCCTAGGGTTTCTATTCTTTGACTAACACATAACCTCTTAGCAATCCATTATATACACAATACAATCTACCCCCTAGAATATGGTAACACAAACATCCTTACCTCACACTTCTAGAGATAGGGAGATTGGGTTTGTTCTAACTTGAACCTTTCCCCACCAAGGAGCTATGACCAACAAGAGAATGGGAGAACCTAAATCAAGAGCCATAGCAAGAAAATATTATCATTCAAATCATAGATCATGCCAACAATCCAAGTAAGGAGGAGTTTCCATGGCTTAAAATCAAAACCACCATGGATGGAGGAGAGAGAGAAAAACGAATCTTGAGAGAGAAAGAGAAGAACCCACACTTGATTACTTACTTGGAGTTTACAAAGGAAGAGATTTGTTGATGGATTAAAGAAATCCCACTTGCTCTTGGATGATTTGGTGGTGGAGAAGGAAAACCCTAGAGAGAGAAAGGGAAGTTCGAAGCTTTGATAGAGGAAAGAGAGAGAAACATTGTGGTGTTGATCTTATCCTTCTTTTCTTTTATTTTTTCAGTAACTGGTCGCACTACTCGAGTAGTCAGTGGACTACTCGAGTAGTCCTGATTTTCTGGACTTGCTATTTCCACCAACTACTCGATTAGTCACTGAACTAATCGATTAGTTTGGCACTACTCGAGTAGTCTGGCCAGTTTTATTTTTCTTGGCATTTCCAAATGCCATAACTTCTTCGTTACCCGTCGGATCTTGCTCAAATTTTAAAGCAAGCCTCTCGACCTACTAACCTTCATATCCAACGGTGGAATTTAAGTTTTGAGTTGTAAATCTTTTATTTTAAGCTCCCTAAAGTTCTATGTTTTAAACCTAAGGTTACGTGCACAATTGGCTAAGTTTCTAACTTATATCCTCATTTCTTCTACCCTCAGACCATCACAACATAGATTACACTATAAATTAAGTTTGGGATGTTACAATCCTCTCCCACTTACCCGAATTTCGTCCTCGAAATTCAACTGTCATCGAACAAGTGTGGATGAGATTGTCTGATCTTGCTTTCCAACTCCCAAGTAGCCTTCTCCACATTGTTCCTGCTCCAGATGACTTTTACCAAGCTAATCTCCTTGCCTCTTAGCTGTCTCACTTGCCTGTCTTCATTCCTCACTGGCAATACCTCAAAAGTCAAATTCTCCTTCAAAGGTAAATCATCCAAAGTGACCACATGGGTAGGATCATTAATGTATTTCCTTAACTATGAAACATGGAATACATCATGAAGCCTAGCTAAGTGAGGGGGCATAGCAATTCTGTAAGCTACCAGACCAACCTTCTCCAAAATCTCATAAGGTCCAACAAACCGAGGAGTTAGTTTCTTGGACCTAATTGCTCTACCAATCCCTGTGACCGGAGACACTCTTAGAAACACATGATCCCCAACATCAAATTCCAAAGGTCTCCTTCGCCTATCAGCATAATTCTTCTGGCGATCCTGGGAAGTTTTCATCTTGTTTTTGATCATTGTGATCTTCTCAGTTGTTTCTTTCACAATATCAGGACCTGTCAACGGATTCTCTCCTATTTTAAACCAACACAGAGGCGTCCTACACTTTCTGCCATAGAGAGCCTCAAATGGTGCCATGCTAATACTGGAGTGAAAACTGTTATTATAAGTAAACTCCATCAACGACAGTAACTGCTCCCAACTACCAGCCTGCTCCAGAACACATGCTCTCAACAAATCCTCCAGTGTCTGAATCGTACGCTCAGATTGTTCGTCTGTCTGCGGATGATAAGCCGTGCTAAATTTCAGCTTATACCCAATGCCTACTAAAGACTCTGCCAAAATCTAGACAGAAATCTCAGATCGCGATCGGATACTATACTGGTGGGAACACCATGCAGCTTCACTATGTCCCTGATATACAACTGAGTCAACTTCTCCAGAGTGTACTTCTTGTGAATAGGAATAAAATGAGCACACTTTGTGAGGCGGTCCACAACCACCCAAACTGCATCACATCCTGCAACAGTCCTAGGTAGACCTGTCACAAAGTCCATAGCTATACTATCCCACTTCCACTCCGGGATATCAAGTGATTGTAACGGACCACCAGGATTTTGGTGCTCAATCTTAACTTTCTTGCAATTAGTAAGGCAATGAGATACATGATCTGCTACATCGGTTTTCAACTTTGGCCACCAATAAATCTTCTTCAGATCTTGGTACATTTTTGTTGCACCGAGATGGAAATTCATTTTGGTTCGATGTGCTTCCCATAGGATATCCCTTCTGATCTCGAAGTCCATGGGAACACATATCCGACCCCTAAACCGGATAATGCCATCAGAACCCTTTACAAAATCGGGCTTCATTGCCCGATGCCCCTTCCAACAACTTTTGTAATTCTGCATCATCAGCTTGTCTTTCTCTAATAAGAACAATCAAGTCATTAGTAACCTGCAACATTTCTAGAACAATGCTCTTCTCTTTCACTTGCATATTCAAGTTGAGGTCACTGAACTCTTGGATTAATTGCATCTCCTTCACCATCAAGTTGCTGACATGCAAAGTCTTGCGACTTAGTGCATTAGCCACTACATTGGCCTTGCCCGGATGATACTGAAGATTAAAATCATAGTCCTTCAGAAACTCCATCCACCTCCTTTGTCTCATATTCAACTCTTTTTGATCGAAGAGATAGCGAAGGCTTTTGTGATCACTAAAGACTTCAAACTTTGAACCATATAGATAATGCCTCTAGATTTTCAAAGCAAAAACTACTGCCGCCAACTCAAGATCGTGAGTGGGATAGTTCTGCTCATGCTGCCTCAACTGCCTGGATGCATAGGCTATGACTTGTCCTTGCTGCATCAGCACACAACCCAACCCTTGTTTTGAAGAATCACAATACACTACAAAGGATTGAGTCGGATCCGGCAAAATCAACACCGGAGAACTAGTCAATCGCCTCTTCAACTCCTGGAAGCTATCTTCACATTCTGGGGACCATTCAAACGGAACACCTTTCCGCGTAAGAGTAGTCAAAGGAAGGGCTAGTTTAGAAAACCCCTCAATGAACCTCCTATAATACCCAGCCATACCGAAGAAACTTCTGATCTCAGTAATGGACTTGGGTCTCTCCCACTTAAGCACCGCTTCCACCTTAGAAGGGTCAACAGCAACACCCTTCTCAGAAATCACATGCCCCAGAAAATGCACTTCGTTCAACCAGAAACTACATTTAGAAAACTTAGCATAAAGTTGCTTGTCTTTGAGAACTTGGAGCACCGTTCTCAAATCTCTTCATGCTCCTTCGGGCTCTTGGAATAGATAAGAATGTCATCAATGAATACAATGACAAATGAGTCTAAGTACGGCCTGAAGATCCTGTTCATGTAATCCATGAAGATGGCAGGAGCATTTGTGAGGCCAAAAGGCATCACCACATATTCGAAATGCCTATACCGGGTTCTAAAAGCAGTTTTTGGGATGTCCCTCTCTCGGATACAGATTTGATGGTATCCAGATCGGAGGTCGATTTTTGAGAAGACTGCAGCTCCCCTAAGCTGATCCAACAAATCATCGATGCGGGGGAGCGGATATTTATTCTTCACTGTCACCGCATTTAGCTGCCGGTAATCAGTGCACATACGGACACTTCCATCCTTCTTTTTAATAAAAAGGATAGGAGCTCCCCACGGGGATACACTTGGCCTTATGAACCCTTTAGCCAAAAGCTCCTCCAACTGCTTCTTCAACTCTTCCAACTCTGGAGAGGCCATTCTATAAGGCGCTTTAGATATCGGGCCGGCACCGGGCATAAGATCAATGCCAAATTCTACTTCTCTGGCTATAGGTAATCCGGGAATTTCAGCAGGAAACACATCCGGAAACTCATAAACCACTGGGATTTTACTAATATTTGATGCTTCCTCATCATCCATAGCCGACACTGAGACTTGACAGAAAATTACTGACTTCTGACTACAATAAAGAAGGACACGGTTCTGGGAGATCTAGTCCATGCCTAGAATGATATCTAGCTTGGTTAATGGCAAACATATTAGATTCACTTTGAATTCCCGCTCTAATGCTCGAAGAGGGCAATCCAAGCACATCAAAGATGTAACCACAGCTGAATTTGTAGGGGTAGACACAGACAATTTAAAAGGCATTTCAACAGCAGACAGTTTTAGCTTCTCCATGCAATTGACAGAGATAAAGGAGTGTGTAGCTCCACAATCAAAGAGAATACCACATGGAATATTATTAACATGGCCAATACCTCGAATCAGCTCGTCAGCATCTGTCACCTCTTCTCCATCAAGAGTGTACACCTTTCCCTGCTGTAGTGGACGGCCATCACCAACCCTCTGCACCCTAGTCACATTGGCTTCCTTCTTAACAGCATTCTTTGGACAATTCATTGAAACATGGTCGGGCTGTCCACACTTAAAACAAGTGATATTCGTGTGCTGCTTGCCACAATGAGGACAGGGCGAAATAGGACCAGGAGAACTCCCTAGAGGGCTTGACCTAGACTGAGTATAGGGAGCTGGTCCCTGCACCGCACCCTTGCCCCTTATAGGTCCACCACTTCTTTGCACTGCCCTGCTTTTATCTTCAGCCATCTTCCTCTTAAGACCCTTTTCATATGTGCTTGCCATATTGACCAAGCGAGCCAAGTTGGCAATATTGTGATACTCGCAAGAGAGGCGAATATCGGTCCTGAGTCCAGACTCAAACTTGACGCATTTGCCGCACTCACTGGCATCCCGATAGTCAGTGAATCGGATGAGATCTTCAAATCTAGCTACATAATCCCCAACTGACATAGAGCCTTGAGTTAGTTGGAGAAATGCTATCTCCTTCTCCCTCCTCAGGTCTTCAGGGAAATACTTCCCTAAAAAGAGATCCTTGAATACCTCCCAAGAAACAACCGGATTGGCTGCCACCAATCCCCTCCTTCGTTGATCCCACCAATGCTCAGCCTTATTGGTTAGCATGAATTCTGCCAGTCGAACATGCTGCTCCATGGGTGGCTGAATAGAGCGGAGATTCTTCTCAACCTCCTGAATCCATATCTGTGCTCCATCAGGGTCATTTCCCCCCTCAAAACGAGGTGGATCATTCTTACGGAACCTAGCCATCCAATTAACCTCAACTGGAGCTGGTTCCAGAGCTGCTGCTGCTGCGGCAGCTGCCATCTGCTCTCCCTGCTGCTGCTGCATTTGTGACAGATGCTCCAGAATGGCTGCCAGCCCATCATTAGCAGCCCTTCTTCCAGCCATACTGCTTAGCCAAAGAGAACAGGCCAGTAAGACTTAAATACTAAATGTATACATAGTTCTATAATCATACTATTAAATTCCTAAACTTTTACTATGAGCATCCATTACTCGCTAGGTGAGTAATCATGTGGAGTTTGCATAACTCCAAGGCCGAGGAGAAACTGCTCTGATACCATAAATGTAACACCCTATAATTAATTACCCTTAATGACCCTTATATTAAAATACGGACTTAAAAATTCCTTTTTAATTCATGAAAATCAAACGTCAAACGGATGGAGTTTTGTTTGTTTCTCGAACTTTTCTAAATCTTCAACCTGATAAACACATTTATATAATATCAACAGCAGCCAACAGAGCTCAAATATAAGTATATATGCATCACATCGTTGCCCCATGGGTTCAAGAGTAAGACATCAGTATCAGTTTGTCAGAGTACCACAAAAAATGCAAAGTATGTGAATCAAAAGGCCATAACCACAACTATGCTCAAAATAAATCATAAACCCTGCCTTAAATGGAACTATCCTAAGCCTCACACAAAAAAAAAACATATACAGCACATATACATCAAATAATACGGAGGCTTAGGTCAAAATAAATGTATCTAAATCCCAACCCTACTCTCCCTGTGAGGGAGAGTAATCCTGCTCAGCCGATCCAGGTGTATACTCCAACTCAGTACCTGAAAAATGGTAAGGAGGTGAGTATTACACAATAAAATAGGGAAGCAGTTTCTATCATGCTATACTGAACCACCAAGCCAAACACATCTAGTCATGTAGTGCATATAAACCAATAAGCATTTCCAAACAATTCAATTACTTCTTTTCGTATTAAAATAGTTCTCCCACATTTTGATTCCATAATTACATACTCTTCCCAAGATACACAAACTTACATCTTCATCAATCTCATATACAATAACACAATTCTCTTTTCATACTCTTTGAATATTTTACATAGCTTCTTAGAATTTATCACGGGGATCCATCACTGCGTACAGTCTCCTAAGGACAACGTCTTACAACTGCACACAATGTGTGTCTTACGCGGTCTATGCGTACAGTCTCCTAAGGACAACGTCTTACAAGACCTGGATTCCCAAAATCAGAAGGTGCGTCCATCATTGCGTACAGTCTCCTAAGGACAACGTCTTACAGCTGCGCATCATGTGCGTCTTACGCGATCTATGCGTACAGTCTCCTAAGGACGTCTTACAAGATCTGGATTCGCACAATCCAAATTATACCTTTATTAATATATGGCGTGTGTGTCCATAACTGCGTACAGTCTCCTAAGGACAACGTCTTACAGCTGCGCACAATGTGCGTCTTACGCGATCTATGCGTACAGTCTCCTAAGGACAACGTCTTACAAGATCTGGATCACACACTCTTTTTCCTTTAATCTTATAAAGACCCATTTCACTCATTTCATTTTCATTGAAATCTCTCTTTCATTAATTTCTCAATTTTATAAACTCATTATACGTTTAAATTCCAATTTCACAGGTCACTACCAACAATACAATCATCTTTATTTCAATTATCCTACTCATAATCACATTATAATTCCAAGTCCAACATAATTTAGCAAAACATCAAACCACATCAACCAAGTATCAATAATCACATTTAATCATCACATAATACAAATAATCACATTTAATCACCACATAATACCAATAATCTCATTTAATCACCACATAATACATTTAAACACTTTTATACCATGTTATCAATCCTAGGGTTTCTATTCTTTGACTAACACATAACCTCTTAGAAATCCATTATATACACAATACAATCTACCCCCTAGAATATGGTAACAAAAACCTCCTTACCTCACACTTCTAGAGATAGGGAGATTGGGTTTGTTCTAACTTGAACCTTTCCCCACCAAGGAGCTATGACCAACAAGAGAATGGGAGAACCTAAATCAAGAGCCATAGCAAGAAAATATTATCATTCAAATCATAGATCATGCCAAAAATCCAAGTAAGGAGGAGTTTCCATGGCTTAAAATCAAAACCACCATGGATGGAGGAGAGAGAGAAAAACGAATCTTGAGAGAGAAAGAGAAGAACCCACACTTGATTACTTACTTGGAGTTTACAAAGGAAGAGATTTGTTGATGGATTAAAGAAATCCCACTTGCTCTTTGATGATTTGGTGGTGGAGAAGGAAAACCCTAGAGAGAGAAAGGGAAGTTCGAAGCTTTGATAGAGGAAAGAGAGAGAAACATTGTGCTGTTGATCTTATCCTTCTTTTCTTTTATTTTTTCAGTAACTGGTCGCACTACTCGAGTAGTCAGTGGACTACTCGAGTAGTCCTGATTTTCTGGACTTGCTATTTCCACCAACTACTCGATTAGTCACTGAACTAATCGATTAGTTAGTATACTAATCGATTAGTTTGGCACTACTCGAGTAGTCTGGCCAGTTTTATTTTTCTTGGCATTTCCAAATGCCATAACTTCTTCGTTACCCGTCGGATCTTGCTCAAATTTTAAAGCAAGCCTCTCGACCTACTAACCTTCATATCCAAAGGTGGAATTTAAGTTTTGAGTTGTAAATCTTTTATTTTAAATTCCCTAAAGTTATATGTTTTAAACCTAAGGTTACGTGCACAAATGGCTAAGTTTCTAACTTATATCCTCATTTCTTCTACCCTAAGACCATCACAACATAGATTACACTATAAATTAAGTTTGGGATGTTACAATCGATGTAAGGTGAAGCCTTAGTCCCACATCGGCTGGTAAGGTGAACGAAGCATGCCTTATATAGGGTGTGGATACCTTACCTCACGTGGACGCATTTTGGGGCTCACTCATAGTGTGAGACCAAGAGCAAAACCGTGAGGGTGAAGGATGCCCAAAGCGGACAATATCCACGTGGCGGTTCCTGGGGACCTAGTGCCTAGTACCGTACGGCTGGCTGGGGCTGGGCTATTACATTTGGTATCAGAGCCAGGGCCGGGTCGGTGTGCCAACGAGGGCGTTGGGCCCCAAAGGGAGGGGTGGATGTAAGGTGAAGCCTTAGTCCCACATCGGCTGGTAAGGTGAACGAAGCATGCCTTATATAGGGTGTGGTTACCTTACCTCACGTGGATGCATTTTGGGGCTCACTCTTAGTGTGAGACCAAGAGCAAAACTGTGAGGGTGAAGGATGCCCAAAGCGGACAATATCCACGTGGCGGTTCCTGGGGACCTAGTGCCCAATATCGTACGACTGGCTGGGGCTGGGCTGTTACAACATTGATTTCATTTTGATCTTGATCTAGGTATTTTCATTGTCCTCCATCTTTATTCATGAAGTTATTTTTGGTTTATATATCTGTTTGTTAGAAATTTATTGATTTGCTAAAGATGAGCTCTTGCATGTTGGTTTTTGATGATGCCCTATGTTTTTCAATTGCTCTTGCTTAAAGATTGAAGCTTTGAACAAGAAAAATGAATATGCAAGTGGGTTGGAGGTCCCCACGGTTTTTATTGTTGCTTTTGGTTCCAATGATTTTGTTTTGTTTCCTTGAATTGATTTATGTTTGAGAAGAATAAATAAAGGTTGATTCATGAGGTGCATGTTTTTTGTATATATTGATTTTATTTTGTTCCAACCTCTCTTGGTATGTGATTCGGCCAAGAGGAAGGCCTAAGGGAAATGATTTAGTTTCATTTTGATGATTTAGTTTATGTTGGAGATGAAGAAATAAGAGTTGAATTTTATTGATCTTGATATGCATGTTGTTGATTTAGTTTTATTTTGCAAAAAAATTTCCAATTTTCCCTTGTGCATGTTTCAGCCAATGCTTGAATATGAGGAAAATAAATTTTATCTTTGATGCATGTTGTTGTTTGGTTGATCCTTGTTATTTCCTTAGCTTATTCGGTCTTGTATGAAAATAAATGAAAGAAATGATTTTGTTCTAGTTAGTTGATAAAGAAACTATGTGATTTTGTCAAAGTGTGTATGCATGTGTTAGGTTGACTTGAAATTTGATGATTCTTTGATTGAGGGATTCGGCTCCTCCTTTTTTTAGGACATAGGCATGGAAATTTAGTTTCTTTGAATTGATTATGTGTTATGTATTTGGCTTGGGATTAGTTTATTAGAATATGTTAAAGTTTGATTGTGATGTGTTTGGTTAGTTTCCTTGAGGGTACGCTATTCGGTTTTTGCATGAGTATTGGAAAGGAGTCTATTTTATTTCATGCTAAGTGCTATATGAATAAACAGGGTGACCTTGCGGTGTTTTCGAGTTTTCTAAAAGTAATTTCTTGGACTTAATCCTTTGCTGTCCAGAATTTATTTGACTTGTTTTTCAATCCTAAAAATGTATTTGATTGATTGAAAGTTTAAGTTTTAAGTGGTAATTGATTTTGGGAAGAAGAGGAATTAAAATGTGGAATTTTTCTGTGTTTTCGGGTCCGAATGAGCTGTTGTCCAACGGACCAGCAACTAATCACTTTGTTTAAATTGTATTTGTTAATTGTTTTCAAAGTGTTTTGATGTATTTAAGTTATTGTGTTATTTTGAAATAAAAGTGAGAAAAAGAATTGTGTTTGATTTTACCCGAAGGATTTTAATCTAAGTTTTCAAGGGGTGATTTTAATTATGGACTTGATGCTTGACTTGAATTATGATATATATATATATATATATATATATATATATATATATAATGTCTGTCTTGAGAATGTAGAAGGTGCCAGTTGTGGACGCGTGTCGGAGGACTGCACCCGTAAAGGCTCTCTGGATTTCTGTCGGCATTCGAGATGAGAGAGAAACTTTCCTAAGATAAAGTAGTTTGTAGGTAATGTATTGAGAGCTTCCTGGCCATCTCAAAAGCCGAAACGTAGGGGTCTGTGAGTCAGTCGTATAGTGGCAATTGATTGCTTGTGTCTGGCCACTTATACGCAGGACTAAGACATCCCTTTTCATAATGCATGATGAATACTTGATGTTGTCAATATGATAATGATGAAATGCTATGATATGATGTTATATGCCTGTTGAACTTTTATTTGAAAATCAGAAGTAATCATGCTATGTAAGATGTTGCTTTGTGTTATGAAATAATGATGCTGATGAAAGTATTGAATTTTCCTGATGAAAAATAAAAGATTTTTTTTATGGCGAGACATAATTATGATGAAAATGATTGATGGTTTTGAGTTAACGAAAGTGAGAGTATACGTGCTGAATTGATAGCAAGTTGGAGAAAATAATTAATTGAAGGAAAGTAGAGAGTTAAAGTGGAATGGTACAGAAAATCATCTTTGGAAGTGATGAATTGTTATGGATATTATGGAATGAGAAAGTGAATCTCCCTGATGTGCACCAAGATGAACTCTTGTGCTTTCCAGGTTGAGTTTGTGCTGGCCACGTGAGTTGTACCCCGTGGTTCCAAGCCTCTATTTTTGTTAGCAAGTGTTTATGGGAAAAAGGTTGTTGTGAAAGATTGTTAATTAGAGGTCGAGGAATCACCGAAGTGATGTATGAGGGTGACTCGTCGGAACCTTAGGATTAATAAAATATTAATAAGACACTAAAAGACATTATCTAACACGGTGAGCTGAGTGTGAAGTAATGGAGAGGAAGATACCTTGTCTATTTGCGGATATTCAGGTGAGTGATTGTTGTTGGAAGTCAAGCTGGTTGGAAGGCATGCTTCAAACTCTCTATGGACTTCAAGTTTAATACAAGATAATGTTTTGATGATAACAAGCCAACTCAAGTTCAAGCTCACAAGTGCAAGTGTCATTCAAGATTGAAGACTCAAGCAAGGCATAGATTATTAGAAGCCTTCTCCTTAGATCAATTGTAAGGTAATGAAGTTTTTATTTCTTTAAGAGTTACAAAGCCAATAAGTTTTTCATTTTAGGAGAGAAGAAAAAAAACGTGTTTTTGCATAAAAAAGTGTTTTCTGCATGTAACCTTAGTAAAATACTTGATGTTACAAAACTCTGTATATTTGTATGTTTGCAAAAGAGAGTAATCGATTATCTCATAAAGTAATCGATTAACTTTGTTGCATCATAGAAAAATCAGGGAGGTTGTAATCGATTAATTGAATTTTGTTAATCAGTTACTTTCTTATGGAAGTAATCGATTACATAGGTCAAGTAATCGATTATAATTGTTGCATCATATATTTTTCAGAGGCTTAGTAATCGATTACATGATGTTGCATCATATGTGTAACACCCCGCAAATTCCTCGTATTGAATTAAAATACTAAAGAGATTTATTTTTGAGAAAAGTGTTTTTGAAAGAATATTTTCTTAAATAAATTTCCTAATTCACGTTTTCAAGGTAATGAATAACTTTAAAGAAATGATTTCCTGAAATAATGTCAAAAGTTTAGAAATTGAGTTTTTGGAAAAGTCTATGTGTTTGATATTTTTATAAAAATATTTGTGATTTTTGCATGAGTCATTTTATGATGAAAAGGATTATTTTCTATGCATGTGGGTATAGGTATGCACGGTTCTAGAATGTATGTGTATGCTTAGGATTATATGGAAATTAAATGAGAGAAAGAATATGATAATACATGTATATGTATGTATGGCATGACTATGTGTGTATATGCTTAGGGATAAATGAAAACTTAATTAGAAGAAAAATATGATGATGCATGTATGTGTGTTTATGTGTGTGATGTGTGTATGTATATGTATGTATGCCATGATATCATTCATTTTTAGATAAAAGCTTATAGGCTAAGATTAGAACCATGAGGGAACTAAGTGGGTAGGAAACCCTAACTAGGAGCCAAAGAGTAACTAAACCTAAAGAGACCTAGTTCCTTAATTCACTCCTCTTTGTCCCCTTTGCTAAACACCACCCATGCAAAGATTTGAAGAGCCAAAATTGCCCTCCCTTGAACACACCTTGGCCGAATTTTCAAAGGACAAGATGGGAAGTCCATGAATTTTCTATATAAACCTTTGGCTTAAGTTCATTTTCACACACTTCCTTTCCTTTCTTTCATTTCCCCTTCATTTCTTTTACTTCCCTTCACCTTTCAACACACACTTGGTTGAGAGCAAAAATTAAGCTCTCAACATTAGAGAGAAAAAGAAAGAGGGTCGTGAGGAAAGAGGAAAAAGAAGGAGAAACCAAGCCAAAAATCTAAGCCTATCTTTGAAGACCCAAGATCCAAAAATCTAGAAGATCAACCTTTTCTTTAGGTGGGTGGACTGAATGAGCAAGAGAAAGTTGTAATAGTTTAGTTTTTCCTTGATCTTGTGATCTCTTGTCTTTTCTTCTTTGCATGTTAATTCTTAAAGCTTAAATGATGAGTACAAGTGTGTTTGTGCTTGATCATGAATTTTAAAAGCTAAAAATAACTTGTAAATTTCTAATCAACGGACTCTATAACTTGTTTAAGGTTTTTCATAAAAGATCTTAAAGTTTTTCAAGTTAAATCTTCTAGATCTAAAGATTTGTTGAGATTTTTGTGGATCTAAAGTAAAGTCTCTTTGCATGTTTAAAATTCTTGCTTAAACCGTGATTTAAAGATGTGTTTATGAGTTTATTTGATAAATGAATGAATGATCTAAACTTGCTTAATAATAAAATTGAGATCTTTGGTGTTGCATGTTAGTTGATAATGATTTTGGTTGTCTTGAGTGCATGCATGTGTTGATTCTACTTTGATCTTGAATTTTTAAGACTAAATGAATTAATAAAATACTAGATCTTAAACTAGGATATTCAGCCATGACCTAAAGAATAAGCCTTGGTGCTTTTTAATTTAATCTAAGTCTTTGCATGTTGATCTCATGTTTAGAAAAATTGATTTGAGTTGTTGAAATACTTTGGTTTTGATTTGATGTGGATGAAGCTTTGATTTTTACCTTGATCTTTGAAAATGTCTTGATCCTTGCTTTAATCTTTAAAAAGTTTTGTTCTAAAGCCTTGCATGTAATCTTTGAGTAAAAAGCTTTAACTTTTCTTTCATGCATGTCACGGTTTTGATCCTTTTTCAACTCACAATGACTTTCATCTTTGATTGTACCAATTGATTGATTGTATAGCTTGATCTACAAGGCTTAGGTGCATGCATGTTATTTTTAAGTGAAAAGGATTTGATCTTCCTTAGAGGTCATTTCGGTTTTATAAAGAATCAAGGAAACAAGCTTTTGAAAATTAATTTTTAACTTGGTTTTTAAGTAAGGTGCATTCGGTTTTATGTTTGAAAAAGGAAATGGTATTTTTTTAAAAAAAAAGTGTTATACAAGAAAATGCATCCTTAAACTCATGAACCTTAGTTTTTGCATGTTGAAAAATGAACCAAGGATCTTGTTTTGTCATAGAGGGGTATTCGGCCTAGGCATCCTAAATAGACTAGGGTTCTTTTTCATGAGGAGACTTAAAAGTAATGAGTATGTTTTGAGAAATTATGCTAAAATAAATTGTTTGAAATTGTGTTGTGAATATTTATTTTATAATCGGTTTTTGATTTAAAAATAAAGGACATAAATGAATTAAATGATTTTGGAAAAGTTTTGTGTTTAAATGAATATATGTGTGTGTATGTGCATTCGGGGAAGAGAAAAAGGAAGAATAAATAATTTTGTTACATGAAAAAGAAGGTGGAAATTTAAGTGCTTAAAATGAATCAAGTTGATTTGTGTGATTAAAATTTGTGATGTTTGACCTGTCTTCTTTGATGTTATTCGACCATATAGTGTAAATAGGTTTAGGAAATTTAGTTGCATTAAAATAAACTCATGTAGTGATTTTTGAAAAGAATTTAGTTGTTGTGTTTGATTTATATCTTTGTGAGTATGTGAATGTCTAAGTGTTTGTTTGAATTGTAAATAAATTAAATGATTAATCAATTACTTGTATGACTTCATTTATTTAAGTGTTGTTGTGGTTGTGTGCTAGTTATGTTTGAAAAATATTTGAGTGTGTAAATGGTTTTGAAATAAGTTGATTTTAAGAAAATTCCATTTGATTTATTTGAGACTTTTAAATGGTATTCATGGCTGTCCAAAGTTTGTTTTATGACAAAAGTTTGAGTTTTAAAGTGTTAACTTGAGTCAAAGAATTATTTGAAATAAAAAGTGTTTTTACGATGTTTTCGGAGTTTTATCAAAGTGATTTTTGTAAAACGACTCTTTGCTATGCAGAATTGTTTGGACTTGTTTCTTAATTTTAAAAATAAGTACAAGTGATTTTAAAGTAAAGTTTTCAAGTAATAATTGATTTAAGAAAAGCCGGATTGAAAACGGCGAATTCTTCGGTGTTTTCGAACATGTTTAAGGTGCTGTCCAAGATGGACCAGCAACCAAATAAATTGGTTTAAAACATTTTATTAAACATTTTCAAATGGTTTTGAAACATTTAAAGTGCTAGAAAATATGGGAATTGTTTTGATAAAATAATAGTGTTTTAAGTCTTTCGATTAGGAACGGAAAGTGTCACGAACTAAGAAAAGATTTTCATAATACAAGTTAATAACGTGAGCGTATTTTATTTAGTACGAGGAATTTGAGAAACGAGGGATTGGGGCAGCTGACGGCGACAAGGATTCGCAAAGACGGTACGCACTTAATGGCTGGACCTCAGGTGAGAGAGAAGCTTTCCTAAGACACCGTGGTAGTTAGGTGATATATTTGGACGTTCCGTATCACCTTATATGAAGGTGACAAAGACCACATTGTTGTTGTGTGCTGATTGTATGTGTGGATAGCATGTTTATATTTATTTATTTAATTACGCATGTTGAAATTGAATACTGTTGACTAATATGAGTAATGTGCTGATGGACGTCTGTTACGTCCTGAATAAGGAAATGAATGAGTCGTGAAAATAATGAAATTGAAAGTAAAGACACAATGAGAAAGGAGTAGTGATAAAGAATAAAAGATTGATTAGAAAAGAGATAAAGAATTGAGATTGGGGAAAGAACGAATGATAATGTTGAGAACGAGCCAGAGCTGGAGAGAGTAGTGTTGATTGTTGGAACAAGATGTGAATTGAGTGGAGCTTGGCTCCTTTGTTTTTGTTTTTGAATGAGACTAGTGTTGAGTTGAGCTTGCTCCTCCATTAGGGCTCAGCAAAAATGTGATTTTTGAAAAAGGTTTTTGAAAAGAGATTTTTGAAAAGATTTGTGAAAGGAGATTTTTGAAAAAGGTTTTTGAAAAAGGTTTGTGAAAAGAGATTTTTGTAAAAAGCTGTGAAAGGGAATTTTTGAAAAAGGTTTTTGAAAAGATTTTTTTTAGAAGGATTATAAAAAGTATTTTTAGAAAAACTTTTGAAATGAAATTTTGTGAAAGGTTTTGAAAGAAGATTTTTAGAAACTTTGAGAAAAGAGATTTTTAAGAAAATTTTTGAAAGGAGATTTTGAGAAGATGTAAAAACTAGATTTTTGAGAAAATTTACGAGTGGGAATTTTATGAAAAAGTTTATGAAATAATATTTTGTGAAAGTTTATAAAATGGTGTTTTGAGATAGTTTTTGAAAAGATTGTTTTGAGAGAAGATTTTGAAATGAGATGATTACGAGAAATGGAGAATGTTGAGAAAGTTTGAGAAATGAGATTCGAGTTTGTTGATGTGATCCCAGCTCTGTGCTATGTGAGAATTGATGAGAGAAAGATTGTGCAAAGTTAGTGGTCGGGACTCATTGAAGGGTTGCACGAAGGATGGGCCGACCTTTGGATAATTAAAAAGATAAAAGACTTAAAAGACACACGCGGTGAGGTATGAGAGTGCGAAGTAGTGGAGAGGAAGGAACCATGGGTATCTGCGGATACTCAGGAGGAGATTGCATTAGGGGAGGACGATGACGGTGAAACGTCAAGAAGTCTTGAGTACTTTCTAGGCAGAACGAACTCCATATGTGGCGTATGAACGTGGTAGGGACTGGGTCCAATGCCGTGGTAAGTTCTGCGCGCGCAACTAGAATAGTACTGACACCCCCTAGATTGCAAATCTTGAACAGTGAGAGGGACTGGAGTGGGGCATCTTGATTGCCACTGTACCCGAATTTTCTACAGTGTGCCTTGATATGATATTATATGAATTGAATTGAATTGATTTGTGGCTGTAGTCCTCCTGGCTTGGAGCCAATTGTTTGTGAGACAGCTGTCGTGCCCGCACGGTAAAGGTCCTGTACTCCTGTTTGCTTCCGACTAGGTTGGCTGGATGACCGAGGAGATATAGACGTGAGTGATAGCCGAGAACGAAATGAATATCTTGATGATATCTTATAATTCCCCAAAACATTGAAGATTGTGAAGTGATAAGACTGGATGAAATGAGAAGTGTAGTTATGAAAAAGAAATGAGAGAGATAGTAAGAATGTTCATAAGAAGTAAAAGAAAGTTGACAAGAGAATGCAAGATAATAATAATAATAATATGCTTGATTTTTGTGTGTCTATATGTTGTGTGTCTGTATGTTGTGTTGTATGTTTGTATGGTCCTATTATCTTGCCTATCGTAATCCCACACCGTCGACGATGCGTCGTTCGGATCGCTTACTCTCTCCTGTTCGTTGGCATATCGGTGTTGCTGGTATCTCAACGGGCAGATGGAGTATTGCATGGAAATCACTTTGTGGAATAAGTATGGAAGGGGTTGGAAGCACACCCCATGCGGTTGGGCGTGGACCGGCTACACGGAGATCGTGATCCAAGATCCGGCGCATCAACTGAGTGGAACTAATCTGGAACCACACTTGGGGCAAGTCACAGTACGAGGATCCAGTAGCTACGAGGAGAAGGCACGGTATGAGAAGCAGAGGAACTTTACTACTTCAGATGGGGTGACGCTGGAGTCCAATGACAATGAGGGAACAACTACGCGGGCGGCATCATCTTCGAGAGCGACGAGAGGATGCAAGAAGAAAGAGGAACGTCACCCGATTGTTTTCAATAGAAAGGTTTAAGAGTAGGATTATTAGTTTAGGTTGTTGTGAGTGTTTTGAGTCAAGGATTACCTAAGTGATGAACTATTGATGTAACCGAACTTATTTTGAAGCATGCCCTACTTTTCATACAACTTTGTGAGAAATGTTTAAATTGCTTTTGATGTTATGAAAGGAACTACTTAAGTTAGAACCAAACTGTTTTCCTGCTAAATGTTTTTGGGAACCCAAGTGAATAAGTTTTGGTTTTAGTAACAACTCGGTTTTCGGTAAATGGGTATCGAGAATGTCAAAAATTTTCTGATAACGTTTTCAACCACATCAACAACGTTTCAAAAAAAAAATTTGGCCTCATTTTTGCTACCTAAATGATCAAGAGTGGTTTTTTTGAGTTATGAAAATCGGGTTGTTACAATATGCATACCAGAGGCTCAGTAATCGATTAACTCCCTAGTGTAATCAATTATTATGAGTTGCATCATACATTGAACAGGAGTGGTGTAATCGATTAACTACTCTTGGTATAATCGATTACATGTTTTTTAAATGAATTTAAGAATTTCTATTTTTGAAGGAATAATCGATTACCTTCAGAAAGTAATCGATTACTTCATGTTTTATTGAAAAACGTGTCAAAATCATTTTGATTATTTCCTGATTTGTTTTTATATAAAAGATTCTGATTTATTTTATAAAATTCGAAAATGATTTTAAATTTGAATTATTTCCTTTTTGGTTTTAAGAATCAAATATTTATTTTATTTCGTAAATCGTTTTGATTTAGTTTTGATTTTAAAACTTATTTCAAATCTTTTCTTATTTTATTTTGATTTTGTTTTACTTATTCAAAATCCTTTTTGATTCTAAATGTTTTTTCTTTTTAAAATAAGAATCACTCCAACATTCAGAATTAATCAGATCATTCATTCATTCATTCTTCTGCACGTTTCTCTCTTCTTCTTTCTCTCAAGTCTTCTGCTTTTCACGTTCATATTTTTGAAGAACAAAAATCCTTATTGGCTGAGTGACTTCTAGAGAAACATCTACTTCACTATCATAGAGCATATTGTTGTATCCGTGTTTTGAGAACATACATAGCTATTGTAATCACGCTCATATTCTTGTATTTGAAACCTTAGTGGTTAGGGAGAGAATCCCTTAGTGGACGTGTGATACGTCGTAGGGCGAGGAACCCTGCTGTGTGATTGAGGCCCCTAGCGAACGGAGGTTCCTAGTAGTGTGTGGGGTACTCTTGGTTGTAATAGGGTGCGGCTCTATTGCTTGGTATAAGAACTCTCAGACGGGTCGCTTGGGGACTGGACTAGGCCTTTCGACGGGAAGACTGAACCAGTATAAAATTCACCGGTGCAAGCTTTTCTATCCTTATCTCTTTTAATTTCCGCATATTTGATTCTTTACGTTTCCGCGCTACTCGTTTATTATTTTCTATCGTTTTCGCGATCCGTTTCAAACGCTTAATCTCTCCATCTCAAATCAATTTTTAATTTGTAACGGTTTTTTTCAATACATTAATAAAACTCGATTCACAATGAGGCCAAAACCAAAAATTGGCATCAGAGCTAGTCTCTTGTGTTAAGACTTAACCGTCTCAAGAGTATGGCTTCAAACTCTCTGTTTGGTGGTGAAGGGAGTTCTATTAACCATCCTCCCATGTTTGATGGGGTAGGGTACGCGTATTGGAAAGCCCGTATGAAAATTTTTATTCAAGGAGTTGGATTAAAAGTTTGGGATGTCGTCGTAAATGGTCTCTATGTTCCTACCTATGTGGTTAATGGTAGCACCGTCGATAAGCCTATGGCTGAATGGACGGAGGAGGAGGAACGTAGAGTCCAGTACGACTTGAAAGCGAAAAATATTATAACATCTGGTTTGAGCTATTATGAGTTTTTCAGGATATCAACATGCGAGACAACACAACAAATGTGGGATACGCTGGAAGTCACGCATGAAGGTACAACTGAAGTAAAGAGGTCGAGAATCAACACGCTGACTGGTGAATATGAGTTATTTAGAATGAAAGATGGAGAATCAATTCAAGAGATCCAAAAACGCTTCACAATGATTGTAAATCAACTGACAACATTGGGGAAGAAATTCACCAATGAGGATCTCATCAACAAAGTCCTAAGGTGTTTGGGAAGAGAATGGCAACCCAAAGTGACGGCGATTGCTGAATCAAGAAATCTTTCAACTATGACGCTGGCAACTCTCTTTGGGAAGTTACAAGAACACGAAAGTGAATTGAAAAGGTTGGCTCAGCATGAAGAAGAGAACAAGAAGGTTAAAAGTTTGGCGTTCAAAGCTGAAGCACCTGCACCAGAAAGTGACTCGGACAAAGAATTATTGAATGATGAACACATGGGTCTATTGGTCAAAAAGTTCGGGATATTTCTGAGGAAGAAGAATTTCAACAGAAGAGACAACAACAAGAGTGGAGGCTCAACCATTACATGTCATGAGTGTTGTAACATCCTATCTTTTACACTTTAAAATATATTACTTTTATTAGTGTTTTAATTAGAAAATGCTTGGGGTTTTATAAAATTTTTGACGGAGTTTACTTTAAAATATGGACTTTCCCCAAGTTAAAATTTACACCTGTCAGTCCAGAACAGTATTTATAAACTGAACTATAATCACATTGTAAGTGGTTGGGACTTACTTTGAAATAATTTAGAAAATGATATTTTTATATCCTTCACAACCACTAGTACATTCAATCAAAATAAATGTTTTTATAAAGTCCTTTTTACAAAAATAGAAATATCCTAAACTTGAGATAAATAGTTCAAAATTAAATACAACTTTAGTTATTGAAAACAATTTACATTACATTATTCTAGAATGGTTGCATAATAATATTGAGACCAAGGAGGTCGCAACAATAATATACTCTCTCTAAATGAGAGTATACCTTCTCGGTGCGGAAACAATGAAAGTCTTTCTCCGATGGTACCTAAAATGGTCAACTTAAGGGGTGAGTAATTTGAATAGTAATTAAGGAAAACACTTAAAATAACAGTAATAAGACATAACTAGACATACCCAAACACATATACAACAATTCACTTTATTACAATTAACTATACCATTCTTGTTCCAATACCGTTTCTATACTTTATCACTTAACTATTCCATTACACTATACATATTTCCTTAAACAATAACAATATCAATACTTTACGATGCTTTTATGCTCAAACATATGAACAATGCATGTAACTTTTACCATTGTGGTTTAAATCCTGAATCCAATGTAACACTGTAACCATTAACTGTATTCACTTTAACACTTTAACAATTCATTGGATTCAGTGAATTTAAACCCATTATAACAATGAATGCACTTCTCCTTTTCCAATAACAATAACACTTTAACAATTCCTCACAACACTTCTCCCTTCACTCTGGGGAAAAACCGACCAGGAGGAAGCATTTCTCAACCTCTGTTTGGGTGCTTCACATCCTCTAGGAATGTCGCTCACCCGCTTGCACAGTACGTCACACTCCTCTAGGGTAGTGTACAACGTACAATCTGGATTGATTTGCCCAGATTGGCTCTAGCAGAAATCACTGTCACTGGCCACAAGGAGCCAAAGTAAATAGAATTACTATGGTTTGCGTCGGACCAATCCCCGACACGGGTGGCGAACCCATGTCCTTTGGAAGATCAAAGTCCTCCATAGTAATTCCTAACATTTACTCTTTTCCTCATCAATCGTTAAAACGACGTATGTTTTTCCCCGTAACCCCCTAAGGTCCACCTTACTCCTTGAATGCACGTGTTTCTAGTTCATTTTATGTTGTTTTAGATAATCAAACCTTTAATACTTTATATCAATTTGGTTGGGTTCTCTAACTTAAGATTTGGCCATACTTTATACATAAACAATAACAATCATGCATAACAAAAACAATAATCATGACAATAACATTTATTCATTCATTTCATTCAATAACAATTAAAACAATCAATTACTAATATCAAACCCTAAGTTCATAACATATATTTTCATATTCAATCATAACAATATCAAGCATATAAATCAAACATACACATAAAATACATCTAGGTATAACCTATTACTGTCATTAAATCCTTCCCCTAATTAAAACCAAAGTACTCCCCCTTACCTCTTGAAGAGAAGAGGAGAAATTGGGGTTTTGATGGAGCTCCCACACCAAGCTCCAATCCAAGCCTTTAAGCTTCCTATTCCTTGTCCCTTAACACTTTCTAAGCTCCCTTGCATGTTTAGAAGGCTCTATGTGGTGGATTGCTTAATCGGGGTTTAACAATAAATTGGGGTTTGAGAGAAAGAGAGAGAAATAGGGAGTTTTAGAGAGGGTTTATGGTTGGAATTTGATGGGGAGTTGATTTATAAACTTGATTTGATGTGATTTTGGGTGCCTTGGATGATTAGAGATGATCTAGGGTTGGGGAGGAAGAAACTCGTATGAAATAGGAAGAGAAACTATGAAAATGGCATCACAAAATCGTGTTTTTAAGGTTGCAGACTGCAGATTTTCGCTGGAGCGAAAAAGCACTCGCTGGAGCGAAAATGGCAATCAAACAGACCCAACTTTCTGTGGGAAATTCGCTCTGGCGAGCAGAAACTCGCTGGAGCGAGTAAAATTCAGCATGAGCATGCAAATTTCAAAATGTCATAACTTTTTCGTTAACCGTTGGATCTTTCTCAAATTTTGAGACAAGCTTCCTAAGACACTATTAACATCCAACGGTGGAATTTGGGTTCAGAGATATGGATATTTTATTCCTAATTTTCTAATATCCTATGTTCTTTAGATCATAATTAACTCCTCTAAAACTCATTTCTAGGCTAATTCTACCTCATAAAACCTACCCTTACTAAATCTTACATTCTAAACACATTATAAACACTTAATTTACATCTAATAACTATCCTAAACGGACATCGGAAATTGGGGATGTTACAATACTCTCCCACTTATATGAATTTCGTCCCCGAAATTCGATTAAGTTTCAAGGAATAAAAGAGGTGTAGAGCTATATGCTCTAATAACCAGATGAATCCTATCTTAGACAATGAAAAGGGTTATGATTTTGGGGATACGCTCCCCCACTTAGAACACAACTTAGGTGGATTTCTATAATAGAACTACTCTTAGGAAACTACCATGTTCCCTACACTAAGAGAAACAAAAATCTTAATCTCCCCTATAACATATCATCACTCAACAAGATAATAGACATCAAGATCAGAAAATTTTTTTAAACAGACAAGCATAATTAACATGCCCAAAGAGGAACAAAAAAGAACACAAAATACAATCATAAACATAAACATACATGCTCAGAGAGGAGCAAAACAGAAAGCATTCACCAATAGAAAGAATTACACAACAAAACATAATTCAAACACAATCAAAAGAAATAATTGACACACATCAAAAGTCTCAACAACATTATTTATTTAAAATCCTACACAAGAGTAAACTTAAACCTAAATACAAGAAATGTCATTTTGAAATCTTATCAAAGGGTATATCTTTTAAGAAAATAAGACTTTGATTCAACACAAGTCAATGAAAATAATCAATACACACTAAAGTAGTCTTGCGTTGAATTGAGTTGAGTAAAAATCTTGAAAAGATTTTGATATTCATTTGACGAAAAATTACGTATCTTGTGATTTAAAGGATAAAGAAAATTTACACATATGAAAGGTCACCCAAAATAGAGTTGGTTACTTATGAAGAGAATGAGTTCAAACTCTAACCCAAGATATTCAATATAAAAGAAATATGATTTTGAGATATGCCAACGCTGGGTGAAAGCGATAGGTTACTTGAAAACATTTTCAAAAATTATCATTCCATGCTTTTTCTAAAATTTCCTTTGCAAAAGAACCAAGGTCAAAGAATGCACTATGCAGGAAAGCGGTTGAAAATAGGGGTTATTATGAGAGATAAACGTAAGGATGGTCCTTTGGAAATTCAGTGTGATATATATATATATGCTTATATTTTGCATTGAAAATATTATATGAAAAGATAGGCTTCAATTATATGCATATATGTATATAAAAAGAATAAATTGTCCTTCATGCAAGGACTAAGTTTATCAAAGTTATAAATTTACCATTTGCAAAATATTTCCTTTAAAGAAGAGTTTACATTGAAGAATATAGATATAATAAAGAAAGAGTTGAAATCAAGTAGGGCCAAACAAAGAACATAAGGCAATTGGCTTAAAAATTTTGTTTTGATACTCAGTCGACAAAGAATGGTTTAGTACTTTTACAAAATCACCCTCAATGGGGGGTGGAAAAAAACATTCTTTATCTAGAATTAACATTAAATAATACACAAGGTTTATAAAAATAGCTAGAGTTGGAACTAGAATGAAAAATACAAAACAAATAGCTTCAACAATAATTTGGTTTAGTATATAATTTTAGGAAAATTGAAATTACAATTATGCTTATATATAGTTCAAACACATACAAATCAATAACTGTAGAACATACAAAACCTATTTCCTATATACATCTATCTATATATATATACCTAAGGTTTAAACTCTAACACTCAGCCAAGGCGGACTTAACTTCTACCACTTAGTCTAATCAGCGCCCTATTTAAGTTCTACCGCTCACAATAAAACGAAAACTCTTCAAGCTTAAGGCTCCCACTAGTCCTATGTTTGTCTATTCCTCGCATAGGGTTCAAGGTTTTCTATTTGGTTTCTTGGGTTAGGGTTTCACATAATTGCTTTCTATCTTAGAACCTTAGTTGAAACCCTTTTATTGTTATCTAAACTTTGGTGCTAAGATTCTTATTATGGGTGTTAGGATTGGGACTTTAATATCCAACAAACTACATTCCATGAAATAGTTAACATTAGTTTGAAAATTGTTTGTGGTTCCGGAATACAGTTTGTTCAATACTAACCACACATTTCCCTTGAGTTCTATGTGAACTTAAAGGAAAAGATATAACATCCATTACCTTAATAGAGATTCCAAACTTGAATCTCACTCTATGCTAGATACGTTGCATTTAACCCACCTTGACACCTTCCTTTGCATTTCTCAATTCCACTTCATAATAGAAAATAATGAAGTTCTAACTTGTAAAGAAAAGATTTGGTCTTTGGTGATAAAGAACTCTCAAAATTACATCTTTCTAAACTGAGGAAAAACTCTTTATCATTCATAAATTCGTTTCATTTAAAACTTTAGTAAAATTAATGGATGGTATAAAACATGTCAAGCATTCGAAAAGTTTAGAGTATTCATAAAGATTTCCAAAATCATTTCATATTGGCTTTGGAACTAATTCAAAAGTTTCGAGGACTCCTTTGTCAAAGAAAAATGAGGATCCTCAATGATCATCAAACTCAAATAAAATGAATGCATGTATCGGGTGAAATTGAATTTCATCTGTATTTTCAAATTTTTAATAAATGCTTTTCCTTTTATTTCAACTTTGAAGTTCAAATTTCGTTTTAAATTGACGTATGTCGTGTTCGGTGAATTCCTATTTAATTGACACTTGGTGTAATCCAAGAATAAACTACACCATTATTCCATTAATTAGGAATTCACTTTGTTAACAATACATGTTTAAAAAGTGATGCTATGACATCCGACCAATTATCAAAGTTTGAATCACTTCCACATATTGGAAAATATGATAATACTAGTATGCTTGACATTTATTAGAATTCATATTACTAATACTTTTCAAAATAAAGTCTTAAAATAGTTGGATGCAAAAACACATTTATACTTTTCAATTATAGTGTATTCATCACCAAACAGAATGTGGAATTGTAGAAGGCACTTAGGTTTCACAGAAGACAACACTCAGCCATCAAAGTTAAAGGCAAATACACTGGGTTGACACCTATTCACTTCCGCTGCGCACTCTGATAAAGAATGCTCGGAGTGTCTATGATGAAATGACCTCTAATACCTATCCTATTCATATGCATAGAAAAGAAATTTTGCAATTATTTCATTGGACTTCAAGGACTCAATGATGTCATCTTCCAATGAAATGTAAAACTCAAGGGGCCCATCTCAATTCTACATTACATTAGAGATAATACCATTTTTGTACAACCTGAGTTCCAATCAAATAATAATTAAAAGAAATGACTCATCCTCCATCCGAAAGAAGGCTTTGAAAACATTTTAAATAAAAGTTTCAATTTCTTCGTCATATTAGAAGTTGACTTACTTAATTCAAAACTAAGGTTTAATCCATCCCGTTGGGGTAACGATTTCATGCTCTGACCCGTTGGGAGTTATCACTTCCCTTAGTCTCTACTTTCGGTCTCCTTCAAAGTACAACAAAGCTACAATTGAAAATTTTACTTAGCCCACTTTGAATTGAAGATTATTAAACTATCACTAGCACTATTCCATTAATACAACTAAACTATGCTAACTTCAACTAAATATGCATGCATAAACTATGAAAAGAGGCTACTTAGCTAACTACTTGTTAGTTACTCTCATGTGGAGAATTGCAACCATACTCCACGGCCGAGAATTGCAACCATTGCTCTGATACCATAATGTAACATCCTATCTTTTACACTTTAAAATATATTACTTTTATTAGTGTTTTAATTAGAAAATGCTTGGGGTTTTATAAAATTTTTGACGGAGTTTACTTTAAAATATGGACTTTCCCCAAGTTAAAATTTACACCTGTCAGTCCAGAACAGTTTATTTATAAACTAAACTATAATCACATTGTAAGTGGTTGGGACTTACTTTGAAATAATTTAGAAAAGGATATTTTTATATCCTTCACAACCACTAGTACATTCAATCAAAATAAATGTTTTTATAAAGTCCTTTTTACAAAAATAGAAATATCCTAAACTTGAGATAAATAGTTCAAAATTAAATACAACTTTAGTTATTGAAAACAATTTACATTACATTATTCTAGAATGGTTGCATAATAATATTGAGACCAAGGAGTTCGCAACAATAATATACTCTCTCTAAATGAGAGTATACCTTCTCGGTGCGGAAACAATGAAAGTCTTTCTCCGATGGTACCTAAAATGGTCAACTTAAGGGGTGAGTAATTTGAATAGTAATTAAGGAAAACACTTAAAATAACAGTAATAAGACATAACTAGACATACCCAAACACATATACAACAATTCACTTTATTACAATTAACTATACCATTCTTGTTCCAATACCGTTTCTATACTTTATCACTTAACTATTCCATTACACTATACATATTTCCTTAAACAATAACAATATCAATACTTTACGATGCTTTTATGCTCAAACATATGAACAATGCATGTAACTTTTACCATTGTGGTTTAAATCCTAAATCCAATGTAACACTGTAACCATTAACTGTATTCACTTTAACACTTTAACAATTCATTGGATTCAGTGAATTTAAACCCATTATAACAATGAATGCACTTCTCCTTTTCCAATAACAATAACACTTTAACAATTCCTCACAACACTTCTCCCTTCACTCTGGGGAAAAACCGACCAGGAGGAAGCATTTCTCAACCTCTGTTTGGGTGCTTCACATCCTCTAGGAATGTCGCTCACCCGCTTGCACAGTACGTCATACTCCTCTAGGGTAGTGTACAACGTACAATCTGGATTGATTTGCCCAGATTGGCTCTAGCAGAAATCACTGTCACTGGCCACAAGGAGCCAAAGTAAATAGAATTACTATGGTTTGCGTCGGACCAATCCCCGACACGGGTGGCGAACCCATGTCCTTTGGAAGATCAAAGTCCTCCATAGTAATTCCTAACATTTACTCTTGTCCTCATCAATCGTTAAAACGACGTATGTTTTTCCCCGTAACCCCCTAAGGTCCACCTTACTCCTTGAATGCACGTGTTTCTAGTTCATTTTATGTTGTTTTAGATAATCAAACCTTTAATACTTTATATCAATTTGGTTGGGTTCTCTAACTTAAGATTTGGCCATACTTTATACATAAACAATAACAATCATGCATAACAATAACAATAATCATGACAATAACATTTATTCATTCGTTTCATTCAATAACAATTAAAACAATCAATTACTAATATCAAACCCTAAGTTCATAACATATATTTTCATATTCAATCATAACAATATCAAGCATATAAATCAAACATACACATAAAATACATCTAGGTATAACCTATTACTATCATTAAATCCTTCCCCTAATTAAAACCAAAGTACTCCCCCTTACCTCTTGAAGAGAAGAGGAGAAATTAGGGTTTTGATGGAGCTCCCACACCAAGCTCCAATCCAAGCCTTTAAGCTTCCTATTCCTTCTCCCTTAACACTTTCTAAGCTCCCTTGCATGTTTAGAAGGCTCTATGTGGTGGATTGCTTAATTGGGGTTTAACAATGAATTGGGGTTTGAGAGAAAGAGAGAGAAATAGGGAGTTTTAGAGAGGGTTTATGGTTGGAATTTGATAGGGAATTGATTTATAAACTTGATTTGATGTGATTTTGGGTGCCTTGGATGATTAGAGATGATCTATGGTTGGGGAGGAAGAAACTCGTATGAAATAGGAAGAGAAACTATGAAAATGACATCACAAAATCGTGTTTTTAAGGTTGCAGACTGCAGATTTTCGCTGGAGCGAAAAAGCACTCACTGGAGCGAAAATGGCAATCAAACAGACCCAACTTTCTGTGGGAAATTCGCTCGGGCGAGCAGAAACTCGCTGGAGCGAGGAAAATTCAGCATCAGCATGCAAATTTCAAAATGTTATAACTTTTTCGTTAACCGTTGGATCTTTCTCAAATTTTGAGACAAGCTTCCTAAGACACTAATATTAACATCCAACGGTGGAATTTGGGTTTAGAGATATGGATATTTTATTCCTAATTTTCTAAGATCCTATGTTCTTTAGATCATAGTTAACTCCTCTAAAACTCATTTCTAGGCTAATTCTACCTCATAAAACCTACCCTTACTAAATCTTACATTATAAACACTTAATTTACATCTAATAACTATCCTAAACGGACATCGGAAATTGGGGATGTTACAAGTGTGGCAAGCCTGGTCACATAAGAGCAGACTGCTATCAGTTGAAAAAGAAAGAGAACTCAGAAAAAGGCACCTCGAATTCAAAGAAAGGGAAGCAAGCATATTTGGCATGGCTAGACAATGAAGGAAGTTCGGATGAAGTTTCAGACGAACAAGAGGAGACCGCCAACATATGCTTAATGGCTCACGGAGAAGAGGTAACCACTGAATTAATTTTTTCTTATGACGAATTACAAGAGGCATTTGAAGAATTGCATGAGGAATCGATGAGGTTATCCTTATTGGTTTCTCTAGAAAAGAAAAATTCAGCTTCTCTTTTACAAAAGAATAAAAACCTTATGAAAGAAAATGAACTTTTGAAAAATCAAAATAAGGAGCTGAATTTGACTTTGAAAAATTCTTCAAACACCTTGAGTAGTGACATTAAATTTAAAGCTAGTTCTTCTTCTTGTAAATTTTGCAAGGACTTGGTTAAAGAAGTTGAGGATTTAAAAGAAACCCTTTCTAAATTTACAAAAGGTAGAAATACTATAAATTTGATGCTAGGGAGACAAAAATGTTTCTTTAATAGAGCGGGTTTAGGATATCAACCCGGTAGGCATCAAAAGAAATTAAGTACCATTGTTGTCCCTGCTAGTAATCATAAAAACCTTTAATTATTTGTCATATTTGTGGTAAGAAGGGTCATGGTGCACATGAATGCATACACCGAAAAGTGAAGTTCGTTAAACTGAACAATGAAACTAGAAGGTGGCATGATTTAAACTATGGCTATACTAACGCTCAAGGACCCAAAAAGATATAGGTACCTAAAAAGAAACCTTGAATTCTTTGCTTGTAGGTTACTCCGGAAGAAAGAAAGTCGTGGTGGTACTTGGACAGCGGATGCTCAAAACATATGACTGGAGATAAATCTAAATTTTCGCATCTCGTGCCAAAGGACCAAGGACATGTGACTTTCGGAGATAACAATCAAGGAAAGATTCTCGGAGTCGGTAAAATTGGTACACCTCCTAACCCTTGCATTGAAAATGTCTTACATGTTGAGGGCCTAAAACACAATCTGCTAAGTATTAGTCAATTGTGTGATAAGGGCAATAGGGTTATTTTTGATTCTGATAGATGTATTATTGAGGGAAAAATTGATAATCTTATTAAGCTAATTGCTCGCAGGATAAACAATGTGTATGTTATTGATTTTAATTCAATTCCCTTAAATGATGTGAAATGTTTATTATCTAAAGAGGATGAATCGTGGCTATGGCATCGTAGAATAGGTCACATCCACATGGCTCATTTAAATAAAATTTCTTCTAAAAACTTAGTAGTTGGTCTGTCAAAGAAAATTTTTTCTATTTCTGAAAAATGTGATCCTTGTTCTAAATCAAAACTCACAAGGGCATCTTTTCCTTCTAAAAACCTTGTTTCTTCTCAAAGGCCCTTGGAACTTTTACATATGGATCTTTTTGGACTGTGTCAAACAAAAAGCTTTGGTGGCAACTATTATTGTTTAGTTGTGGTGGATGACTATTCTAGGTATACATGGACACTTTTTATTACTCATAAAAATGACGCATTTCATGAATTTAAAAAGCTAGCCAAGATTATTCAAAACCAATTGCATTTGAGCATTGCATCCATTAAAACTGATCATGGTGGAGAATTTGAAAATCATCTTTTTGAAAAGTTTTGCGAAAAACATGGAATTAAGCATTATTTTTCAGCTCCAAGAACTCCTGAGCAAAACGGGGTTGTGGAGAGGAAAAATCGTTCATTAAAAGAGCTTTCAAGAACAATGCTTAATGACATGAATTTGCCTGCATACTTTTGGGCCGATGCAGTGAGTACAGCTTGTTATGTTATGAACCGTGTTTTAATTAGGCCTATTTTAAAGAAAACCGCCTATCAGCTGTACAAGGGAAGAAAACCAAATATTTCCCATTTTTGTGTTTTTGGATGTAAATGTTATGTGCATAATAATGGTATAGAAAATCTAGGAAGTTTTGAGGCTAGAGCTGATGAGGGCATATTCCTTGGATATTCTGTTTCGAGCAAAGCATATAGGATTTACAATAAATCTCGTAATACTATTGAAGAATCTATTCATGTATCATTTGACGAATCCGATCCCAGAAAGTTGGGAAAGGTATCTGTTAATGAAATTTCAGGTATTCTTGGAGATTTGTTCATTGATGAGGATGAGGAGCCAAATGCTAAAGGAAAGGAGCATTCCGAAAGCAAGGAAAAATCAGTCAAACCAGTTGAGGAGAAAAATCAAGAACAATCCATGGAACTCAACGCTGAATTGCCTAAGGAATGGAGAACATCTAGACACCATCCCATTGATCAAATCATAGGTGACATCACAAAAGGTGTAAGTACTCGCAATTCTATTAGCAATCTATGTAACTACTTTGCGTTTGTTTCTCAAGTAGAGCCAAAGAATATTTCCTGAGGCTACGCTTGATGAGCATTGGCTTTTGGCAATGGAAGAGGAATTAAACCAGTTCGAAAGAAATCAGGTGTGGGAACTTGTTCCTAGGCCTGAGTCTCATCCGATTATTGGAACTAAGTGGATTTATAAAAATAAACTTGATGAGGCTGATTTAATTGTTCGAAACAAAGCTAGGTTAGTTGCACAAGGTTACAACCAGGAAGAGGGAATAGATTATGAGGAAACATTTGCCCCTATTGCTAGGTTGGAAGCCATTATACTACTTTTAGCTTTTGCATGCATTTTAGATTTTAAATTATATCAAATGGACGTAAAGAGTGCCTTTCTTAATGGTTTTATAAATGAAGAAGTTTATGTGTGTCAACCTCCCGGCTTTGAAAGTTATGAACACCCGGATTATGTTTTTAAATTGAAAAAGGCTTTGTACGGTTTGAAACAAGCTCCTAGAGCGTGGTATGACCGTCTTAGAAAATTTTTATTGGAAAATAATTTTGAAAGAGGGAAGGTTGATAACACACTTTTTATCAAAAAGAAAGGAAAGGACATTCTTTTAGTTCAAATTTATGTTGATGATATTATTTTCGGTGCTACTAATGAAATCCTTTGCAAGGAATTTTCGAGTATGATGTAGGAAGAGTTCGAGATGTCTATGATGGGCGAGCTGAACTTTTTCCTGGGATTGCAAATAAGGCAAGCAAAGGATGGGATTTTCATTAGCCAAACGAAGTACTGCAAGGAGCTATTGAAAAGATTTGGCATGGATAAGGCCAAAGCAGTAGCAACACCAATAAGCACATCTTGCTATCTGGACAAAGATGAAGGAGGTAAATCCGTTGAAATTACAAAGTATCGAGGTATAATCGGATCCCTTCTCTATTTAACGACAAGTAGGCCGGATATAATGTTTAGTGTTTGTTTATGTGCCCGATTTCAGTCGAATCCAAAAGAAACGCACATGGTTGCTGCCAAACGTATAATGAAATATTTGTCTGGTGTAACATCCTAAATTTAATTCTTAGTGTAAATTGTGTGTTGATAGTCTTAGGATAGAAGCAACTATGATATAAGTTAGAAAATTGGCCATTTAGACATGTAAATTCAAGTTTAAAACATAGGAAATTGGGGAATGATAATAACAAGATTGGTAGCTTAGAATACAAATTCCACCGTTGGATGTGAAGTAGGATAGGTGAGGAAGCATGTGTCAAAATTTGAGGAAGATCCAACGGTTAACGAAGAAGTTATGGCCTTTCAAAGTCGGGGTGCTGCAAACTCTGCAACTTAATCGATTAAGCTGTAGCTTAATCGATTAAGTCCATAATGTTGGAAAACCCTTAATCGATTAATAATCGATTAAACGACCCTGCAGTGGAAAAAAATAAAGGTCGTTCATGCGTGATTTTGGCCATAATGCACGAAATTTCTCTCTCTAGGGCACCCAATCTCTCATCCCAAATCCATCAAGCTTCAAGGGAATCACTCCAAAGTCCACCATCAAGTCTCTCTTGGTCTCTCCACGTAAGTATTCATGGTTCTTGAAGTTCCTCTCTCCCTCTATGTTGGGTTTTCTCTCTCTCTCTCTCTCCTTCCTTTGGGGAAATTCGAATTTCTCTTTGAATGGGGCAATAATCTCATCATTTTTCCATTCCTTTGGCTTAGAGAAGGTTATCATCATTCTCCCTATCTTTTAGGCTTGGGAGCTCTTCGTTTTGGGAGCGTGCGGAGCGAGGGCTTGGGTTTTCCGCTCTTCCTCTCCTTGGTTAAGGTAAGGGGGTGGATATAGTGAACATTGGCTTGTTCTAGGAAAGGGTTTGTATTTAGATATAATGGTTGGCTAGGAGTTTATGTGTTAGGGTAGGAAATTAGAAACCCCAATTTAGAAACTAAGGAAAATGTTGAAATTAGGCTTAATTATTAATTATGGAACTCTAAGAATTAGAGAATAAGGTTAGGTTTTTATGGAGGAAAATTAAATGGCATGTGTAACATCCCAAATTTAATTCTTAGTGTAAATCATGTTTTGATAGTCTTAGGATAGAAGTAATTATGATTTAAGTTAGAAAATTGGCCAATTAGACATGCAAATTCAAGTTTAAAAAATAGGACTTTGGGGAATAAGAATAACAAGATTGGTAGCTTAGAATACAAATTCCACCGTTGGATGTGAAGTAGGATAGGTGAGGAAGCTTGTATCAAAATTTGAGGAAGATCCAACGGGTAACGAAGAAGTTATGGCCTTCCAAAGTATGGATGCTGCAAAACTGAGCAGCTTAATCGATTAAGCTGCAGCTTAATTGTTAGTTCCATGATGAACATGATGAATGTTTTGATAATGACAAAGTGTTTTTGAACAAGCTACAAGTGTTGATCAAGTTTCAAGCTCAACATGCAACAACAAACATCAAATGAAGAAGAGAGAAAGCAAGCTCATGAAGACCTAAGTTTGAGTGTATTTGTATTTCTTTTATCTTTTGCCTCTCAAGCTTCATAGGTTTTTTATTTGGGTAGATTATTATAGAGGGTAGTGAATCTCATTCATAAGTCATGATTAAATCATAATTTGAGTTTTCACTTAATCTAGAATTAATAGGTGGCTTAAAGGTTTTAAAGGAAAGGTTGGATTTTGAGAAAACAAGTTTTGAACATGTGCAGTACCAACTTAATCGATTAAGTGATTAACTTAATCGAGTACTACGCGAGTACAAGACTTGCTTAATCGATTAAGTACTGCTGAACTGATTTTTAAAATACGTTTTTCACTTCTCAAAATTAGTTTTTAAGTGCTACAACTTTTGGGTATTCTATATAAACCTTTTCCTATTATTTGTGATGAGTCAGAATCATTTTCATACAAGTTTTACAAAGAATCAAGCCACTCTATTCTCTCTCATTTTCAAAGATCAAAGCTTTTATATTTTCATATTCTTTGATCAAGAACCTTTGAATCTCTTATGGTGAATTGTCATAACTCTTGATTGAGATTCATAGGATTGTTTTGTGTTTTCTATTGTGTTGTAATCTTTGCAAGAAGGCAAGCCACTACAACAAACAAGAAGTCTTGGTGTGTCGATTTTATCATCAAGCAAGTGCATTCTTATTGAAGAAGAAGAAGAAGAAGTCTTGGTTGTGAATCAAGCAAGTGAAGCCTTGGTGTGTGGATTATCATCAAGCAATTGAAGACTTGTTGTGTCGATTATCAACAAGGGGTAGAGGTTAGATTAGAGAGAAGATCAATAGGATTACAAGGCAAGGGTGTCGGTTATCTCTTGTAGGCTAGCAAGAAGGGAGTCTTGTGAGGCAATCACTTGTAATTTGAGAACTCTAATTCCTCATAGTGAAGAATCTCTCTTGGTTGAAGAGGGGACTGGATGTAGCTTTCAAGTGGATGAAAGTGAACCAGGATAAATCACTGTGTCGTATCTCTAAACTCTTACTCTTTATATTCAAGTCATTTGATTGCGTTCTTGATTGAAAACCTAGAAAGATTGATTTTCATAATTGATTGAATTGAATCTTTGATTGTTCAAATTGATAAAGGGAAAATCATTTTCATAACTAGGTTAATCAATAAGAATATAGGTGTTAATTATTTCCGCTGAATCTCTGATCTTGCATGTGAATTGATTGATTTTCGTATTCGAATGAAAATTGATTTTTCTGTTTTCTGTCATATTTAATCGATTAAGTTCAAGCTTAATCGAGTACTACTCGAGTACACGACTTGCTTAATCGATTAAGTACTGTAGAATTTGTAAAAATCATTTGTTTTGATTGTTTAGATTTGTTTCGTTTGAAAATCTTTCAAGGTAGCTTCAACACCTATTCAACCCCCCCTTCTAGGTGTATTCCTAGGGTTCCTAAGTCTCTCCAACCACCAATTGCGATTTCCTCAATTGGTATCAGAGCTCGGTCGAAAGACACGAGCATAAGAGCTTTTTCGTAAAGATCCTTTAAGAAAATCGCAATGGGTTCTACGAATCCCTTTGGTGGTGAAGGTGCTTCAATAAGTCGTCCTCCATTGTTTGCCGGAGAAGGCTATGCATATTGGAAAGTTAGAATGAAAATCTTTATCCAAGCCATAGATAGTGAAATTTGGAAAGTAGTTGAAAAAGGTCCTCATATCCCCTCTAGTTTAGTTGAAGGTGTAGAACAATTGATCCCCGAGGATAAGTGGAAGGATGATGATAGAAAGAAAGTACAATATGATTATAAAGAAAAGAATATCATTACATCCGCTTTATCCTATGACGAGTTCTTTAGAGTTTCTCAATGTTCTAGTGCTAAGGAAATGTGGGACACTTTACAAGTGACTCATGAAGGAACTAGTGAGGTTAGGAGAGCTAGATTGAATGCTTTAATGCGTGATTATGAATTGTTTCATATGCTTCCAAATGAATCTATAAATGATATGCAAAAGCGTTTTACTCATATTATAAATCATTTACTTGCTCTTGGTAAAACTTTTCTTCAAGGTGAACTTTCTAACAAAGTGTTGAGATGTTTAGACAGGAATTGGCAACCAAAAGTAACGGCTATTGTTGAATCTAAAAATTTGGATGCTATGGATCTAGCAACACTTTTCGGAAAGCTTCAAGAACATGAAATGGAGCTTGGACGATTAAGTATCAATGAAGAGTCGGATAAGAACAAATCAAGGAAAGGACTTGCTCTTAGAGTCAAAAGTGCATATAAAAAGAAAGATAGTTCCGATGATGATGATAGTGAAGATTCCGATTCCGATGTTGATGAAAAAGACATGAAACTTTTGTTAAAAGAGTTTGACAAGTTTCTAAGGAGAAAAGGAAGGTTGAACAAGGACAAAAGTAAAGAGAAGGATTCTCCATACTACAAGACCAAAAATTCAAAAGAAGGTGTAGTTTGCCATGAATGTGGAAAGCCCGGTCATCTCAAGTACTCATGCTCTAAGTATCTCAAGAAGAAGGAGAAAGACAAGAAAAATTCTAAATCTAAAAGAGCATACATAGTTTGGGATAGTGATGAAGATAACAAGAAAAGCACATCGAGTAGTTCATCGGATGATGAAGAAGCCGCTTGTCTCAACTTGATAACTCTAGTAGATGATGAAGAACAAAGTTCAAATGATGAATCAAGTTATCAAAGCGAGGATAGCAATGTAAGTGAATCTAAATCCGAAATTTCTTCTAAATATGAATTGTTACATAATGCTTATGAAGAAATGTATGAACAACTTGAAAAACTAGCTTTGAAAAACATTGAAAGAAAGAAGCTCATTTTGAAACATCAAAAAGAGATTTTAGATCTTCAAAAACAAGTTGATGAGCTTAATCTTGAAAATGAAACTTTTGATCTTATCTATGCTAGTTCTTCTTGTGATTGTGCTAGTAGATTGAATGTTGTGGTTGATTGTGAGAGTTGCAAGTTGCTCAAGGATGAAAATGCTATTTTGAAAAATAAGCTTGCAAGTTTCACCATTTGTGATATTAGATTGCGCACATTGTTAAATTTTCAAAGAGAAAATTCAAACAAGTTTGGTTTGGGTTATACTAATGCTAAGAGTAAATCTCATAGAAATGTTGTTGATTTTTCTAAAGTTGATTTTTCAAATCCTCCAACATGTTTCTATTGTGGTACTCATGGACATACTTCAAATGTGTGTTATGTTAAAGTGCATGGTATACCTAAAGGAAATTTTGTTTGGATAAAAAGGGTGAAAGTCCCTACACTAACAAAAATGGATCCAAAACCATTTGGATACCAAAAAGCAAAGCATGATTGTTTTGTAGGTTTGATTGAAGATGCAAATGAATGACACATGTTCTCAATTGGTCTCAACTATGAATGTCTATATTCACATCTTCAATTGGTATCACACTTGCATCTTAAGTGAATGTCCTACAAAGTGGTAATATTTGATATTGATATATTATCTCAATTGGTATCTTCTCAATTGATATTACTTTTCTAAATGTTTAGTTAATTCAATTTGTATCATTGAGAGATTATTAGTTGATTATCATGTTTTTGTGATTATTGATTCTTCTTTACAATTGATATCTTCTTTGTTAAGTGATATTATGATCTTTTTAGTTCTCAATTGGTATTATATTTCATTGTTATATTCTCTTACCAATTGATATCACATTTCAAAGTATAGCTCTATTGTATTTGTTCAATTGGTATCAATGTTGTGAAGAAATGATCATTGATTTCTTCCCTTGGCTTAGATGTTATATTTCAATTGGTATATATTACTTTTTGATAATGCCAAAGGGGGAGAAATATTATGTTTTGAATTGAATGAAATGTTTCTCAAAGAGGGAGAAATGGTATGTTTTTAAAAAATGGGAGAAATATGATATTATATTTTTGGAGAAAGGTTGTTTTGTTGTTTTTATGTAGGTTGAGCTAAGTTGTTTAAGATAGGGGGAGAATCAAGCTTCTATCTCAATTGGATTCAAGTGTTATAGCATTGATTGAGAGGGAGAAAGAGTCTTCTCAAGTGATCAAATTTTTCAAGCATCAACAACTTCAAATGATTTCAAAACATGGATTGTCATTTTCAAAAAGGAGGAGATTGTTAGTTCCATGATGAACATGATGAATGTTTTGATAATGACAAAGTGTTTTTGAACAAGCTACAAGTGTTGATCAAGTTTCAAGCTCAACATGCAACAACAAACATCAAATGAAGAAGAGAGAAAGCAAGCTCATGAAGACCTAAGTTTGAGTGTATTTGTATTTCTTTTATCTTTTGCCTCTCAAGCTTCATAGGTTTTTTATTTGGGTAGATTATTATAGAGGGTAGTGAATCTCATTCATAAGTCATGATTAAATCATAATTTGAGTTTTCACTTAATCTAGAATTAATAGGTGGCTTAAAGGTTTTAAAGGAAAGGTTGGATTTTGAGAAAACAAGTTTTGAACATGTGCAGTACCAACTTAATCGATTAAGTGATTAACTTAATCGAGTACTACGCGAGTACAAGACTTGCTTAATCGATTAAGTACTGCTGAACTGATTTTTAAAATACGTTTTTCACTTCTCAAAATTAGTTTTTAAGTGCTACAACTTTTGGGTATTCTATATAAACCTTTTCCTATTATTTGTGATGAGTCAGAATCATTTTCATACAAGTTTTACAAAGAATCAAGCCACTCTATTCTCTCTCATTTTCAAAGATCAAAGCTTTTATATTTTCATATTCTTTGATCAAGAACCTTTGAATCTCTTATGGTGAATTGTCATAACTCTTGATTGATATTCATAGGATTGTTTTGTGTTTTCTATTGTGTTGTAATCTTTGCAAGAAGGCAAGCCACTACAACAAACAAGAAGTCTTGGTGTGTCGATTTTATCATCAAGCAAGTGCATTCTTATTGAAGAAGAAGAAGAAGTCTTGGTTGTGAATCAAGCAAGTGAAGCCTTGGTGTGTGGATTATCATCAAGCAATTGAAGACTTGTTGTGTCGATTATCAACAAGGGGTAGAGGTTAGATTAGAGAGAAGATCAATAGGATTACAAGGCAAGGGTGTCGGTTATCTCTTGTAGGCTAGCAAGAAGGGAGTCTTGTGAGGCAATCACTTGTAATTTGAGAACTCTAATTCCTCATAGTGAAGAATCTCTCTTGGTTGAAGAGGGGACTGGATGTAGCTTTCAAGTGGATGAAAGTGAACCAGGATAAATCACTGTGTCGTATCTCTAAACTCTTACTCTTTATATTCAAGTCATTTGATTGCGTTCTTGATTGAAAACCTAGAAAGATTGATTTTCATAATTGATTGAATTGAATCTTTGATTGTTCAAATTGATAAAGGGAAAATCATTTTCATAACTAGGTTAATCAATAAGAATATAGGTGTTAATTATTTCCGCTGAATCTCTGATCTTGCATGTGAATTGATTGATTTTCGTATTCGAATGAAAATTGATTTTTCTGTTTTCTGTCATATTTAATCGATTAAGTTCAAGCTTAATCGAGTACTACTCGAGTACACGACTTGCTTAATCGATTAAGTACTGTAGAATTTGTAAAAATCATTTGTTTTGATTGTTTAGATTTGTTTCGTTTGAAAATCTTTCAAGGTAGCTTCAACACCTATTCAACCCCCCCTTCTAGGTGTATTCCTAGGGTTCCTAAGTCTCTCCAACCACCAATTGCGATTTCCTCATTAATCGATTAAGGTCAGAAAGTTGGAAAATGCTTAATCGATTACTAATTGATTAAGGGCTGTGCTGTAAGAAAAAAAAATAAAGCCATTCACGTGTGTTCTTGCCACAAAATTCGAACTCTCTCTCTCTAAGGCACAAAATCTCTCATTCTAAATCCATTAAACCTCAAGTGAATCACTCCAAAATCCATCATCAAGCCCCTCTTTGTCACTCCAAGTAAGTTTTCATGTTTTTAATTTCATTTCTCTCTCTTTAGTTTGGATTTTCTCTCTCTCTTCCCACCTCTTGGTGAAACACGAAATTCCTCTTGTTTTTATGTCACAATCTCTTCATCGTTCTCATTTCTATGGCTTAGGGAAGATCATCATCACTCTCCTCCTTCGATTGCCTTTGGAGCTCTTTGTTTTGGGTGCTAGAAGCTAGGGCTTGAGGTTCTCCCACTCTCTCCTTGAGTAAGGTAAGGGGGTGTGTGTTACCTTGGTTTAGGGACTAGTTTTCTAGCTAGCACATAGTGATTTGCTAAGGTTATGTGTTAGAATTGTGTTAGGAATCTTAGGAATATTAAATATTGAAAATTATTATGATATAGCCATGAATAAGCTCTAAGTGTAAATGCCCAATATAATTGTAAGAATGTGAATGAATATTGAAAAACATGCTTTATTGATGATTAAGTGTGATATATGAAGGAATGTGGATATGTGCTACTTGATGTATATGATTAAATGAATGGTTTGTATTATGTTAGTAATGTTTGGTTGATATGTTGAATTGATTGGAATACAATGCTAAATGGAAAAGTATAATTTAAACGAATTAAAAAGGAATGGATGGTTGAATTGATCATTGGGACATTGGCACACTAGGTCGCCCCTGCTAGGTGTATCAAATGCCCCATTAGGGCTAAATGCCCCATCAGGCCAAATGCCCCATTAGGTCCAAACGCCCCGTTAGGCGTCGATGTTCCCAAGTGATCAATTCAACGATAATTAAGAGTATGGAAAATGTGAAAAGGAATAAAGTATATGAAAGTGAATATGTTATGAAATGTGTTAAGCAATGATAAAGATTGCATGTATTGTCCTAATGGGTGAAGCCTAATGGGTGATTAAAGTCCTGATGGGTGTATAAGTCCCTAATGGGTGTACAAATGCCCTAGCAGGAGCAACCAATTCCTAGTGGTATTAATATATGGAAATGAGAAATTGAATGGTGAAAAGATCATTGGATAATTGAATTATAATGGGACAAAGAGAAAGAAAATGAATATTGAAATGACATGAATATGACATGGAATGATTGTATGAACTTACATGTGCTAAATGTCTAAGTGTGTATGACTTGGTGGGTTAGTATGTCTAATTAGAAACTGCTTCCTACTTCATGTGTAATGCTCACCCTCTTTCTATATTTTTACAGGTACTGAGATTGAGTTTGCACAACCCCCGGCCGAGCAGGTGCACTCTCCCTTACAGGGAGAGTAGCTTATGAGGGTTTAGGGATTTTTTTTTGGTGTAGTCCTTGTTAGTTCCATGATGAACATGATGAATGTTTTGATAATGACAAAGTGTTTTTGAACAAGCTACAAGTGTTGATCAAGTTTCAAGCTCAACAAGCAACAACAAACATCAAATGAAGAAGAGAGAAAGCAAGCTCATGAAGACCTAAGTTTGAGTGTATTTGTATTTCTTTTATCTTTTGCCTCTCAAGCTTCATAGTTTTTTTATTTGGGTAGATTATTATAGAGGGTAGTGAATCTCATTCATAAGTCATGATATAATCATAATTTGAGTTTTCACTTAACCTAGAATTAATAGGTGGCTTAAAGGTTTTAAAGGAAAGGTTGGATTTTGAGAAAACAAGTTTTTGAACATGTGCAGTACCAACTTAATCGATTAAGTGATTAACTTAATCGAGTACTACTCGAGTACACGACTAGCTTAATCGATTAAGTACTGCTGAACTGATTTTTTAAAATACGATTTTCACTTCTCAAAATCAGTTTTCAAGTGCTACAACTTTTGGGTATTCTATATAAACCTTTTCCTATTATTTGTGATCAATAAGAATCATTTTCATACAAGTTTTACAAAGAATCAAGCCACTCTATTCTCTCTCATTTTCTAAAGATCAAAGTTCTCATATTTTCATATTCTTTGATCAAGAACCTTTGAATCTCTTATGGTGAATTGTCATAACTCTTGATTGAGATTCATAGGATTGTTTTGTGTTTTCTATTGTGTTGTAATCTTTGCAAGAAGGCAAGCCACTACAACAAACAAGAAGTCTTGGTGTGTCGATTTTATCATCAAGCAAGTGCATTCTTATTGAAGAAAAAGAAGAAGTCTTGGTTGTGAATCAAGCAAGGAGAAGCCTTGGTGTGTGGTTTATCATCAAGCAATTGAAGACTTGTTGTGTCGATTATCAACAAGGGGTAGAGGTTAGATTAGAGAGAAGATCAATAGGATTACAAGGCAAGGGTGTCGGTTATCTCTTGTAAGCTAGCAAGAAGGGAGTCTTGTGAGGCAATCACTTGTAATTTGAGAACTCTAATTCCTCATAGTGAAGATTCCGATTCCGATGTTGATGAAAAAGACATGAAACTTTTGTTAAAAGAGTTTGACAAGTTTCTAAGGAGAAAAGGAAGGTTGAACAAGGACAAAAGTAAAGAGAAGGATTCCCCACACTATAAGACCAAAACTTCAAAAGAAGGTGTAGTTTGCCATGAATGTGGAAAGCCCGGTCATCTCAAGTACTCATGCTCTAAGTATCTCAAGAAGAAGGAGAAAGACAAGAAAAATTCTAAATCTAAAAGAGCATACATAGTTTGGGATAGTGATGAAGATAACAAGAAAAGCACATCGAGTAGTTCATCGGATGATGAAGAAGCCGCTTGTCTCAACTTGATAACTCTAGTAGATGATGAAGAACAAAGTTCGAATGATGAATCAAGTTATCAAAGCGAGGATAGCAATGTAAGTGAATCTAAATCCGAAATTTCTTCTAAATATGAATTGTTACATAATGCTTATGAAGAAATGTATGAACAACTTGAAAAACTAGCTTTGAAAAACATTGAAAGGAAGAAGCTCATTTTGAAACATCAAAAAGAGATCTTAGATCTACAAAAACAAGTTGATGAGCTTAATCTTGAAAATGAAACTCTTGATCTTATCTATGCTAGTTCTTCTTGTGATTGTGCTAGTAGATTGAATGTTGTGGTTGATTGTGAGAATTGCAAGTTGCTCAAGGATGAAAATGCTATTTTGAAAAATAAGCTTGCAAGTTTCACCATTTGTGATATTAGATTGCGCACATTGTTAAATTTTCAAAGAGAAAATTCAAACAAGTTTGGTTTGGGTTATACTAATGCTAAGAGTAAATCTCATAGAAATGTTGTTGATTTTTCTAAAGTTGATTTTTCAAATCCTCCAACATGTTTCTATTGTGGTACTCATGGACATACTTCAAATGTGTGTTATGTTAAAGTGCATGGTATACCTAAAGGAAATTTTGTTTGGATGAAAAAGGGTGAAAGTCCCTACACTAACAAAAATGGATCCAAAACCATTTGGATACCAAAAAGAAAAGCATGATTGTTTTGTAGGTTTGATTGAAGATGCAAATGATTGACACATGTTCTCAATTGGTCTCAACTATGAATGCCTATATTCACATCTTCAATTGGTATCACACTTGCATCTCAAGTGAATGTCCTACAAAGTGGTAATATTTGATATTGATATATTATCTCAATTGGTATCTTCTCAATTGATATTACTTTTCTAAATGTTTAGTTAATTCAATTGGTATCATTGAGTTGATTAAAGCATAATGATCATATAATTGAAATCTTATTAAAGTATGATGCTTTGGTGTTATATTTCTTTACATTGATATCTTCTTTGTTAAGTGATATTATGATCTTTTTAGTTCTAAATTGGTATTTTATTTCATTGTTATATTCTCTTACCAATTGATATCACATTTCAAAGTATAGCTCTATTGTATTTGTTCAATTGGTATCAATGTTGTGAAGAAATGATCATTGATTTCTTACCTTGGCTTAGATGTTATATTTCAATTGGTATATATTACTTTTTGATAATGCCAAAGGGGGAGAAATATGATGTTTTAAATTGAATGAAATGTTTCTCAAAGGGGGAGACATGGTATGTTTTCAAAACATGGGAGAAATATGATATTATATTTGGAGAAAGGTTGTTTTGTTGTTTTTATGTAGGTTGAGCTAAGTTGTTGAAGATAGGGGGAGAATCAAGCTTCTATCAATTGGATTCAAGTGTTAAAGCATTGATTGAGGGGGAGAAAGAGTCTTCTCAAGTGATCAAATGTTTCAAGCATCAACAACTTCAAGCGATTTCAAAACATGGGTTGTCATTTTCAAAAAGGGGGAGATTGTTAGTTCCATGATGAACATGATGAATGTTTTGATAATGACAAAGTGTTTTTGAACAAGCTACAAGTGTTGATCAAGTTTCAAGCTCAACAAGCAACAACAAACATCAAATGAAGAAGAGAGAAAGCAAGCTCATGAAGACCTAAGTTTGAGTGTATTTGTATTTCTTTTATCTTTTGCCTCTCAAGCTTCATAGTTTTTTTATTTGGGTAGATTATTATAGAGGGTAGTGAATCTCATTCATAAGTCATGATATAATCATAATTTGAGTTTTCACTTAACCTAGAATTAATAGGTGGCTTAAAGGTTTTAAAGGAAAGGTTGGATTTTGAGAAAACAAGTTTTTGAACATGTGCAGTACCAACTTAATCGATTAAGTGATTAACTTAATCGAGTACTACTCGAGTACACGACTTGCTTAATCGATTAAGTACTGCTGAACTGATTTTTTAAAATACGATTTTCACTTCTCAAAATCAGTTTTCAAGTGCTACAACTTTTGGGTATTCTATATAAACCTTTTCCTATTATTTGTGATCAATAAGAATCATTTTCATACAAGTTTTACAAAGAATCAAGCCACTCTATTCTCTCTCATTTTCTAAAGATCAAAGTTCTCATATTTTCATATTCTTTGATCAAGAACCTTTGAATCTCTTATGGTGAATTGTCATAACTCTTGATTGAGATTCATAGGATTGTTTTGTGTTTTCTATTGTGTTGTAATCTTTGCAAGAAGGCAAGCAACTACAACAAACAAGAAGTCTTGGTGTGTCGATTTTATCATCAAGCAAGTGCATTCTTATTGAAGAAAAAGAAGAAGTCTTGGTTGTGAATCAAGCAAGGAGAAGCCTTGGTGTGTGGTTTATCATCAAGCAATTGAAGACTTGTTGTGTCGATTATCAACAAGGGGTAGAGGTTAGATTAGAGAGAAGATCAATAGGATTACAAGGCAAGGGTGTCGGTTATCTCTTGTAAGCTAGCAAGAAGGGAGTCTTGTGAGGCAATCACTTGTAATTTGAGAACTCTAATTCCTCATAGTGAAGAATCTCTCTTGGTTGAAGAGGGGACTGGATGTAGCTTTCAAGTGGATGAAAGTGAACCAGGATAAATCACTGTGTCGTATCTCTAAACCCTTACTCTTTATATTCAAGTCATTTGATTGCGTTCTTGGTTGAAAACCTAGAAAGATTGATTTTCATAATTGATTGAATTGAATCTTTAATTGTTCAAATTGATAAAGGGAAAATCATTTTCATAACTAGGTTAATCAATAAGAATATAGGTGTTAATCTTTTCTGCTGTATCTCTGATCTTGCATGTGAATTGATTGATTTTCGTATTCGAATGAAAAATTGATTTTTCTGTTTTCTGTCATATCTAATCGATTAAGTTCAAGTTTAATCGAGTACTACTCGAGTAAATTGCAGGTTAATCGATTAAGTACTGTAGAATTTTCAAAAATCATTTGTTTTGATTGTTTCGATTTGTTTCGTTCGAAAATCTTTCAAGGTAGCTTCAACACCTATTCAACCCCCCCTTCTAGGTGTTTTCCTAGGGTTCCTAAGTCTCTCCAACCACCAATTGCGGTTTCTTCAGTCCTGGGGTATATTGGAGATAGTATATGTGTCTCTATGTTTTGTATATGTTATGCAAAGTATTTTTTTGGGTGATCCAGGACTACTTATTTTGGAAAGGAAGTATATTATTTTGGGAAACTCTTGTAGTTCCACAACTTATTTATTTGCTGCGATCTCTGCTGTAATTATGTGATGATGTGGATGGTTATTCCACTATTGATGTTTTGGCCCTGTTGGCCCTGGATGAAAGGAAAATATCTATATATATATATATATTGCACAGGTTTCAGGAAATCTAAACTTTGGTTTACTCAATAAACAAAGGAAACTCTGTCCGGTTTGACAGAGATTTTTGAAATCAAATAGTTTCAAAAAGAAATCTTCAAGCTACTATTTTATATTATGGGTACTTAAGGGTAATTATTACTAGGGTGTTACATTTTGGTATCAGAGCAGTTTCCCTCGGCCTTTGGAGTATGAACTCACTACTCCTATGGTTACTCACCGAGCGAGTAACCGATGTACTTAGTTTAGTGTCTAAGTCTATGTTGTAGGATGTTTGTAGTTTTATTTAGTTGTTTTATCATTGACTGATTGTCCCTCCATGACTCAACAGTATGGCAGGGAGACGGGCTAACAATGATAGGATTGCTGCAATCCTTGAAACTCTGGTTCAATTGCAGCAGAACCAAGCCCAAGCTCAGCAGAACCAAGCTGAGAATCAGGCCCAAAACATAGCAGTAGCTGCAGCAGCTGCAGCAGCAGCATTGCAACCTCCTCCTCCACCTCCGATCGAGATTGATTGGATGGCCCGATTTCGGAAAAATGATCCACCAAGGTTTGAGGGTAGATGTAATCCTGATGGAGCTCAACTCTGGCTCCAAGAGGTAGAGAAGATACTCCGTTCCTTGCAACCACCTGCTGATCAGAAAGTCCGGTTGGCTGAGTTTATGTTGACAGGAGAAGCAGAGCATTGGTGGGAGCACCAAAGGAGGAATTTAGAGGCAGCTGGCCAAGCTATCACTTGGGATCTATTCAAGATCCGCTTCTTGGGAAAATATTTTCCGGAAGATGTGCGAAGGGAGAAGGACTTGTTGTTTCTGAAGCTTGAACAAGGGAGTATGAGCGTTGGTGAATATGCAGCGCAATTTGAAGATCTAATCCGATACTCCAGTGGCTACAAGGATGCAGAGGAGCGAGCAAAGTGTATCAAATTTGAGTTCGGTCTCCGGGAGGATATTCGACTAGCTTTCGAGTATCAGAATATTGCTGATCTCTCTCATCTCATCAACATGACCAGTACTTATGAGAAAGGACTCAAAAGGAAGGCGAAGGCAGATCGGAACAAAGCAGCCCAGAGATCAGTGGGGCCCCTCCGAGGCAAGGGTCCTGTGCAGAGGTCAGGACCATATGCTAAGGCAAAAGCTGTAGTTACTGGGGGAGCAAGCCAGCCAGCGATTGCTTATGACCCCATTCCCACTTGTCAACATTGTGGGAGGCGACATAGGGGAGTGTGTTGGAGTCTTGATCATCGCAAGGGGGAAGGACTTTGCTTTCATTGTGGCCAACCAGGACACTTTGCTGCTAACTGTCCCAAGAACCCCTTGAAGAAAGAAGTAAATGTGGCCAAAGTGCAGAAAACAGGAGCAAGTCCGCCACTTCAGAAAGGCAAGGTGTACACCATGGATGGTGAAGAAGTGACTGATGATGATGAGCTCATTCGAGGTACATGTTATGTCAATGATGTTTCTTGTGGAGTTCTATTTGATTGTGGAGCAACACATTCATTTATTTCTGTTGATTGCATGGCGAAGCTAGGACTTTCTTGTGTAGAAATGCCTTATAAGCTTTCCGTTTCAACTCCTACAAATTCTTCTGTAATCACATCTCAAATGTGTCTGAATTGTTCTCTTCGAGTGTTTGATCGGGAGTTCAAAGTGAATCTGATCTGTTTGTCGTTGACTCGGTTAGACATTATTCTTGGCATGGATTGGATGTCTCACCACCGTGTCTTAATTGAATGCCATCAAAAAGCGGTTATTTTCAGTGATTCTTCTTTAGCTGCTATGGAAGTAGATGAGGTGTCGGATGTAAGCCAGATTCCAATAGTTTGTGAATTTCCGGAAGTCTTTTCTGCAGAGATTCCCGGATTGCCTCCAAAAAGAGAGGTAGAGTTTAGTATTGATCTGAAGCCTGGTACTGGCCCAATCTCTATAGCACCGTATAGAATGGCACCTCCCGAATTAGAAGAATTGAAGAAGCAGTTAGAGGAGTTGTTGGCCAAGAAGTTGATTAGGCCAAGTGTATCACCTTGGGGTGCTCCAATTCTTTTTGTCAAGAAAAAGGATGGTAGCCTCCGTATGTGCACTGACTACAGGCAGTTGAATGCGGTGACGGTGAAAAATAAATATCCGCTCCCTCGCATTGATGATTTACTTGATCAACTACGGGGTGCAGCAGTGTTTTCTAAAATTGATCTCTGATCTGGATACCATCAAATTCGTATCCATGAGGAGGATATTCCTAAAACTGCATTCAGAACGCGGTATGGGCACTTTGAATATGTTGTGATGCCATTCGGATTAACAAACGCTCCTGCAATATTCATGGATTATATGAATAGAATCTTCATGCCTTATTTGGATTCTTTTGTAATAGTATTCATTGATGATATTCTCATCTATTCTAAGAGTCCAAGTGAGCATGAGGAGCATTTGAGGATGGTGTTGTAGGTCCTCAAAGAAAAGCAATTATATGCAAAGCTTTCCAAGTGTAGCTTTTGGTTGACCGAAGTTCACTTTTTGGGCCATGTTATTTCTGCACAGGGAGTTGCTGTAGATCCCTCCAAGGTGGAAGCAGTGGTAAAGTGGGAGAGACCCACTACCGTGACAGAAATCAGAAGCTTTCTGGGTTTGGCAGGGTATTATCTGAGATTCATTGAAGGGTTCTCCAAGCTGGCTCTTTCACTGACTATGCTTACTAGAAATGATGTTCCTTATCAGTGGTCTCAGCAATGTGAAAACAGTTTCTAGGAATTGAAAAGAAGATTAACTAGCTCACCGGTTCTAATTCTACAAGATCCGACCCAACCCTTTGATGTTTATTGTGATGCTTCAAAGCAAGGTTTGGGTTGTGTGCTCATGCAGCAAGGCAAAGTGATAGCATATGCATCCAGGCAGTTACGACAGCACGAGCAGAATTATCCAACTCATGATCTGGAGTTAGCAGCTGTGGTCTTTGCATTGAAAATTTGGAGACATTATTTGTATGGAACGAAGTTTGAAGTTTTCAGTGATCACAAAAGTCTCCGCTATCTCTTTGATCAGAAAGACTTGAATATGAGACAGAGGCGATGGATGGAATTCCTGAAAGATTATGATTTCCATCTTCAGTACCATCCTGGTAAAGCTAATGTGGTAGCTGATGCACTGAGCCGCAAGACTCTACATGTTAGCAACATGATGGTAAAAGAAATGCAACTGATTCAGGAGTTTAGTGATCTCAACTTGAACATGCAGGTGAAAGAGAAAAGCATTGTGCTGGAAATGTTGCAGGTCACAAATGAGCTGATGAGTTCCATCAAAGAGAGACAGGCCGATGATGAAGAGCTTCAGAAGCTCCTGGCAGAGTCTGAGGGTAAAGAAGAACTGATTTCATCAAGGGTGCAGATGGCATTATTCGGTTTAGGGGCCGAATATGTGTTCCTATGGATTTCGAGGTTCGAAGAGACATATTATGGGAAGCTCACCAAACAAAAATGAGTTTCCATCCCGGTACAACAAAAATGTATCAGGATTTAAAGAAGATCTATTGGTGGCCAAAGTTGAAAACAGATGTGGCAGATCATGTGTCTCATTGCTTAACTTGTCAGAAGGTAAAAATTGAGCATCAAAAACCAGGTGGTCCGTTGCGATCACTTGATATTCCCGAGTGGAAATGGGATTGTATTGCTATGGACTTTGTGTCCGGTTTGCCCAGAACCACTGCTGGGTGTGATGCTGTCTGGGTTGTGGTTGATCGTCTGACAAAAGGTGCTCACTTTATTCCGATGAACATGAAGTACAGTTTGGAAAAGTTGACTCAATTGTACATTCGGGACATAGTGAAGCTACATGGTGTGCCCTCCAGCATAGTATCAGATCGTGACCCAAGGTTCTTATCCAGATTTTGGCAGAGTCTCCAGCAGGCTTTGGGTACCAAGCTGAAATTTAGTACAGCTTACCATCCGCAAACTGATGGGCAATCTGAGCGTACTATTCAGACATTGGAGGATCTGCTCAGAGCTTGTGTGTTGGAGCAGGTTGGCAACTGGGAGCCGCTTCTGCCGTTTATGGAATTCACTTATAATAACAGTTTCCATTCTAGCATCAGCATGGCACCTTTTGAGGCACTTTATGGCAGGAAGTGTATAACGCCTCTTTGTTGGTTTCAGATTGGTGAGAATTTATTGACTGGACCAGAACTTGTGCAAGAGACTACTGAGAAGATCACTATGATTAAGAACAAGATGAAAACTTCTCAGGATCGTCAGAAGAGCTATGCAGATAAGCGTAGGAGACCTCTAGAGTTTGATGAAGGTGATCATGTTTTTCTAAGAGTGTCCCCTACTACAGGAATTGGTTGGGCAATCAAGTCCAAGAAACTGACTCCACGATTTGTTGGTCCTTATCAGATTTTGGAGAAGGTTGGTCCATTGGCATATAGGATCGCCTTACCCCCACATCTTTCCAAGCTTCATGATGTTTTCCATGTCTCACAGCTAAGGAAATACATTCATGATCCTTCTCATGTAGTTGTTGTGGATGAATTGCCTTTGAAAGAGAATTTGACCTTTGAAGTTCTACCAATCAGAATTGATGATAGGCGGACTAAACAACTTAGAGGCAAAGAGATCTTGTTGGTGAAGGTAATTTGGAATCGAAACAACGTGGAAGAGGCTACTTGGGAGCTAGAGGACAAAATGAAGGAGTCTTATCCACATTTGTTTCAGGACAACTGAATTTCGAGGACGAAATTCTGGTAAGTGGGAGAGGATTGTAACATCCCAAATTTAATTCTTAGTGTAAATCATGTTTTGATAGTCTTAGGATAGAAGTAATTATGATTTAAGTTAGAAAATTGGCCAATTAGACATGCAAATTCAAGTTTAAAACATAGGACTTTGGGGAATAAGAATAACAAGATCGGTAGCTTAGAATACAAATTCCACCGTTGGATGTGAAGTAGGATAGGTGAGGAAGCTTGTATCAAAATTTGAGGAAGATCCAACGGGTAACGAAGAAGTTATGGCCTTCCAAAGTATGGATGCTGCAAAACTGAGCAGCTTAATCGATTAAGCTGCAGCTTAATCGATTAAGGTCAGAAAGTTGGAAAATTCTTAATCGATTAATAATCGATTAAGGGCTGTTCTGTAAGAAAAAAAAATAAAGCCATTCACGTGTGTTCTTGCCACAAAATTCGTACTCTCTCTCTCTAGGGCACAAAATCTCTCATTCTAAATCCATTAAACCTCAAGTGAATCACTCCAAAATCCATCATCAAGCCCCTCTTTGTCACTCCAAGTAAGTTTTCATGTTTTTAATTTCATTTCTCTCTGTTTAGTTTGGATTTTCTCTCTCTCTTCCCACCTCTTGGTGAAACACGAAATTCCTCTTGTTTTTATGTCACAATCTCTTCATCGTTCTCATTTCTATGGCTTAGGGAAGATCATCATCACTCTCCTCCTTCGATTGCCTTTGGAGCTCTTTGTTTTGGGTGCTAGAAGCTAGGGCTTGAGGTTCTCCCACTCTCTCCTTGAGTAAGGTAAGGGGGTGTGTGTTACCTTGGTTTAGGGACTAGTTTTCTAGCTAGCACATAGTGATTTTCTAAGGTTATGTGTTAGAATTGTGTTAGGAATCTTAGGAATATTAAATATTGAAAATTATTATGATATAGCCATGAATAAGCTCTAAGTGTAAATGCCCAATATAATTGTAAGAATGTGAATGAATATTGAAAAACATGCTTTATTGATGATTAAGTGTGATATATGAAGGAATGTGGATATGTGCTACTTGATGTATATGATTAAATGAATGATTTGTATTATGTTAGTAATGTTTGGTTGATATGTTGAATTGATTGGAATACAATGCTAAATGGAAAAGTATAATTTAAACGAATTAAAAAGGAATGGATGGTTGAATTGATCATTGGGACATTGGCACACTAGGTCGCCCCTGCTAGGTGTATCAAATGCCCCATTAGGGCTAAATTCCCCGTCGGGCTAAATGCCCCATTAGGGCCAAACGCCCCATTAGGTCCAAACGCCCCGTTAGGCGTCGATGTGCCCAAGTGATCAATTCAACGATAATTAAGAGTATGGAAAATGTGAAAAGGAATAAAGTATATGAAAGTGAATATGTTATGAAATGTGTTAAGCAATGATAAAGATTGCATGTATTGTCCTAACGGGTGAAGCCTAATGGGTGATTAAAGTCCTGATGGGTGTATAAGTCCCTAATGGGTGTACAAATGCCCTAGCAGGAGCAACCAATTCCTAGTGGTATTAATATATGGAAATGAGAAATTGAATGGTGAAAAGATCATTGGATAATTGAATTATAATGGGACAAAGAGAAAGAAAATGAATATTGAAATGACATGAATATGACATGGAATGATTGTATGAACTTACATGTGCTAAATGTCTAAGTGTGTATGACTTGGTGGGTTAGTATGTCTAATTAGAAACTGCTTCCTACTTCATGTGTAATGCTCACCCTCTTGCTATATTTTTACAGGTACTGAGATTGAGCTTGCACAAACCCCGGCCGAGCAGGTGCACTCTCCCTTACAGGGAGAGTAGCTTATGAGGGTTTAGGGATTTTTTTTTGGTGTAGTCCTGGGGTATATTGGAGATAGTATATGTGTCTCTATGTTTTGTATATGTTATGCAAAGTATTTTTTTGGGTGATCCAGGACTACTTATTTTGGAAAGGAAGTATATTATTTTGGGAAACTCTTGTAGTTCCACAACTTATTTATTTGCTGCGATCTCTGCTGTAATTATGTGATGATGTGGATGGTTATTCCATTATTGATGTTTTGGCCCTGTTGGCCCTGGATGAAAGGAAAATATCTATATATATATATATATTGCACAGGTTTCAGGAAATCTAAACTTTGGTTTACTCAATAAACAAAGGAAACTCTGTCCGGTTTGACAGAGATTTTTGAAATCAAATAGTTTTAAAAAGAAATCTTCAAGCTACTATTTTATATTATGGGTACTTAAGGGTAATTATTACTAGGGTGTTACAGCATGAACCCCTAATTTAGGATTTTAATCAATAATTTGGACAAGTGAAAAAGAAATGTGGGTGTTGCATGATTACATGAAAGGTGATGTTTGTTATTATTTGTATTCCAATTGTTTATGTGAAAAGTGAATGGTGGTTATTTGATTATAAATATGATGGTGCTTGTTCTTGGAGTAATTTTGTAAATACTAAATGGAATTGGTAGACAAATTAATGACATATAATATGGACAACTAACATTGGATGAGCATGGTGATGTATCGTAGGCCTTCGATTTGGGGGAGACGATACATCGTAAAATGGTGTTGTATTGTAGGCCTTCGATTTGGGGGAGACAATACAACGTAAACGGGGCGGTGTATGTAGGCCTTCGATTTGGTGGAGACATACATCGTCGGTGGTGTATGTATGTAGGCCTTCGATTTGGTGGAGACATACATACACCCTAAATAAAAAGAAAAAAAGAAAGGACAATGGATAAAATAAGGTAAACGGTAAAGGAAAAGCGATGTATGTAGGCCTTCGATTTGGTGGAGACATACATCGTGATTGGTGTATGTATGTAGGCCTTCGATTTGGTGGAGACATACATACACCGTAAATAAAAGGAAATGAATAAAGGAAATAGGGAATAAAATTGGACAAGGTAAAGGTAATGGAAACGCAATGTATGTAGGCCTTCGATTTGGTGGAGACATACATCGTGATTGGTGTATGTATGTAGGCCTTCGATTTGGTGGAGACATACATACACCGTAAAAATAAGGAAAAAAGGTAAGGGAATAAAATTGGACAAGGTAATGGTAATGGAAACGCGATGTATGTAGGCCTTCGATTTGGTGGAGACATACATCGTGATTGGTGTATGTATGTAGGCCTTCGATTTGGTGGAGACATACATACACCGTAAAAAATAAGTAAAAGGTAAGGGTTTTAAAAAGGGATTTCTTTGGAAACGGGGAAAAACAAATAAAAGGGAACCATATGGTGGAAAGGAACTAACTAAAAAGGGAACCGACATTTATAAATTAATGGAATTGTAAAATATGGTATGCTTGCGATGAATTGGTATTTATGTGAATAAATTGCTAATTGTGTTTGGCCTGGTTAGTTGTTATGTCTATCTAGAAACTGCTATTCTATTTCATGTGCAATGCTCACTCCCTTACTATACATTACAGGTACAGAGATTGAGATTGCACAGCCCCCGGCCGAGCAGGTGTGCTCTCCCTCCCAGGGAGAGTAGGGTTATGGGGATTAGATACTTTTATTTTGACTTCAGCCTCCGTATATTTGGTTGTGTATGAGCTGTATATGCTTTTAGAGTGAGGCTTAGGATAGTTTCTTTTGTGCAGGGTTTATGATTCATTTTGAGCATAGTTGTTGTCATGGCCTCTTGATTTAAATACTTAATATTTTGCTGGTACTCTGACACACTGATGTTTTACACTTGAGCCCATGGGGCAACTATGCGATGCATATATACATTTATATTTGAGCCCTGCTGGCTCCTGTTGATTTTATAAAAATGTGTTTATCAGGTTGAAGATTTAGAAAAGTCCGAAAAACAAACGAAACCCCGTCCGTTTGACGGTTGATTTTCATAAGTTAAAAAGGAATTTTTAAGTACACATTTTTAATACTTGGGAATTAAGGGTAGTACTTATTAGGGTGTTACATCTGGCACAACTGACATGGGTTTATGGTACCCCAAAGGTTCTTCGTGTAATCTTGTTGGGTATTCTGATTCTGACTTTACTGGCTGCAAAGTGGATAGAAAAAGCACTAGCGGCACTTGTCATCTTCTTGGCAATTCGTTGGTATCATGGGCTAGCAAGAAACAGTCTAGTGTGGCCCTATCTACAGCTGAGGTTGAATATGTCGCCGTGGGTAGTTGTTGTGCGCAAATCTTATGGTTAAAACAGCAACTCCTAGACTTCGGTGTAAGTCTAGATCACATTCCCATAAAATGTGATAATACCAGTGCTATTAGTATTACCAAAAACCCAGTGCTATTAGATATTCGACACCATTTTATTCGTGATCATATTCAAAAGGGTGATTGTATTATTGAGTATGTTGATACTTCGCGGCAGTTGGCTGATATCTTTACGAAACCGCTTCCAAAAGAAAATTTCTTTTTTATTCGTAGAGAAATTGGTTTAACTTCTGCCTCTCACCTCTTTTGAGTATGTGACTCTGTTTATCTCTCTTGTTATTATTGATGCATCTTCTTAGTGTTTCAGGGGGAGATAGCACATCTTTTTGATGATTACAAAAGGGGGAGAGATATTCTGATATTGATTGATTCATACAGGGGGAGATACTCTGAAAGATGCAAATTTTTGTTCGAATTGATTTATCTTATGCATCTATATAGGGGGAGATGATAAGATTTATTTTCTTTCCTGTAATTATTGTTCTAAGGAAGGTTTTGTTATTATATATATGTTGTTGCTTGTATAACACTTGTGATGCAGATAATAAAGAGCGTATCAGAATGGTTGTTTGTCATCATCAAAAAGGGGGAGTGTTGGAAGTCAAGCTGGTTGAAAGGCATGCTTCAAACTCTCTATGGACTTCAAGTTTAATACAAGATAATGTTTTGATGATAACAAGCCAACTCAAGTTCAAGCTCACAAGTGCAAGTGTCATTCAAGATTGAAGACTCAAGCAAGGCATAGATTATTAGAAGCCTTCTCCTTAGATCAATTGTAAGGTAATGAAGTTTTTATTTCTTTAAGAGTTACAAAGCCAATAAGTTTTTCATTTTAGGAGAGAAGAAGAAAAACGTGTTTTTGCATAAAAAAAGTGTTTTCTGCAATTAACCTTAGTAAAATACTTGATGTTACAAAACTCTGTATATTTGTATGTTTGCAAAAGAGAGTAATCGATTATCTCATAAAGTAATCGATTAACTTTGTTGCATCATAGAAAAATCAGAGAGGTTGTAATCGATTAATTGAATTTTGTTAATCAGTTACTTTCTTATGGAAGTAATCGATTACATAGGTCAAGTAATCGATTATAATTGTTGCATCAAATATTTTTCAGAGGCTTAGTAATCAATTACAAGCTCTGTAGTAATCGATTACATGATGTTGCATCATATGCATACCAGAGGCTCAGTAATCAATTAAATCCCTAGTGTAATCGATTATTATGAGTTGCATCATACATGGAACAGGAGTGGTGTAATCGATTAACTACTCTTGGTATAATCGATTACATGTTTTTTAAATGAATTTAAGAATTTCTATTTTTGAAGGAATAATCGATTACCTTCAGAAAGTAATCGATTACTTCATGTTTTATTGAAAAACGTGTAAGAATCATTTTGATTATTTCCTGATTTGTTTTTATATAAAAGATTCTGATTTATTTTATAAAATTCGAAAATGATTTTAAATTTGAATTATTTCCTTTTTGGTTTTAAGAATCAAATCTTTATTTTATTTCGTAAATCGTTTTGATTTAGTTTTGATTTTAAAACTTATTTCAAATCTTTTCTTATTTTATTTTGATTTTGTTTTAATTATTCAAAATCCTTTTTGATTCTAAATGTTTTTTCTTTTTAAAATAAGAATCACTCCAACATTCAGAATTAATCAGATCATTCATTCATTCATTCATTCTTCTGCACGTTTCTCTCTTCTTCTTTCTCTCAAGTCTTCTGCTTTTCACGTTCATATTTTTGAAGAACAAAAATCCTTATTGGCTGAGTGACTTCTAGAGAAACATCTACTTCACTATCATAGAGCATATTGTTGTATCCGTGTTTTGAGAACACACAAAGCTATTGTAATCACGATCATATTCTTGTATTTGAAACCTTAGTGGTTAGGGAGAGAATCCCTTAGTGGACGTGTGATACGTCGTAGGGCGAGGAACCCTGCTGTGTGATTGAGGCCCCTAGCGAACGGAGGTTCCTAGTAGTGTGCGGGGTGCTCTTGGTTGTAATAGGGTGCGGCTCTATTGCTTGGTATAAGAACTCTCAGGCGGGTCGCTTGGGGACTGGACTAGGCCTTTCGACGGGAAGGCTGAACCAGTATAAAATTCACCGGTGCAAGCTTTTCTATCCCTATCTCTTTTAATTTCCGCATATTTTATTTCTTTACGTTTTCGCGCTACTCGTTTATTATTTTCTATCGTTTTCGCGATCCGTTTCAAACGCTTAATCTCTCCATCTCAAATCAATTATTAATTTGTAACGGTTTTTTTCAATACATTAATAAAACTCGATTCACCCCCCTGTAACATCCCGAATTTTAAACCGAAGATAAATAAATAAATAATAATTAGAATAATTAAAATGAAAAATAATAAACCGCAAATAGGTACTCCAAATGAGGATTCTAGCATTAGAAGAAAATAATAATAATAATACTAAGCGAATTAGAGAAGAAAGGAGCGTTAGATCGAAGTTAATATCGGGCCAGAAAATAGATAATTCGATAATGAACATAATAACAAGGGGAAAAATTAAAATAAAAGATTTAAGACTCCAAACACAATTCCCACCGTTGGATATGAAGATATGAATTTTAGGAAGTTGCTCGTCAAATTTGAGCAAGATCCAACGGTGAACGAAGAAGTTATGGAGGTTTGAAGTTCGGAAGAAAATAGAAGAAAAATAGAAAAATGAAACAGCAGTATCTGCTCATTTCGCTTAAGCGAAACAGCTTCAGTGGCAACATAAATCGAGTTCGCTTAAGCGAAAATCGTTCGTGACAGTGTTGATGCCAATTCGCTTAAGCGAATGAATTTCGCTTAAGCGAAAATCGTCGGGTTGGCTTTAAATCGAGGGGAAACCCTCGTCTTCCTCACTCTCTTCCCTCTGTTTCTCCCTCCACCGCCGACCCACTTCTTCCTCCCTCCTCCACGGCTTTCAACCACCCAGGTCCGCCGCCCTAAGCCACCCCACTGTGGCCACCCTCCTTCTCTCCCTCAACCGGTCTCTCTCCCTCTCTTGTTCTCTCTCCCTCCTTCCCTCACAAACACCCTCTCTCTCTCTCCTCCCCACTCACGGCCACCGCCTCCGGCCGCCACCACCAAGGAACCCGCCACCATCAAGACCTCTCCCTCTCCCTCTCCTTGTTTCTCTTCCCTTGACTCTGATCTCTCTCTTACCCACAAGCTCTCTCTCTCCCTCTCCACATACACACCACCACCGCCCCTCACCACCACAGCCGCCACTCGCAGTGGTGACCACCACCATCACCAAACCACCATAGCCTCTCCCTCATCCACGAGCTTTCTCTCTCTCCTCACGGATCTCCCCGGCGCCGTTACCGGTCCGTGATCGTGCCGGGCTCGTGTCGGGAACCTCGGAGCTCGAAGCCTTGCCTTGGTTTGGTCACGATTATTTCCCGCTAGCGAGTGTTGGAAACCAACAAGCGGGCTAAGCAAATACTAGAGGGGGGGTGAATAGTAATTTGAAGCACTAATACCAAATAATTCGAATGATAATTGAAGAATGGAGCTAAGACTGAATTTTCTGGAATCAGTCACGAAATACTCGAGTGTTTTGTGAAATACTCGAGTTTTTCAGTGATGAACAACTCGAGTTTTTCTGAATATACTCAAGTTTTTCCTATCAGATAGCAGTAAAACAGAAACGAAAATTCAGCAATTTATCTCAAATCAATTCAATACTAAACAGGAACTTATCCAACAAAATAGCAAGCAATCTAAATTACTTTTAACACTAGAATTTCTACCTAATTGTATAAAACCTAATTGCTTGAAATGATTAAAGTAGATTGAGTTAGAAAGTAGATTAAAAACAATAAACCACCACTCAAGCAATTTTATCCTGGTTCACTCCAACAATGAGCTACATCCAGTCCTCCTAATCACTTAGGAGTTTCTACTAATAATCAAATTGTTAGAAATTACAAAGGATTGCTTGAGAATGGCCTCACTCAACCTAACCCTCCAAGAGTATACCATACTCTTGATTTCTACCCCAATTTGATTCCAGTGATTGAAGAACTCTTCATAAAGCTTCCTTGAACTCCCTTCAAGAAACTCCACCGGGCTAGGAACCTCCTAGTCTTGTGCTTGAGAACCTCTCAAGACTTCCAACACCCTAAGCCACTTAGGGTTTGCTTGGGAACAATCCAAGACTTTGAATAATCAAGCTTTTTGTATGTGTATTACTAATCTCACAATGGATTAGCACAAATAAGCACAGCTCAATGTAAGAATTGAGGCCTAAAACTCAACTTGGAATAAAATGACAATATGAGTGAGAAGTTGAGCTTTTTGGGAATTAACACTTGATAAGAGGAAATTATAAAAGCTTGAACACACTATGATCTTGTTGTCTTGTTTGTTCTTGCACAAATTCAAAGAGAAATTTTACAATAAGGTTCTGAAATGCTCTCTTGGGTTGGATGAGACTCAAATGCCCTCAATTTTGGTTTTTGAGTCTCTCCAACATTCATTTTTGCTGACTGGACAAAAATACTCGAGTCTTTTGGTAAATACTCGAGTCTTTTTGGTCGGTCACGAGTGAATTGGTGCACGAACCAGACTAACGGTCATATTTGCTGACCTGGCACAAATACTCGAGTTTTTCGATAAATACTCGAGTATATACTCGAGTCTTTCTCAAAATACTCGAGTATTTTGATCAGATATGGGAAAAATTATTTTTCAATTTTATTTTTCTTCTCAAGTATTAATTTTGGTCAATCTCAACTTAATAATCATATAAAAACTTATTCCTAGAAGAGACTAACTATTTCTACCCACTCTCAACCACTCTCAACATAAATTAGAAATTTACAATTAATATTTGATTGAGAATGATTGGCCACTTGTCTTCTTTTCTTGACTTCTTGTTGATGTTGATGTTGCAATATCTTCAAGGCATGATTTGTTAATTATTTTGTCATCATCAAAACATAATCCACATAATTAGGAGCATTGAATTCACAATCTCCCCCTTTTTGGTGATGACAAAATAATTAACACTTGATCCATTTGTTGAGCTTGATCCACTTGGAGATGCAACTCCCCCTCACTATACGATCCTTTTCACCTATCTAAAAATTCAGCTTGTGCAAGAGGTTATGACAATTCAATTTTAGCACTAAGCCTATGGTATTAGAGTATTTAACAATTATCTGAGTATATACCATAATTAGAGAATTTTAGGTGCAACAATATCAAGACAAGTGTATAATATCTCTCCCCCTTTTTGTCATACGCCAAAAAGATGTAACAATTTAGAAAAAGATCAAGGGAGGAGAGGTGCATAATTGGAAAACCCCATAACCAACTATGCAAATACAACGGAGAGATAATAACAATCAAGAGCTCCCCCTGAAGCTGTGCAATAAAACACCATAATTAAAACCAAATTCATTAACAGAATAACATCATTAAAAGGTCCAAATCAAAGGTGCAATAAAAAACCCAAAGTCTCAAAACACCAAGTTCTCAAAGAACAGAAAATGCAACAAGATCAACATGATGAAAACATAATGAAAACTAAAATAGAAAATCCATAAGCAGCAGCATCAAAACATGGAAGGAGCTGGATCATCTGGAGGAGGATAGAACCGAGAGAAGGCCGCCATCATCTCATCAAACCGGCGGTGCATCTCCCCTGACTGCTGGTCCAGGCGGGCATTAATCTGGGCCGAGTGCTGATCCAAATGAGAATAAAACATGGCAGACTCTGCACTCATCCTAGTGTCGAGGCGAACAAAATCATCACGCTGGGCGTCCATAGCATGCACAAGGGAGTCCATCCTCCCATCTAAAGTGTCCAGCCGTGTGATAACATTCTCTCTCCAGCCCAAGTTATCAAACCCAGATTGAGATCCAGTAAAGTCATCAAAATTAATCTGATCCTCAATAGGGTCCCCTCCTTCAGCCTGTGCAAAGGCTGCAGCTTCCTCTTCCATCTGATGGGCATCCACCCCTTGTCGAGCTGCAACATTTGCAACCCTCTCCAACTCAGCTATGTCAGATCTGTACAGGTATTGGCCAGAGGGTTCATGAAATGCCATGTCTTGATGACTCAAGGTACCTTTGTTGAGGCAGTGCTGGTTAACATGAAGAGTCTTTTTCTCTTCATTCCTAGGGATAGGTACCTTGAAGTAACTCAACAGGAAACACACATGCATGGCATAAGGTAAGGTTTTCGGGTGTTTAGATTTTGCAGCAAGTAGCATTCGATCCAAAATTATGCGAGACCAGTTTAGCTTCTCATTGTTCAGGATGGCACTAAGAAGCCTAAGTTCATTGTTTGTGGGCTTAGCATAATTGGGGGAGGTTTGAGGCACTAACTGATGGCATACTATATAGTGCAACACCCTAGTGTGGACAGTCATATATGAGGAATGCTTAATTCCTTCGGTCCATACACGACCGGGGCGCAAACAACTTTGAAAAATTCCGTCCGCATCTGCCTTTAAAGAATTGTCCCCGTGTCGTGTAGTCCCAAAAGCAACAAAAAGGTCCTTAGCGCTAATTTTGAATCTAACACCCTCAACCATGGTTTCTATGACATCATTATGAAGCCTAAGGTTCGCATAAAAGGTTCTAACTAACCTAGGATAGATAGGGCCATTAAATTCCAGAAATTGAATAAGTTTTTGATACCTAAGGTTAGTAACAAATGAGAAACCCTTACTTTCAAGGAATGCACTGTTGATCCAAGTGATAACTCCGAACTCCCTAGTGGCAAAGCCTTCCAACCGTTCCAAGCATTCATCTTCTTGATAGTACTCCGGAATATCCTCCTCAGAAGATGATTCGGCAATCCTAACTCTCTTTCCTTTACCAGATGATGAAGCCATAGAGGAATTGATGAAAATTGAAGTTTTGGAAAGTTAGGGTTTGAAAAGGGGGTGACGGATTTGAGGTTAAAAAGTGTTGAAATTCGTTGAAATAATGGTATAAAAGTGATTAGAGGATGTAAAACTAGTAAGATTTGGCAAAAATTTGAGTAAAAACGGAGTTTTGAGGAGAGAGATATGAGAAAACCGAGAGAGAAGAGAAAGGGGGTCGCAGAAACTCGAGTCTGGAAGGCTGAGAGTATATATAAACGGTCCAAAATACTCGAGTATATTCATAAATACTCGAGTTGTTCTTTAGGATATACTCGAGTTTTTGAAAATATACTCGAGTCGTTCGTGACTCAGCCCAGATTTCCCAGAAAACTCGAGTAAAAACTGAAAAACTCGAGTTTGGTCTGAAAGTTCAAATTTCAGGAAAACGCAAAATACTCGAGTTTTTGGAAAATACTCGAGTTTGGTCTGAAAGTTTAAAAATTGGGGGTTTCGAAAGACTCGAGTGTTTTGAAAAACACTCAAGTATTTTTATCAGACCCTGATTAAAAACTTTTTCAATTTAAAACTGATTTAATTTTGAATTAATATACTCGAGTGTTTTTGGAAAAACTCGAGTATTTTGACAGAACAGAAAGTAAAAACTCAGTTTTAAAAGACCAAACACAAATCAAACACAAATGCTTCACTACCAACTTGGAATACAGTACAGAATCACACACAATTAACACATACAATTTTAAATATCATCAAGGACAATTTAACTAAGAATCAATAAAACATTAGAGTAAGACTAATTTGGTGATTTTCCAAAAATGACACACAATGCAATTAGCCTATATTAGCTTCATCTAAAATACCAAGTTCTCTCCTAATATGATAAAAGGTATCCCTTGGTAGAAGTTTTGTAAAAATGTCGGCTAATTGATTTGTGGTACTAACAAATTCAATTGTGCAATCACCCTTTTGTACATGATCTCTTAAAAAGTGATGTCTTATTTCAACGTGTTTAGTTCTTGAGTGATACACCGGATTCTTAGTCAAATTGATTGCACTCGTGTTATCGCATCTAATCGGAATATTTTCAAGTTTCAAACCAAAATCCGATAATTGTTGTTTCATCCATAACAGTTGAGCACAACAACTACCGGCTGCGATATATTCCGCTTCGGCGGTAGAAAGAGTGACACAAGCTTGCTTTTTAGAAAACCATGACACCAATGAACTTCCCAAGAAATGGCAAGTACCACTGGTGCTTTTGCGATCAAGATTTCATCCCGCGAAGTCGGAATCCGAGTAACCAACTAAACTAAGATTGGCATCAGCAGGATACCATAAACCAGTGTTAATTGTTCCTTTTAGATACTTAAATATATGTTTAACTGCGGATAGGTGAGATTCTTTAGGATTAGCTTGAAATCTAGCACACATGCATACACTAAACATAATATCCGGTCTAGATGCAGTGAGATATAGGAGACTACCTATCATACCCCTATACTTACTAACATCAACCGGTGTACCTTGTTCATCCTTGTCTAGGTAGCATGATGTGCTCATTGGAGTGTAGGCTTCCTTGCACTTGTCCAATCCGAATTTCTCAAGGAGCTCTTTGCAATATTTCCCTTGATGCACAAATATCCCCTCCTTGACTTGCTTTATTTGTAAGCCTAGGAAGAACTTGAGTTCTCCCATCATTGACATTTCAAATTCCTTTTTCATCAAATTTGAAAACTTTCTACAAAGAGACACGTTAGTAGCACCAAAAATGATATCATCAACATAGATTTGTACTAACAAAATGTCATTCTTGGTTTTATAAATAAATAGTGTATTATCAACCTTCCCTCTTTGAAACTTGTTTTCTAATAGAAAGGAACTCAATCGATTATACCAAGCTCTAGGAGCTTGTTTCAATCCATAGAGTGCCTTTTTCAATTTATAAACATGGTTTGGAAATTCACTATTTTCAAAACCGGGGGGTTGTTTGACATACACTTCTTCATTTATAAACCCATTCAAGAAAGCACTTTTAACATCCATTTGATATAAAGTGAATTTCATGATTGAAGCATAAGCAAGTAAAATTCGGATTGCTTCAAGACGTGCAACCGGAGCAAAGGTCTCATCATAATCGATACCTTCCTCTTGGTTGTACCCTTGAGCTACTAGTCTAGCTTTGTTTCTTATAATCAACCCGGATTCATCAAGTTTGTTTCTATAAATCCATTTAGTACCAATTATGGTATGATCATCGGGTTTAGGGACTAGATCCCAAACTTCATTTCTTTCAAATTGGTTTAATTCTTCTTGCATAGCAAGAACCCAATGATCATCCTCAATGGCCTTTTTAATTGAATCGGGTTCAATTTGAGAAACAAAAGAGACATAGTGGCAAATGTTTTGAATAGACCTACGAGTAAGTACTCCCTTTGACATATCTCCTATGACATTGTCTATAGGATGAGCCTTGACCGATTTCCAAGTTGGAGGAAGTTCTTCCCTTACCTCTCCTTCATCAACTTTTGATTTCTCTCTCTCTTTTTCTTCTTTTGAAAAGTCAATGCCATCTTCACTAGCATCACATAAAACACTATCTTCTTTTGAAGACTCATTAAAAACCAGATGAATTGATTCCTCAATAGTTAAAGTTCTTTTATTGAAAATTCTATAAGCTTTACTATGAGAAGAATAGCCTAAAAATATGCCTTCATCGGATTTGGAATCAAACTTGCCAAGGTGTTCTTTTCCATTATTTAAAACAAAAACTTGGCATCCGAAGACATGAAAATGAGATATATTTGGCTTTCTTCCCTTGTAAAGTTCATAGGGGGTTTTATCCAAAGAGGGCCTTATCAAAATACGATTTAAAACATAACAAGCCGTATTGACGGCATCGGCCCAAAAATATTGAGGTACTTGAGAATCATTTAACATGGTTCTAGCAAGTTCCTCTAGCACCCTATTTTTCCGCTCTACCACTCCGTTTTGTTCCGGAGTTCTTGGTGCGGAGAATTGGTGCTCAATACCATTTTTAGCACAAAATCTATCAAATTTGTGGTTTTCGAATTCACCACCATGATCGGTACGAATAATAATTACTTTTTGATTTACTTGGTTTTGCAAAAGTTTGACATGATGTTTAAAAGATTTGTAGGTCTCACTCTTAGTAGTTAAAAATAGAGTCCATGTAAATCTAGAGAAGTCATCAACAATCACCAATGCATAATAGTTGCCACCAAAGCTTTTTACTTGTGATGGTCCAAACAAGTCCATATGAAGCATTTCTAATGGCCTTGATGTGGACATCACCAATTTTGATCCGAAGGTGTTTTTGGTTTGTTTACATTTCTTGCAAGGAGAACAAACACCTTCAATAGAAAAATTTAGCTTTGGTAAACCAACTACTAGATCTTTAGATTGTATTTTCTTCAATTGGTTTACATTTATATGAGCGGTCCTACGATGCCATAACCAAGTGTCATTTTCTTTGCTCACTAAACAAGTAGATACCAAAGAAGTGACTTTGTTCAAATCAACTAAGTAAGTATTATTTGACCTTCTACCAACAAATTTGATTGATTCATCTTTGTCACTTTTAATGAGGCAATGGGTAGAGGTAAAAACTACATGATTACCAATATCACATAATTGGCTTATGCTCAAGAGATTATGTTCTAATCCTTGAACATAGAGCACATTATCAATAATCAAGTTTGAAGAGTTTCCGATTTTACCAATACCAAGGATTTTGCCTTTGTTGTTGTCCCCATAAGTGACATAACCCTTTTCCTTTGGAGTAAGCTCAATGAAGTGCCGCTTATCTCCCGTCATGTGCTTCGAACATCCACTATCAAGATACCACAATTGTTTTCCCGTTCGAAGGCACACCTACAAAATGAAATCACTTGTTCACTTTGGGTACCCAAACAATGTTGGGTCCCTTATGGTTAGTGTTGGGACTTTCTCCCTTCTTAATCCACATATAAGTGCCCTTTTTCATTTCAAACTTCTTAATGTGGCACTCAATGTTGATATGTCCAACTTTTTCACAATAAGTACAAGTTGGTCTCTTTGAAGAGTTTTTCTTATAAAATGTTCCAACCACCTTGTACTTTTTGTCCTTTTTATGAGCATATCCTAAACCGGTTTTGTTGTGATTATGTCTTTGAGAGTTCAACAACCGGTTGAGGTTTCTATCACTATGTGAGATTGTGAGTTTGTTTTTCAACTCTTTCACTTCTTTTTCAAGTTCATCACATCTCTCACATGGAGTGATAATCTCCTCATGATTTGCACAATCACTTTGATGACTAGAATTAATAAGTTCCAAGGATTCATTTTGAAGTTTCAACTCATTTATAGATTTTTGCAATTCATCAATTTCTTGTTGAAACTCCAAAATTTTCTTTCCTTTTTCCTTATTGATTTTAGCAAGCCTTCTAAATTGAATTAACATTTCATTGTAGGCTTCTTGCAAATCATCATAGGAAATGGAGTTTGAAGAGGAACAAGAAGAGCTAGAGGTTACCTCATCATCACTTTCACCCATGTCATGATTAGCTCTTGATGAGGACTCATGATTGTTCTTGGCCATGAGACAAAGATTTGCATTTTCATCACCGGAACTACTTGAAGATGATTCATTGCTCTTCTCCGATGCATCCCACACAATGTATGCACGCTTCCCCTTGGTCTCTTGAGTCTTCTTGTCATTCTTCTTCAAGAATGTGGCACATTCCATTCTAATGTGACCAACCCCACCACATTCATGACACTTAACTCCATCATTGGTACTCTTTTCTCTTTGTTTGGAGTCTTTGGTTCTCTTGACTTTGGATGAAGAGCCACCTTTCTTCCCTTTGAAGAATTTGTTGAACCTTTTCACAAACATCCCGAATTCTTCTTGATTTGGTTCACCGCCGGAATCTTCACTTGTAGAGCATTCTTCAACTTCTTTAGTAGCTTTAGTTGAAGCTTTGAGTGCTATGCCCTTTTTCTTTTTGTCCGATTCCTCATGCATCCCAAGTCTTGTAAGTTCCATCTCATGCTCTTGGAGTTTGCCAAACAAAGTGGCTAAGTCCATGCTATTTATGTCCCTTGATTCCTTGATGGCGGTTACCTTGGGTTGCCAACTCCTATCAAGACATCTTAGAATTTTGTTAGTAGTTTCACCATTGCGAAATACTTTTCCCAAGGAAATCAAATGATTGACTATGTGTGAGAATCGCTTTTGCAAGTCACTAATGGTTTCATTTGGCAACATGTGGAACAATTCATATTCGTGAGTTAGAGAATTCAATCTTGCATCTCTAACCTCACTTGTTCCCTCATGTGTGACTTGCAAAGTATCCCACATTTCTTTTGCCGATTTACATTGGGAAACTCTATAAAATTCATCATGGGATAGAGCCGAAAAGATGATGTTTTTAGCTTTTAAATCAAATGATACTTTTCTCTTTTCATCATCATTCCAACTACTCCTTGGAATTTCAACAATTTCATCATTTATTTTCTTTTTGGGAATGAAAGGACCATTTTCAATTGCATCCCAAATATCCATATCAATTGCTTCAATAAAAACTTTCATGCGAGTTTTACAATAAACATATCCTTCACCATTAAATAGTGGAGGACGGTTTATTGAAGCTCCTTCTCCACCAAAGTTATTGCTAGAGCCCATTTAGTTTCCAAAAGGATCTTTTTCGAAAAAGTTGTTACACTCGATCTTTCGACCGAGCTCTGATACCACTTGTTGGAAACCAACAAGCGGGCTAAGCAAATACTAGAGGGGGGGTGAATAGTAATTTGAAGCACTAATACCAAATAATTCGAATGATAATTGAAGAATGGAGCTAAGACTGAATTTTCTGGAATCAGACATGAAATACTCGAGTCTTTTGTGAAATACTCGACTTTTTCAGTGATGAACAACTCGAGTTTTTCTGAATATACTCGAGTTTTTCCTATCAGATAGCAGTAAAACAGAAACGAAAATTCAGCAATTTATCTCAAATCAATTCAATACTAAACAGGAACTTATCCAACAGAATAGCAAGCAATCTAAATTACTTTTAACACTAGAATTTCTTGAACTTGCTACCTAATTGTATAAAACCTAATTGCTTGAAATGATTAAAGTAGATTGAGTTAGAAAGTAGATTAAAAACAATAAACCACCATTCAAGCAATTTTATCCTGGTTCACTCCAACAATGAGCTACATCCAGTCCTCCTAATCACTTAGGAGTTTCTACTAATAATCAAATTGTTAGAATTACAAAGGATTGCTTGAGAATGGCCTCACTCAACCTAACCCTCCAAGAGTGTACCAAACTCTTGATTTCTACCCCAATTTGATTCCGGTGATTGAAGAACTCTTCATAAAGCTTCCTTGAACTCCCTTCAAGAAACTCCACCGGGCTAGGAACCTCCTAGTCTTGTGCTTGAGAACCTCTCAAGACTTCCAACACCCTAAGCCACTTAGGGTTTGCTTGGGAACAATCCAAGACTTTGAATAATCAAGCTTTTTGTATGTGTATTACTAATCTCACAATGGATTAGCACAAATAAGCACAGCTCAATGTAAGAATTGAGGCCTAAAACTCAACTTGGAATAAAATGACAATATGAGTGAGAAGTTGAGCTTTTTGGGAATTAACACTTGATAAGAGGAAATTATAAAAGCTTGAACACACTATGATCTTGTTGTCTTGTTTGTTCTTTCACAAATTCAAAGATAAATTTTACAAATAGGTTCTGAAATGCTCTCTTGGGTTGGATGAGACTCAAATGCCCTCAATTTTGCTTTTTGAGTCTCTCCAACGTTCATTTTTGCTGACTGGACAAAAATACTCGAGTCTTTTGGTAAATACTCGAGTCTTTTTGGTCGGTCACGAGTGAATTGGTGCACGAACCAAACTAACGGTCATATTTGCTGACCTGGCACAAATACTCGAGTTTTTCGATAAATACTCGAGTATATACTCGAGTCTTTCTCAAAATACTCGAGTATTTTGATCAGATATGGGAAAAATTATTTTTCAATTTTATTTTTCTTCTCAAGTATTAATTTTGGTCAATCTCAACTTAATAATCATATAAAAATTTATTCCTAGAAGAGACTAACTATTTCTACCCACTCTCAACCACTCTCAACATAAATTAGAAATTTACAATTAATATTTGATTGAGAATGATTGGGCACTTGTCTTCTTTTCTTGACTTCTTGTTGATGTTGATGTTGCAATATCTTCAAGGCATGATTTGTTAATTATTTTGTCATCATCAAAACATAATCCACATAATTAGGAGCATTGAATTCACAGCGAGGAGCAACACCGACGCCGTCATCGTCACCAAGTTAAAATCTAGGTTCTATTTAAAAAGCCCGAGGTAAGAGGGTTCGCGTTACCTTTGCTTAAGAAGTAAATTCTAGGTTGCTATAGTGGTAGCTGAGAATAGAGTAATTAAAAAGTATGTTAATGAACCTTAGGGTACCCCGTTGATATAGAGAAAATTAATAAAATTGTGACGAGAAACCACACTTTAGGGAATAAAAGGAATGAGCATAGAGTAAGGCCCGGAATGAATAAGCGAAATTAGAATATTAAAATAGTTCGAATAAAACAAAAACATGAGCAACCATAAGAATAGAACCATAGGGGAAGAAAAAGGACTGGAGGGTAAACGAAATAGGCAAGAAGAGAGTGGAATTAGTGAATTAAAAAGATAATAAGTATAATAGTAACCGAAGAGTAAAGTGGAGTAAAGGAGGGATTAAAAATGGAATAATAAAAATGTGCAGGATCGAGTAGAGCAATAGGCGTAAAATAATGAAATAGATTTGAAAGAAAATAGGAAAAAGATAAGAGGAATAATAGAAAGATAACGAAAGAAGAGAGAGTACATTATGAGGGAAGTTAAGCAAAATAATGTAATAAGAATTGAAAAGCTAGATTAAGTGAATGGAGCCATTAAATATAATATAGATGATGAAATAGGAACGATGAATTAGGTAATTGACAGGGATAAGGAAATGAAGAAATAAGTTAGAATTAGTAATGAGAACTAGAATATGCTATATTAGACCGTATTAATTAGAGTGGATAAAATCGGGGGAAATTAACGAAAAGAGAAAGAGTAAAGTAGAAAATGTAGAAAAATGTGATAAGTCACAAATGAAAGAAAAGATCAAAAAAATAGAGACAAGTATAAAAGAATTACTTAAATTATAAGAAAAAGAAAAGGAAGAGAAGAAGAAAAAGGAAAAGAGAGAAGGATATTTAAAATAGTGAAAAGTAAACAATGTAATGATAAGTCCCTAAGTAAGGAACGAAAGAGAAAGAAAGAGAAAGAAAGAAAATAAAGCTGGTGCGAGCCTGGTAAGGCGTATCGGCATCGATGCGAGCCTGGTAAGGCGTGTCGATAAAAAAAGAAAAGAGAATAAAAGTCCGGTGCGAGCCTGGTAAGGCGTATCGGCATCGATGCGAGCCTGGTAAGGCGTGTCGATTAAAAAGGAAAAATGGAAGTCCGATGCGAGCCTGGTAAGGCGTATCGGCATCGATGCGAGCCTGGTAAGGCGTATCAATTAAAAGAAAAAAATGGAAGTCCGATGCGAGCCTGGTAAGGCGTATCGGCATCGATGCGAGCCTGGTAAGGCGTATCGATTAAAAGAAAAAAATGGAAGTCCGATGCGAGCCTGGTAAGGCGTATCGGCATCGATGCGAGCCTTGTAAGGCGTATCGATTAAAAGGAAAAAGAATGGAAAATGGATAAAAGAATGAGAAGGAAAGAAAGAAAAGAGAACTATTAATTAAAAGAATGTGAGAATAAGTGAAGAACTAAAAGAGATTAATTATGTGAATAATTATGAATAAAGTAAGCTAATAAGTAAGTAGGCTTAGTTATTTGCTATGTCTTCTTTTAGGATTTATCTTTTTAAGTTCTGTGCAATGCTACCCTTCTTGATATCATTTTACAGGTACAGGAGCGAAGCTTACACTGTCGCAGGCCGAACTGGAAACCCTCCACTACGTGGAGTGAAATTTGTGATACCTTGAGTGGATTTTTATTATGTATAAACTGTTGTTTTTGTAACTTACAATATGTGTAGTTATCTGCCCTGAGACTGTTACTGATCGGGCATTAGGACCTGAACTGGTTTTTAATATGTTGTGTTTATATTTTTGAACAATTCTGGACTGACAGGTTTTTAGAAGGAAATTTTTGGGAAGTCCGAAAAACAGATGAAACTCTGCCGGATTTTCGTAAAAACTTTTATGAGAAATTAAACATTAAAAGGAATTTTCAAACTCTGATTTTATAAAAAACTAAAATTAACTAATAAAAGTGAGGATGTTACACCCCCCCTCTCGAGATTTTGAGGCCAAAACCAACAATTGTGATAGGGGAGGGTGATGACAGTGATACATCATGTAACCTAGAGTACTTTTCTAGGCGGAACTAGTCTATAAGTTATCGGGGATTAACACCCAAGGGATCGTAGCGTGTTCTAAACTCGAGACTTGAAAAGTACTGTCGCCCCCTTGATCAATTTCGAAACTGTGAGAGGGAACCTGAACGAGGCGGGCAGTCAATTGGTTTTGGTCCCTTGCGATATCGCGCAAAAATGAAATATTGATTGTGATGAACAAAGTTATTATGGCTGACCCATACTGGTTGCGGCTTTGATATATTGTTGGTTTTTCTCGGCTGTTCGACCTGCGTGGGTTAAGGTTCATGTACGTCCTGTTTGCTTCCGTTTAGGCTAGAGAGGGTTGGAGGAGATGTATGTGTGCTAACCAAGTCCACGATGACGTCATCTTATCCCCTGTCATCGATAGATGCGATCTAATAAAATTTAATAAGAAAATTTTAAGAATGTTGAAAAGATTCATAATTATGAGTTGAGAATGATAAGGAAATTAATGATGAGAATGAGAATGGCAAAGCAATGAGAATGCTATGGATAAGGCCAAGGAAGAGATATTTGCGAAGGTGTTGAGATTGTGAAATAACGTGAAGATATGAGTTGAGGAAGAGATCAAAAGAGATGATAATGGTAAAATGAAAATTGTAATGATAACATGTGAATGCATGCTTGAAGTGTTTGTTGTTTATTTGCTTTATCTTGATATGTGTTCTGCTGTAATTCCACACCGTCGGCTTTCCGCTCAGAAAAGCTGACTCTCTCTCTCTCTATCTCTTGGTTGTATTTTTTTATCGGCTCCGTGTCGGTCGATTAGATGAAGGATCTACGGATTGAAGAGATTTCGAGCAAAGGATCTTCTCCAATGGAGCAACTTGGTGCTGATGAGTGGGAGCATGATCCGGCAAAGGCGCTTGTAGCAGCTTCTAGTGTTGAGGATCATTTGTTCCCTTTAGTTTCGGTCAAGTTTTGTTGTGGTGCTGTATCTTATTCATTTAGGTAGACTCTGATAACTTTGCTCGGATACTATGTAACTTCTGGACTGGTAACAATGCTTTCAGACTTGACATTTGAAATCGTATTTTGATGATTTCTGATTATGATAAGTTGGGTTTCAAAGCGCGATGTTGGTAACATCTCGATTTGGAACTTGACGGATGATGTGGGACATGAAAGATTTCCTTGTATAACGAAAATGTTTTGAAAATAACTATCTTATAAAGGTGCACTCATGTCCACGTCACCAAATAAAAAAAAATTTACCCGTATTTTCATGAATTAAAATAAAAGAATATTTCCAAGTTTCTAAATTGGGGTGTTACATTTGTGGTATCAGAGCTAAAGCTTATCCTAGTCGCCTTAAGCATGGGCTTACATGCTTTATCTATTTGATTTCTGTTCGTTGTGTGGTATTTCCTTTATTGTGTGCTTGCACTCAATAGGGAATCATGCCAGCATTCTGTGTCGTGTGACATGAATGCTTCGCTCGTCAGCCTGTCTGTTAGTCTGTTTCTCTGTCTGTCTGCTTATGACCACATCTGGTGGCAACGAGACCGAATTGGGTCAAAGTGGAGCCAGTACCCTGTGCCAGTTTGTACCCCTTTTCTTTGATAACCAACTGCTATGACTTTATGCATCAGGCGCAAACCCCCTTGAAGTTGACGAATCCCTTTTGTTGCAACAATTGCCCATTTGAGTAATAGAATGTTGTTCTTGGATTCCCATGTTTTGTCAAATTGCTTTGATAAGGCTATAAGTTCTGTTGAACCCAAAGTCATTCTTTCTGACCTTGTTTACGCAAGAGTAGCCCTGCCAAATCTTTGGGATCCTTTAGTGAGAATGAGAACCTGGTAGGCCTGGCCATGGGAGTTATGATAAATGGAAGGTGGTGAAATCGTTAGTTGACCAAGGACTTTGGAGTGGAATTTTGGGATGTTGTTCCTTTGAAACACCCAGGGAAGCGAGTCCGTGGGAAGAAATAGTGGAAATTTGGACAATTAAGGAGTGCTTAGGAATGATACCCACCTATTTTAACGTCAAATGGCAAGAATCAAACTCTATCCAATAAGTAGAGTTCCGTTAGGAAAAATGTTTAGCTTGTCAAAGAGAGTTAGAAGTAGTACTTTGAGAAGGGTAACCCAATGAAGAGTGTAAGTGTGGGATGACCTTAGCTAGAATACCAGTAGAGTTTGAGCCTGATAGTAGCAGTAGTACCTCACCTTAGCGTGACTCTTAAGGATTAAAGTGTGATGATCAACCTTAGCGGCGCGAGATTAGAGGCTAAGTATCGTTTAAGTAAGAATTTTAAGTGATGAAAGGCAATTAGTTTGGTAAGTTTGATTTAAGCTTGGGAGCAAGGGGAGGTAAAGATGGTATAAGTCCGTCGGCGAACGGAGGAATTTTGACGTTAGAACCCGTGAGTGCTTGAGTTAAGGGAGTAAGTTGCGAGGAGAGATAAGAATTTTCAGCGTTTAGGATGAATCCGGATAGAGGATGAAGTTATTTTGAGGATATAGAACGAAAGATGTGATGAAATCTCCATAAAATAAGGAAGATAGTGGACGGAAATAGTAGAGTTTAGCGTCTTTTGGAGTATTAAGCGAGAAGGGATTGTCAAGGCTTAGACTATTGTGATTAATTATGAGGGTCTAGTGTGGTTAAGAATGGATGATTTCCCGATCATAAGAAATATCTTAATGATTCTGAGATGTGATTTTGTGCTTTGAGGATAGGTAAGACTGCAACTGTTTGAGTGTAATCTAAGTTAGAGTTAAGATTGAAACCTGTAGCGTTGAAAATGTTAAACGGAATGTGGTGATTACATAGGAAGAAGTAACCCCGTTGAAGTTTCGAAGGAAAGTGTGTACCTATGATTGAGTGGTTATCGGTAAAGTGGTCATGGGATTTAAAAATCAAACCGTACCCGATTGAACTTGGTGTACGTGTTCGCTTGCAATTCCTTGTTAATAAATTTTGTGACCTATCCCTGTCAATTCATACTTTTCATGTAACCCCAGGAAATTGTAACCATGTGAAATTGTTAAGGATTCTTCTTGATTGGCCATGTTTAACCCTGGCTCAATTCGGCATGTAAGCGATACGTTGAGAGGAGTTTCACTGTTGAGAAGTGACATCATTAAAGGAGTCGAAAATCGAGAAGCAGTGTGTGTGGTGCTTTTGGATGCTTGTGTTTTCTTTTTATCTTATTTCTCGGGGACGAGAAATCCTTAAGTTGGACGAGAAATCCTTAAGTTGGGGAGGAATGTAATACCCGCAATTTTTCTCATTTCAATAAATTGATTTTTGAAAATTTGTGATTGGGCAATTCTTTTTAAATTTATGTATGTAAGATCCATTGAGAAGGTTTTGATAATGACAAAGGTTGACAAAAGGTTTTGAACAAGCTACAAATGTGTTGATCAAGTTCAAGCTCATCAAGCAACAACAAACATCAAGTGATGAAGAGAGAGCAAGCTCATGAAGACTTAGTTTGGTAGTTTATGTTTTATTGTAATATCTTTCGCCTCTCAAGTCTTTTAGTTTATGAGTTTGGGTAGAGTTATTAGAGGGTAGTGAATCTCTATCAAGGTCATGATTATATCATAATTTGAGTATTCACTTTACCTAAAATCAATAGGTGGCTTAAAGGTTTGAAAGAAAAGGTTTAGTTTTTGAGAAAACAAGTTTTTAAGTGATTTTCATCTGACTAATCGATTAAGCACTTTGACTAATCGATTAAGCACTTTGACTAATCGATTAGAATTTTCATGTCTTGCGCACTTAATCGATTAACTCATGTATTAATCGATTAAGACCTTTGTTAATCGATTAACACGTACAGATCTGGTTTTTTAAATACGTTTTTCACTTCTCAAAAGCACTTTGAAGTGTTCCTAACTTGTGGGTATTCTATATAAACCTTTTCCCAATTATTGTGAATCATAATTACCATCTAGAATCATTTTCATACACATTTTTACAAAGAATCAAGCCACTCTATTCTCTCTCACTTTCATAGATCAAAGCTTTAACTTTTACATTCTTTGATCAAGAATCTTTGAATCTCTCATGTTGATATTTTCATAGCTTTTGAAAGAGATTCATAGGATTGTTATTTTGTTTTTCATTTGAGTTGTAATCATTGCAAAGAAGGCAAGCTATCTACAACAAAGGAAGTCTTGGTTGTTCATCAAGCAAACAAGCATTTGGAAGTCTTGATTGTTATCAAGCAATTGGAAGTCTTGTTGTGATAACAAGCAAATTGGAAGTCTTGGTGTGAGGCATCATCAAGCAAGTGGAAGACTTTGAAGTATCTCAAAGCAATTGGAAGTCTTGTTGAGGGGAATTGACAAGCAAGGTTAGAGGTTAGATTAGAGCATCAATAGGGTTACAAGGCAAGGGTGTGGTATCTCTTGTAGGCTAGCAAGAAGGGAGTCTTGTGAGGCATTTACTTGTAATTTGAGAACTCTAATTCCTCATAGTGAAGAATCTCTCTTGGTTGAAGAGGGGACTGGATGTAGCTTTCAAGTGGATGAAAGTGAACCAGGATAAATCACTATGTCGTATCTCTAAACCCTTAACTCTTTACATTCAAGTAATTCATTGTGTTCTTGGTTGAAAACCTAGAAAAGATTGATTTTCATAATTGATTGAATTGAATATTAATTGTGTAAATTGATTTTGGGAAAATCATTTTCGTAACCTAGGTAATCAATAAGAATATTGGTGTTAATCAATTCCGCTTTATCTCTGATCATATGTGTTAATTGATTGATTTTCGTATTTGATTAAAACTGAATTTTCACCAGATACTGTTCAGATTAATCGATTAAGTTGATTGTTAATCGATTAGTTTTTAAGTTGCTTTCGACATTAATCGATTAGTACCTTAGTTAATCGATTAGTTTGAAAGTAAGCTTCGGCATTAATCGATTAATACTAAAGTTAATCGATTAATCAGTATATTTTTGTAAAAAAATCATTTTGTTTTAATCGTTTCGATTTGTTTCTTTCGAAAATCTTTCAAGGTTTCTCTAACACCTATTCAACCCCCCCTTCTAGGTGTTCTCCTAGTGTCTCCTAGTTATTTCACCCACTGATCGAGGCCGTACCCGATACAAATAAAAACAGTTTAAGTATAGTACTAGGAAGTGACTCCTAGGTCGTCTCCCAAGGAATATCTTATCAAGCAAAAGGTCGAACACATAGTATGCATAGAAAACAGGGGGGCTTTTTTTATATTGAATATTGAATAATTGAAATCAAAACAGAATTAAATCAAAACGAAGAAACAGATAAGGAAAAGCGGATAAACCCCTTTGGCTCGCGTTAACAACTCTATCATCGGTCACAAAAGATCAATTTCTTTCCTCTTCACTGTCCAACTCGTGAGAATTAAATACTAAGCGAAAATTCAATTCTCACCCCAAAACCCAAACCTCTAATTAAGCATTAAAAGCCAAAGCATGGAGTTTTTACGAGTTTGCATAAATTAAGCATTCATACACATGGATTATCTCTATAGAACGGAACTAAGCGAACCATAACATATCAATAAGCATGAAAACAGTGAATAAAAACGAAATAGCATTAAGAACAAAACCTCAAGAGTATGTGATACATTACCAAAGGGATTTAACCTAAGAGTTTAGCCTTCCATGAAGAAAAATACCAAAAAACGTGTAGAAAGGGAAGAGAGAGAAACCCTAGCAGCCACCACAAGCTTGGAGAGCAAAACTAAGCCTTCTCTATGAGAGAGAATGTAAAAAACGTGAATGAAAGGTCTCTCAAGGGTTTACACGAATTTGGCTTTTTAAATCACAAAACGGGCCTAAATCATGGGCCCAAATCCTAAGGAAAGCTTATCTCTAAATTAAATCTAAAAAAATATCTTATAGATAAAATCTAAATCTTAAAAGATATAACTAAATCTCAACTAATCCTAAAGATAGATTACAATCTTCACTTCATCATATATCTTCTCTTCCAAAATTAAATCTTCATTCCCAAAATTAAATCTTCACTCCCAAAATGTCCAAAAAGCCCTTGTGCCAAATATGACCTGAAAATAGAAATAGAATTAATTAGGCTAAATAATCCCAAATTAAACAATATTCAGAATATTAGTCCAATAAACTCTAAATCACTAAATCAAGCTAAACAATGTCAAATAGGCAACAAGTATCAATAATAGGAGTAAAATAATGCAAGGAATAATGGGAAATAAAATGCTCATCAAATACCCCCACACTTATCCTTTTGCACTCCTGGGCAAAACTAAGAGTTAGGACTGAGAAAATCAATATGCACCAAAGTGAATCATGTAACAAGATTACTAAAACTAATGAATGCAAACCTAAGAGATTACATACTTCACAATGAATTCTAGGAAATGCAAAGAAATGGGCAAAATCGAGCACACGAAGAGAATAAGGACCAAAGAATCAAAGCATCCATGAACATCATCCAATTATTTCAAATATGCAAAGAAAACCAATGACATCAAGAGGGTAGTCACAAAGATGATAGAAACTCACAAGGATCACTCAATAGTGTTTACACTCAAGTGTTTAAGGTTAATCAGTGTTTACACTCAAGGCACATCATGAAAAACAAACACAACCATAGGCTTGACAAGCCTCTAACATCAACAATCAACACACATGCACATTAAGATCAAAAGGTCTTTTCAGGGTTGTAATGGGGCCAAGGACAAGGTAGGATAAAAATATGGGAAATGTAGCTAAAAGCCAGGGAATAGAGGAGCAATGGGGAACAAGTAAAAAAAATAAGCACAATCCACCCCAGAATGAAATGGTAAACATATCAACAACCTCTAATTCCAATCCTCCATGCCTCAATCAACCTTTTATTCCATTTTTTTTCTTCTTCTTCTTTCTTTCTTTTTTTTTCATCATTCATTTTTTCAATTTTTTTTTTCATTGCAGAACTTCATGAACGAAAGGAAAGAAGAAACAACAAAAATGGCATAATGAGATAAAGCCATAATTACATCACCAACCATAGAGGCAAAACCCAGAACTCACAAGAGATGAAGAACAAAGCACCCTCGCTTACTTAATACCCATTCCCAAAACAATTCCAAAGCTCCAACATTCCCTAAGGTTAGGACAATCATGGTTTTTCAGTCATAGGCTTGTAATGAGCTAAAGAACAAAGAAAAGGGATATAAAGTCTCAAAGGGGCTATCAAAGGATAAATTCATTCAAGGTAGGCTCATATGGCTAGTGGCTTATTCAAGAAAAAAACAATGCCTAAATCATTTCAAAATGTGCATGGGAATATCAAGTATCAACAAGAGTCAAGTCAAGTTCTAGAGTGCAAGTAATCCAGAGTGCAATCACACATGAAAGAAAAATTAGGTGGCATATATAGCAATCCACCCACAATTAATGCTCAAATCCTCACAAAAGGGACAATTCTATCACAGTGTTACCACCTCTTAATTATCAAAAGCAACTTTACACACAGAAATGCATGAATTCAGACACAATATACCAAGACTCTACTAAAATGAAGCAAAAACATGCAAGAAAATGCCCAAAACTTAGCAAAACCTAAAAAATCAAAGCAAAAATATGCAACCTAAACTACTCTCCCCCCACACTTAAATCACACATTGTCCTCAATGGAACACAAATAGCAGAATCAGACTGATATAGACAAGTGCAATAAAAAGAGTAAGGAAGGAGAAAAGAAGACTCCCGAAATCATGGTGGGTCAAAAATGGGGTCGACCAATGAGGCTTCCTCCACAGGTGCATCATCCAAAGAAGGGGTAGTAAGGAAAGGCTTGAGTCGGTGGCCATTGACTTTGAAGCTCTTGTCTGTTGACTCACTCTTGATCTCCACAGTGCCATAAGGAAACACCTGGGTGACTACAAACGGTCCAATCCATTTAGAGCGGAGCTTTCCACTCATGAGTCCAAGCCTAGAGTTGTAGAGCAACACTTTTTGACCAACCAAGAACTCCTTTCTGCAAATTGAGCTAAAGTTCTGAATAAACCTATGATAGAAACCTGCATGGCCAAGAAAAGAACGCACCTCTCGCACGCAAGAGGGGTAAGGCAAATGTGATATTACATGCAGCTTAGCAGGGTCAACCTCTATGCCCTTATGCGAAATAATGTGCCCTAAGACTATGCCTTGTTCTACCATAAAATGACATTTTTCAAAATTCAAGACAAGGTTAGTCTCAATGCACCTATTAAGCACCTTAGACAAACTATCAAGACATGCATCAAAAGAGGAACCATATACACTAAAATCATCCATGAAGACCTCTATGCAATGCTCAAGTAAGTCATTAAAAATACTCATCATACATCTTTGAAAAGTGCCAGGAGCATTGCATAGGCCAAAAGGCATCTTCCTATAAGCAAATGTACCAAAAGGACAGGTAAATGTGGTCTTATGTTGGTCCTCTGGTGCAATACAGATTTGGAAATAACCAGAGAAACCATCTAAGAAGCAATAGTGAGATTTACCTGCCAGGCGCTCCAACATCTGATCAATGAAGGGAAGAGGAAAGTGATCCTTGCGGGTCGCCTGGTTGAGCTTCCTATAGTCAATGCAGACTCTCCAACTGTTCTGCACTCTAGTGGGAATCAGCTCATCCTTCTCATTTTTGACAACTGTCACCCCAGACTTCTTGGGAACTACTTGAACCGGGCTTACCCAAGTGCTGTCTGAAATGGGGTAGATAATACCAGCTTGCAGCAGCTTAGTGACCTCTTTCTTTACCACATCAAGAATCTGGGGGTTCAACCGTCTCTGGGGTTGTCTCACTGGTTTAGCCCCATCCTCCAATAAAATCCGATGCATGCACATGGAGGGGCTAATACCAGGTATGTCTGCCAAAGTCCATCCTATTGCCCTTTTGTTTGCTCTAATCACATCCAGCAGCTGCTTCTCTTGATCAACAGAAAGGGAGGTAGAGATGATCACTGGAAGTTTCTACTCAGCCTCCAAGTAAGCATATTTGAGATGAGGAGGAAGGGGCTTCAGGTCCAATAAAGGTGCCTGCATCACAGATGGAACTAAAGGAGCAGCAGAATTGGATTCTGCCGCCTGCACCTGAACAAGTGAATTAGACTCATGCAAAACAGAAATGGGGTTAGCATGATCTGAATCTATATCATATGAATCAACAGATGCAGTAGCAGAATTTAAAAACTGGTCAATTTCAATGCATGCAGTGCACATTTCGGAATCAGAACATGCAGAACAAGTAAATGAGCTAGTGAAAGATGGCAAATCATAATCATGCAAAAAGTCTAGAACATGCTCATCAATCAGATCACCAATCAAGTCAACATGAAAAACAGAGTGGTCATCAGAAAAATGTTTCATAGCATCAAAAATATTGAATCGAACCACACTGTCATCAAATTCCATGGAAAGTGTACCTGCATGCACATCTATCTTGGTTCGGGCTGTTTTCAAAAATGGTCTCCCTAATATGATAGGGACAGCACTACGAGAGGTGTCCTCTTCCATATCAAGAATATAAAAATCAGCAGGAAAGATAAGCTCTTCAACCCGAACCAGGACATCCTCTATCAAACCTGCGGGGTAGGCAGTAGATCTATTTGCCAAGTGAATAACCACACCCGTAGGTTGAAGGGGTCCAAGTGAAAGAGACTTGAAAACAGACATAGGCATAACATTAATAGATGCTCCTAAATCTAGAAAAGCATTCTCAAATTTAGTATTACCTATGATACAAGGCACAGAGAAAGTTCCAGGATCCTTACACTTTTTAGGAATATGAGGGACGGGTTTACCTATAAGAGCAGAGACATTTCTTCCCATGCTGATCCTCTCATTGCCCTTGAGCTTCCGTTTGTGTGTGCATAGATCCTTCAAGAACTTTGCATACCTTGGAATTTGCTTGATTGCATCAAGAAGGGGTATGTTGACTTCCACCTTCCTGAATGTGTCAAGTATCTCTTTGTCAATCTCTTCCATTTTCTTGCTTTGAGTCACCCCCCTTGGTGGGAAAGGAAGAGGAATAGGGGGTGGTTGTTGGGCAGCAGCAGGTGTTGTGCTTGTGGAAGGCTGAGCTGGAGGGGATTTTCTGGTACTTGTGTGCTCACTCTCCTCGACCATTTGGCTCTTCTTGTTGGTTGAAACTAGATCATCTTTGTTGAGGTCAGATTCTAGTGTGGGTGTGACAATCTGCTTCCCTGACCTTAGACTAATGGCATTCACATTCTGGTTTGGATTGATCACTGTTTGGGATGGCAACTTGTTAGAATTCTGAGATTGCATAGTGTTGATTGTTGTTGCCATCTGTCCCATCTGATTGGTCAAAGATTGAATGGAGGCCTCTTGTCTTTGAATGGATGCTCTAGTTTCCTGTTGGAATTGGAGATTTTGCATGGTCATCTGTTTCATCAGCTCTTCCAATGAAGGCTGCTGCTCAGTACTAGGAGCTGGTGGTGCAGAATTAGCCTGTTGTTGTTGTCTCTGTTGCTGGACTGGAGGAGGTACATATGGTGGTCTGGAATTGTTCTGAAATTGAACCTGTGAAGGTTGCTGATCAGACCATCTCAGGTTGGGATGGTTCCTCCAACCAGGGTTGTATCTATTGGTAGAGAGATCAAAGTTCTGTGGCTGCTGATTTCTACTGTTGAAGATGTTGGCGGCATATGCCTCAGGTTGGTCAGCACCAGTCGTGGGCTGCTGCTGCACAGAAGGGCATGCATCTGTGGGGTGCTCAGCGGATGTGCATATGCCACATAATCTAGCAGGCAGAGACAACTTCTTCTGGTTGATGGCCAATTGAGTGACCAAAGTTGTAAGTGAATCTATCTTCTGTTCAAGCTTCTCAACCTTACCAGAACTTGTGCCAACATCATTCACTCCTCTCACTATGATTGCATCGTTGTTGCCCCTTGCATGGAATTGTTGACAATTGGAAGCCATCTTCTCAATCTTGACTCTGGCTTCTAAAGGTGTCATGTCTCCTAGGGCACCACCACTTGCAGCATCAAGCATGTTTCTCTCCATGAGGTTGAGACCTTCATAGAAATATTGAATAAGCAGCTGCTCTGAGATCTGATGGTGGGGGCAGCTCGCACACAGTCTCTTGAATCTCTCCCAATACTCATAGAGACTTTCTCCACTTTGTTGCCTGATGCCTGATATATCCTTTCGGATTGCTGTTGTTCTGCATGCAGGGAAGAATTTCTCCAAAAATGCCCTCTTCAGGTCATCCCAGACTGTGATAGAACCAGGGGCCAGATCGTACAACCAATCCTTGGCTAGCCCCTCTAGGGAGTGTGGGAATGCCTTAAGACAAACATGATCCTCTTGCACATCATGTGGTTTCATAGTAGCACAGACAATATGGAACTGCTTGAGATGTTTATGAGGATCCTCACCTGCAAGACCATTAAACTTGGGCAACAAATGAATTAGTCCAGACCTTAGCTCATACGGGTCATCGGGATACTGGATGCACAAATCTTCAATAGTGAAATCAGGTGCAGCCAGCTCCCTCAATGTCCTCTCACGTGGTGGAGGTTGAGCCATATTTTCAGAATAATCAGAATAAGAATCAGAATTTATAGGAATAGAAGAAAAAGAAGCAGACTCACTATGTAAAGACTCAATAGACTCACTACCTATGGACTGGTTCCTATTTTGTCTAACTAGTCTGTGATAAGTTCTATCAATTTCAGGGTTATATGGATGAAAGTAGCTTGGGTTGCCCCTAGTCATGTACTAAACAGAACACCATGTAGCATAGCAAACTGTCACTAATATACATGACCAAAGTAGGCAACAAAATTTTTTATTTTTTAAAATTTTTTTCTTTATTTTTTTCAGCACCCTAAAATCATGAAAACATACCACAAAAAGTTTGAGGACAAAATTCAAAAGGGAACCAAGTCAAACAATTAAATCAGAGACCAAAAACTAAGAAAATAAAACTTGTAAAATAAAAAAGAAATAGTAAAACGGCTTTTTCAGGATCCAGACGAAGGAGTTTTCTAACAAAGTGAGAAAAATCAGATTATTCAGAAAATTCCCTTCGATTTGATATAAAATTCGTCAAATTCCGAGTTACGGGTCAAAAGCTGCGACGATTTGAAGAAAGTGCTGCTAAAACTTGGAAAATTTTTCTGGAACTCACAACCAGTGATGATCTGAGTGATCGTGGTGCCTCAAAACCTTTTTATATGATAAAAGTAGTTTGGATATAAATTTTCGTGCAAAAATTCCACCCACAACTATGTGAACTAGCAACCACAGAATCAATCAAATACACTAATTGCAACAAAATAGCAAAACAGCAAACAGTGCAACTTCAACCGGTTATTAGAATTGACTACTAGACCCTAAATCAGACACGACACACTATAATAACTATACTAACTACGACACTAACTAACTACTAATGACCTTTGGCAAGAACCGATATTCCCCGGCAACGGCGCCAAATTTGATCGAGGCCGTACCCGATACAAATAAAAACAGTTTAAGTATAGTACTAGGAAGTGACTCCTAGGTCGTCTCCCAAGGAATATCTAATCAAGAAAAAGGTCGAACACATAGTATGCATAGAAAACAGGGGGGGTTTTTTTATATTGAATATTGAATAATTGAAATCAAAACAGAATTAAATCAAAACGAAGAAACAGATAAGGAAAAGCGGATAAACCCCTTTGGCTCGCGTTCACAACTCTATCATCGGTCACAAAAGATCAATTTCTTTCCTCTTCACTGTCCAACTCGTGAGAATTAAATACTAAGCGAAAATTCAATTCTCACCCCAAAACCCAAACCTCTAATTAAGCATTAAAAGCCAAAGCATGGAGTTTTTACGAGTTTGCATAAATTAAGCATTCGTGCACATGGATTATCTCTATAGAACGGAACTAAGCGAACCATAACATATCAATAAGCATGAAAACAGTGAATAAAAACGAAATAGCATTAAGAACAAAACCTCAAGAGTATGTGATACATTACCAAAGGGATTTAACCTAAGAGTTTAGCCTTCCATGAAGAAAAATACCAAAAAACATGTAGAAAGGGAAGAGAGAGAAACCCTAGCAGCCACCACAAGCTTGGAGAGCAAAACTAAGCCTTCTCTATGAGAGAGAATGTAAAAAACGTGAATGGAAGGTCTCTCAAGGGTTTACACGAATTTGGCTTTTTAAATCACAAAACGGGCCTAAATCGTGGGCCCAAATCCTAAGGAAAGCTTATCTCTAAATTAAATCTAAAAAAATATCTTATAGATAAAATCTAAATCTTAAAAGATATAACTAAATCTCAACTAATCCTAAAGATAGATTACAATCTTCACTTCATCATATATCTTCTCTTCCAAAATTAAATCTTCATTCCCAAAATTAAATCTTCACTCCCAAAATGTCCAAAAAGCCCTTGTGCCAAATATGACCTGAAAATAGAAATAGAATTAATTAGGCTAAATAATCCCAAATTAAACAATATTCAGAATATTAGTCCAATAAACTCTAAATCACTAAATCAAGCTAAACAATGTCAAATAGGCAACAAGTATCAATAATAGGAGTAAAATAATGCAAGGAATAATGGGAAATAAAATGCTCATCACCCACCGATTGTAGGTTCCAACAATTGGTATCAGAGCTCGGTTGAAAGACACGAGCATAGAGCTTTTTCGTTAAGATCCTTGAGGAAACTACAATGGGTTCTACGAATCCCTTTGGTGGTGAAGGTGCTTCAATAAATCGCCCTCCTATGTTTGGTGGAGATGGTTATGCTTATTGGAAAATTAGGATGAGAATCTTTATAGAAGCCATAGATGTGAACATTTGGGAAGCCATTGAAAATGGTCCTTATATTCCCTCAAAAGAAGTAGAAGGTGTACTTACACTAACTCCCAAAGATAAGTGGAACGATGATAATAAAAGGAAAATTCATTATGATTTAAAAGCTAAGAATATCATCACCTCCGCTTTATCTTATGATGAGTTCTTTAGAGTCTCCCAATGTCGTAATGCCAAGAAATGTGGGACACCTTGCAAGTCACACATGAAGGCACTAGTGAAGTTAGGCGTGCTAGATTAAATTCTTTGATGCATGAATATGAATTGTTTTGTATGTTGCCTAATGAATCTATATGTTTTATGCAAAAGCATTTTACTCATATTGTTAATCATCTCATTGCTCTTGGTAAAACTTTCTTGAATTGTGAACTTGTTAACAAAGTTTTAAGATGTCTAAGTAGGGAATGGCAACCTAAGGTTACCGCAATAGTTGAATCAAAGGACTTGGACACCATGGACTTAGCAACACTTTTCGGAAAGCTTCAAGAACATGAAATGGAGCTTGGACGCTTACATATGCATGAAGAATCGGACAAGAACAAAGAAAGAAAAGGAATCGCTCTTAAAGCTCAAAGATCATATCAAAAGGAAAAGAGTTCCGATAATGATGATAATGAAGATTCCGATTCGGACATTGATGAAGAGGAGATGAAGCTTCTACTAAGAAAGTTCAATAAGATTCTAAGGAGAAAAGGAAGGTTGAACAAGAACAAAAATAAAGAGAAGAATTCCCCACACTACAAGACCAAGACAACAAAAGAAGGAGTAGTTTGCCATGAATGTGGAAAGCCCGGTCATCTCAAGTATGCATGTTCTAAGTATCTCAAGAAGAAGGAGAAAGAGAAGAAAAATGCGAAACACAAAAGGGCATACATAGTTTGGAATAGTGATGATGAAAAAGACAAGAAAAGCACATCAAATAGTTCTTCGGATGATGAAGAAGCCGCTTGTCTCAACTTGATAGCTCTAGTAAATGAAGAGGAAAGTTCAAATGATGAATCAAGTGAGCAAAGCTACGAAAGCGATGTAAGTGAAACTAAATCCGAAATTTCTTCTAAATATGAAATTCTATATAATGCTTATGAAGAAATGCATGAACATCTCAAGAAACTAGCTTCGAAAAACATTGAAAGGAAGAAGCTCATTTTGAAGCATCAACAAGAGATTTTAGAACTTCAAAAGCAAGTTGATGAGCTTAATCTTGAAAATGAAACTCTTGATCTTATATATGCTAGTTCTTCTTGTGATTGTGCTAGTAGATTGAATATTGTGGTTGATTGTGAGAATTGCAAGTTGCTTAAAGATGAAAATGTTATTTTGATGTTTCCTAAAGTAGTCTATTGAAGCAACTAAAACCCTAGCATGACCTAGCTCTCTCTCCCCCCGCCGGTTCTCCTTGCTTTCTTCGGTGCCTCCACCGCGCCACCATGGCTAAGAAGCGAGGAAAACAACAAAAATCCCCCTCTCCCTCTTCTAAACCTTCTTCCTCTCATGATAACAAATCGAAAGACAAAACTATGGACCCCTCACCCATTAGGTTAGGATTACTTGAAGACCAAGAAACCGAATTTCAGGAGTTGTTTGATAATATAAATGGCTTGAGTGACAAACAAGCAGTATCGGTCTTGGAAAAACTGGACCGTATACGTGAGAAGATCAATGGGAAGCAGCCTATGAAACCCTTGAATGTTGATGAGGATGAAAGATCGAAAGATGGTGTCAGCCTATCTGATGCTGATCAAATGCAGTCAAAGAGTGATGGATCAGGAACCAGTGCTTCAAAACCTTCTGAAAAAATTACTAAACGTGTCTCAGTTTGGGATACTTTTGATATCTCAAAATTGAGAAACTCTAGAGAGAAGTTATCATATAAGCCACCATCTATAAAGGATGGAATATCAATTGGAAAAATTGAGATAGAGGATATTAAAGATGAACTGAAATACTGGGAAAATGCTGTGACTTGCTTTGTCTTGGGAGCCAGGCCTCCTTTCCCAGTAATTAGTGGCTATCTGAAACGTATTTGGGGTCAGCATGGAATTCATAAAATTCTCATGGACTCTGAAGGAAGAATTGTAGTCAGATTCAACACTCTTGAAGCTAGAAATACTGTGTTGGAGATTGGGGTTTACCACTTTGATAAGAAACCGCTGTTTATTAGCCCATGGTCTGAGAAGCATGATAGTAAATTCCATGCTGAACATGTTCCTATTTGGATTCAATTACATGAGCTTGATGTGAAATATTGGGGAGCTTCATCACTAAGTAAAATTGCTAGCTTAGTTGGAGTTCCAATCATGGTTGACAGCTTGACTCAGGCAAGGGATAGGATTAACTATGCACGAATTCTTGTTGAAGTTAATCCAAACACACTTCCTGATGAGGTGTTCTTTGAGGATGAGAAAGGGCGTGTGATCACACAGTCAATTACTTATGAATGGAAGCCAAGCTTTTGTGAGAAATGTGAAAAATATGGCCATGATAAGAAAATGTGCAGGAAAGGTGAAAAGATTATAAGAAAAGAATGGGTTATAAAAGATAAGCCTTCTCAGAAAGAGGTTCTTCATGTTGTGGACTCTATCAAGGTTCAGGAGCAGGTTAATTCTGGTCTTATTCCTTCTGACAGGGTTCAGGAATCAGAGTTACATCCTTTGGTGGTTGAGACAGGCACAGCTTCTCAGCCTCAAAAGGAACCTGAGCCACAGCCCGTCTCTATATCTAAAGATGTTCCTAAGGAGCAAGAATGGCATACTGTGACTAGAAGAAGAGCTCAAATGCAAAAATCTAGTGATGTTGGTAATAAGGGGTCTGAGGGTGTTGGTCCTGGACCTACAAATGGATAGTTTATCTATTTGGAACATAAGAGGGATCAACCACCCTCAAAAGCAATTAGAGCTTAAAAGGTTGATTGGTAGATATAAGGTGGGTTTGGTAGCTATTCTAGAGAATAAAGTCAGATCTTCTTCATATAAGAATTTGAAACAAAAGCTTTTTCCTGGCTGGGGTTCTTTCATCAATCTTGAGGATTTCCCTATTGGTAGAATCTGGATAGCTTGGAGATTGGACATGTACTCAGTGTATATCTTATGCAGCAGCAGTCAATTTGTCCATTGTAAAGTGCAGCAGGTTGGTGGGAATCAGGTATTCTTCTTAACTGTGGTGTATGCTAGCAATGATGCTGATGAAAGAGTGGAGGTTTGGAATTTTGTTAATCAGACTAGTCTTAGCATGAATATGCCTTGGTGTATTGCTGGAGACTTTAATACTATCCTTGAGCCTCAAGAAAAACTGGGAGGTTTGCCAGTGTTTCCTGATCAGCTTTCTGATTTTAGGAATTGTGTAAATGGTTCTGAACTTGAAGATATGAAATTTTCTGGTTGTTACTTCACTTAGTCTAACAAGCAGCAGCCTGATTCCAGAATCTATTCTAAACTTGATAGGGTTCTGATCAACTCTCATTGGATCTCTAGCTGGCCTAATGTTGAGACAGTTTTTCTGAATGAGGGTATTTCTGACCATTCACCAATGCTTGTTGATTGGAGGGATAGTCCATGGAAGAAGCCTTCATATTTTAAGTTCTTTAATATGCTCGTTAAGGATGATGATTTTTTACAAATTGTCAAGGAGGCTTGGGATGTGGAAATTGAGGGGTATGCCATGTTTGTGTTGGCTCAGAAGCAAAAGCTCTTACAGGGTCCTCTGAAAATGCTCAACTCAAGGAAATTTTCAGATATTGAGAAAAAGGAGCAGGTGTTTAGACAGAATCTGGACAGAGTTCAGGGTATGCTGGCTGATGATCCTGGTAATGTTCACATTCAGAAAATTGAGAGGGAAGCAAGAAGAGATTACTTGAATATTGCAGCAGCTGCTTCCAGTTTTCTTCAGCAGAAAGCAAAAGAAACCTGGTTAAAAGATGCAGATCAAAATACAAGGTTCTTCCATGAGTCAATAAAGGCTAGAAGGTATAGAAATCAAATTTTATCTATTTCTGATGATGAGGGGGTGGTGAGAACTAATCAGGATAGCATATGCCAGGTCTTTGAAAATTATTACTCTAATCTTTTCTGTGAGGCTCCAGCAGATTGGAATATGACTCAAAATGAGATTTCCCAGGGTAATGTACTCTCAGTTGATCAACAATTTCCTTTAATTAGAAGTGTTACTGCTGAGGAAATTAGGAGTAGCTTTTTGAGCATGGGTAGTAACAAAACTCCAGGTCCTGATGGATATGGGGCTGAGTTCTACAAAGCTGCTTGGGAGGTAATTGGAAGTGATGTGTGTAAAGCTATCCAAGAATTCTTTATCTCTGGTAAGATGCTCAAAGAGATTAATGCAACATCTCTGATTTTGGTCCCTAAAGTTGATTGCCCTAATACTGCAGCTGATTTCAGGCCTATAGCTTGCTGCAATACAGTATATAAGTGTATTGCTAAAATTTTGTCTAATAGGCTCCAGGTGGTTCTACCAGTGCTGATTTAGGACAATCAGGCTGCATTTGTAAGTGGTAGAAACATTGTGCAAAACATTCTAATTACTCAAGAATTGCTGAGGTTATATAGAAGAAAACATGTCTCTCCAAGATGTTTGATGAAGGTGGATCTGAGGAAAGCCTATGATGTGGTTAATTGGTCCTTTATTCAGCAAACTCTGCAGGTATTGAATTTTCCTTCTAAGTTTGTGCACTGGGTTATGACTTGTATTAAATCTGTCAGTTTCAGACTAGTGGTAAATGGCTACTCCTTTGGTCAGATTAAAAGTCATAGGGGTTTGAGGCAAGGGGATCCTATGTCCCCTTTGCTCTTTGTTTTAGTCATGGAGATGTTGACTAGGAAACTGCAGTATGCTTCTCAAACTAGAGGATTCAGATTTCATCCTCTCTGCAGACAAGTCAAGATGGTCAATTTAGCCTTTGCTGATGATATAATGCTGTTCTGCAGTGGTAATGAGCATAGTGTCAAGATTCTAATAGAGGCTTTTCATAGTTTCTCAGAGAGTTCTGGCCTATATGCTAATCATTCTAAGTCCCATATTTATATGGATGGAATTGATGCTGGTAGGGAGATAAGGCTGCAGGATATCACTGGTTTTAACAAAGGTTCATTTCCTTTCAAATATTTGGGCTTACCAATTGCTGCTAGGAAATGGACTCCTCAAACTTGCCAGATTTTAATTGATAGAATTTCTAAAAGGATAAACTCATGGAAGTCTAAGAATCTCTCTTACCAGGGAAAGGCCCAGTTGATCAATTCGGTTTTACTCTCTCTTCATGTTTATTGGGCCAGTGTCTTTATAATTCCTAAATCTGTTATGCAGCAGATTGAGAGGAATTGTAGACTATTCTTATGGGGGGTTCTCAATCTGGTAGAGCTCAGGCAGTCATTGCTTGGGATCTGTGTTGTAGAGCAAAGAAGGCTGGTGGCTTGGGTTTCAAGAAAATTGTAAAGTGGAATCAAGCTGCTCTTGGCAAGAAAGTGTGGCAGATTGCTTTGAAGAAGGATACTTTGTGGGTGAAATGGATTAGTTCTGTGTATCTGAGAGGTCAGGATTTCTGGTTGTACCAAATCTCTAGCCAGGATAGTTGGCATTGGAGGCAACTGATTAAAGTAAGGGACCTTTTTAGCCAAGCTTATCAGAATGGAATGTGGAGAGGTGGCATGGATTATTCTGTTCAGCAGGGATATCTCTTCTTGCTTGGGGATCAAGATTCAGTGTTCTGGTCTAAAGTGGTTTGGAATTCTTCTTCCATTCCTAAGCATTGTTTTATCTTTTGGTTAGCTGCTCATAATCGATTAAAAACTAAATCTAACATGGCCTCTTTTGATGATTCAGACCCTACATGTATTTTGTGCAATGACAATTATGAAGATAGGGACCATTTATTTTTTGATTGTGTCTGGAGCAGAAATCTGTTGGAGCTGGCTGCTGGTTGGATTGGTTTTGACTGCTGGCGCACCAATTTTGGTAGTTGGCTGCGCTGGTTAGCTTTTGGCCGCACCAATAAAAAGTCTCGATCCATTCTCTATGCTACTATGGCTGCGCGTATCTACTTTGTGTGGATGGAAAGAAACCGTAGGCACTACATGGGAAAAGCTAGAAGTACAATGCAAGTTTTTTATCTTATGAAGAAGGATTTGGCTACTAGATTTTATGTTTATTTTGATTCTTTGAAAAATTATTGCAATAATGTAATAGCCGATAGGATTATGGCTGAATTGTAATTTTTCTTTCTTTGTGTTTGCTTTCATTAAACCCTACATAGTAGGTGGGAATGAAAGTAAATGCTTTTATTAGGACTTGATGTATAATGTTTTTGTTGGTTGGTTTTAATGAATTTTCATTTACCAAAAAAAATGCTATTTTGAAAAATAAGCTTGCAAGTTTCACAAATGGTGATATTAGATTGCGCACATTGTTAAATTTTCAAAGAGAAAATTCAAACAAGTTTGGTTTGGGTTATACTAATGCTAAGAGTAAATCTCATAGAAATGTTGTTGATTTTTCTAAAGTTGATTTTTCAAATGCACCAACATGTTTCTATTGTGGTACTCATGGACATACTTCAAATGTATGTTATATTAAAGTGCATGGTATACCTAAAGGAAAGTTTGTTTGGGTGAAAAAGGGTGAGAGTCCCTACACTAACAAAAATGGATCCAAAACAATTTGGATACCAAAAAGCAAAACATGATTGTTTTTGTAGGTATGATTGAAGAGTAAAAGGACTTTCATGTGTTATTCATTCATTTACATCTTCAATTGGTATCAAGAGAAAATCCTACAAATTGGTAACATTTGATATTGTTAGATATTGATCATAGTTCTCTCAATTGATATTATTTCTTTAATAAGTTACAATTGGTACTGTTTTTACAATTGGTATTACTTCTTTATAATCTCATTTGGTATCATTTTGATTATTATTTGATTATCATGCTATTGTTGCTTTTATGATATTTCTTTATCATTGATATCTTACTTTGTTAAGTGATGTGATGACTTTCTATTTTCAATTAGTTTGTTACAATTGGTATTATATTTCATTGTTATATTTTCTTACCAATTGGTATCACATTTCAAAGTATAGTTCTTACATTTGTTTATACAATTGGTATAGTTCTTGTGATTGTACATTTAATATCAATGTTGTGAAGAAATAAATGAATATGATTTCTCTTATTTCGGCTTAGAATTTTATATTTCAATTGGTATATATTACTTTTTGATAATGCCAAAAGGGGGAGAAATGGTTGTTTTGAAATGATTGTTTTGTGGAGAAAGGTTCGTGTTTGTTGTTTTTATATAGGTTGAGCAAAGTTGTTGAAGATAGGGGGAGAATCAAGCTTCTATCAATTGGAATTCAAATGTCAAAGCATTTATTGAGGGGGAGCAAGAATCTCACCAAGTGCTTAAATGGTTCAAGTATCAATAACTTCAAAGAACTTCAAACAAATTCAAAACATGGTTTGTCATTTTCAAAAAGGGGGAGATTGTAAGATCCATTGAGAAGGTTTTGATAATGACAAAGGTTGACAAAAGGTTTTGAACAAGCTACAAATGTGTTGATCAAGTTCAAGCTCATCAAGCAACAACAAACATCAAGTGATGAAGAGAGAGCAAGCTCATGAAGACTTAGTTTGGTAGTTTATGTTTTATTGTAATATCTTTCGCCTCTCAAGTCTTTTAGTTTATGAGTTTGGGTAGAGTTATTAGAGGGTAGTGAATCTCTATCAAGGTCATGATTATATCATAATTTGAGTATTCACTTTACCTAAAATCAATAGGTGGCTTAAAGGTTTAAAGAAAAGGTTTAGTTTTTGAGAAAACAAGTTTTTAAGTGGTTTTCATCTAACTAATCGATTAAGCACTTTGACTAATCGATTAGAATTTTCATGTCTTGCGCACTTAATCGATTAACTCATGTATTAATCGATTAAGACCTTTGTTAATCGATTAACACGTACAGATCTGGTTTTTTAAATACGTTTTTCACTTCTCAAAAGCACTTTGAAGTGTTCCTAACTTGTGGGTATTCTATATAAACCTTTTCCCAATTATTGTGAATCATAATTACCATCTAGAATCATTTTCATACACATTTTTACAAAGAATCAAGCCATTCTATTCTCTCTCACTTTCATAGATCAAAGCTTTAACTTTTACATTCTTTGATCAAGAATCTTTGAATCTCTCATGTTGATATTTTCATAGCTTTTGAAAGAGATTCATAGGATTGTTATTTTGTTTTTCATTTGAGTTGTAATCATTGCAAAGAAGGCAAGCTATCTACAACAAAGGAAGTCTTGGTTGTTCATCAAGCAAACAAGCATTTGGAAGTCTTGATTGTTATCAAGCAATTGGAAGTCTTGTTGTGATAACAAGCAAATTGGAAGTCTTGGTGTGAGGCATCATCAAGCAAGTGGAAGACTTTGAAGTATCTCAAAGCAATTGGAAGTCTTGTTGAGGGGAATTGACAAGCAAGGTTAGAGGTTAGATTAGAGCATCAATAGGCACTACTAAAAACATGCGGATTACCTGCGGATTTTTCTTGCGACTTTTATTCGCGGGTTTTTCCCACGGATTTTCATGCAGATTACTAATTTAATGAAATTTTTCTTGCGGATATATTTTCCGTAGAAATATTTGCAGATATTTTTGGCGCCATCTGGCAAAATAATGTTTCAAGTGAATTTTCTTGCGAATTTTGTTGGGTCAAATCCGTAGGTAATATCCGTGGGAAATTTCGCAAGAAAGAGACTAACAAACTTCTCCCAACAACGAACCAAGACGAATTCGCAGGAAAAGTTGCAGATGTTCTTCTTGGGTATTTACGTGCGGAAGTTTCATGCGGAATTTCCTGCAAAGTTTTGTTACCTGCGAACGTTCCTACAGATTAATTTGTTGGGGATTTTGCTGCAACTAAGGTTTTTGCGGATTTATCTACGTATTCTAATTCTTGCGGATTTTCTTGCAAATCTATATTTCCTGCGGATTCACCTGCGAAAAGTTTCATACAACTTTTCCTGCGGATTTAATTGATACGAATTTTCTTGTGAATTCATATACCTCGTGATTTTCTTGCATATTTTTCTACAGATTTTCATGGGGATCTCACATTACTTATTATTTTAAGATTTTGTTATTTTATTATTATTTGAATTTTTAAATATTTTATATACTCATAAAAAATGTGAACTATTTGATATTATATATATATAATTTTTTTAAGATTAATTATAAATTTATTACTATATAATTTATTAAAATCTAATCCTCTTACTTAAGGTTATGAATTTATTTCTAGAGCTAGACATGAAACATGCATTTCAAGATTAAGTTGATCAAAGTAAATTCTATACTTTATTATTCATTGAGCTAAACAAGGTGTAGGCCTATTAAAACAAAAAATAACTGTAATTTGAATTGTATATGATATTTTACTTTGTCTCTAACAATTTTTCATAAATGGTCACGTTAGTTTCTAAAGTGGATTACTTTGTAAATTTAAGAAAATTGTTTAGTGCACTTGTTAATAAGTAAAACATAATTAAAAAAAATTATTGGACATTGCATTTTTTTTAGATTCACAAAACAGGACGACAATGTATATTTAAGATTATTTTTATAAATTTAGAAAGACACTTATTAAGAAGAACCTAAACTTTAAGGATAAAAAGTGGATCTTATTTTATAATATATATATATATATATATATATATATATAATTATTTCTTAAAATCCATACATAATCTTAAGGTACACTACTTATGAAACGGAAGAAACAGTAGATTACGTTACAAACTTTAGGTATATGTGTAGTGCATTTGTTAAAAAGTCAAATATAATAAAAAAAAAATTGAATATTGTATTGTTTAACCGTCATTCTTGTTTTTTTATTATTGATAAATTATTAAAAAAAAAAAAAGAAACCCACTGCTCTAATAACCCACGATCAGTGCTACTCTAATAGACTAATAACCTCTTAAAGGGTTCTGCTCTAAATCAACACAGCACGATGTAAAAAAAAAATAAAAAAAAAATAAAAAAATAAAAGGAAATGAAGAGGCAAAATTGAAACTACCCAGTTTCCCTTCGCTTAAGATTGAAACCCCTTTTTTCTCTGAAACCCATTTATCCCTCTGCGCAAGATTGAAACCCCTTTTCCTCTGCTTACTATACTCTGCTTGCTCCTCACCGTGGATCGCCGTTCATTGCTTGCTGCTCATTGCTCGCCGTGCCACCGTGGACCGCCGTTTGCTGCGTGCTGCAGTGCTTGTTGGTCGCCGTGTCACCGTGAACCGTCGATCGCTGCTCACCGCCGTGGACCATCGTTCGTTGCTTACTGTTCACCGTTGTGGACCACCGTTCATTGCTTGTTGCTCGTCACGATGCTCACTATTGCGTCACCACCATAGCCATTCTACATCCTCCCAAGGTATAACTTTCCCACGAGCAATTTATTTTTGGTTTTTCTTAAATTAATTTCCATCTTCTTTGATGGGTGAGAGAGATCATATTTCAAATTCTTGCATTTCGTATGTGACCACTGATTTCATACTCCTATATTGCTAATGGTTAATTTATCGACATAAACTGAGGCTAATTTCATTTACTATTATAATTCTTTCTTGTAGCATTTCTTTTCCACTTTTTGTTATTATAATGCTTGGTTAGTTAGGTCCTAATTCTCATAGTTTTAGGTATCTTTTTACTTTACTTCCTTGCAGCATTTCTTTCACTCTTTTTACTATTATAATGTTTGGTTAGTTAGGTCCCTAATTCTGATAGTTTTAGTTAGGTCTCTTTTTACTCTTTTATTCTACTATTATATTTTGATCTCTTTATGGTGTTGGAGAGTATTCTCTTTTTGTTTAGTTATTATATACCATATATCATGTACATAAATGGAGCTGATATTCTATGTTCTGTTGCAGGTAAGCTTGCTTCTAGCATTTTTTTTCCTTTTTTCTAAGCTTGTGAAACTGATTTTTTTCCTTGAACCTTGGGAAAAACAATTGCTATAGATTTTGAGTTAAAGATGTCATGTTCCGGAAAATCTAAGAAGTTTGAGAAGGCAGCTAAAAAGGGCAAACAAAAAAAGCATGGACAAGCTTGTGTAAGTAGCATACTACATCAACTTATTTTTAATCAAGGATTAGGGAAGTTGTGTTTAGGTGTGCAAACGAGGCTGGTTCTGTCTTTTGTCATTTGTTTGGTTGCTTTTCATTTTGTAGAATTAATGGTGGTCTTGTTCTAGTTTTTCTTATTTGGCTATGTTATTAGCTATGTGCTCAATATGTGCATATACTCTAAATATCTAAATATAAAAATTGAAGAACTTCTTTATGATTAGAATGAAAAAAGTGGATTATTAACAAGCTATGCATGGTTAAGTGACTACTTTATATGCTGATTTTTTTTAATGTTTTTAATGTAGTGCCATTGTTATAGTTACATCCGATACCTTATAATTATTAATGAGTGCTTTATATGCTGATTTAATTTTTTTGGCTGCTTTATATACTGCTTAAGTGACTACTTTAATGAGAACATAGTATTACATGAAACAGAACAAATGTTAGCTAAATGAGAACGGTCTACCCTCAGAGATTGGCACCTTCAATGCTCCCCCTTCATTTTCTCCAGTACCCACGCAGGAAAAAAAAATGGGATTGGAAAACCATTCAAATGTTGACATACAAGACTTTTTCTAGGATTTGTGCGAATGAATGGATAGATTATAAACATGTTGCTCATGGTTTGATGGTTGTTATTAACTTATTATGCTGATTTTGATTTGTTTATAATGTCATGGAGTTGTCATGGTTAATTTCTGTATCTTAGTAGTTAAAACATTACAATGTGAACTTATAAACATGATAACTTTTATATTTACAAATTTCCATAAAGGTTATTTTTGTGTGATTCATTGTTATTCAAACTTGTGATGCAGGAAAAATTTTAATAAAAAAGGTAGAATGTTCTTCTCAGAGCTTGTCATCATTGGGAGAGGATAATGGAGATGGTAGCCAACAATTGTTATGCCCTCTGATATTAATACATGGTAGATGCAGTTGATGAAGATGAAGATGAACATGGAGATGTTGTTTTAGGCGAGGAGTAGGACAAATAATAATATATATCTTCTAGGTGACATATGATGTTATACAACGAATTTATTAGTTAAAATATTTAACTATGTTAAAAACTTTATATGGAGAAAAAATGGTATGTTATGTTTGTGGTTATTATTGGAAATTTAATTTGAATCATATTGAATCTTTTAGGGATTTTCTTGCGAAATTTTTTTCTTATGAATATTAATTCTTTCAGTTTTTTGGCAAATAATATATTCTTGCCTATTTTTCTACGAATATACGAAATTCAACATCTTGAGATTTTCTTGCGAATGGATTTTATGTAATGCGGTGTTTCTTACATATCACTTTCCTGCGAATTTTCCTGGGAAAAACGTTCTTGCGGAGTTTCCTACGAATTTCTTTCTTGCAGATTTTTAAGAAAATTGAATCGTGGATAATGCTGTTGCGGAGTTTCCCACGAATTAATTCATGCGGCTTTTCATGCGGATTTTAGTGCCACAAATTTTCCTACGAATATTATCTTAAAGTAGTCGCATGAACTTTCCATGTATAATTGATAAATTTATGACAAATATACTGCGGATTTTTAGTCAAAATGCGTAACAAAATGCGCAGGTAATTTCATGCGACTAAAAATCCGCAGCAAATAATTATCCACGAAGGTATTACATGCGGATTATTAGTTGCAAAAAATTCCGCAGGAAATTCATTTCTTGTGAATATCTAGTATATTTTTACAGTAAAATCCGCAAGAAATTAGCAAATTTTTAGTAGTGAGGGTTACAAGGCAAGGGTGTGGTATCTCTTGTAGGCTAGCAAGAAGGGAGTCTTGTGAGGCATTTACTTGTAATTTGAGAACTCTAATTCCTCATAGTGAAGAATCTCTCTTGGTTGAAGAGGGGACTGGATGTAGCTTTCAAGTGGATGAAAGTGAACCAGGATAAATCACTGTGTCGTATCTCTAAACCCTTAACTCTTTACATTCAAGTAATTCATTGTGTTCTTGGTTGAAAACCTAGAAAAGATTGATTTTCATAATTGATTGAATTGAATATTAATTGTGTAAATTGATTTTGGGAAAATCATTTTCGTAACCTAGGTAATCAATAAGAATATTGGTGTTAATCAATTCCGCTTTATCTCTGATCATATGTGTTAATTGATTGATTTTCGTATTTGATTAAAACTGAATTTTCATCAGATACTGTTCAGATTAATCGATTAAGTTGATTGTTAATCGATTAGTTTTTAAGTTGCTTTCGGCATTAATCGATTAGTACCTTAGTTAATTGATTAGTTTGAAAGTAAGCTTCGGCATTAATCGATTAATACTGAAGTTAATCGATTAATCAGTATATTTTTGTAAAAACCATTTTGTTTTAATCGTTTCGATTTGTATCTTTCGAAAATCTTTCAAGGTTTCTCTAACACCTATTCAACCCCCCCCCCTTCTAGGTGTTCTCCTAGTGTCTCCTAGTTATTTCACCCATCGATTGTAGGTTCCAACAATGTAAAGGCATTATTTGATTTATAGCTATGAGGGAAAATAATTATTTGGAATTTATTTTATCGTAGTAAATTGTTTTATTTTTGTGAAGTTTGGTATTAAATTATGCTGCCACGAATCTCTCATTATTTTTGGGAAAATTATAATGTTTTATTTTTAAGATAATTTGAATATGATTTTCAAGTGTTATTTATTGAGTTGGAAAAATATTATTGCATAGGCAAAACTATTAGATTGGTCCTGTAAGTTATTTTTTGGTTGCGATTTCGTCCCTTAACTTTTTTTCGTTTCAAAAAAATCTGGATGTTTGTAACTTGTTTCTAATAAATCCTTCCATCCAATTCTGTCTTAACACCGTTAATGGGAGCCTTCTACAAGGCAACCAATGGTCTTACAAGGCTAAAACTCAATGTTACACCCCAAAGCGATGTTGTATGAGGCCAAAATAGAACCATATTGGGCTATCCCTAACTATTTTGGTTTTCCCTTTTGGCCTCATATGACATCATTTTGGGGGTGTAACATTGAGTTTTAGGCACGCAAGACCAATGGTTGTCACATAGGAGGCTCTCATTAACGGTGTTAAGACAAAATTGGATGGAAGGATTTATTTGAAACAAGTTCCAAACTTCCGGATTTATTTGAAACGAACAAAAGTTAAGGGACAAAATCGCAACCAAAAAATAACTTACAGGACCAATCTATTAGTTTTGCCTATTGCATAACTATGTTACACGGTTTCAATATGTATTTTTGTATTTTGAATTTTGAATTGTGAGACATCCATTTATTAGTGCACAAGTCCCTAGGGATAACCTAATTAAATGTAGCCTACCCTATATGTTAGGAGACATATCATTAATGGTGTAGTGTCCTTGAACACTATGTTCTTAACCCTCTACGTGCTCAAGATTATGGAACCAGGAGCTCTAGAGAGGATCAAGTATTAATATGTGACTTTGTGGTGTTTCTGCAGTTCCAGTTGGGAAAAGCAGGGTCTCCCCAGTCAACAAGTGTGTGCAGAGTGTCAACTTAGGGATGAGAGTACGTACCTGAAACCCTAGCTGTTATGAGCTATTTATAGGGTTTGGAGGAGGCTGATATGGGCCGTATGGGCCCTGTATCAGGGTTGAGCTAAACCAGGATTCTGTGAGATAATATAGGAGGTTTATGCACTTAGAATCTGGATAGGATCAGCTCGAGATCTCATGTCTAGGCTGTTAGCGAGAATCTAGGAGAGATTTGCGGAAGGGATAAGAAGCCTGAATGAGTGAGTCTATCCACAAGCCGACGATATGTCTCGGTCCTAGAGTCCCGAGCCTGATGAGTGGAAGACCGTTTGTAAGGCTCGGCCCCATCAAGTCCGAGCCTGGTCCTTTTGTATGCTCGGAGCCAATGAGTCCGAGCGAGGGACGTTTGTGCTGAGTAAACCGAGGGAAGGGCCCTAAAGAGTCCCTTCAATAAGACTTGAGCCCTAATATGGTCGGCAGACCCTACAAGCCCCCCAGCTCGTAAGACTTTATAAAGTCTGTGACGAGGTAGCATGTGTTTTAGGGTGGACCTTCTAGATGTCTTAATTCGAATGTGCAACAGTTGTCCGAGGTGACGTTTTGGTTTCTCTAGGTACGGCGCGTTCTCTTGTAAGTTGTGCCAAATCATTGCAATTTTTGAAATTTGAAAAAGTATTTGTTGAAACCGCCACGTCTCATCCAGCGAGTGGTTGCATGGGTTGATGGGCTTTCGGCCCAAATGCGTAACATGGAGGGAAACTGAAAAGTTTCCTTCATTAGTCTGAATCCTTTCAACCTCTTACTTCCCACATTCATTTTTCCTTTCCTCACTCCAGAATCTTCTCAAATCAGAATCCCATTACTCTCTTTCCAATCTCCTTTCCACGTCTCCGCCTTCAAATCCATAACCTTCTCCCATTATCCTTTCCAGCAACTGAAAGCAGATAACTTCCTATACTCTTCTTATTTCCATTTCTGCGATTTCCTCTTTTTGTGCGATTTCTGCTTTTCGTAAAGGGGTTTTGGTTATGGGTTTTGCAGGGAGTTTGGATTTAGGGGTTTTCTGGGTTCTGGGTTTTTGTTCCGGGTTTTGCAGGGAGTTTGGCTTTTAGGGGATTTCTGGGTTTTGGGTTTTCGTTCTGGGTAAGCTGTGTTTAGGATTCTTTGCCTTCAAACCACGAGAGGGTGGAGACGTTTGAGGAAAGTTTATCGTGAACTCTACAGGAAATTAGGAGAGGAACCTTCTAGTGATAGTGATTCTTCGAGTTCTTCTGGAAATTCTGGGGATGAGGGAAATTCTAATACTGACGATTCTACACACCCTTCTACTCCCCCTTCTGGCCATCGATCCACCGAGGCAGATCCGCTAGTCGTAGAATACCCGTCAAATCCCGCAGATGAGAGTAAGTGGTTACTAGCGTATAGGTTCGCTGAGCGTCGGGCTCAAGTCAGAACTAGTCCCGATCGTCGCACCGAGGAAAAACCTTTAGGAAGTCCACCGGGGGAGGGGGGAAAAAGTCCAGGGCTCGGCCTTAATTTTAGAATAAAAACATGTGCTGTAAAAAATCATAACGCCGAGCCTTTTGCTTTTTCCCCAGATATGGTGGAGCGCAGGTGTGTTACCAACCCTGAAGAATATCCTCTACCGCCGAATCACGCACAGTATGACGCTGTTTTTGATCGGGAAGTGCTAGGGACGAGACCTTCATTGTTGACAACAGATAGTCTTAACCATCTTCGACCAATTTTAACACCTCCGAGCGCCGATGGAAATGCCTCAGAATTCGTGTTGAGACCTTTGGGAATCGACCACCGAATATGCTTTCAAGTACCGGAAAATCGTCAATTTTTTTATTTCTATGAAGAAATAGCAACCAAAGTCGGCATCCGCTTGCCCTTTTCCACCTTCGAGATCGAAGTCCTCACTCATCTAGGAATAGCTCCTAGCCAACTGCATCCAAGTGGGTGGGCTTTTATCCGAGCCTTTCAGCAATTCTGTGACGTTGAAAACTTGGTAGCAACTGTAGATCTTTTTTCTGGTTATACGCTCCCCAGGTAAATAAGTTTGGTGATTCCAAGGGGCTTTGGGTGTCCCTAAAGGCTCGGAGGGGGCACGCCCTCTTCGCCAAGGTGACTAATTCTTGGAAGTCTTTCAAACCTCTCTTCTTCCAATACGAGCACATTGGGGCTGGAGTATGTTGGTTCATGGAACGAGTTGAAGAAGATGGAGTGATCAAGGTCGTGCCTCGGTTTCCACTGGGTTGGACGACTAACATTTATAACCGAGGACCCTCCTTGTATCAATTCAACTTTAAGACGGATTTGACAAGAGCCGAAAGGCGATTGTGCGACCATGTTTGGAACTACCTTCAAGCAAATGGTCAAATTGATACCAAACGAATCTTGTTGAAAGAAACACGAGATGAAGTGAAGGCTGAGTTGGGTACTATATATATACATTTTTTTTTAATAATCCATTTTCCTTGCAGAAACAATGGGGAAGAAAGCAACCAAGGCCAAGAAAGGCGAGGCTCGAGCAGCTAGAGTATCACAGTTGGCTGCAATCAAAGCTGTATCTGGCTCCCCAAACATGAGTCAATCTTCTGAACCGACCCCTTCTGAAAGTCCGACCATTATCCCCAATGCCATTCCGACTGTTAGGATCACAGGCGTTGAGCCGGTGATAAAAAAGGATCGTATCATCGATGCTGTAAACATCAAAGTGGAGGCTCAAACAACTCCTCAAGGCACTCTCGAGTGTCCCCTCAAGAGGTCTCGGCTGGAAAAGGGAAAAGGTCTCGCTGGAGATTGGCTTAATTTGAGCAAGTCACATAAAGGGGTAGAGATTCCTGAGGGAAAGGAAGAAGCTGCTGCCAAGACAGTGTGGCACCGAAAAATGACTGATACACTTGTTGCTACTGTCTTTCCTCCCGAGAATGCTGAAGTGATTGAGGCCTAGACCCCTGGGACTTGGGAGAACAACTGTAAATCGTTGGTGAAGAGTCTCCTAAGGGGTGCGAGCATACTTCATCACCTCGGTCATCATGAAGACGACGCTCATGCTGGGATAGCCCCCGAAGAAAAGAAGAAAAGGACCGAGGCGGCCGAGCGGGAAGATTATTTACAGCTTCAAGTTGAAGGTCTGAACAAGAAGTTGCAAACTTTGGCCGCTGAAAATGAACGATTGCAAAAGGTGGCACAAGATGCCGAGGGAGCCAAGGTTAGGGCCGAGGAGACACTCCAGGGGGCCAAAGAGAGGATAAGGCACTCGGAAGAGGTTCTGAAAAAAGCTGAGGAGGACGCTGCTGCTTTTCGAGTGGCGATAGAAAAAACTCGGAAAGCGGAGCAGGCTGCCGCCGTGGCTCAAGAGCAGCATGAGTATGCTAAGGATAAGATTTTGGGGCTACGAACTTCTTTGGAGAAGATGAGAGAAAAAGCTCTCAAACACAAGAAAGCTGCCATGGAGCATTTATACAACTGGGATCATGGGGTTGAGGATTCTTTCTACAACACTGCCGAGCAACTACGCATTCTGAATCCTGGGCTCTTGACCAAGGGTGCTGACCCTAATTTTTCTGTAAAAAATGGTCGAATTGTCGGCCCAACTGGGGTTCCCATAGATCTGAACAGTGCCGATCTGCCTGACCATTTAGCTGAGGATTTTGAAGGGGACGATGCCGAGGATGCCGAAGGTGAAGAAGAATAAGAAGACAAATTTGTTGCTGACGGCATTGTACTGTCCGACTTAGAGTAGCTTTATCATTTTGCTTTCCCTTTTGCAATTTCCCCAATGAATGGGTTTAAACTTATATTGTTGTGTTTTGTTTGGAATATTTTATAATATTCGTAATCGTACTATGCTTCTTTTTACACTCTTTGTTAAGAATTCAAGTGTTAAGACCTCGGAACTCCAGCACTTTAGCCGAGGTGGGTTCCTCTATCCGCGATGTAAAATGATTTTATGAAATCATGATTTAATCGGGAATCTTATTTAAAGTACTTGACGAGTTATAAGCTCTTGCTAGAGCTGTTCATAATCGTTCGCGTCATAATCGGTGGCTAATCGGTTACGAGGAAAAGTACGTGATACAATGAATTCAATAACGAGAACTTTTATTTATTTGAAGCAAATTACAATGGGCTCGGAGTTTCACCGAGCGTACACCATTATCAAAAGAAACAATTCAAAAAGCAAATGTAATTTAACAAAAACTATCGAAAACGAAATTGAAACAATGAAAAACTAACTGTAATAAGCTCGAAGTTTCGCCACGTTCCATGTGTTGTTGATGAGGGCACCCGAGAGAGTTTCGAGCTTGTAGGCTCCTGTTCCAGTCTTGGAGGCAACTCGGTATGGTCCTTCCCAGCTTTGGGCCAGTTTTCCGTCCTTTGCATTTTTGAGACCAATATCAGCTCTCCTCAAGACAAGGTCGCCTACCTCGAACTCTCTGGATAGACCGAGCGGTTATACCCTTTTGCTTGCATAATCTTAGCATGCTTTTCTCGTTCGGCCGCTAGATCCTTGACTTCTTCTGATAAAACAAGATCCTCACACAATAAAGTGTTGTTGAGGGGATTCGGTTGTTGCATATCTCGGAATGAAGGGATGATCCTCTCAATGGGAATGACTGCGTCGCAACCATAAGTGAGCCGATATGGTGTCTCTCCTATTGAAGTTTGTACGGTGGTTCGATACGACCAAAGCACTTCGTGCAAGTTTTCCAACCAATTCCCTTTCGCTCCTTCAAGTCTTTTCTTGATCCCTTGGATGATAGATCGGTTTACAGATTCTACTTGGCCATTAGTCTGAGGGTGTTCGACCGAGGAAAAGTAATGTTTTATGCTCAAAGCATTGACTAAGTCTTGGAATGCCTTTGCCGCGAATTGGGTTCCGTTGTCAGTCACCAGCACTTGTGGCACTCCAAACCGAGCAACAACTTGCCTTTCGAAGAACTTCTGCACCTTGGCCGAGGATATGGTCGCAAGAGGCTCGGCTTCCACCCACTTGGTAAAATAATCAATGGCCACTATTACCCACTTTAGCTGTCCTGGGGCGGTGGGGAACTGTCCAATCAGATCCATTCCCCATTGATAGAAAGGATAGGGAGATGAAAGTGAATGGAGTTCCTCAGCCGGTTTCTGATACACATCACTGTGAAATTGACACTTGTCGCACCTCTTCACATGGTTGATCGCATCCTATTGAAGAGTCGGCCAGTAGTATCCTGCCCTTAGAATCTTTCTAGCCAGTGACTTCCCCCCAATATGATGACTTCCAATGCCCCCGTGAACTTCTTCCAACACCTGTTTTGCCTCGGCAGGGTCTAGACATCTAAGCATTGGGCCGCTGACCCCTCGGCGAAACAAGACTCCATCAACCAGGGCAAACTGTGAAGCTTTTCTGACGAGTTTATTGGCCTCTGTTGGACTACTTGGAAAAACCCCTTGTTCCAAGTAGTCCGTTATCGGAGCAATCCAGCTCGGATCCAGCAAAATGGAGAGGACAATGCTAGGTCCATGCATCATTTCTTGGATCAACGTTCTGTTATTCTCAGGACTTTTTGTCGAAGCAAGTTTAGAGAGGATATCTGCTCGGCTGTTACTCTCCCTTGGGATGTGGTAGAATTCGACCTTAGCAAACTCCGAGGATAGGAACTTCACCTTCTCCAAATATTTTTGAAGGATTGGTTCCTTAGCCTGGTAATCGCCCTTGACTTGTGAAACTACCAACTGAGAATCACTGAAAATTTTTACTTCTCTGGCCCCTACTTCTTTTGCCATTCTCAGCCCGGCCAACACGGCTTCATACTCCGCCTGATTGTTCGAAGTTGAAAATCCAAACTTCAAAGAATACTCGAGGGTGACCCCCTCGGAGTTCTCCAAGATTATTCCTGCACCAGCCCCGAGTTTGTTACTTGATCCGTCAACATAAATATTCCAATCCAAGTTTGAGCTCGTCAATGGCTCAGTAAACTCGGTGAGAAAATCAGCTAAGGCCTGAGATTTCATTGCCTTCCTCAGTTCGAAAGTGATTTCAAACTCGGAAAGCTCAATGGCCCACGTCACCATTCTTCCTGCCAGATCAGGTTTCTGAAGTATTTGACGGATCGGCTGAGCTGTTCTAACTGTGATATGGTGGCTCTGGAAGTATTGACGTAATCGTCTAGCTGTGATAACCAGACAAAAAGCCAATTTCTCCACTTTCTGATACCTCAACTCAGGTCCCTGAAGAGCTCGGCTGACGAAATAGATGGGGGATTCTTTGCCAGATTCCTCTCGGACCAAAGCCGAACTTACTACAGAATCATCCACTGATAAGTAAAGGAACAAAATTTCTCCATTTACCGGACTTGACAAGATCGGGGGAGATGCCAAGTACTGCTTAAGGTCAGTAAAGGCCTTTTCACATGTCTCGTCCCATTCAAATGTCTCTTCCTTTTCTTTCCTCAGCAGTTTGTACCAGGGGAGGGCCTTTCTAGCTGACTGAGACAGAAACCTCGAGAGAGCCGCAACCCGGCCTGTCAGTTGTTGGACACCCTTAACATCTGACGGACTTTTCATATCAAGAATGGCTCGGCACTTTTCTGGATTTGCCTCGATTCCGCGCTCGGTAAGCATGAATCCGAGGAAAGCCCCGGCTGGGACTCCAAACGTGCATTTTTCCGGGTTCAACCTCATATTGAACTGTCGGATCCTTCCCAAAACTACCTTCAAATCCTTTGCGTGATCTTCTTCTTTCAAGCTCTTTGCAATCATATCATCTATGTATACCTCCATTCTTGGCCCAATCAAGGGGCCGAACACCTTGTTCATCATCCGCTGATAAGTTGCCCCAGCGTTTTTCAATCCAAATGGCATCACATTATAACAATATGTGGCCTTTTCTATGATAAATGAAGTCTTCACCTGATCCGGGGGATACATTGGGATCTGATTGTACCCCGAATAAGCATCCATAAATGAAAGCCTTTGATAACCCACCGAGCTATCCACAAGTTTATCGATGCAGGGAAGTGGGTATTGATCCTTAGGACAAACTTTGTTCAAGTCTGTGTAGTCCACCCACATCCTCCATTTCCCATTGGACTTCTTTACAAGCACGGGATTGGCCAACCAATCAGTATACACCACCTCCCTGATAAATCCTGCTTCTAGTAGCTCGGCTACCTTCTCATCTGTCGCCTGTGCCTTCTCAACTCCAACTCTTCTTTTCTTCTGACAAACTGGCTTGGCTCCAGGATACACGCTCAACCTGTGGCAGATGAAGTTCGGATCGATCCCTGGCATATCTGCCGAGGTCCATGCAAAAAAGTCTTTGTTTTCCACCAGCAATTCAGTCAGTTCTTTTTCCAATTCCTCGGAAAGGCCAACCCCCATCTTGACGCATCGAGAAGGATCGGGGCCTAAAATCACCTTTTTGAAGTCCCCTTGAGGAGTTGGCCTAGTTTCATCCTCATCTCTTACGTCCAGATCTGCTAAGTTGACACTTCCTTTGTTAAGCGGTTCATGCATGATCTTTTCATCATCAAGCTTCAACTTGCCCAGGCTGATATTATAACATTTCCGAGCCAACTCCTATTTGGACCGCACTGTTACTACCTTGTCATCAGACCCTGGGAATTTCATGGCCAAGTGGACCGTCGATACGACAACGCCAAAAGATTGGAGTGCAGTTCGGCCAAAGATAGCGTTGTATGCCGAAGGGGCCTGGACAACTAGCCACTTTACCATTTCAGTCCGAGCAGAGGGTGGTTCCCCCATGGTCACTAGGAGATGGATGTGGCCTAAGGGAACAATTGAATGTCCCGTGAAGCCAATCAAACTTCCCTCGAATGGGGTGAGATCAAATCTTCTCAATTTCAATTTTTCAAACAGGTCCAGAAACATGATGTCTACCGAACTCCCCTGATCGACAAGAATCCTTCTGACTTCGTAATTGCCGAGCCTAGCTGTAACTACCATTGGGTCATTATGGTCTTGTAAGATGTCCTCAAAATCCTCATCACTGAAGCTGATGACTATGTTTTTCTTTCTGGGCTTTTGGATCGGTCGGCTGGCCACCGAAAGGACTTGTCCCACATACTTCTTGCGATCACACTTCTTCTCCCCTCCACCTGCAAATCCTCCAGCAATGGTACCGATGAGAAAAGAATCCTTCTCCTTCTCGGATGGTTGGGCAGAGGCTCCCCCTGCAGGTGGTGAAGGGCTTCTAGTTCTTTTCTGTTCGGTTTTGGGTGGTGAAGGACTCTTTCTCCTAGAGCGCTTGCGCAACGCTTCGCCAATATATTGTTGAAGCTTACCATCCTTTACCATTTCTTCGATTAAGTCCTTCAACTGGGTACACTGGTCGGTGGTATGCCCCCATCCACCGTGATGATCGCAGTACTTCGTTCTATCCTTTTGAGCAACTTTCCTTAAAGCTGGTGGCCGAGTGATGTTACGCATCTCTGTATGCATAGTCTCGCGAAGGATTTGACTCCTCGGGACTGTCAACTGGGTATATTCATCATACTTTCCTTTTGGAGGCAGTTTTTCCCCTATCTCTCTTTCTCTCTTGTCTTTCCTTCCCCTATCTCGAAAACGATCATTTTGACGAATGTCGTTTTGACGAGGACGTTGCTCATGTCGTCCCTCGCCACCCCTTGCTGCAGTACTGATCCTTCGGAATTCCTCTAAATTAACGTATTTCCTGGATCTTTCCCTAAGTTCGGCCATGTTCTTAAGTGGTTCCCCAATCAAGCAATCCTTAAAATCTCCATCCTGCAATCCTTGAGTGAGCAAGAGAACAGATACTCCTGATTGCAGACCTGATATGCCGCTGGCCTCTTGTTGGTACCGAGCTAGGTAATCGCGTAGAGACTCGTCGGGTCTCTGTGCAACTCCAGCCAGTGAGTGGTCTGATTTGGGTTGTGACATACTAGCCGTGTATCTGTTTATGAATGCTTGTCTAAGCTCGGCCCACGATCGGATAGAATTGGCGGGTAGAGAATTGAACCATCTCAAAGGCGCCGAGCCTAGAGTCATTGAGAAAGCTCGGCACTTCATAAAATCCCCTCCTCCATAAAACATCATAGAGGACTCGTAGGCAGCTATGTGGTCCATCGGGTCAGTTGTTCCATTGTACCGAGGAATATTCTGATGACCCACATAAGTCTGCGGGGTTTGGAAAGCCATAATCTCAAGTGTGAAAGGGTGTCCAGGATGGGGTTCCCTAGTGATACGTTCTGGGATTAAGTTTGGGTTGAGGGGTGGAGGTGGGGGAAGATTGTTCGAATTACCATAGGCCGCGTGAGGGCCTTGCTCGGCAATCCTCGCCATGCTCTGCTGTTGAAGAGTAGCAATGGCCTGGTTTTGCTTTTCAATTAAAGAAGTCTGAGTCCTCAAGATCTCCATGATCGACTCCTCTCTCCTTCGTGCCGAAGAAGTAGTCATGTAAGATCTACCTTCCGTTTCTGAACGCTGGCCACCTTGAAGAGTTCCAAAACGACCTCTAGTTAAATGAGGTATCTCCTTGTTGGACCTGTCAGCCCTGGAATGATCACGCCGATCGGCCCGTTCAACTCGCCGATCCTCATCAGTTCGTGAGCCCGCAGCAGCCCGACGCGACTGATGTCCAGAATCAGCCGTGTCACGCCATTCAGAAACGTGGCCATCAGGGACGGTATGAGGGTTAGAGTGCCCTCCGCCGTCCTCAACGAGAACTTGGCCAGCTGGAGGAACCGTGGCTTGTGGCTGATCCGCCGTTGGAACTGGCGGAATTGTCTGATCGTTAGCCTGATTACCTCCAGTTGGTGCTCCCGGAGCGATTCTGTCCCTCACGTTTCTCCCGGTCTTGGGTGGCCTCCCACGGAGGCGACGACGGAGATCTTCTTGACTACCATTGTTCTTGTCGTTTGCCATGAGATCAGTGGGTGGGAATACTAGTTATTCAATCCCCACAGACGGCGCCAATGTAGTGTCCTTGAACACTATGTTCTTAACCCTCTAAGTGCTCAAGATTATGGAACCAGGAGCTCTAGAGAGGATCAAGTATTAATATGTGACTTTGTGGTGTTTCTGCAGTTCCAGTTGGGAAAAGCAGGGTCTCCCCAGTCAACAAGTGTGTGCAGAGTGTCAACTTAGGGATGAGAGTACGTACCTGAAACCCTAGCTGTTATGAGCTATTTATAGGGTTTGGAGGAGGCTGATATGGGCCGTATGGGCCCTGTATCAGGGTTGATCTAAACCAGGATTCTGTGAGATAATATAGGAGGTTTATGCTCTTAGAATCTGGATAGGATCAGCTCGAGATCTCATGTCTAGGCTGTTAGCGAGAATCTAGGAGAGATTTGCGGAAGGGATAAGAAGCCTGAATGAGTGAGTCTATCCACAAGCCGACGATATGTCTCGGTCCTAGAGTCCCGAGCCTGATGAGTGGAAGACCGTTTGTAAGGCTCGGCCCCATCAAGTCCGAGCCTGGTCCTTTTGTATGCTCGGGGCCAATGAGTCCGAGCGAGGGACGTTTGTGCTGAGTAAACCGAAGGAAGGGCCCTAAAGAGTCCCTTCAATAAGACTTGAGCCCTAATATGGTCGGCAGACCCTACAAATGGCCTTATCTAGAGTGGATTCTTGGCCAATGCATGTCTTGCCTTTTAATCCATTCACTCTTCTCAACATAACCTCATTTAAACCTACCTACACACTATTAAAATAATACTCAAACATAAAATAAAAATGCAAAGTCCTACCCCAAAGTACATGATGAAACCGTGAGGGGCTAAGAGGAGTATGAGAGGAGCCTCTTTGATTCTTTTAGACCCCACTTTTATTATGTGCACCCCCTTTCTAGTACCCATTATAAATACCCCCCTTACCCCATTCTTGCATTCATTTTTGGCACTTAGAGAAAATAAGAAGATAGAGAGAAGAGAGGAAGGGAGGTCGTAGCAATGGGTAGGAGGGAGTGCATCTCCACCAAGTCATTTCCTCTCCCATCTTTGTTTTCACATATACCTACACACATGAACACATTAATATTCATAAGAAATTAAGAAGCCAAGCCCTAACTCCCATTAGAGAAGGAGGTCGTGAGCTTGTAGGAGGGAGGAAGGAGACATTGATTTCATTTTGATCTTGATCTAGGTATTTTCATTGTCCTCCATCTTTATTCTTGAATTTATTTTCGGTTTTATATATGTGTTTGTTAGAAATTTATTGATTTGCTAAAGATGAGCTCCTGCATGTTGGTTTTTGATGATGCCCTATGTTTTTCAATTGCTCTTGCTTAAAGATTGATGTTTTAACAAGAAAAATGAGCATCCAAGTGGGTTCGAGGTCCCCCACGGTTTTTGTTGTTGCTTTTGGTTCTAATGATTTTGTTTTGTTTCATTGATTTGATTTATCTTTGAGAAAAATAAATAAAGGTTGATTCGTGAGGTGCATGTTTTTGGTATTGATTTTATTTTGTTCCAACCTCTCTTGGTATGTGATTCGGCTAAGATGAGGGCCTAAGGGAAATGATTTAGTTTCATTTTGATGATTTAATTTATGTTGGAGATGAAGAAATAAGAGTTGAATTTTATTGATCTTGATATGCATGTTGTTGATTTAGTTTTATTTTACAAAAAAAATTCCAATTTTCCCTTGTGCATGTTTCGGCCAAGGCTTGAACATGAGGAAAATAAATTTTATCTTTGATGCATGTTGTTGTTTGGTTGACCCTGTTAGGATTGGCAGCCGTCACCCAAGAGGGGGTGAATTGGGTTTTTATAAAATCATTGATAAATATTTGTTTTAAATCGTTTTCAACAAATTTAACTAAATTTTGCAGCGGAAAACAATATAACATTGAAAAGCGATTGTGCGGAAGCGATGATAATAATAATAATAATAATAATAATAATAATAATAATATAAAAGCTACTATGCGCGGAATCAATTACAAGGAGAAAAACGGAAACGTTACCATGCTAATTACTTTTAAACAATTAAATTAATATATTGATAAAATAATCGTTAACTTGCAGGAATGAAAATAACAAAAACAATACATGCAACTATAACAACAATAATTAAAGAGAAGAGGGATAGAGAGATTGCACCAGGATTTTTATACTGGTTCAGCCATTCCAACGAAAGACCTACGTCCAGTCCCTAAGCGACCCGCTTGAGCTTTTATCAATTATAATCAAGAATGTCTAGCGTTCCAATTACAACCAGAGGATGCCATACCCTCACACTAAGGTAGCCTATCTACTAGGTGCCCCATCGTTCATTTAGCCACTATCCCAGATACACAACAAGGGTTCCTCACCCTACAAACACGAACATGTCACACGTCCGAACTAGGGAGCCACTCCCTTATCACTAAGGGTCACACACCCCTTTACAACAATGGTTATGGAGATTGATACAACTAACAATACTGCACTCTATGTAGTGAGGATACAACAATGAAGCTTCTAACAATACTGTGTTTTAAACAACACGGATACAACAATAATACTCTAATGGCTAAGGTAAAGGATTCACTTATAGCATAGGCCAAACACTCAGAGAATATGGAGAAGAAGAAGAACGTGAAAACGATTTTACAAAATGTGATCAGAATGGTTCTCCAAAAAGAAAGAGAGAAAAACTTTCTAAAATAAAATATTTGGTTTAGAAGATTTGAATTTTGAATTTGAAAATAAAATCAGCATCACATCAAAAACGATTTTGGAAATAAATCAAATTCAAAATCAAAATCAAATTAAAAACAATTTTAGAAATAAAATAAAATAAGTTTTAAAATCAAAAACATATCAAAGATATTTAAAAAATAAATCCAAGATTTGATTCTTAAAACAAATAAGGAATTATTTCAAAAATATATTTAAATTTGAATTTTGAAAATAAATCAGAATCAATTATGTAAAAACAAATCTGGAAACATTTAAGATTGATTCTGACACGGATTTCAATAAAACTTAAAGGTAATTGATTACATGAAGAAGGTAATCGAATATCTTCTTTACGTGAAAACAGTGAAATTCATTTTTAAGAAAGTAATCGATTATTTAAAACAAGTTAATCGATTATCAACTTCCTATGAGAAAGGTAATCGATTATCAAAAACAATAATTGATTATTTTGAATTAAAATTCCCAGGTCACAACTCAGAAACATAGTAATTGATTATCCAGGAGAGGTAATCGATTATTTCTGTTTATTTTCATAAAATTGATTTTCTAAAATAGAGTATGTAACCATAGGTTTTCAAAAGCATATTTAACAGAAAATCTAACTTAAAACAATTTTACAAAAATTCTTTTTATGAAAAATTTTAAACTCTTTTTGCAATTAAAACATTCTTCTCCATTTGTCTAAGTGTGGACTATAACTAAAATGAATCAATTACCTAACCTTACAATAATTGTCCTATAGACGGATAGAGATAGGTAATAGGCACTAGAATACCTTGAGACTAACTTCATTGTTGACTTGATTAACTTCAAGCTTTTTAAGAGTCTTCTTAGCATTCCAATATCTTGAATCATCTTGTCAACCTCCTTAGGATCATTGCATTGTTCTACAAAAAATAACTTAATCCTTGGAGAGAATAGTTAGTCCAAATATGAATTGTTATGCATAATATAATCCATTTATCAATTAAGCACATAACATACTTCATGCAAATAATTCATTTGACATTTGTCATCGTCAAAACATAATGGATTTCACAACATGAAATCTAACATATCCTTGTTATTTCCTTAGCTTATTCGGTCTTGTATGAAAATAAATGAAAGAAATGATTTTGTTCTAGTTAGTTGATAAAGAAACTATGTGATTTTGTCAAAGTGTGTATGCATGTCTTAGGTTGACTTAAAATTTGATGATTCTTTGATTGAGGGATTCGGCCCCTCTTTTTTTAGGAGCATGGGCATGGAAATTTAGTTGCTTTGAATTGATTATGTGTTATGTATTTGGCTTAGGATTAGTTAATTAGAATATAAAGTTTGATTGTGATGTGCTTGGTTAGTTTCCTTGAGGGTACACTATTCGGTTTTTGCATGCATATTTGTTGGGGTTCTGGCAAGTATACCAGATCGTATAAGTAATATAATGATAAATAGAGTATCGTTCTCATGAGGATTAAAATTGACTCTAATAATTCTCACCTAATTGTAGTTACTAAGTGAACAGGAAAGTGAATTTGCGGTTTGTAAATGAATAATTGAATTTGTACTTGGAAAAATAAATAAAAATAACGGTTCTTAGACAGTAAAAAGAGTGGGACGTAGTTTCAATGAAGGTTCCAAAATATTTAACAACGAATTAGATTGTTTTCCTGAATTCCGAATTAGACAATAAACATCAAACAAACAAAAACAACAACATGATCATCATATAATTAAACACGATCTTATACTCAGCTTTTCATAATCACATTCTCCAAATCTTTCTCATAAACTTTCACAACTTTTATCAATCCTTCTTCAATCATGATTTCCAAACTTATCAATTATCCCAAGAATCCTTTCTTATACTTATCTTATAAATCTTATTCAACACTTAATATCCTTAATGTACTTTTCTTTTGATTATCTCAATCTTTTGTGTCTTATCGTTCCGGCTCGCTCAATGATGTGGGGAAATCATCACTGAGGAAGTTCAACGCACACGTCTACATCTCCTCGGTCATCCACCCAACCTAGTCGGAAGCAAAGAGGAGTACATGACCTTTACCACGCGGGCACGACAGCTATCTCAACAATTGGCTCCAAGCCAGGAGAACTGTAGAAAACTCGGGTACAGTCTCAAATCAATTCAATTCATATCATATCATATAATCAAGGCTCACTGTAGAAAACTCGAGTACAGTGGCAAATCACAAATGCCCCGTTCCAGTCCCTCTCACTGTTCAAGATTTGAAATCTAGGGGGCGATAGTACTAATTCTAGTTGATCGTGCAGAACTTACCACGGCGTTGGACCCAGTCCCTACCACGTTCGTATACCACATGTGGAATTCGTTCTGCCTAGAAAGTACTCTAGACTTCTTGACGTTTCACCGTCATTGTCCTCCCCTAATGCAATCTCCACCTGAGCATCCGCAGATACTCATGGTACCTTCCTCTCCACTACTTCGATATTACACTCATACCTCACCGCATTCGTTAATGTCTTTTAAAGGATTTTAAAGTTTTAGAGTTTTAATTATCGGCTTAATCCTAACGGTCGGCTCATCCTTGGTGCATCCCTTCAACGAGTCCCGACCACTAATCGTTAAATCTGTTCCCCAGAGAATCACATATGCCATCACTTGAATCATCACGACATCTTGCATCACATCTCTTTGATCTTGTCAGCATTATTCTCATCAGCATTGCTTAGTAGCATCATCAGCATCTTTCTCATCAGTCTTAGCTTAGCAGCATCATTCGTATCCTTCCTCGTCAGCATGGCTTAGCAGCATCGTCGGCATCCTCCTTTGTCAGCTATTGCTCAGCAGCATCATCCGCGTCCTCCCTCGTCAGCATTGTTCAGCAGCATCGTCGGCACTTATCTCAATTTCAGCTCATGTTTCTGTTCTGATCACTATTTATTCTTCCACATTTTCATTCACATCATGATTTGTCTCTTTCTCAACCATTCTCATAATTCTTATCTGCACTTCTTTTCTTTTTAGTCTTAATTCATTACTTTCACAATTTCGTTCTTATCATCTCATGATTCAGGGTGTAATCACATATTTCCAAAACAGTTTCACAATTTCTTAATAGTTAATTAAATCAATTCACATACTAAGAAAATCAAGCAGCTCACGCATAATCATAACATCATACTATATCAACAAAGACATGTCAACTAAAAACAACAAACCGATCTCAGCTGTTCGTGTGGATAGCCAAACAAACAAACAATTGCTATCCCACTACCCCGCTTAATGAGATCGGGGTCCAACCTTTGAGATGATTGGACGCCTTAATAAGTTACCTAAATACCACGGCGTCTTAAGGGAAGCCCCTCTCTCACCTCGAATGACGTAGATCTCCAAGAACTTTCCAAGCTTTCCAAGTTGCTACTCCGACCTCGTTTCCTTTTCGTCAGTCACCCGAACTAGAACATTTTTCCCGTGCGTTAGAACGATTTCGATAAATTCACAATTCGTTTTGAAAACACGTTGAAACAATTCCCTTCTTGAAAACACATTACCAATATCCAAAAGATTTCAAATCCAAATCAAATCTATAATTAAAATGTTTCCAAGAAAACTTTGAAACAATTCTAAAATAATCTCTTTATCAAAACAGAATCCATTTCTCTTAGTTTAAAACATCACGGTCCTTAAGCTTTAAACAGAGTACAGAAGTTCAAGAAAATAAAATTCCAAGACCACATCCAATTGATTCATTTAATTTCCAAACTTCACAATATTATCAGATACTGGTCAAAGAATGTCGTAGAAAAATTTCAAATCAATTTAAGTTGTTTAAATCATACTTTTTCAAATGAAACATTTTTCAATTCCTTTGAAATCCAAACATAGATTTTTCACCAATAGATCTCACAAAAAAAATTCAGAACAATTCCAATTCAATCTAAATTTTTTCCCAAAACATACTCAAACAACACATTAAATTTTCAAAGCATTCACAACTCACATGTAACATCCCGCTCTTTTTAATACTTTTAGTAAAATAATTAAATGACTTAATATGATGTTTTCAAGATTTGAGTCTCGGAATAAAATTCTGATTTCATCATTATATTTGAAATATGTTTTCTAGTCAAAATAAGTATAAATTTGTTATCATACGTTTTTCAAAAATAAAGTAGTACTTTTATTTAGTTTAATTAACATTTTGACAGGGAGCTCAAGTGGCAAGCCTTAGAGGCCTTTTTATAATTCAGAAAAATATGTTTAACTTAATATTTTGAGCGTCTTTGTAAATTTTCATAGTGTTCGGAGGCTGTTTTATTTTTAACCTTTGGAGTGATTTAATATATTACCGGTTTAAGTTATAGATAATAATCTTCTACTTCAAAATTTTAAATATTATATATTATCAAGTTTAATATCAAGATTTAGAAAATATATTTACTTTTGAATTTCGATAATTTTTCTTACGCAATAGCTATCTAGAGGGACCGATAACTTTATTATTTTTCAATCAGTTTTGAGTGATTCAAAATACAATATTGTTTTACCTAAACGTATTTTATTTTTAGTATCATCCAACTTTTAGCTACAATTCAAAATAGCTACACACATCGACCCACAAACGAGAACAAAACATAAAATAAAATATATAATTCCTATGACTACCCGTGAACCACCTAACCCACTACCCAAATATATTTCCAAGTGCCCAACCCGTAACATAGGATGAAAATTAAAAGAAAAAGCATGAAAGAAAGAAAGAGAGAGTAGAAGAAAGTAGAAGCCAGCCGCAAGCATGTCACTCCCAAATCAGGTCCACCTCCTCCTCTAAGAGGGACGCACTCTACCCTCCCTATTTCCCATTCCTTCATCCAAATTATGTTTTTTTGGGTTGAGAGTTGTGTCTCTCATCGCAATCGCCTCCCTTCTTCTTTTCGAAGACTGGGTCTCTTCACCCTCTTGTAAACTCCTTCCCACCACCCCTAATAATAATAATACCGCTCAATTCGGAGTCAATGAGGAGGAGCCAGATGAGTTGAAGGTCATGTCGGTCGCTGAACTCCTTCTCTTAGGGTCTGAAGCTGGTTATGTCAATCACTTTTTCAGGGACTGCTATATGTTTAAATTCTTTTAGATCCAACATGTTTTTGACCCTGACCCCGGAGCAAGTTGCAGATGTAAACGTTGCTAGCTCTATCGTTATTGCTAGGATTTCCAGGTAAGGGCACTACAAGAAATATAGCTGTTTTTTGCGTTTATTGACGGAAATTGCTGTCGGAAAACACGTTTCCGACAGATTTTCCGACAGATTTTCCGACGGAAATTATTTTTGATTCTTTTCCGATGGATTTTCTGACGGAAAGTATTTTCAATCTTTTCTGACGAATTTTCCGACATATATTATAATTTAAAAATATAACTCTTCAGGTTTCCAACGAACTTTCCGACGGAAAATTCCGTCGGAAACTCTCTTTTGCAGTAAAAAATAATTATAACTAAAGATTATAATTAATATTATTTATTTTAAAACAAAACTTATATTAATATTATTTTCAAAAAAACAAAAAATAATTAATATTATTTTCCAAAATATTTTATATATGCCTTCTGTCTTCTAACGAATATGTCCATCAAAAACTGTTATTGTTTATTTTAGTTTAATTTTGGGTCTTGCTAATGAGTGTTATATAAGGGCATTTTTAAGCAATCAATAAAAAAACAATATGCAATTGGAAAAGTAACATACACATAAAACCTATATCAATTTATTTAATATAACATTTTTCAATAACATTATAGGGTTTAGGATTTACTTTTTTTTTTTTGTATATTAAAGAGTGTTCTATGGATACTTATTATTGGTATTTTTCTTTATTTTTTAATTCTCCCTCCGGTTTTTATTATAAATCACTTTTATTAATTTCCACATTCTTTAAAAAGTTAGTTATTATGGTTTGTGATATACTGGTATTGAATTGGTAATGTAAAATATTTGATACATCTTAAAAAAAAAAGGTACTATCTCTACTCTAATCATTAATTACTTCTTTTCTTTCGGCATACACCCCTATTTATTTAACACTTCTTTTTGCAAGTAATATTAATAGTGATAATTTTGAAAATACACATCAAATATTAATATTTCATATATAAATAATTAAATTAACCAACTTTCTTAATGAACGTGAAATATCCCAAAGGGTCTTATATAGAGAGACAAGGAAGTATATTTTTTGTTGTTTATTATATTTCAAACCATGGGGAGTACTCATTAGGTTTTTTTTTTTTTTTTTTTAAAATTACATGGTCTCTTCGGTCTTATTTATAAGACACTTTTGATATTTTTCTCTTCCATCAAGG